>CAMAPF010000959.1:1200000-1800000 GCA_945859915.1 Cuscuta epithymum | reverse complement strand
GAATCATGACTAGTGATATAATTGCTAAATAATGTATCAAACTTCACATAAAATATATGTTTCAACATTTTATTTGAATATTTATTATAGAAATAATAATTATTTTGCAATTGTTGTAATTTTTTAATTGTAATGATAATACTTTTGATAGTAAAAAACAATATTGAAGATAATAAAAGTCAAACCCATATGTTTGTATATTGGCCCGCGGGCCAACCCGCAACCCGTTGGGCCAACCCACTTAAACCCGCAACCCGTTGGGCCAACCCACTTAAACCCGCAACCCGTTGGGTCAACAACCCACTTAAACCCGTGAACTAAATGGGTCAGAAATTCACAACCCTAACACACCAATAAATGGGTTTAAACGGGCCAGCCCGCGGGTTTTGGCCCATTTTGATAGCTCTACGTAGATCCACAAATTTACGATCAACATTTATTGCTAGACATAATACCTCCGTCTGAATTGATTTGCAAATTTGACTTTTTTTATCAAACAATTTCACCTTACTAAATTAGGATGTCAATTTTTAATTATATTCTAATTCGAAGTTTGGAACTATGAAGATATTTTAATGAAGTTTCAAAATATATAAATTTAATTATTAAGAATTGATTAATTATCAATACGGAAGATTGACTTTTATTATTGATTGAACAAAAAATGTTAATTTTGCAAAACAATTTGGGACAAAGAGAGTAGCGATTTAGAATCAAATGAACCATTTTAAGATATATGTGTAATGGTGGTAAAGTTTATTTTGAATCAAGGAAATACTTATGACTTGCGGAGCATATGGTAAGAATTGAAAGATATCATTAAGCAAGAATAACATTCGTTTCAACAATAGACTTTTGACAGTGCATCACATCTGTCTATATGCAACAACACAAACCATATTTTCCACCGAAGTCATAGCAACCACCTCTAGGAAAGCCATTTTGTCTACAGACAGGGCCACAGTTTGTAGTGGGTGTACAAATCCCGAAGCATAGCGGCTTTGCATTCTCAAACATATTCCTCGGAGAATCTGTAGCTGAACCTTTGACATATGCATCTAAATTACATGAAAGTAATTTTTTTTTTAACATTCCACAATAATAAGATTTAATGATAGAGATGACGACATAAGGACTAAAATGTTTGAAATACTATATTTTATTCCTTTTGTCACACAATTAAGTTCATATTTTAACAACATATATGAATCAACCATTACTAACTTGAATACGGAGTATATATATATATATATATAATATATATATATATATATATATACAGAAATGCTCAGGTTCCTCCGGAGGGACGGGAGCAGCCGTCCGAACTTCACTGTTTGGGGCGGTTCCCGATGGAATTTTCCGTTGAAATTTTTTGAGCATGTTCCTCATCAAGTCTAGTTTGTCCATACCAAATTTCATCTCAAAATTCGACCGGGAAGGCAGTCAAATAAATTCTTGAAGCTTACTGCACATTCTGCGCATATATAAAGTGCAGTAAGTTTCAAGAATTTATTTGACTGCCTTCCCGGTCGAATTTTGAGCTGAAATTAGGTATGGACAAACTAGACTTGATGAGGAACATGCTCAAAAAATTTCATCGAAAAATTCCACCGGGAACTGCCCCAAACAGTGAAGTTCGGACGGCTGCTCCCGTCCCTCCGGCTGGACCTGAGCAGTCCTCTATTGAGCAGTCCTCAATAATATAGGGGTGAGATCACATACAAACTAGTCTTCCCATGCTAACCTACAAACTGTCACAAACTCTGCATCTTTACATTATTTATACTGCATATTAAAGTTCAAAGTGCTGCATATTATTTGTATTGCATATTAAAGTTCAAAATACTGCATATTATTTTTAGTGCATATTAAAATTCACAGTGTGCATCTTTACATTATTTGTACTGCATATTAAAGTTCAAAGTGTTGCATATTATTGAGTTTGTAGGTTAGTATTTTAAGCATGGTTTGTATTTGATTTCTTACCTATATATATATATATATATATATATATATATATGCTACGTAACTTTTAATTATAAAAGATTGAATTAATTATCAAAAGCGAGGATTTAACTTCAACATTGGTGGAATAAAATAAGTTCACTTTGCAAATAAATTTAGACTGAGAGAGTATTATATACCGCCCCCATCCCGTAAAGAATTTTTCACTTTCCTTCTATTGATGTCCCAAAAAGAAATTCCCATTTTTATAAAAGGAAACCTCTTTTATCCCAAAGTACTTAAATTGATTTGACATAAAGTAAGGGTAATTTGGAAAGTCAAAAGAAAACTCTACCTTACATAAATATGTGTTTAGGTTAAACCGGGAATTTTATTGCGGATTTGAGGGAGGGAGGGAGGAAGTATTAATTAGGTCTGTAATAGCACTATCTTTGTTTGCTTTAATAAACTTTCTTTTCAAAAAAAAAAAAAAAAAAAAAAACCAAGTAAAAAGGTTTGAAGTTCGATCAGATCATTACCTCCATGTGGAATCATGACACTGAAAACGCATAGAATTGTGACAAGAGTATAGCTAATGGATCCCGAGCATCGATGATAAGGCTTCATTTTTTTCTATTCCTAGTTTCACTAATTTTCAAGGCACGGATTTTGTTTTGTACTTCCAGACACGGTTAGCCTGCAAAAGTAGGGCTGTATATATACACATAAATTAATAAATGTATTTGTATATCGAAATCCTGAATCTGATTCTCATCCCGATATGCGCATCACACTGTGAATGCACACTTCCAAAAATGGACACGAACGGATCCGTTTATTCTGTTGTACATGTACTAATTAATAATGGACACAAATAGCGCACAATATTATGATATTTTTCCTACAATCGTATACTATGATATTTTTAGTACATGTACAATATAATAAATCACAAAAATATCCACATCTTGTATTGCGTATCTTTTTCCTAATTACCATCACTATATATGCATGTTCCATTCGTACGTAACGCACGCAATTTTCATCTATGCTTAAACTGTTAAAAGATACTGCTTTTATGTTGTAGCACTAAAACAAATACGGTACATATTAAGTACTTCCTCCGCTGTTTAATAAGTGCAACAGTCAACATTTTACATTTGGCGAGACACAATTTTGATCATTAATATTTATAACACTCTATTAGTAAAAAAAAAATTAAAAAAAAAATCAGATTTTGAAAATTTACAATGAGACAAATTTAGTAATATTTGTTTCAAAAATATATATTAATACATCAATAAACAAAATGTAGTCAAAGTAAAGCTTGTGAATAGTGTAAAAATTTGGTATGTTGCACTTATTTAAGAACGGAGGTAGTAAAATTTATATATATAGGGAGGATTGTGACGGGCATTTTTCTCACGGTGCGTCAAAATAATATTCGATACTAGCACTTATACGTAAGTATATGTGAAGTAGAGTCCGTATCCATAGGTAAAAAAATAATTCTCTTTTTAGTAAAACTGGTAAACAAAAGGGGGGTTTTAGGATTGAGTGATTTAATTTAATAAAACACTAAGACGAATGACTTATATGTGATTTAATTCAAAGATAAAAAGAACTTGATCTTGCTACTTTCCACTTGTTGATATATTTTAGTCGATCATTGTTATATCTTTAACTTATCCCCTCTCGAATACTCAATCGAGGAGTATCTCCAATTTATCGAGGGTAGTTATTAACAACGACCGTACATTAATAACCCTTACTATTAATCAAATATAGAACAACGTCGTATACCGACTTAATAGTAGCATTTAATCTCTTAACTCCTTGATGAAATCAATTGAGATTGGTAACCTCAACACAACGGTTTCGGTTTAACCAACACAATTCATCCATCTTAAGTGTATTAACCACGACCGTGTATTAATAAACCGAAGTTACTTACTTGTGAAACCATCGAAGATTAACCATCGGTTCGTTGATCGTTTCTAGTAATAATTAATGTCGAGATGTTAACTAATTGTCATCTTAGCAACACTCCCCAACATTAATTAAGAATGAGATTAAGGGAAGAATTAATATTCAAGGGAAGAAGTTAAGAAAATAACTCACAACTTTAATCATCAACAAGCTTCAAGAGCAACACCAAGAAATGGAAGTTTAGCTCCTCATTTGGAGACTAAACATGCTATAAAAATATAAAAGAAATGATATTCTAAGTTGAGCTTAAAAGTATGGAAGAAGGAGTGATATTATTGTGAACGAAAAGGGGTGTATTTATAGGTGTTTGGAGGTGGCAGGGTGGTGTACCCGACCGGGTATATAGGGTACCCGATCGGGTATATAGGGTACCCGATCGGGTATTTTAGGCAGTTTCCCGGAAAATGACTTTTTGGGACATACCCGGTCGGGTATGTTGGCATACCCGGTCGGGTATGAGTCAAAAAGTCAAAATCCTGCACGTTCTTTTGTCTCTCCAGATTCTGATTATCAAGGGAAAGCTCAAAGCTGAGGCAAATCGACCTTCCCTATCTCGAATGATAGCTCCTCCACGAGCAATTCCAGATAAGTAGCTCGCATCAACATTTATTTTCCAGTTCATATTAGGTCTTTTCCATCTGATAAGATGAATTTTGGGCGTCTGAATTTTAAACCATCTCGGTATGTATAAGGTTTTCTTCAATCAGCATGTCTCCAATGCATTTCAGTTTCCCTAGATTAATGTTGCGAACCCAGTTCTGAGTATATATCTTAACTTGGAAAATGATTTGGTCAGAATTAGGGGCCTCTCCTCCTATACCCCAAATTTGATTTGTATAAACTTTCCATATAATCCAGCATATAATTCCCGACATGTTTATACGAAAAAGATCAACTAGACTTTTCTCAGCACTCATCGATCTCCAATAGTGAAATCTGTCATATTCCATGCCTGACCTTTGATAAATCCCAAATATACTCAGAAAGTATTGCCACACTTTTGTAGTCACAGGGCATTGGAAGAAAAAATGTTTCATAGACTCATTATTTCTTCTACACAAAGGACATATGGAAGGATTAAGAACCAAATGAAATCTACTTAAGTTGTCTGCAGTAGGTAGAATACCTTTAGCAATTTTCCATTGTAGTGGTTTCACTTTTAACTCCTGATTAGTACTCCACATATGTTGATAATTATATGAGCTAAATGCAAGCTCTCTTACTTCTTCATATGCAGATTTGAGAGTGAATTGACCATCTGCTTAGCTTCTTCATTCTAGATCAGATTACCAGAAGGTTCCATAGTGCAAAGATCATAAGCTTGTTCATCCACTGAGTAAATCCTCCTGCAAATAGTGGAATCTGAAATCCTAGGTACCATGCTTCCATCCCTATCATACTTTGCTGTCATAAATTGAGACCAAAATAAATCACCAGTTTTCCACTTCCACCATAATTTGATATATAGTAAAGGCCTTTTCAATGTCTGATAAAGACCTAATCCCTAAGCCCTTTTCAATAGTAGGAAAACATAATTTGCTCCTTTTAATCCAGTTAACAATAATTGTATTAAAAAAAAATACATTTATAACATCACAGTTATCAATACTAACACATTATAATATATACTTATTAAAATTATTTATCAAAATATACCCGAAGTACTTTATTTAATTATCACCTAAATAATCGTGTCGTTTTGCTATGGGAACCTTCCAACGGGACGGAGGTAGTAGTGTTTAGTCTATTCTAATGGGTACATATGAATAAATAGTGTAAAATAATGTAAGTGATATCAGTGAAGCGTGTGTGGGCTGCTGTCCAGATCCAACTATCGTGAGTCTCAAGGGTCCAAGTCTATATACTCTATTATATGGTATGTTGTACATTTATCGGGGACTAGTCGGCTACAAAGAACTTGAATTTTTATCTATATTTTTGCATTCATATGATAAGTAATATTGTATTTTTGTGTGTATAAAATACATATATATACATATATAGACATACATTAACAAACATGAATGATAGAATTATCACATTTAATCATACGTAGTATATGATAACTAATCTTTAAACAAGTTGCTACTGACCTCCCCCCATCTCCTCCTAAACAATTTTCATCCCCTAAACCTACCACACCTTTCTCCACACCTCCTCCATCGCCCATCAAACAAAATACTCCTATCCCATCACATCAGAAAACCCCAACCCCAGAGAAAACTCCCTCACCATGCCATCAGATAACCCCTACCAGAAACCGCTCCCCCTCACCACCTCCTCCTTCTCCACAACATCAGAGCTCCCCTCACCAGCAAACCAAAGCTGCTTCCACCCACCAACAGAAGCCTCCATCCAGAACTGCTACTCCTCAGCACTC
The DNA here is from genome assembly GCA_945859915.1 of Cuscuta epithymum. Taxonomy (NCBI): domain Eukaryota; kingdom Viridiplantae; phylum Streptophyta; class Magnoliopsida; order Solanales; family Convolvulaceae; genus Cuscuta; species Cuscuta epithymum. Next base: position 1,793,687 of record CAMAPF010000959.1, on the reverse strand, counting down.
ATCTCACCACTCCAAGGCTTCCACACCCAAGAGGCAAGCTCCTATTCGCGTTCTGTCATCTGACAGTAACAATGATGGTTTCCTTCCATCATCCCTTGCTGGTGATCTCACTTCCAAAAGAAGGACAACCCCCTAAAAGGAGTCCTCCCAGAAACCACCTTCTCTGCAGCAACCTGCTGAGCAGCGCTTTACATTACCAGAAGACAGAGGTTTACCAGAGCCCCAGATACCTTTCAACAAGTTTGTTGAATCTGCAGAAGAATTTGGTGATCAAGTCATCGAAGGCATGAATAAGATCATATTGGTCAATCAGAAGCATGATGCTCATCTGGACCTAGTGCAATACAACCTGGAGTCAGAACTTCAGAAGGTTACTGCAAGTGTTGCCACCCTATCAGATACCCTATCCTCCTTTGTGAAAACATCAACTGAGAAAATAGATGGTATCTCTAAAGAAGTAGATAGTATCAACTCTGTACTGTTCTCCCATTCCCAGACCCGCTCTGCTCAAGATAAGGCCATCAAGGAGATATCTGAAGCTGTTGATAATCTTCAATGGTCACATGACAGATCTCAAGAACAGCTTATGGACATTGAGGAACTCTGCAAAACGCACAAAGAGCATGCCTTAAAAGTGCTACAGAATGATAAGGACCGATATCAGAAATTGATCCTCTTGGAAGCCAGTTCAAAGGATATCCAAGCAGCTGTGGAGAAACAACAAGGGCTTATTGAGGGACTGACTGCTGTCACTCAAACTCTCCCTGACACTCTGGAAGAGATTAAAGACTCTCAAGCTTCACAGTTCTCTAAACTTGAACTCCTTCTTGGTGATCTTGTTGATGCCAAAAGGGGGAAGAGTCCAGAAGAAAGGGGACCAGAGAAGCAGAAGGTCCCAGTCCCAGGTCATGAGCTCTGACACCAGCAACTACCCCTATAGATCCAGCCATCTATTTTGAAAGAACGAAGCAGAAGCAGATTGCTGCTGGTATTCACAGACCTCCTCCTCCAAGACAATCAAAGAAGAAAGCTTCAACCTTTTCATTCACCAACTGGCTGAACAGTGGGATGTCTAGAGGGGTGTACAAGGGTCGGGTTCCGTGCATGGGGGCTGAGGGGCAACAGATTTTGTACAACTGCAGCGGCGCTTCATCTTCTTGATCAAGGCGGGGAGAGGATCCACGTATCGCCCAAATGTAGCGGGAATTGGAGGACCAACAGCGCTCCTTAGAGGAGCAACGAAAAAAGGAGGAAGAAACAATAGCCCGACTGGAAGCGATGGAACAGATCCTCAACGCCGGATTTCGGTCTCAGCCTCAGCCTCAGCCGTATATACTGCACCCTAAGCAGACTCCTCATGTTCCGCAGATGGGCGGTTATTTCCGTTCCAACTCCGGGTCCGGGTTGTCTTCATTTGCATCTTTTCAGGATGTCCCTTTTCAGACCCTGTTTCAAATATCTGGAGGCAGCCAAGGAGGAGGCAGCCGCTTAGGTAGCCGTTGAGGCAGTCGCGGAGGTCAAAGCGGAGGCCAAGGTGGAGGTAGCCGCGGAGGCAACCGAGAAGAAGACGAGACCGAAGATGATTATCTAAATTATGATGAATCTGGATATTATCATAACGGCCGGAGGAGTTTGTAATGATACATTTTTAATTTAAATTGGACATTGCTTATATCATAATTCTAGTCTGTTTATGAAATGTGTATTCTAGTGTGTTTATTACTTTTATTCCAGTCTGTTAATTCTTCAACTATTTTTTTAAAATAATTTTTTTAAAGAAAATTTAAAACATAATTTTTAATTTTTTTAAATGAAAAAACTTTTTTTTTAAATCAAAAAATTTAGTCACGGTCTGAGCCGTGACTAAATTTTAGACCGGATTTTGCAGAAATTATTTTTAAATTCTTTTAAAAATTTTAAAAAGTTTTTTTTAAATAAAAAATATAGTCACGGATAATGTCCGTGACAAATTGGAAATTTGAACCCTAAAAATTTGGCGGTTTATTCCAAAATTGAAAACTTAGTCACGGATTTGTCCGTGACTAATATGTCCGAATTTTTAAAAATATACAAATATTAGTCACGGAACGGGTCTGTAACTAATATAAAAAAATAAAAATAAAAATTAGTCACGGATCATGGCCGTGACTAAAGTGTCGGGGTTTTTCCGGTCACAAATTAGTCACGGACCGTGTCCGTGACTAATCTGTGACTACGCGTAGTCACGGATAAACGATTGTGACTACAGTTAGTCACGCCCATTTAGTCACGGAAAAAATCTGTGACTACCAGAGTTAGTCACGGATTTTTGACACTATGGTCCGTGACTAAATTCGTGACTACTGCCCTGTTTTTTTGTAGTGAATAATAGAGGGACATCCAATTAAAAATGAAAAAATGGAACAATTATACTGGGACGGAGGGAGTAATAATTATGACTTTCTCAACAAAACTATTTTCTTAGTCCTTGATTGTACAAAAAAAACATGACTAAGTAATGACCAACTGATTACGTCAGATTTATTTGTGGAACATGAAGCAACGAAAAGTTGGGGGTGGTTGATAAGTCCGTATTTTGACACGCATTTGATGTGTGTTGAGATCAGATTTTGATGGTTTCCCTAGCTTTAAGGTGTTGCAAGTCTCAATTTTAGCTCAAGTTATGTTTACCGCGCGTTGGTTCGAGTTTTGTGTTGTTTGTAGTCAAAATCAGGGAATTTGAGCCTGGTACCGGCATTTGAGGAACAATCGGGATGATTTGAGAAGCATTTGAGAATGATTTGATAGCTTTGGAGGTCACCGGAATATTCACAATGAAGATTTGAAGGAAAAAGAGCTCTAGGATTGGCTTCGGGATCAAAAGAAGATGAATGAAGCTTGAAAACGACGATCAGAATGACCTTCTGTCAATCGTTCAAGCATATCTCCTTGTATAAACATCCAATGTACACGATTCAAGTTCCATATGAAAGCTAACTTCAAGGTCTATAAATCATATGAAGACACCTTTGCGAGAATCTGAGAGGAAGAAGGTGAAAACAGACGATGAAGTCAGATGATCTCTGCTGCGATTTCAGAAAGACACCTTCCACCGTTTTGATCATATCTCTTGATTGGATGATTCAAATCACATTCGGCAAATTGGGGTGGATAGAGGACTTCATTATCTACAACTTTCATGAAGGACGTTATGTCAAATTCGGAAGTTAAGTAGGCACGATCGTGCCCTCAAAGTCAGACACGATCGTGCCTGAAGAGAAAAGCACCGGGAAGCTACTGCCAGCCAGGCACGATCGTGCCTGGAGGGAGGCACGATCGTGCCTGCCCAAAATGCGCGTTTTTGCTCCGGAGGCACGATCGAAGGCACGATCGTGCCTGGCATCGTGTCTGGCTCCGAAAATCCTAATTCAGCTCAAATTTCACCCGATTTTTCTATTTAAACAGCCTGTAAACCCCCGTTTTCAAGGGGGGGGAGCTTAGAGAGAGTGCCTAGCACGAAATTTAGAGGGCTTTTCAGCCTTGTTCATCAATCTTTTGGGATTCTTTGTAAGTTCCACCTTTTTAGTTAATGACAATTAATTCTTTTTATTCCAATTCTATTGATTCTTCAATTATGAATTGTGAGTAGTTTTAATTAGGGATTTGGGGATTGATGAAGGGGTTAATCATGATTGATGGCTAGATTCTTGTCGGTTTAATTGCATGAATGCCGTTTAATTTGTGTTTGAATAATTTAATTGATATCTCTTGTAACCTAGATGGCCACTAGAATTACAATTGGTTATAGAATAAATTAAGAGAGATCTAATTTGTTCTAGGACACATTCACACACACTTAATCGTTCGCTAAGAGATTAGTAGCGATTAAGGGGCCGTAAGCTCGCTCGTCTTGGCAATAATTTAGGATCCTGTCGCATGAGAGATCAGCCTGGTCCCCTAAATTATTGTACTCTACGCCGCGAGAGCGGTAAGAACTTAGTAATGATTAGCTAGGCTCAATTAAATTAATTTCATGTAATTAGGCCTGATCTGCCAGAAATCTGGTTACCCCGGAATCGATCCCTATTCCCTTCGTCATTAATTAGAAAGAACCCCCTAGGTTAATTGTTCGCATTAGTTTTATTTTCCAAACCAACCAATCTCGCACGACGCTTTTATTTTATTTTCTTTTTAATCGCTGAATTTAGTTAATTCTTAATTCCCTTTTGTCCGTCTCTGTGGAGACGATACTCGTACTTACACCACTTTTCTACAACCATTTTAAGTGCGAGAAAACTCACATCAGTGGTGGTTGCACATAATATAGTTTGTAATTAGTTTGTGGGAGGACAATCTTTCAATTCTTAAGTACATTACAATTTTCATATTTATCACAAAAATCTTCAACGCGCTCCAAGTCACCATAAGTAATACGTCCATTATACGGATAAGCAAGGTACTCATCTAGCCGAGATACCATACAAAGATGTTTTTTAGCAGCAAGTTGGTATGCAGCATCATCCGGGGTAAGGGTTGGCGGTGAATCTTTTGCAAATGTTAACAAAGGAATCATAATAGCCAACACAAACACCATAATAGTGTTCTTCCTATAAGCCATACTACAATGTTAGTATTTCCCTTCTATGTACTATGTTATTATGTGGCTTTTATGTTATCGTGCTCGTTTGATCTTATATGACCATATGGATTTGCATATGTATGTAGAATATGTAATAAATGTCGTGGATAATGTTCGTCTGAATGTATACTTCATATACATAGTATACAATAATGTTGATTCTTAACTACATGTGTGTTAATTAATATGGACTAAATAAACCCATCTACTTTAATGATGTACATTGCATTCCTTAATATTATGCGTTTTAAGCTAATATCATTTAAGGTTACATTACTACATTAGGAGATTTAGGACATAAGCATTTGTTTAGCTTTAATTATTGCGTTGTTCAATTGTATAATTTTCATGTGTTTAAGTCTGATAAGTCCCAAAATCTGGTTGACCATGGAATCAATCCGTTTTCCCTTCCGTCATTAATTATAAAGAACCCTCAATTTATTTTATTTTTAGCTTCCTTAATTTCTCAAAACCGAATCTCACACATCGCATTTATTTTATTTATTTTTATCACTGAAACTATTTAATATTTAATTCATTTTTCCGTCCCTGTGGAGATGATACTGGTACTTATACCATATACTGCCACATCTTTTTAAGTGCGAGAAAACTAACATTAGTTTTTGGCGTCGTTATCGGGAACAGTGTCGGTTTTAAGGGTCAATTATATATTTTCAGCGACTAGTTTTAGTTTTTCGTAAAACAATTCTCATCTAACCTTGCAGGTTTGATTTGTTTATGCATACACATTCAAAGAGGAGGAAACCACTAATCTCGAGATAGAAAAGTTCGCCAGGCAAAATCGAAAGGCTTGATGGGACTTACTGAGCAAATGCTTAGTGGGATGGTGAAGGAGCTTACAGGTGGCTATATAATCAAGTATCACGCAAATGGCGTGGATAAAGAACCTATTGAGATAGACTTCACCCCACCTTTTAGAAGGATTGATATGATCGAAGATCTAGAGAAAGTGGCAAATCTCAGTATACCCAAGGATCTTGCTAGTGATGAGGCTAACAAGTATCTAGCGGATGCATGCACCAAGTTTGAGATAAGATGTGCCCCCCCTCAGACTACATCTAGATTGCTCGACAAACTTGTCGGGCACTTCCTTGAAGAGATGTGTGTTAATCCAACTTTTATCATCAACCATCCTGAAATAATGAGTCCACTCGCGAAATGGCATAGGTCTAAGCCTGGGTTGACTGAACGATTTGAGCTGTTTGTCAACAAGCACGAACTTTGCAATGCATACACTGAGTTGAATGATCCTTTTGTTCAACGTCAACGTTTTGCTGATCAGCTCAAGGACCGGCAATCTGGTGATGATGAAGCAATGGCATTTGATGAAACTTTCTGCACAGCACTTGAATACGGATTACCACCTACAGCTGGATGGGGAATTGGTATTGATCGACTTGCAATGATTTTAACTGACTCACAAAACATCAAGGAAGTCATATTCTTTCCAGCTATGAGGCCTCAAGAGGAAACAAGTAAAGAAAGCCAAAACAAATTGAGCGAACAAACAAAGGCTAAAGATGCACAAAACCAAACCAATTGTAGTGCCACCCCAGAGGCATCATGATACCATTTTTCAAGCTGAACGATGGAGATGGAGTTGAATGATGTACTTGAAATGTTCAAGAGTTTCATATGTATTCTATTTTTGGATGATTTAATGCTTCATGCACAAACCAAATGTCTTTATGTGCTCTGCAGAGGACATTATATATCACGAGAATTAGATTATACTAGACTATTAATTCGTGCTATTGAGTTTTTGACCAAAAAAAAAAAAAAAAAAAAAAAAAAAGGCAAAATCGAAAGGCTCGGCGAGAGAAAGGAACCACCATTGAGTCATCATCATATCGAACCGCTAGGACATTGATGTGAATTTTCTCGCACTTAAAAAAGTAGTAAAATAGTGGTGCAAGTACGAGTATCGTCTCAGGAGGGATGGAAAAAGGGAATTAAGTATTAATTAAATTCAGCGATTAAAACAAAAATGAATAAAATGCAATTGTGCGAGATTGGTTGTTGGAAAATTAAAATGCGAATAAAACGATTAAGCTAATGAGTTCTTTCTAATAAATGACGAAGGGAAAAGGGATTGATTCCGGGGTACTCAGATTTCTGGCTGGTCAGGCTTAATCACATAAAAATTATTTAATTCAGCAACGCTGGTCAATACTAAGTTCTAACCGCTCTCGCGGCTAGAGTACAATAATTTACATAAACAGACTGATCTCTCATGCGACAGGTATCTAAAATTATTGCCAAAACGAGCGAGCGTACGATCCCTTGATCGTTATTAATCTCTTAGTGAACGATTAATTGTGTGTGAAGGTGTCCTAAAATAAATTAGAGCTCTCTTAATTGATTCTACATGCAATTGTAATTCTACCGGCCGTTCTAGGTTACAAGAGATATCATTTAAAACATTCATACACAAATTAAATAAAGATTCATGCAATTTAAACCATCAAGAAACTAGCCATACATCATGAATAAGCCCTTCATGAATCCCAAATCACTAATTAAAACTACTCACAATTCATAATTGAAGAATCAATAGAATTGGGATGAAAATAATTAATTGTTATTACTTAAAACGATGGAACTTACAAAGAATCTCAGGGTCTTCAAGAACAAAGCAGAAAAAAACGCAATTAAATTCAGCCATTAAGTATTTGTTTGATTAAGTATCACTACGGTATCTTCTTAATTATAAATGAGTGATGAGGATCTTTGTTTCATTCCACAACATTATTTTAGTGAAAAATTGCAGAAGTTTCATAGACCTCTTTAAATATGAGAAAAGTGTCAATTTGGTACATCAACTTGGGAGCGGGGGAGTAAAGAGTATCTGATGATGCAATCGAGACTGAGAGGTACATAAACTCTGCTAATCAGTGCTAATTTAGTCCTACCAGACATTAAGTGGGATAAAATGCTGAGTTGGCGATTAATGGAAAACACTTCATTAGTCGTCGGTCTTCTCGCTCATCTCTCGCACGCTCGCAGCTCTAGGGGCAAAGGAGCGACAAAGCCTTCTCCTTCGCACGGCCATGGTGGCATGGCGTCTTCTCTCCGCCGGTCCTCCTCTTTGAGCTCGCCTTGCCTCTCTGCTTTCTCATCTTTCTTCTTCGTTGCAGAGATGTAATCGGCCAAATCTTCCCTTGTTAGATCTGCAATCCACCACCAACTCCCAAATCTCCCATCAGTACACGGACCAACCTTCACCTGGCGGGCGGCAACTTTCAGAAACGGGTTCCGGAGAGGAAAGATGGAAGCGACTGGCTAGATTTCCGATGATGAGAAGCTTTCTCGAGCCACCGTTGATACTCCTTGGCATATCCAAAGGCTTCGGCGTGATGCTCCAGAGTGAGGACGACCTGCATCCGAGGCTGGAGTGCTCGTTCAGAACTTATTCCTAGAGTAGTAGAGTCCCTCTTGAGAACGTATTGTTCATCGTATGTAGGCGGCGGCCTTCTGCGGCTTCTGGAAACTGCCGAGCGCAAGAGCCAGGAGAGAAGAACATTAAGGTTGTTTGATTATATCTTTAGTTTTGCCACATCAGTAAACATTTGGTCATGTCAGCATTAATTATGCTTAAATACAACCTAGTACTGAATTAACACTCATTTGGCCATTTTATGTACTTCTCAGCCACTATTGCATCAACAGATACTCTTTACTCCCCCGCTCCCAAGTTGATGTACCAAACTGACACTTTTCTCCTTTAAATATTACACGCCCCTAAATTTGATCCGTTTTTTTTTAGTACATAATGTACCATTAACTAAATTTGTTTCTCAAACTGTGATCCAATTCTTTTTTATTTTCAGTGGTTACTGTTCTTACTACTATTAATAGCATGCTGATGTGTGTTTTCTCGCACTTAAAATAGTTGTAGAAAAGTGGTTGAAAGTACGAGTATCGTCTCCACAGGGACGGACAAAAGAGAATTAAAGATTAACTAAATTCAGCGATTAAACATAAATAAATAAATTAAAATGCGATGTGCGAGATTGGTTGATTGAATTAAAATTAAAACTAATGTAGATGAGCGATTAAAATAAATGTGGTTTTCTTATTAATTAACGATGAAGGGAACATGGATTGATTACAGGGTAACCAGATTTCTGGCAGATCAGGCCTAATTACATGAATTTAATTTAATTGAGCCTAGCTAATCATTACTAAATTCTTACCGCTCTCGCGGCGTAGAGTACAATAATTTAGGGGACCAGGCTGATCTCTCATGCGACATGATCCTAAATTATTGCCAAGACGAGCGAGCTTACGGCCCCTTAATCGTTACTAATCTCTTAGCGAGCGATTAAGTGTGTGTGAATGTGTCCTAGAACAAATTAGATATCTCGCAATTTATTCTACATGCAATTGTAATTCTAGCTGCAGTCTAGGTTACAAGAGATATCAATTAAATTATTCAAACACAAATTAAACGGACATTCATGCAATTAAACCGAAAGGAATCTAGCCATCAATCATGATTAACCCCTTCATCAACCCCAAATCCCTAATTAAACTACTCATAATTCATAATTGAAGAATCAACAGAATTGAGATGAATAGAATAAATTGTCATTAATTACAAAGATGAACTTACAAATAATCCCAGGGTCTTGGAAGAAAATAGCGTAAAAACGGAGTTAAATTCGTCCCTAGGCCTCTCCGTAATGTTCGTAACCCCTAAAAAGGGGTATGGAGGCCTTATTTATAGAAAACAGTAGAGTTTGAGCTGAAATAGGACAAATCGGGGCCAGACACGATGCCAGGCACGATCGTGCCTGGGATCGTGCCTACGGAAGAAACGCGCGTCTCAGGTGCAGGCACGATCGTGCCTGGCCAGGACACGATCGTGCCTGGCTGGCAGAATGTTTGCGTGCCTTCCTCTTCCAGGCACGGTCGTGCCTGGCCCAGGCACGGTCGTGCCTGGTCTTTTCTTCATCATTTTTCTTCGTTTCTTGTTCCGAACGCTCCCGAATGCCTACGAGGTCGATCCAAATGCTGTTTCTTTATCAAAATTTCGTCGTGAATCTCCCGGTGACCTCCAAATCTCTCAAATATTTCTTGAATGCCTACAAATCCTTCCCGAATGCCTCTCAAGCGCCTATTGCCGGACTTTAACTTCTTCGATTTGACTCCAAATGCAATGAAACTCGATCCAACGCCTGATAATCACAACTTGAGCCAAAATTGAGACTTGCAACGCCTTAAAGCTAGGAAAACCATCAAAATCCGACCCGAACACGCATCAAATGCGTGTTCAAATACGGACTTATCAGACTCCCCCACACTTAAGCTTTTGCTTGTCCTCAAGCAAATCGAACAACGGGACTTACGATAATCACCACATGGAATTTAAAACAGTTAGCATGCACACGTAGTTAAAGGGATATTTACAGGACAGTCAATTTAAACCAAGAAAATTCTTCCCTAAACTACATCTTTGAACTCAAGCTAAACTATTTGACACAATTATTCACAACATCCTCAAAGTAATGACAGCCTACACAAATAAACTAGCTACTGATCAGAAGGACTTGTGAAGGTGATGGTGAATGGATAATAATAATAGTCCCTTTCTTTTGAGAGATTTGAATATTCTAACAAAGACTCAATGCATTCAGGAACTTCAGGGCTATTCTTAGGAACAAGGAACTCAGTAGGCCACAATTTAGGAACAATCATTTAAACCTATGTAAAGAGTAGACATGGTGTACAACTAAGCTAAACCGTCTCGACACACTTCTGCTTTGACATATACTTGAAGTACGCGGAGGACTAAAGCTAATTTTTGCAATAGCCTCCAAGTTCAATTAATTAGGTTCAGTTTTCCTTGTCATGTTGGCACGAGAACGCCATTTCTTTTGAAAGATACCCAAGTCTCATCTTACGCTTTTTGATCGGGGCTCCCATTACCTTTTTCGAAAAGTAAGAGGTCTAGCTATATTAATTTTTCACCTTTCGGATTCTCACTAGACATTACCCCATTCTAATCTCGGCCTGACCAAGGAAAACTAGCAATTTAAGTTCATTAATTTCAAAGTGAATCCATGCCTACAATGCAATCCTCGAAAGTATCAAATTCCTAAAAAGTGACTGCTCTTACCCCATTTGGGCATAGGAACAGTGTCAAAAATGGCTCCTACAAAAATTCCCTAAACTTAACAAATTAATCCCTTAGTTCACTAAACATCAAAACTATGTCAAAAATATTCACGGATTTTTTTCAAGTGGGGGGATGATTAATGGAAAATTCAATGGGTGACTAATGCTTTCATCCTTTCAACAACTATATTACCATGCAAAAAATTTAAGCCTAAACACTTCAAGAATGTCATAAAAGCATAGTCAAAACGCTAGCCAGCTCACAAAGACACAGTTTAAAGAAAAATTTTCAAAATTTTGACATGACTTTTCTACGAATATACAACTAATACCTGCGCATGCTAACTCTAATAATCACATGTAACAACTATTGCCCGAATGCCCAATTCACTCTCCCACACTTAAACTTTGGCATCGCCCTCGATGACCAAAAATGCACTATGCACAAGGGGTAAAGAGGAAAGGGTCACGCGTGCTCAAAATCAACTCAAGTTAACATTACGCAGCGAGTAAACAAAGTCATGGAAACTTCCCTATAGCATTGGTTGGTCAGGAACTAAACTGGGTCTTTGATCGTGCGGCACATCATCAACTAAGCTGCAACACATACATCATGAAACACAAAGCATAGCAATAATAAAGAGAGTTAAGTGCAGTGGTATGAGTGTGAGTCTGATAGTGTTTAAAGTACAGTCATCTAATAAATCATGATACAGAAGCTAGCAGCGGACAATCTAATCAGAACTCTAATACTAAGGAGGGGGGTGGCGGCGGGTATGCATCAAAGAATGAACTCCAGCTAGACTCCAGAGAAGTGAGTCGCTCATCAATCTGGGTGTACTGAGACTGAAGCTGTGTGTAATGGAGCGCCTGGTCCTCCCTCATCTCTCGGTAGAAGTCCTGCTGCTCAAAGCACATCTGATCGAACCTCTCATGCTGCTCAGTAGACAGTTGCCGATACACGGCATCCTGTTTCGCATGCATCCCCGCCCAGGAATCAGGAAAAGTGGTGTCGTAGGGGGGTGCATCATATGGAACCTCGGGTGCAGCTGCCTCCATCTCCACATCGTCGTCATCATCATCATGGTCATCATCATCATCATCATCATCATCATCTGCTTGCTGTCCTCCTCCTCCTCCTGCTCCTGCCGGCTGCGTCTGAGCCCTCCTTCGTGCCACTCCAGTGTTGACATCGGGCACCCGATCAGGAGTCACGTGATGAATGGGCCAACAAAAATATACTTGATGTGGTTCGTGGCTTGGCGGTGGAGGAGTCTGGCAATAAGATAGCCCATGTGGGGCTTACGGTTATGGACCATACACCAGAGGCAGAATAGGTCCGTAGAAGTGACCTTACCGGCAACCTCGGCTTTGCCGGTGATAGTGGAAGAGAGGAGGGATTGAGGGAATGAATGATCCGGTACTGGCGTGGGTATAGGAGCGTGCTCGGGGACATCTTGGGCTTGTACTCCCCGCCCCGATAGTAATGGACTCCCAAAAGGCTTGGCGATTGACGTTGGGGGGGAAGTCTGTGAAAAGGGCCTCGTGCTGGCCATTGTCCTCGATGCGAGTAAAGCCCAGGTGATAGTGCATCTCCGCCATAGAAATGGTGTGGTCCTCCTCAAACGCCCGGAACTTGATCATGGGCCTGTGGTTATCAGTAATACCTCCAGCACACCTTCTTTCGCCGGTTTCGTTCATCTCCACTGCCACCGCCTCTCTTCGCCGGATTCGCCTCTACGGCCGCCGGAGCAGGTAACTCCTCCTCCTCCCCTCCTCCTCCTCCTCCTCTTCTCCTCCTTCTTCTTCTTCTTCTTCTTTTCTGATTTTAGACATTGATTTTGCCAATTTCAAACTTCTATTTCATATTTTCACAAGGCCACCAGGTATTCTGCTAAACTTTTGAAGAAACCAGATCCAAAATCGAACTTGAAAACACTAGACAATACATAGACATTAAGTAGTCAATAAACAGACAATAAGTTCTAATAATAGTTCAATAGCAAACAATACATAGACAGTAAGTAGTCAGTAAACAGACAATAAATTGTGATAATAGCTCAATAGCAGAGCAACCAAAGTAAAAAATTATATATACACAATTCACTGTGTCCAATGATGAAATTACAACGAGAGGTTGTCGAGAAACTCCACAATGAAGCAACATAGGTGATCTAGCATCCGATTACGAAAGCCATGCTGTTGGAGAAGTACTCTGGCTCTGTGGCCGGGCTGGTGATAGCAAAGGGTTTGAAGGTTCTAGAAAGGGTTGGGCGGATGGGTAAACCAGCAGATCCCAGCCCTGGAGTCGCTGCCGAGAGAAGCTAATAACAATACCAAAATCGACGTTGTATACTGATAAGTCCGTATTTTGACACGTATTTGATGTGTGTTGAGATCGGCTTTTGATGATTTTCCTAGTTTTAAGGTGTTACAAGTCTCAATTTTAGCTCAAGTTATGTTTACCGGGCGTTGGTTCGAGTTTTGTGTTTTTTGTAGTCAAAATCAGGGAATTTGAGCCCGCCACCGGCACTTGAGGAACAATTGGGATGATTTAAGAAACATTTGAGATTGATTTGATAGCTTTGGAGTTCACCGGAAGATTCACGATGAAGATTTGAAGGAAAAAGGGCTCTAGGATTGGCTACGGGGTCAAAAGAAGATGAATGAAGCTTGAAAACGACGATCAGAATGACCTTCTGTCAATCGTTCAAGCTTATCTCTTTGTAGGAACATCCAATGGACACGATTCAAGTTGAATAGGAAAGCCAACTTCAAGGGCTACAAATCATATGAAGACACCTTTGCGAGATTCTGAGAGGAAGATGGTGAAAACAGACGATGAAGTCAGATGATCTCTGCTGCAATTTCAGAAAGACACCTTCCACCGTTTTAATCATATCTCTTGATTGGATGATTCAAATCACATTCGGAAAATTGGGGTGGATAGAGGACTTAATTATCTACAACTTTCATTAAGGAAGTTTTATCAAATTCGGAAGTTAAGTAGGCACGATCGTGCCCTCAAAGTCAGACACGATCGTGCCTGAAGAGAAAAGCACCGTGAAGTTACTGCCTGACAGGCACGATCGTGCCTGGAGGGAGGCACGATCGTGCCTGCCCAAAATGCGAGTTTTTGCTCCGGAGGCACGATCGAAGGCACGATCGTGCTTGACATCGTGTCTGGCTCCGAAAATCCTAATTTAGCTCAAATTTCACCCGATTTTTCTATTTAAACAGCCTGTAAACCCCCGTTTTCAGGGGGAGCTTAGAGAGAGTGCCTAGCACGAATTTTAGAGGGTTTTTCAGCCTTGTTCATCAATCTTTTGGTATTCTTTGTAAGTTTCATCTTTTTAATTAATGACAATTAATTCTATTCTTCCCAATTTTATTGATTCTTCAATTATGAATTGTGAGTAGTTTTAATTAGGGATTTGGGATTGATGAATGGGTTAATCATGATGTATGGCTAGATTCTTTTCGGTTTAATTGCATGAATGCCGTTTAATTTGTGTTTGAATAATTTAATTGATATCTTTTGTAACCTAGAATCGCGACTAGAATTACAATTGCATGTAGAATAAATTAAGAGAAATCTAATTTGTTCTAGGACACATTCACACACACTTAATCGTTCGCTAAGAGATTAGTAGCGATTAAGGGGCCGTAAGCTCGCTCGTCTTGGCAATAATTTAGGATCCTGTCGCATGAGAGATCAGCCTGGTCCCCTAAATTATTGTACTCTACGCCGCGAGAGCGGTAAGAACTTAGTAATGATTAGATAGACTCAATTAAATTAATTTCATGTAATTAGGCCTGATCTGCCAGAAATCTTGTTACCCCGGAATCGATCCCTGTTCCCTTCGTCATTAATTAGAAAGAAACCCCTAGTTTAATTGTTCGCATTAGTTTTATTTTCCAAACCAACCAATCTCGCACGACGCTTTTATTTTATTTTCTTTTTAATCGCTGAATTCAATTAATTCTTGATTCCCTTTTGTCCGTCCCTGTGGAGACGATACTCGTACTTACACCACTATATTACGATTTTTTTTAAGTGCGAGAAAACACTCATCATATACTTGCAGGGCGTGCGCGACGAGAGAGATAGGTGAGTTGCGTAAGTTGTTTTTGAGTTTTAATTTGGAGTATTGCAGTGAAGGGTAAAACTGGAAAAAAAGAATAAGAGTGGTAAAATGTGACCATACGGATGAGAAAAACATGACCAAGTCTTATTGTGGTAAAATGTGTATGATTTAGTCTCCCGTATAGCAATTTACACTAAATACGACTCCTTCAATATTATCTTACGTTTCATACGTTTGGAGATCTTCTTCATTAATTTTCATTTATTGGTCTTTCCATTCCTGGTTTATAAAGGGTGCGTCGAGTATAGGTAATATTAGTATTAGGTTTGAAAAGTCAACTTTTTCTTATTTAGTACTCCCTATTTATTTGGTTTCAGGTGTGGAATTTAGTGTATAATCGTACACTTATTAATCGACACTTTTGGAATAAAACATCTCAAAATGTCACCTTTATTATTTAAGTCATGTGTAATTATCACCCGTTACAAAACGTCAAATTTTATTTTACTTCTGTTAGAACCCAACTGTGATGATTTTGATGATGCCACTATACTTTGCACTAGTATATTGTGTCTAATTTAATTCATGCATTAGTATTTTAAGTTATCCAAAAAGTGACAAAGACACAACAAATGTACAATTTCTGTACCAAATAAAACATACTGGAAAGAATAAAATGCAATAAGGTAAAAATGTCTTTACCTTACATGGATGTTTAAATCCAACCAGTATAATTTTATCTGATACAAAGATTTATCATGTCACGTCAAAAGATCAACTAGTAAAATATGTGACAAATTAATAATGTAATATTTTGTACCAATTAAGTTGTACTGGAAAGAACAAAATGCAATAAGGTAATTTTCATTTTACCTTTATGGGATATTTTAAAGATCCTACCAGTACAAAATTTGCTTGGTACAAAATAACCCGGTTCACATATTTTACTACACAAAGTGTAGCTGGTTCACACACTTTACTACACTCGTGTAGTTGCAAGACAATGCCAAGACCTAATGACTAGGTGAACAGCGAAGACAAAACCTAGGGTATGGGCCAAACATATCCTACGTACAAGTTGATCATCAACCAGCTCCAATGAAGAAGACAAGTAACAAGTTGTTATCTTCTGAAACCAAGATTCAACGAACGAGATTAAATCATCTCAACCAACGGATGAACTTAATCTACCGGAGATGCCTATAAATAAAGGCAGAGGCATGAGTTCAAAAACTAAGTCATTGAGTTCAAAGCAAAGAGATTCTATAATCACAAAGTATATCTAGCAAAGGAGAAAGTGCTTGATCACAACCTCACTCTTTGCTTTGACTCATGCTTCACTAAGCTCTTAGACTAGATCATACATTGTTATATTTTTAGAGCTTAGATATTAGTTGGTGGCCATAAATTCGTTGTATTTTACAAGTGGTTGTAAACACTTAGGAGAACAGTTGTTCGGATCCTACAGTGTGGTTAGATAGATAGAGTACCTCTTGATCCCCACTGGATCATTTGAGAAAAGTCTAAGGACTGAGTAACTTTGAGTGGTGTTATACTCATCGTGAAAAACCTTCAATCTAGGCCTGAGTGTTGTAAAGGCTAGATTGGCACTAAGTGTATTGGGCTTAATACTTTAGTGGAAATCCATCTGAAATAGGGTGGGACTGGATGTAGGAGGATTACACCACCTCTGAACCAGGATATATCGTGTGTTGATTTTCTCTTACTCAACAGAGCACACACCCAACACTTCTCACTAGAGGAATTGTAGTTTGCCAGCAGCATCCTGAGCAGTAGTCTTAATTGACTCTACTGCTTATCCTACTGCTTAATAACTTACTTTTCCTTGAGACAACTGTTTCACATGAGCTTTGGAATACCACTACTAAAAGGTCTGGTTTGCCAGTTCTCAGAAATACTTCTTTCATACTCAGCAGGTGGCTAGCAGTTTCCTGAGTCTACCCAACTGCTCAGACCTCTGCTCAGGCAAAACCCCTTTTCATCTCCAGCTCAGCACATATTCAGTAAGCCCTCATCATTCTGTACAAGGCCTATAATCATCAACCCCAAACTCCTATTTTCCACTAGCAGTTGCCTCAGCAGTTCCCTGCCATCCAGGCAACTGCCAAGCCAACTGCTCACTGTTTAGAGTCCAAACATCTCTCAAACTAGAAAGTTGTCTCATATTGATAATCAAGAGGTTAAAGACTTCCGCTGTGCATCTATTAATCTCCCAAAAGATTATAGATCAACTCATCTAGAGGAGAAGAGTTCTTAAAGCTGAAAAAGTTTTAAAAGTCTATTCGCCCCCCCTCTAGACTTTTATCTCTATCTGGGACCATCAATTTCAGTCAAAGTTTTATTCAATCAACCTAATTATTATAAAAATGTCACTTTTGTAAAAGATTAGTTGTTAATAAAAATGTCTAATTCATTTTTTTTTTTTCGGAGTGTCACATTATATCCCCCTTAAAAGATGCTTCGTCCCGAAGCATAAACTAATAACGACGGAGGCTATAACAACCA
This sequence comes from Cuscuta epithymum, assembly GCA_945859915.1. Classification (NCBI taxonomy): domain Eukaryota; kingdom Viridiplantae; phylum Streptophyta; class Magnoliopsida; order Solanales; family Convolvulaceae; genus Cuscuta; species Cuscuta epithymum. The sequence continues at coordinate 1,776,314 of CAMAPF010000959.1, read as the reverse complement.
CTTGACGACGAAAGAAATGTGGCCGTTAAAAGCTTTAACGACCAACTTTTGGGCCTATCACGACGGAGGCTATAACAACCACTTGCCGACAAAAGAAATGTGGTCGTTAAAAGCTTTAACGACCAACTTTTGGGCCTATAACGACAATATTTTTCGTTGTTAAAAGTCCTTTTTCTAGTAGTGTTTTCTAAACACTGTTGTGGGCCTGGGGAAAACATTGATGGTACTTTGACTATTGTTATTACTGCATTACTCAAGGCATTGTTTTGATTGGTTCCTGTTTCCTTTTGGTTGATGCCAAAAGGGGGAAACAATCAGGTGCCTTAACTGTTTTGTCGGCTAGTCTATATAATCTGTGCAGGAAATCAAGGCACCTGGTTTGTCATCAACAAAAAGGGGAAATTTGTTGAATGTGTTGTTTTGTTGATGACTAACCATACAAGAACAAAGAATAGAACTGGCCCATAATTCATGTAGAACACTTGTGCATTAAATACTATCTAACCATGCAGGTGAATGATTGGATAGAACTACTATATGTATGTTCTAAATGAATTGGTGGCTGCATGATTATGTTCTTCCTGTGATATCTTGTTCCATACATGATTACTTGAGTAGCTTTTGGAAAGTACTTTTAATGATGCATTTGAAATAAAGTTGACCAAAGCTCAATCGTGCATACTAAAAATATAAATGGCTTTCTTACCAAAAAGGGTTAATCAAATATTCTTGCTAAAGTATTGATATCTCGGTGACCGTATACTTGGATTAGTAAAAGATTTACTTTCCATATAATTTAAAAAGCCATCGTTACCTTAATTGTTTTTAAGGTAATCATTTTGAATGTAATGTTGACTTGTCTGAATAAATCCGTTGCTTGGTCAAATATGTTAAGTGAATAAAATATCATGGTTTTTCCCTTCCTTTATTAATCACTCAATTTAAACGTTACCTTGGTGCATGATTGATTTGCTGCTAATGAATATTTGATTATAATATTTCTGGGATGTACTAATTTGGCTACCTAAGTTAATGGGCTCGGATATGGAAGTCATGAAGCAAGGAAAGCAATTCGAATTTATCAAGGCAAATCCTAATATCTAGCTAAGGAAAGAGGAGCCAACGCATATCACTCCTACAAATCACTCCTACAAACTATATATTTGACAGAAGGCCAAAATGAAAGGGGGGCTTGACCGAGAAAATTACTAAGGAGAATCACTCAAGAGAAAAGATCAAGTCCATAGTGCCTGAAACTGCCTACACGGAGTTCTAGATAGAGTTCCCTTTTTCTTTATCATATTGTACCAGGGATATTGAGGCTTAGCTAAGTGTAGCTGCCTCAGGTTGGATTAAGTGTGTGTGTGAGAGCTTTGTGATAAAGCCGAGAGGCTCTCTACCCAAAAGGTAGAGATGCATAACTTTTCCTAGAGAGGATAGAGTTGGGGAGGCTCAAGGGTAGATTAGGAGAATCACTCTTGTAACCATTTTTTCAAGGCTTGATTAGTGAAGTTGTTTAAAATTCCTCCGAGGGAGGTCGAGGTTTTTTAATCCCTTTTGAGCCAAGAGATTTTTCTTCGTTAAATACTTGTGTACTTTACTATTTCGCAGTTCCTTTTACCCCACACTAGAACTTGGCGAAAAACTGCCACAGTTCCACACAAACACAATTCACCCCCCCCCCCCTGTGTTGCTAACCGTTTTAATCAATAAAGTTCTCCATCCGACTCTTCCAGAACTAATAGTATTTGCCTTTGAATAATGGTGGTCGTTGAGTCGAGTACCCTTCTTCCAATCGGTCAACCGTATTCATTTTGCCGGATCTCTTCCCAAGGTATTAGCCTCTATGTGGTGAAGACCGACTCTGATACCAATTGATGAAACAGTTAGCAACACAAGAAGGGGGGGGGGTGAGTTGTGTGTGTGGAACCGTGGAAGTTTTTTGCCAAGTTCTAGTGTGGGGTAAAGGGAATTTCAAATAGTAAAGTGCACAAGGATTTAACGAGGAAAAATCCCTTGGCTCAAAGGGATTAAAAAAACCTCGACCTCCCTCGGAGGAATTTTAACAACTTCACTAAAAAGCCTTTGAATGATTACAAGGGAAACTCTCCTAGTCTACCCTTGAGCCACCCCAACTCTATCCTCTCTCGGAAGAGTTATGCTTCTCTACCTTGCGGGTAGAGAGCCTCTCAGCTTTAATAGTTTCTCCAAATCACCTTGCGGGCTCGGACTATATCACACGGATATTTTCTCAATAATAAATATCCGCCCAAATCAAGAAGAATATTGAATTTACTTAGCATGCATAGGCGGTAATCAAGAATGCAAATAGAAGGAAAATATATTTATTTACCATACTGATGGTCCCGGATAGAGGTAAAAGTCTAGGGGGGGGGGGTGAATAGACTTTTAAAGCTTTTTGTGACTTTAAGAACTCTTCTCCTCTAGATGAGTTGATCTATAATCTTTTGGGAGATTAATAGATGCACAGCGGAAGTCTTTAACCTCTTGACTATTAGTATGAGACAACTTTCTAGTTTGACTAATGTTAGGACTGTTTATGGATAGGCAGTAGGCTTGGCAGTTGGCTAGTGGGCAGGCTACTGCTGAGACAACTGCTGGGTTGGCAGTTGGCTGGAAGACAGAAGACTGCTAAGGCAACTTCTGATAAACAGGATGACTTATGGAATATTTTCAACAGGCTTTTTGTTTTGGCTATTGTAATCGTTCAAAGGAAGTAAATATGTATGAGCAGTGGGTTCAGCAGGTGGGTGAAAACCAGAGTGCTGCTGAGACACCTTCTAAGCTTTGAGAGATTCTTGTGGAAAGACTGTCTCAAGGAGAGTGAGTAATTAAGCAGTAGGATAAGAAGTAGGGTTAGTTAAGACTACTGCTTAGGATGCTGCTGGGAAACTACAATCCTTTTGTGAGAAGTGATGGGTGTGTGCTTTGTTGAGTTAAGAAGAATCAACACACGATGTATCCTGGTTCAGAGGTGGTGTAATCCTCCTACATCCAGTCCCACCCTATTTCAGATGGATTTCCACTAAAGTATTAAGCCCAATACACTTAGTGCCAATCTAGCCTTTACAACACTCAGGCCTAGATTGAAGGTTTTTCACGATGAGTATAACACCACTCAAAGTTACTCAGTCCTTAGACTTTTCTCAAATGATCCAGTGGGGATCAAGAGGTACTCTATCTATCTAACCACACTTTAGGATCCGAACAACTGTTCTCCTAAGTGTTTACAACCACTTGTGAAATGTTTCACGAAATTTCTGGTCACCAACTAAAATCTAAGCTCTAAAAATATAACAATGTATGATCTAGTCTAAGAGCTTAGTGAAGCATGAGTCTAAGCAGAGAGCAAAGTTTAATGTGCACTTTCTCTTTTTGCTGGATATCTCTTGAATGTTTAATGTGTATATTCTACTTAGAAGACTCAAAAACTTGGTTTTTAGAGCTCATGCCTCAGCCTACTTTTATAGGCTTCTCCAGTAGATTAATCTCCTCCGTTGGTTGAGAGGATTTAATCATTGATGTCCAAAGTATTGTACTTTCGTCTTCTTGTGTTGGAGCAGGATAAGAATTTGTCTTTGGTGCTGCTTGAAGGCCAACTTGCTTCGTACGAAATGTCAACCCATACTTAGGTCTTGGCATTGTCTTGCAACTACACTCGTGTAGTGACGTGTGTGAACCAGCTATACACGGGTAGTAGATTATGTGAACCAGCGGGTAGTAAAATATGTGACTTAGGTTATTTTGTACCAAGCAAAAGTTGTACTGGTGGGATCTGTAAAATATCCCATAAAGGTAGAATGAAAATTACCTTATTGCATTTTGTTCTTTCCAGTACAACTTATTTGGTACAAATCTTACATTATTTATTTGTCACATTTTTTTACTTTTGACGTGACATGATTAATCTATGTATCAGATAAAATTATACTGGTTGGATTTAAATATCCATGTAAGGTAAAGACAATGTTACCTTATTTCATTTTTTGTTCCAGTATATTTTATTTGGTATATAGATTTTACATTGTTATTTGTCACAATGAACAGAGTACTCATGCTTGTTGTGAGTATGCTACTTGAATGTATAGTAGACATGTTGATTTTATGAGCATAAGTAATCATTCCAGAATCTAACACTTATAAAGAGGAGGGTGGCATCATTAAAACAATTATGTTTACTATCAAAGTCTAGGGGTCCTAACACATACCATGCATAATCTAGCACCAAGTTATAATTAACAAGCCTTTAAAAACGTATATCAAGAGGCCGGATTATTCATCAAAGATATGCATGGTCAACATTCAAATATGCCATCATATTATAGGAAGCAAGTAGAGATACTTGTGAAATAATGGGAAAGGGTTACTCCCTTAGGAGCCCTGGCATGTATATTTATAATAAAATATGAGTATCCAAAATACACAAAGGTTCCTAAAATATATCAGCTATTACACCCCCTCAAGCTGTGCGGGATATATAACGCGCATGTTGTCTTTTAAAAAATGAAACTGCTGACTAGATAAACCCTTAGTAAAAATATCAGCTAACTGAAGATGAGTAGGAACATATCGCACAACTAAGTCACCATGTGCGACTCTCTCGCGCACAAAATGATAGTCAATATGAATGTGTTTGCTCCGAGCATGCTGAACAGGATTAGCCGTCAAATAGGAGGCAAATATATTATCACAAAAGAGCTGTACCGGAATAGGAATAGGGAAGCCGAGCTAAAAAGGGATAGATCGGATGTGTAATGTGTCACGCCCCGGACCTCCCCGGACACGTCAACAACCCGCCGTACAATACGAATAGTCAACCGCAGTCCAACACATTCATATTATACAAGGCGTCGAGAATATCATTCACACGCAAGCCATCGATAAACAACATAATAAACAATCGAATACGTAGCGGAAAACATAGTTTGAAAACAAATGCCACACGTGGCTAACATGAGCACGCAGGCTCTATAGTAAAATATTCATGATCATGTTTATTAATGTTTAAAAACCGAATGGAGGAAGCACGAACCAAGTCTTCCCTCCTAGATGATCTCTCGAGCAACGAGCACAGGAAGCAAGCTCTAGCCTCAACCTGAAAAATGGTGGTGGGACGCCCCCGAAGGGGTCAGCACTCTATAGGGCTATAAAGTGCTGGTGTGGATGGCATCTAATAGATATACAACAAGTATTTCAAACACAAGACCCTCAAATAGGGTGATAATATAATCTAGGCTGTAACCCCAAGTTACCCCTTTTTAAAATATACTTACTTTATATATAAAGTCAAGTAGTCGGCCCGTAGGCCCAAGGTTTGTTTATCAAACATAGCCCAAAACCCCGTGACCCCTAGTCACAACAATTCATAGGGTTCGACCCTAACACATATATTTGCATTCTCGAGTCCAACTCGACTACATCACCATGCACCTTAATTAACATAATCTAACTACTCCACCGTGCATTTCCTGAGTCCAACTTAACTACATCACCATGCACAACAATCACCCCATCATGTCTACCCAATGCAATTCTATGAGCACGACTCAAGTACATCCCCTTGCATTGGCATAGACCCCAATTCCTAAGCACTCGCTATGCCTAGAATTGTAATATCAATAATCTATTTTGGGACATCCTTACGGACTGCCCAACCATGGTCTTAGCATCACATTACATCAATTTAGTCACTTGCATCACAATCAAGTTCATCAATTACAATCAAATCCTTAGATTCAATTCCTCAACAATTACAACAATCATTAACTAGTATTTCAATACTATTAAGATTATTCTTATCCATCATATATTTCATTTGTAAAACCCTACATATTTAGAGATATGTAGTAGCAACTTAATCATTCAATGTAATACATAAATAATCATCTATGCATCCACACAATTCACACATGAGTAAAATGCCTATTTCACACAATAGTTCATTTAACTCCATTTTATCAATACTTTACCAAATCATTTCCCATTTCATTCTTTGGAAAATAGATCAATATTCCATCAATAAGTTATCATCATAATCCATGGAAAACATTATTTAGGCATTTAGGTAATCTTATGCTTAACCTACAAGTTGTAAGCAACTAGATGTCGATCCTCACTGTAACACCCCGGCCCCGAAGGGTCCGAAGTAATTACTACAGACCTCTAGTACTGTCCTCACAAACCACCACGAGCCTTTACCGCGCACTTTGTCCTCACTCATGCGCGCCCTGAGAAACTTCCCAGGGGGTCACCCATCCCAAGACTACTCCCGAGCAAGCACGCTTAACTTTGGAGTTCTTAGGTAATGAGCTCCCTTAAAAGGAGATGCACCTCTGTTGGTATGAGCAGTACTATTAATCCGTTTATATTAAATCTCAAGTGTTACAATCACCCCCACTTAGGAACGCAACGTCCTCGTTGCGCCCATAAACCAATCTAAAATCTCAATCAAATCCCAGAATCTTCCCCTGCTAAGTGCTTGCCCGATATCCGACGGGTCAACACACTGTCGCAGGGTTGCTCTGATACCACCTGTAACACCCTGGCCCCGAAGGGTCCGAAGTAGTTACTACAGACCTCTAGTACTGTCCTCACAAACCACCACGAGCCTTTACCGCGCACTTTGTCCTCACTCATGCGCGCCCTGAGAAACTTCCCAGGGGGTCACCCATCCCAAGACTACTCCCGAGCAAGCACGCTTAACTTTGGAGTTCTTAGGTAATGAGCTCCCTTAAAAGGAGATGCACCTCTGTTGGTATGAGTAGTACTATTAATCCGTTTATATTAAATCTCAAGTGTTACACTCACCTCAAATGAGCTTTAAAACTTTCCTTCTCGATCCAATGACCAAAAACTCGGCCAAGGAAGCTTGAGAACTGATTCCTTGCTTAGAAATGAGTGTCAAACAGCCTTCTCAAAGTGCTATTTCAACCCTTAATCGTTGGTACGAAAACAGCCCCTAGAATGGGTGTTTTCCGGCTAACTCGTTTCCTAGTTTTTCCAAGATTTGCTCTAGGTTAGTATCTAACCTTTACATCAATAAAATAACTTAATAGGGACATATTATACACTTGGAGTAGTGTATAACAGTTCCACCAATCGTTCATATCATTTGGAAAATGAATGGAAAGGTTTTGGGGTTAACAACTCACTTTAGAAGAGTAGATCCGTTTCTGCGAGGTTGCGTTTTGCTCGGACGATTTGGAAGCCTTTCACTACTCCGATTTATTCAAATCAGACCTTAAAGGATTCCTCGTCTTGAGAGCTTTGTTTTTGTATCTTACACGCCTTAATTGGATTGGTATAACTCTAGATATCAACCAAACAGCTTCAGCACTCTCACTGCTCGAGTTTACCGAAAACAGTTCACTCCAGCTCGATTGTTTGTATGATAACTATCTCCTCTCGAACAGAGACCACTCAAATATGAAAATATACTTCAAAGGCTATCCAAGGACACCTTATACACGTTGTTTGGTCGAGTATAACTCCCATAATGAGTGGAGACAAACAGCACACCATTTTGTGCGAAAAATGGAGATGGTGGCCCAACATTAGATTCCTATCAAGTCTTGTGCAGCTCCTCTCCATGGTGGTCGGCCAAGGTAAGTCTTCTCACCCATTTTTATTTGTCTTGCAGGTACTAATATCATGTGGAGTGGTTCCCCATTGATCCCAATTATTTTGGGGTCCAAAATATCTATCAATACTTCCAAAAAATGGGAAGATGGGTTCTATTGTTTTTTCTTTTGTCAAAGATGTCTTTTTGTACTCATCCTAACTTATTTAGAACAAGTCAACTTCCTACATCACATTATTGATCTCCAATATGTGTAGGCTCATCTCAATAATTTACTTGATGGATATTATAGAAGGAAAAATCCTATTCCCATTATTTAGCTCAATAATGTCAAGATGGGATCATAGGCATTTGTATTCACCTCAAATCATCCTATCACTTATTTCGACATTTGTCATCCATATTATTGGACTACCAGCCGTGTGGGTCACCCCCGAGTGGGCTTACGACGCCATTCTCGAATACTTGCTATTTTAGCGGGTTGAGCCCAAAATAATGTCTGGGCCGCCCACCCTTCCTCAACTTGTCTTGAAACGTTATGTATCACTATTTAGATAATGTTAGTCTCTTTTATTTATTAATAAGGCCCAAACGAGTATTCGCAAGCCCGACACTAATATACGAGTTCGAACGGTATAATAATCGATCATTAATTACGTAAAAACATCAATCATTTACAATTGTTTGGGAATCAGAAATTCAATACATAAACTTTGAATTTTTAAATTGAATTTTCAAGGACGTTCGGGTGCGGTGTCACATAATGTGTCTTGTACTGTATAGGCAATAGCACGGTATTCTGCCTCTGTAGATGATTTGGACACTGTGGGTTGCTTCTTGGACTTCCAGGACACAAGATTAGGACCCAAGAACACTGCAAAACCTGTAGTGGAACGAGAACTATCTGGACACCCTGCCCAATCAGCGCCAGAATATGCCAAAATACACAAAGGACGGACAGATGTTTGCAGCCATAATCCTTGATCAATAGTGCCCTGTAAATATCTAAAAATACGCTTGACGGCAAGCATGTGAGTAGTACGTGGAGCATGCATAAATTGAGACACTAGATGAACTGCATAAGTAATATCAGGTCGTGTCAAAGTTAAATACTGCAATGCACCTACCATACTACGATACTCAGTAGCATCTGCAAGAAGTTCACCATCAGTGAGAGAGAGTATCGTACGCGTAGCGACAGGTGTGCGAACAGACTTGAGAGTGTGTAAATGGAAACAAAGAAGAAGATCAGACACATATTTTTGTTGAGAAAGAAAAATACCTTTGGAATTTCGAACAGCCTGAATCCCCAAAAAATAGTGGAGATCTCCCAGATCATTCATAGCAAAGTGAGACGCAATACGTCGAATGAAAGAGGAAACAAGAGCAGGTGAATTACCCGTAATAATAATATCATCAACATATAATAACAAGTAAATTACCGACTGACCCTGACGATAAATAAAGAGAGAGTTATCTGACTTACTACATAAAAAATTATGAGTAAGAAGAAAACTACTAAAACGATGAAACCAAGCACGCGGGGCCTGCTTAAGCCCATAAATAGCTTTCCGCAGACGACAAACATGATGAGGAAATTTTGGATGAATAAAGCCCCGCGGTTGACGCATGTAAACTTCCTCAATAAGGTGCCCATGAAGAAACACATTCTATACATCTAATTGACGCATAACCCACCCAAAAGAAATAGAAAGTGTAATAACAATACGAACTGTGGTGGGTTTAACAACTGGACTAAAAGTTTCAGAAAAATCCACACCAGTCTGCTGATTAAAACCTTGAGCAACTAAATGAGCTTTATGGCGCTCAATAGACCCATCAGAATGAAATTTAGTTTTGTAAATTGACTTAGATCCGACCACATTTTTGGAGCTATCAAATGGAACTAAATCCCAAGTATTATTGGAAATAAGTGCATTAAATTCCTCTGTCATAGACTCACGCCAAACTAAATGTTTATGTGCCTCAGAAAAACAAGTAGGATCTGCTGAACTAACAACTGTGTTTAAAGTAAAAATTGATTTATGTTTAAAAATGCCGGATTTAGCACGAGTTTGCATGGGATGAACATTGAGGTGAGCTTGTGAAGTCGGAAGCAGAGAGCAGGGAACTACTTGTGACTGGCCGAGAGAGGGAGAAGGAGTCGAGGTCAGGTGAGGTACTGCGGGTAGGGTGAGCTGGCTGGGTGGTGTAGCAGGGGGGCTGATGGGTTGTGCAGCTGTCGGGCTGATGAGTTGTGCAGCAGGCGGGCTGTCGGGTTGTGCTGCAGGCGGGCTGTCGGTGATGTAGCAGATTGCCTGGAGAGCTGGTTGGGTGTAGGAGACGTTCTGGAGGTCTGGTTGTCATGAGAAACAAAAGGAGGGGTGTTGTATCCTGGAGTGGAGGTGAAGGGTGAGATCAAGTTGGTGGATTCCAGTGTGAAGGCAGGGGAATGGACTGCAGTCTGGCCTGCTAGGACGAGAGAAGTAGTGGCTGGTATGGGTAAGGCAGCTGGTCTAAGAGTATTTGTGAGAGAAAATTGGGAGTTGGAGACATCAGAATTTGTTTGGCTGGACAGAGAAGTAAGTGATGGAAAAGGAAAATTGTTCTCAAGGAATCTAACATGACGACTAATGTATATCCTACCGAAGTTAGGCTCAAGACAACGATACCCTTTATATCCAGATGCATAGCCAAGGAAAACACAGTGAACAGAACGGGCAGATAACTTATTGGACGAGTTGGCAGACAGATTTGGAAAGTATGAGCAGCCAAATACACGCATAAAAGAATAATCAGGTGCTTTTTGGAAGAGTTTTTCATAAGGAGATAAAGTATTGAGTAGAGGAGATGGCAAACGATAATATTATATGCAGCGGTGAAGATAGCCTCTACCCAAAACTGACTAGGAATTGATGCTTCAATAAGCATAGTCCTAGTAAGTTCCAGGAGATGACGATGTTTACGCTCAGCCACCCCATTTTGTTGAGGTGTGTCAGGACAAGATTTTCTAAAATAAATGTCATTTTGATTAAAAAATTGCTGCATATTAGAATTAACAAATTCACCCCTCCATCACTTTGGAATACTTGGATTTTAGTGGAAAAAAGATTTTCAACTAAAGCTTTGAAGGTCTGAAAATGAGTAAAAACCTCAGCCTTTTTGAGCATGGGATAAATCCAAGTAAAGCGAGAAAAATCATCAATAAAACAGACATAATATTTAAAGCCCAAATTAGATAAAACAGGAGACTGCCAAACATCAGAATGAATTAATTGCAAAGGCACCATAGTATTATGACTAGCATCTTGAAAAGGTAAACGTTGAGATTTGCCTAAACGGCAGGAAATACAGTCATGAGAGAACTTGGAACTACTACAAATATGGTTCTGACTACGTAAAATATTTAAAATAGAGCTGCCACAATGACCTAATCTACGATGCCACGTAGGGCCAGACGAAGTGAGAGATGACAGAGCAAGTGGTGGTGACGAACTGAGGCTGACTGGATACAGGTGACCTTGACTAGGAGCTTGAAGAAGGACCACCCCCGTAATTTTGTCCTTGACAAGAAAAGATTTTTTTATCAAAAATTACTACACAGTTGTTATCAGCACAAAGTTTTTGAATAGATAATAAATTAAATTTAATATGACGCACATGAAAAACAGATTTTAACGTGAGAGAATGAGTAGAAGAATTTAAATGAACATCACCAGTATTAATAATGGGAATTTTGGAACCATTTGCTACACTAACAGAAAGCGGTCCAGTGTAAGGAGATTTATTAACTAAAATACCTTCTGTTGGAGTCATGTGAGCCGGTGCCCCTGAGTCAGGGTACCATAAAGTAGGATTAGTTTCGCCATTAGAAGTAAGTAGAGCTGGTGCAGACGGCTGATTGAACCGAGAAGGACACTGTAGAGCAGAGTGACCTGCAGAGAAACATAGTTGACAAACCACAGGAGGCGGAACAGAACCTAGAATACCCTCAGATGATGGAAAACCTGCATAGCTAGCGTGAGTATCATAAATAAAATAGGGAGAAGTATTTAAATGTGACACAGCAGAATTACATGCAGAACCTGAAGTGTTTGGTCGTGGATTAGGCACCCCCTGAAACTGAACTGGCTGCTGCCCGAACCCCGGACCCTGCTGCTGAATGCCGAACTGCTGGTGCCCATAGAAGGGCTGACCGTAGGGCTGCTGCCCACCAAAAGCAGACTGTCTGGGCTATTGTTGACCACCGTAGGGAGTCTGGCCACCTCTGCCACGGCCACGGCCTCCTCTGCCACAAGGACCACGCCCGCGACCCCCCTGCCGCGATAATACTGTCTGGGTGGCTGCTGTCCGGGTGGCTCTTCTGCCACAAGGCTTGATGACCAGTTGGAATTTGTTGTTGATGCTAAAAAAGAACACGTTGCTCTTCTTCCAGAAGTCGGGGTTGCAAAATATCAAAGGGAATTTGAGGAAAATAATTCGCTCGACATCATGACACTTGTGGTGGGAACAGTAGTTGCTGGCGCCACGGAGGAGTAGGCTGCGACATATGAAGCAGCGGCTGAGGAAGATGATACTGCCGCTGCTGAGGAGGGCTACACGGAAGAGAAGTGCGGCGCAGGGGAAGACATCTCGTACGAGAAAAAAAATTAGAGAGAGGAAAATTTTAGGGCTTCTGATACCATGTGAAATAATGGGAAAGGGTTACTCCCTTAGGAGCCCTGACATGTATATTTATAATAAAATATGAGTATCCAAAATACACAAAGGTTCTTAAAATATATCAGCTATTAATACTTTCCATAAAGTATTTAAACAATATTTAATGAGTGGATGTCTAGTCAAGTATGGAAAGAGAATAATCACTCAAATAAGCACTCATACAAGCAAATTACGTATATCATGCCAAGAAGGATATTTTTGCTTAAAATAATATTTTTGACAAAGTATAAGCACTCATATAAGGAAAGAATATAGGGGTATACTTTACTTGGAATAACGGATAAGTATATTGATTTTCTAACGAGCAAAATTCGCTCTCTCCAATCTCTAGAATTATCTACGCTCCTATCCCCAATCTGGCTTAACCTAGTTCATCAGGCTCGTCTCTAGACCTCCCCCGCAATGGGGGAGCCTCCCCAGTTACCTAAATCTTGGGCATCAGTGGTCTCTGGCGCTCCCAGGAAACAGCTGAACGTTAAAGATGACCCTTCGCTTCAGATACTCGTCGGAAAACACAAGGGGTGTTTATCGGTGAAGATTCCAAAGGCGAGATCTGATATCCTTGCTGGTGACTTGCAGTACACTCTGGTTGGAACCTTCCTGAAAGGCCGACCGTCTCTGTTATCAATCCGTAAGGTTTTTGAAGCTATGAATTACAAATCTTTTTCTATAGGTTTACTCTATAAGAATGAGATCCTTATCTCATTCTCGGATAAAACTGAATATATTCGTTGTCGGATGCGACAACCCTGGATAATCCACGGGTATACGATGCGGGTCTCTAGATGGTATCCTGGGTATCATCCTGCCAGAGAATCATCGTTTGTACCCTGTTGGATCCAGTTCCCCCACCTCCCTTTTCATTTGTTTGATGAAGATTTCTTGTTTGAACTGTGCTCAAATTTTTGTCACCCCCTTCGATGTGATAAACCGACATTGGATAAAAAACGTCCCTCCGTTGCAAGGATCCTTGTTGAGATTGATCTCCTGAAACCCATACCTGATAAGTTCTGGCTGGAAGACGAAGGGTATGAAGGTTTCTGGCAGTACATCTTGACGGAGGAGCAACTCCCCCAATACTGTACTGTGTGCCATCATGTTGGTCACGCTGCAGGGAAATGCTCCAAAATTAACAAGCCCCCTCAAATGGAAAACCAATCAGATATTAATCCTATCCTAACATTGGATAAGGGCAAGAGGGTGGCTTCCAACAACAATCCCTCCCACAACCATCTCAACCCCCCCACTCAAACTGTTATGGCTTGGCGTAAGACAAGTCTGGGTATTCGACAAACGTCAGGCATGTCAAAGGGACCGGATGATGGACCTCAACTTGAAAAGTTTGAGGATGCCCTCCAGATCCTGGAGGAGGTTCCATCTGATCCACCTCCTGAATCTAGCCCCCCCGGGCTTAGAAGCTTCTGTTCATGACACTCAGTCCCATATCAATGACAACATCTGCCTCCCCTCCAATACTATTATTGTTGCTAACGATTTGCTAACAAGTGTGCAGGAGATTGCTAAAGACGTTATCGATACCCCAATGCACACACTCTCTGCTAATGGTACTCATATTGATATGACTAATACAGTGCAGGACATTGATGATAATATCAGTGAGAGCCTTATGCACCCACCCCACCCTACACAAGAAAAACCTCTAGCACCAAAACCTGCTTCTCCCATCCCTACAAATACTATTGTTAACCTGGTTCTTACTGATTTGAACCAGGATGGTGCTGAGGACCAAATTCGAGGGGATTTTGACATGGACCCCAGAGAAACTGTCTCTGATGGGGAACCATCCAAAACAACCACACAGAAGTTCCAAGCTTCCTCTGTCCCATCAAAAACCCAAAATCATAGAGAGCCTTACACTTTAAGGCCCAAGAAAACTGCCCAACCGCATCTTTCTAATGATCAGTAGCCTCTTCTGGAACATATTGGGAGTTGGTAACTCCCAATCGACTAACCGTTTAAAGTTTTTATGCAGTACTTATCATATTAATCTTCTTTCTATTATTGAACCTAAAATTAGTTCTACCAATTTGAATAAATATATGATGAATCTTGGTTTTTTTAATGCATTTGCTCACACACGCAACAAAATTTGGATCATGTGGGATCCCTCTTATACTGTCAACATCATATTTGATAAGTCCCAATGTATCAATTTCTCTGTCACTACTAACCAGTTTGATTATACTTTGTATATTTCTGTGGTGTATGGAGCCAATGACAGAATCAATAGAAGGACACTGTAGGATGAATTGACTTCCTTCAGAGGAAGCATTGGCCCAAAACCTTGGCTATTGGGTGGTGACTTTAATGTCATCAGAAATCTGGACGAATACAAAGGTAAAAGTATGCCCAACAAAAGTGATATGGATGAGTTTAATGATTTTATTTTTTCGAACAGTCTGTCTGAGCTTAACTTCCAGGGTACCCCGTACACCTGGATGGGGAATAGGATGAAAGGTCTTGTTTTTAAAAAAATGGATAGAGTTATGGCTTCAAATGAGCTTTTACAGCTCAACTGGAACCTAACTCTCAAAAAGTTAAATAAATGCGTCTCTGATCACAATCCTTTACTTCTTCATGTTAATGTTGTCCCTAAGCATGGCCCAAAAATGTTTCGTTTTCAGCAGATGTGGACTAAGCACTCTACTTACCTTGACACGGTCAAAACTTCCTGGGATTCCCCCTGTGATTTTTATGGAATGTTTCGTTTTTCCAGAAAACTTATGAGGCTTAAAATTGATCTCAAAAAGTGGAACCTTACCACTTTTGGAAATATTTTTGAACACCAGTCTGAAGCTGAAAAACAAATTACTTTACTTGAAGAAAAAACCTCTGATTCCCTTTCTGAGGATGATCATATCCTTTTGAAACATGCTCAAGCCAGATACATTCAAGCCTCCGCCTATATAAACATTTATTATAGGTAGAAGGCAAAAGTGAAATGGCTAAAGGATGGTGATGCAAACACAAGATTTTTCCATCACTCCTTAAAAGCCAAACACCAAAAGCTTAGTATCACCAAAATTAGGCTGGATAATGATAATTGGACTGAAAATATTGATGATATCAGTAACGCTGCTACCACGTATTTCACCGATCTCCTCACTGCTAATGATACCTGTGATATGCTTGACCCAAGTCTCTACCTAAATTCTATCAATCCTGTTATTACTAATGATGATAATGTGATGCTTTTAAGCACCATTACTAAGGCTGAGCTTAGGGCAGCGGTGTTTGATCTAAACAAAGATAGTGCCCCTGGTAGTGATGGCTTCGATGGCCTCTTTTATCAAACCACCTATGATATTATTGAAGAGGACATGTACAATGTTGTTCGTGAATTTTTTTGTGGTGTCCCCATCCCCAAAGCCATTGCCCACACTCTAATAGCTCTCATTCCTAAAACAAAAAATGCTTACCAGTTTTCCCAATTTAGGCCGATCAGTCTTAGTAACTTCATTAATTAAATCTTCACTAAGATAATCACTATGAGAATAACCCCTCTTCTACCGAGAATTGTTTCTGTTGAGCAAACTGCTTTTCAACATGGTAAGGAGATTTCTGATAATATTTTGGTCCTAAGAGAATTAGTTAACCACATTAAAAAAAAGATTAGGGGGCACAATATTATCTTTAAATTTGATATGATGAAAGCGTTTGATAGGATCTCTTGGTCCTTTATTACTCATGTGCTTCGTAAATTTGGTTTTCATCCGCACTTTATTGACCTTATTTACAATAATCTCAACGCTACTTGGTTTTATGTGCTTATCAATGGTTCCCCCAAAGGTTTTTTCAAACCTAGTAGGGGAGTCAAACAAGGTGACCCCCTCTCCCCTATTCTGTTTATTATTGTGGCTGAGATCCTGACCAGGAAAATTAACACCATGTTTTTATCTGATAGAGTTCATCCGTACAGTACTATGCATGGCATGCCTCATATTAATATTCTGTCCTTTGCTGATGACCTCATTATTTTTTCTAATGCTAAGAAAAGAACTCTTGAGTCCCTGAATCAAACCATACTTGAGTATGAAAATTTTTCTGGGCAACTTATTAGCAAGGAGAAAAGCTTCTATCTTATATCTAAACATGCTAAAAATCACTCCTGGACCATTGTGGACAATATTTTTAAAATTAAAAGGGGCGCTTTTCCTTTTAAGTATTTGGGTTCTAATATTTTTATTGGCAGATCTCTTAACATCTATGTTAGTACCCAACGATTGATAGATTTTGATGATGCCACTATACCAATAAATGAACACCTCCACCGCCTAATAAGTCATGACTAATAAAATGTATCAAATAAAGTATACTGGAAACTTAAAATACATCTAGGTAATTTTTGTTACCTTAAAAAGGACATTAAAATCCTACCAGTATAACTTTATTTTGATACACAAATAAAACTAAGAAGTGGGAAGTGTTGAACAAATGCTTCAAATAAACTTTACTGGAAATTCACCAGGGTAAGTGTTTTTACCTCCAGTACATAGTTTACTTGGTGCACAGTGACATGCAGGGATAAGCCGTATAACAAAGGCGTAAGGCTAAAAAGCATTTAATGCAAGAAATTGTACATGGGTCCCAAAAGGTGATGATGATACACAAGAAGTGATCTCTCGAAGAAGAACTGATCGGCAAGAATTATCTCCTTATCTTGCTCCAACACATGAAGACAAAGAGTACAACTCTTTCAGCGACTACGATCAACTCCTCTCAACCAACGGAGGAGATTGATCTGCTCAAAAGGCCTATAAAATAGGCAGAAGCATGAGTGATAAAATCAAGTTTTTGAGTCATCTAAGTAGAGTATTCACTTCAAACATCCAAGAGATATCTAGCAAAAGAGAAAGTGCATGTTAAACTTTGCTCTCTGCTTAGACTCATGCTTCACTAAGCTCTTAGACTAAGATCATACACGACTACACTTTTAGAGCTTAGTTTCTAGTTGGAGGATAGAAATTTTCTTGTAAACAAATTGTTGTAAACACTTAGGAGAACAGTTGTTCGGATCCTAAAGTGTGGTTAGATAGATAGAGTACCTTTTGATCCCCACTGGATCAATCGAGAAAAGTCTAAGGACTGAGTAACTTTGAGTGGTGTTATACTCATCGTGAAAAACCTTCAATCTAGGCCAGAGTTGTCAAGGCTAGATTGGCACTAATTGTATTGGGCTGAATACTTTAGTGGAAATCCATCTGAAATAGGGTGGGACTGGATGTAGGAGGATTACACCACCTCTGAACCAGGATATATCGTGTGTTGATTTACTTTCATACATACAGAAGCACACACCAAACACATCTCACTAAAGGATTGTAGTTTGCCAGCAGCATCCTAAGCAGTAGTCTTCATCGACTGTACTGCTTAGCCTACTGCTTAATAGCTCACTCTCCTTAAGAGTATTTTCCACTAGAAGTTATCTTACACTCAGAAGGTGCCTCAGCAGTACCCTGGTCTTCACCCTCCTGCTGAGCCCACTGCCCATTTATATGTGTCTTTCCGAACGCCATAACAAGCCAGAACAAAAAGCCATCCAAAAGTCATCCTGTTCTTAACAGTTGCCTCAGCAGTAACCTGCCCACCAGCCAACTGCCAATTCAGCAGTTGCCTGCCAGTCAGCAAACTGCCTGTGCAGCAGTAGACTAAGCAGTTATCTGCTCACCAGTCTACTGCCAAGCCTACTGGAAAACTTCACAAAGTTGAAAAAGATTTTAAAAGTCTATTCACCCCCCCCCCTCTAGACTTTTACCTCTATCCGGGACCATCAATCTATTTTGAGCATATTCTTTGTAAGATTGATAGTAAGCTTTGTGGCTGGAAACATAAGTTGCTTTCTCCTGGCGGTAGGATCATTCTTATTCAGCATGTGCTTAGTACCCTTCCTTTGTATCATATGGCTGTTTCTCCCCTTCCCAGGCACATTATTCATAACATAGAGAGGAAACTCTCTAATTTCCTTTGGGATAGGAATCTTGATAATAATAGGCATATCTGGCGGAGCTGGCAGAAAGTTTGTTACCCTGTTTCTGAGAATGGGTTGGGTTTTAGAAGCTTAACCCATATTCAAAACACTTTTTTCCTTAAATTGTGGTGGAAGATAAAAAACAATACAGGTATTTGGGCTAACTGGTACAATGCTTTAAGAGATGATACTAGATCTCTGATGTGTAAATCTCTTAACTCTATGAGCCAGGTCTTTGAGGCTAACTGTTGCATCAAGGTTAGTAGTGGTACCAGCTCTTTCTGGTTTTCTAATTGGTGTGATATTGGTCCTATTTATCTATACTTTGATGACAGTCCTATTCGTGATGCTATGCCTGATACCGTTTTGTCCCCCGCCTTATATAGCTGCCTTCCCAGATACATTGTGGATTGTATCAAAAATACCAAAATCCACTTCAACAATAATGAGGACAGCTATATTTGGAAACCCAACCCAAATGGCCAATTCAGTTTTTCTAGTGCCTATGATGTTATTAGACCTAAAATGAATATTAATTCTTCCTACAAGTTCTTTTGGAACAAGAGGACGCCGAAAATATATCATTTTTTCTTTGGAAAATGAAAAACAGGTTACTGCCATTTGGTGACAAACTCAATGATTTTGGGATTTTTGGTCCCTTTAAATGTCCCATGTGCAATGCCTCTGACACTATTGATCATTTTTTTATGGAATGTCCTTTCAGTAAAATGGTGTGGACTCATTTTGAAAACCTGTTCACTTTCAAACCTAGTTCTACAAATACTTTTCAAACCTATCTTTTGGGGTGGTACAATGACCTCAAAAGGGGTATTTCGGATATCAATTATGTTCTTCCTAATGTTATTACTTGGAACTTGTGGAAGATTAGAAATAAGCTTATCCATGATAATACTAAGGCTTTCTTACCTGAGGCGATCCAAGCTATAAAAGCTGACATATTGGACATATCTGGGGCGAACCCTTTTCGGACTGTCAACCCTCAACCCCCTTTAACATACACACTATCCTTCCTAATAAGACTAGTCCTGGCCGTTTGCTTAATACCTGGAATAAGCCGATTCATAACTACCACAAAATTAATCTTGCAACTAGGTTTATTACCCCTAATCTTGTTAGATCTGCTGCCCTTATTCGTGATGATAATGGTCACTACACTAGTCACATAACTTCCGTAGCCGCAACCCTTGACATCACTTTGGCAACTTATGATGCCATCATTGATACTCTCCAAGCCATTCCTAAAATCAATTTGACTAATTTTGTGCTTGAGGTTGATCACAGTGAAGTGTATGAAGGAATCATGGGAATGAAGAAACAACATTGGAGGACTTGGTCTCGGATCCAGACCATTAAACGCAAGCTAAAGGCATACAATTGGAGTCTTACACACATTCATCCGACAATCAACAAGGCTGCTGATTATTTGGCTTATAAGAGCACTTCCATAAAAACCAAGAATCATCATTTTAATCATTTTGTTGGTATTTTAAAGTTTGATGCAGTTAGCTATCCCTATGTAATTTGATTTTGAGTAGGTTTCGGTTTGGTCCCCCTACTCTTTGTACTCTTCCCAACTGGTAGGGTGTTTCCTGGCCCCTACCCAAAAAACCGTTTTCAGTAAACGGTTTTTTGGTTTGAATAATGGGTTTAAAAAAAAATAAAAAAAAAATAAGGAAAGCATATTAATTGAAAATCAAGTAGGTGCAATCCATATTAATTCAAACCATTCCGTGGAACTAGAAATGGTCTTGTATTTGTTCCACCTGCAGGGTTAGTCAACAACATAATAATAATGTCCATCTGGACCTAAGGATCATTCTGTCCTTTGTTCCTTAAGCAAGAATGAGCGGTTCTGTCCGTAGTTCTACCTGCGTGGTTAGTTATCAACAAAACCATATACTCAATAGATTCTTTCCTTTGAGCTTGATCTTCTTAAATGGGTGAGATCAGGACGAGATGTACTATCTTTAATAGCTCGGATCTCCATATATACTTCGGTCCACTTGCATGGAAATTATTCAAAAATATTTCCTTATAGGTATTAAAAGATATTCCTTTTATTTGATTGAAGGAAATCATTTTTCTTAAGGAAACATTCCTTGTGAGACGATATGCATGAAAATCCTTTTTGAATTTTGAATAACAACAATTATTTTAGAAACTTGCTTTGTAGAAAGATCTCTTAATTAATGGCTTTGATTTAAATAACTTTCCTTTAAAGAAAAAATTCTTTCGTTGTATGATCATTGATTATTTCCTTGCTTAAAAGGTTCTCTTTAATTTAGCAAGATAGATCCGAAATTAAATGGAGAGAAAAGATATTTTAAGCAAGCCAGACTAATCAATCTTGGATTTACGGTGCCGTTCTCGGACCAGTTCTATGGCTTGTTCCAGAGCACGTGATGGTGTGAATTTCCTATTATGTATGTTTGTATTTTAAACTAATTTTATTAGTTCTAGTTGTGGAAATTACACACTTTTGGTGCAATACTTTAGTTTGTGAAATTATTTGTAATTTATTTAGATTAGGACTATTCTGAGCTTAAGACATATCAAAATCATCTCAAGAATCAAAGGACAGATCCTAAAGACCAAAGAATGTGCAAAAGGGAGAAGATCAAATGGAGATCTTTAAGTTTCTTTAATACTAGGTCGAGTATTGCCAATACTCGGTCGAGTATTGACCAGATACGCTGGTCAAAATCAAATCTGGGAGCAAAAGAACGTGGCTGAATATTTGATGAAAATCTTGTCTCATACTCGGTCGAGTATTGGCAATACTCGACCTAGTATGCCTATATTTCGCAATTTCCTGGAAACTACCTCCAATACTCGGTCCAGTATCCCCAATACTGGATCGAGTACGGAACCCTGCCACCTCCATTTTGCTATAAATACACCCATTTTCTTCACATTAAAAGAACGAATTCACATATACTCTTAAGCTCAGTTTAGATTAGTGTTTTCTTTATGTTTTTTTTATCATGTTTAGTCTCCAAATGAGAAGCTAAACTCTTCCATCTTGGTTTTGCTACTTTGAAGCTTAATGAATTTGTAAGTTGTGAGTTATTCTCTTTAATCTTCTTCTTTGAATATTAATTCTTCCTTAAAATACTATTTCTATATCAATGTTGGGGAGTGTTACTAAGATGACAATTAGTTAACATCTTGACATTAGTTATTGTAACACCGCTCCCAATTGAAACTTGGATTTATTAATCCATTGATATTAAAATTTGAGTGAAAGTACAGATACTAATTTCAACGAGGAAAATTAGTTAAAGTCGTGATTATATATTCACTTTGAAAACTAGTTACAAGTATATTGATCATACTAGAAATGATTAATTGACTAAATTAATACCGATTAATTAAATTGTAAGTCGGACCTCAAACATGGGGAGGGACTAACTAATATATATTCTTGGACCAAGATAAGTTAAATAAAAAGCCCAAGGATAAGGAAGTATGTAATATATAATTGTTCGGAACCGAATAAAAGATAAATAAATAATATGAGAGATCATTCGAGCCCACTTGCTAATAATAGAAATAAATGAATAAAAGTCATTTGGGCCGAACCGAGATATATCAAGTAACCAAACTGGCGTCCTAGCCCGAATTACCGAAAGTAGCAATTATAAGGGTGAAGGGTTCCCTACACTTTAATTCGGGGTATTCCATATAAAGTGTAAACCATAATCAACGGGAGGATTAATTTGTAAATAGCTTCGGACCAGGACAAATTAAAGAAAGCAGCCCGTGAACCGAACCCAACTAAATCGGCCCAACCTTCTAAAAATAGAAGATAAGGGAGGGGAGTCTCCTCCTCCTCTCATTTGGGATGCTACGTAAGTTTGAGAGAGGAGGGAGTGCCTTGGAGAGTTCTTACACACCTAAGAGCTCAGGGAGTGCAGGAGAGAAGAGAATCCAAGAGGAAACGAAGCCTAGCGGTAAGAATCTCGTAGCTCCGGTTCTTGTTCTTCCAATTGATACATTTTCCGTATATGATTTTATAGAAATCATATGATGGATTATAGGGGATGTTCTACACGTTTAAAAGTGTAGAAATATGATATAAAGTGTTGGTAATTAACTTAGAAGAGTTGTTGAATCGATAGGAATCGAAATCGCCGGAAACCGCCACTTCTAGGTACTGTTTTCGTGCAGCAGAACCCGAAAGCCGGGCAGCTTTTGCAAAAGCCGGGCGGCTTTTGCCCTCTGCCAGCCAAGCTTGATTCAGATCATTCCCGATCGAAGGTTTAACGACGGGGCTTCAATAGGCAACCTTGCTGGACATATTTAAGGTGAGGATGGCTGACTATATTGTCTATAACTCGTGAGTTGAGCATGAGATTACCTAAGTAATCAAATTATGATTTTGATGGAATTAAATGATATACTCCAATGTGAATAAATGTGTTGCTATGTGGTGATACAAATTGATACATGATATTACTAAGGTGGATAAGCAAAGGCATTATGCATGAGGGGAGAAATCCTTGAAATATATTAATTATTGAATTGATATAGAGGATTAGCATGATATAGACAAATGTTGATAAATGTGTGATTCCATAAGATCTTAAAAGGGATATATGGATACCTATGTGGATAGGCAAAATGATTAAATGTGAAGTAAGGAATACTTGAGTTATTGACATGATCAAAGTGATATGAATTCGTAGTGATTAATTGTATGTGCTATCTATAGTATTGAATTAGATAGGCATGAACTTAGAATGAGTGATGGACTATGGTCACACTCAAAGGAAATGGTGGAGTCTACCTAGACTATATGAAGGCAGCCCGGGGAGTCTTGATGAAGACTAGCCCGAGGTTGATAGATTATGATTGCTCGTGTACAATGAGTATACGGAGATATATATGTTGGGTTTCGGACAGAAAAACGCAGCGGAATAAACAAAAATTTTACTACCCAAAAGTAAACGAACGGATCTGAGGTTCTTATTATAAACGAAATTACAAGAATTTAAGAGGGACTTACATAACAATCTTAATCAAGGATGTCAGACAGTCCGAGAAAACGATCCCGAGCTCTACCGGTATCCACACGCACGTGACTGGATCGGCCGCAGGGAACGTGCTAGCGTTCTCTTCTTTCTTCCTCTCTACTCTAGGTTTGAGAAGTGAATTTTAACTCTTTTAAAATTCGTGGGTCTATATGGCCCTATTTATAAGAGGAGTAAAGAAGGGGTTTTATGGCTAATAAAACCCTTAAAGAGGCCCTAGCCCAATACCATTCGAAAACCTATTTCGAATTGGGCTAATCAAGCTATTTTAATGTTATTAACAAACATTAATGATCCAAATCACTTAGGTGTGTGACCCTGTAGGTTTATATATTATTGGTAGTGGGCTAGAAATTAATTCGAGCTTCACAAATCATAAGCGGTCTCTAGCAAGGCATTGTGACTATCCAAAATATATAAATGTCAATTAAATCTGACATAACCTTTTAATGATTAATTTGTGCTAACAATTCTCTTTTGTCAAACGATATCTTAATTGAGACAAGGTTAGGTCGTGTCATCCTTGTTATTCTCAATTAATATTTCTTGATTTTTTTTTTTTTTTTTTTTTTTTTTTTTACCCCGGAAGGTCAACCACCAAAATCAGTGGGGTAAATGCCAGGGAACATTTACCAGGTTTTATTAATGAGAGGATAGTACAAAGAAAATCGAGGGGACCAAACCTTACCCGATAATAAATTATAACAAATCTTAGTATCTAAAAGAAGGAATGCCATAAAAATCCATCCAGTAAGAGCGTTTAACAAAAATAGGAAGTTGATCAATCTGCGAATAAATTTTTTGTCTGTCCTCCATAATTTGGGCCAAGTGATGAGCGGCCCAATTGCCTTCCCGCATGGTATGTCTGAAAGTGATCTGTTTCCTAATACAAACCTGTGAAGTTGCCTGAATTTCATCCTCCCATCTGCGTACCTACCTTGCCCGAGAAATACTCCAAAGATTGAGCTGAGTCTGTTTCCACCTGAAAGCCCTCAAAGCCAAGGTCAATCGCCCATGTAATTGCAAAGAAAATTGCGCGAAGTTCAGCATCCAAGGAGGAGGAAGCCGAGATTGGAAAGCTGGTCGCCAAAACCAATCCTCCATTTTCATCTCGTATGATAGCTCCGCCAGAAGCGTTCCCAGAAAGGTAACTAGCGTCCACATTAAGCTTGCACTTTTTGCTTGGTTTGTTCCACCTGATGATTTGCATCTTGAAATGTTTAAGTCTGAAGTTCCTGGGAATAAGGCCTTCATCTACTAATGCATCTCCCATTTCTCAGTATTTAGAAGTAGGAAGACCAGAAATCCAAGATTGGGTATAAAGTTTAATTTGGAGGATAATTGTATCGGAATTAGGATTGTCTCCCCCATTTCCCCAAATAATACCCGAGTAGGTTTTCCAGATGAACCAGCAAATGATTCCTGGAAGGTTCTTTCTAAATAGGTCTATCAAATTTCTTTCGCCTGTACCATGTCTCCACAAAAGCGAATTCCCATAATCCGAATCGTTTCTCCAGAAAATACTACAAATACTCAAGAAGTATCTCCAAACTGTGGTACTAATTGGGCATTGAAAAAACACATGTTTCATGGTTTCACTGTTTCTTTTGCATAAAGGGCATCTTGAAGGATTAAGAACATAATGAAACCTACTCAGATTATCCACAGTTGGAATGATGTTTTTACTAATCTTCCATTGCAAAAGTTTAATCTTGAGTTCCTGTTTGGTATCCCAAATATGTTGATTGGCATATGAATTAAAGGAAAGAGTTCTCACTTCTTCAAAAGCAGACCGAAAGGTGAACTGACCATCATTTGTCTCATTCCAGATCAATTTCCCTATAGAATCAATGGAGCACAAGTTTGAAGCTTCTTCGTGAATTGAGCAAATTCTCTTCCAGATTGCAGAGTCTGTAAATTTAGGTATCATACTACCATCCCTGTCATACCTAGATTTCATAAACTGAGTCCACAAATTGTCCCCTGTTTTATATTTCCACCACAATTTAAGAGTAAAAGCTTTCTCCAGGTCAGATAGAGATCTAAAACCCAAACCCCCTTCCATAGTTGGTAGGCAAAGTTTGTCCCACTTTATCCAATGGTATTTCTTCTTCTCTTGGCTAGAACCCCAAAAAAAAAGAAGACATTTTACTGTTAATGATCTTAATGACTTTTTTAGGCAAATTGTCAACTGCCAGAAGATGAAGTGGAATACTGTTTAAGACATATTTGATGAGAATTAATCTTCCTCCTTGAGAAAGAATTTTCTGTTTCCAAGGAGAAAGTTTATTCTCAAATTGATTAATCAGATAACCACAATACTCAAATCTATTTATGCCTTTATGCAGATTAACTCCAAGATATCTCAAAGGAAGAGCTGCCAATTTCATGCCCAGAAGATCTTTAATCCTGGATTGTCTAGACTGAGTAGCTTTCCCACAGATGAATGAGCTCTTGGAGTAATTTATCATTTGACCAGATGCTTCTTGATAGGTATCCAAAAATCCCTTAAAATTAAGCAAAGATCTAGCATCTCCATTCATAAAAATAAGCAAATCATCCGCAAAGCCAAGGTGAGAAATAGCCAGACCATTCCTGCCAGTCCAATAAGGCTTAATCTTATTTACTTCCATCATTTTATTTAAGCCCCTAGAAAAAGCCTCTGAAACCACAATAAACAAAAAAAGGGGATAAAGGATCCCCTTGTTTCACCCCTCGGGTTGGTTTAAAAAAACCATGGGGAGAACCATTAACCAAAATGGAGAAAAAAGAGGCTTTAAGATGGTTCATAATTAACTGAACAAAGTGAGAAGAGAATCCAAATTTGATTAGAATAGCAGAAAGAAATCCCCAAGAAACCCTATCAAAAGCCTTGGCCATGTCAAGTTTGATAAGTAAATTGTTCCCCCTGACCTTTCTATCTATATTATGAACTAATTCTTGAGCAATCAAGACCTGATCAGCAGCATCCTTACCAGCCATAAAACCAGCTTGTTCCTTAGAGATGATTTTGGGAAGAAGAACTTTCAGTCTTGTAGCCATCACCTTGGTACAAACTTTACCAATAAAATTGGACAAACAAATGGGCCTGAAATCATTGAAGGAAGAGGGCCTTTCATTTTTAGGGATGAGAATAATCAAAGCACTGGCTAGCCCTTTAGGAATAGGAGTGCCCAAAAAGAAATCTTGAACTGCTCTTACAACATCCATACCAACAATATTCCAGCATTTTTTAAAAAACTTCCCATTAAATCCATCAGGACCAGGAGCACTGTTCTGATCCAAGTCCCAAACTGCATGCTTGACTTCATCCATTTCAGGCATTTTAGTCAGATTAATATTATCATCTTGAGAAACTAAATGAGGAATATAATGCAGGAGATTGGTCCTTGCAGAGTCATCCTCAATAGGTGGAGCATTGTAAAGGTCAGAGAAAAAAGTTACAGCAGCATCTGCAATATCCTGAGGAGAGGAGAGATCTTGACCATCCTGGTTCTTTATAGAGGTAATGCATTGTTGTCTTCTTCTGATTTGAACAAAAGAATGAAAGAATTTTGTGTTGCTGTCACCATCCTTAATCCAGCGGACATGAGCCTTCTGCTTCCAATATTTTCTCTCCAGTTTATATTTTTGAGTCAACAAACCTTTTTTATAAAACCAGTCCTCCCTATTAGAAGCAGTTGGATTATCCTCAAAATTCATCTCAGCTTTCAGAACTTCTTCTTCACACAACTTTATATTTTCAAAAATATTCCCAAAGGAGTCTCTATTCCAGATCTTGAGTTCCTTTTTGAGGTTTTGTAGTCTAGAGATTAGCCCCCTCATACCTCCCTGGTGCCCAACATTGCTCCACTTAGCCTTAACCAGATCCATCAAGGTATGACTGCTCAACCACATATTTTGAAATTTGAAGCTTTTAGGCCCAGACCAACCCACATTAGCACTCTGAATCAAGATAGGATTGTGATCCGAGGGCGTTTTATTCAAGAGAGATACTTGTATGTTGTCATACCTCTCCAGAAACTTGTTATTGAAAAGAACTCTATCTAACCTTCTCCACACTCGTCCGTTTGATCTGTTTCCTGTCCAGGTATATTTGGGACCAGAGTAGGGAATGTCCACCAAGTTGCAAGCAGCAATACAATCTGCAAAATCATTAATATCATGGATAAGAGGTAAGGAGGAACCTTTGTGTTCATTGTAACTGGCAATGGTATTGAAATCTCCTCCTATCATCCATGGCTCTTGGAGATTATTACTAAAGTTAGTAAGACTATTCCAGAGTTCTCTTCTAGTGATATAGCTGTGTCTTCCATAAACCCCTGTAATCCATCCATTGTAAAGAACACTGCAAACCCTGAAATGAACATACTGCTCATTCCAGGAAAAATCAGAGATATCCAATTTAGATGAATCCCAAAAAACCCAAATTTTGTTTATTGTAGAGTTCATAGCTTTATCAAAACCAAACATATGTTTAAAATGATCCATCCTACTGTCAGCCACAATCGGCTCAATGATAATGAGAATCTGTAACCTCCATTGATTGACTAGGGAATAAAGTCTAAAACTGGAGGATTCTAGACCCCTAGCATTCCAAATAAGACAATTCATTGAGCACCACTGGCTCCCCCCCTAGCTGCGCTTCTAGTATTCCTCCTATAATGATTTTCAGCTGGAACTGATTTTCTATCTGCTCCCTTACTAGCCTTGCTAATATTTTCATCCTCCTTATTGCTTACTGCAGAGGTTATTACCTCTAGAACTTCTATTTGAGCATTTGGATCAGATTGTGAAGCATTAATAATTCTGGAATCTTTGGATTGCCTAACAATGTTATCAATTCCTTTGCAGATATCATTCCATCCTTCCATGAAGGAATTGGGATCTACCTCCAGTTCTTCTTCTCCTTCTGAGTAGCACTCTCTAATTAGCAAAGGGGATGTGGCTTGAACTTTGCTAATATTAGAATCATCCTGAAATCCTCTAATTTGTTTTGGATCTGATTTAGAAATGCCTGGTATATTAGTCTCCAGTAAAGATTTAAGTTGATTATTTCGTTTGTTTGCAGGAATAAATGAAGATGGTGGATCCTCGACATAAACTTCCTCAACCTCAGTGTCAAGGGGCCCAATAGATATCTTTCTCTCGATGTACAAGAGTGACAAAAACTATCTTGATAATTCACATACTACTACATGGTTCATAATATGTACAATCACCACCTTTATAATTATCCAGTTAAAGATAACGTTTAATGGTGTTAATACATATTAATTCTCATGCTACTAACCATGAATATCTCAAGTATAAGAATATAGCACCTCATCATTATTGAGGACAACACTGATGACATATAACCTAGCAGTGTCCCCAAGTTGGGTCTGTCCAATGAACTTGTTCCCTAACAAGCATCTATGTTATTAACTTGATATCTCTATACCCATGACTAGTGGAATATAGCCATCAGTTAATCCACATACTGGTCTATTAATTATTAATGTCCCAAATTAATAATATTAGACCAGGGACAATTAGAATATTATGTTTATTTTAAAGTGTAGCATTCCACAATTAAGTCACATACTTAATTAGCTACTAAACAGAATATTCAGGGACTAAATATTAATAAAGAAAACTCACAATAATAATTAACATAAAATGAGTTTGCAACTTTATTAATTAATGAGCATTAAATATTTATTGATAAATCATAAACTATGATTGTCCTAGGGCATATTTCCAACAGTCTCCCACTTGCACTAGGACCAATCGTGAACAAAACGAATGCCTAATGCACTAGTATGACGTTCATGCTTTGCTTGTGGTAGTGGCTTGGTGAGCGGGTCAGCCACATTTGAATCTGTCAGTACTTTGCATATCTTGACGTCACCTCTATTGACTATTTCTCGAATGAGATGATAGCGTCTGAGTACATGCTTTGATTTCTGGTGCGATCTAGGTTCCTTGGCTTGTGCAATGGCTCCATTGTTATCACAATACAAGTCCATTGGTCCAACAATGCTAGGAACCACACCGAGCTCAATGATGAATTTTCTTATCCATACCGCTTCTTTTGCTGCTTCTGAAGCAGCAATGTACTCAGCTTCTGTTGTAGAATCAGCCACCGTGTCTTGTTTAGAACTCTTCCAGCTCACTGCTCCGCCATTGAGGCAAAACACAAATCCTGACTGCGATCTAAAATCATCCTTATCGGATTGGAACCCAGCATCTGTGTAACCTTTTACAATGAGCTGATCTTCACCACCATAGACCAAGAATACATCCTTAGTTCTTCTCAAGTACTTTAGAATATTCTTGACTGCTATCCAGTGACTATCACCTGGATCTGACTGGTATCTACTAGTCATGCTTAGAGCGCAAGCTATATCAGGGCGAGTACATAACATAGCATACATGATAGAACCTATAGCAGAAGCATAAGGGACTCTATTCATCCGATCTCGCTCATCTTGTGTTTGTGGACACTGAGTCTTGCTGAGATATGTGCCATGTGACATAGGCAAGAATCCTCTCTTGGAATCTTGCATATTGAACCTATGCAGGACCTTGTCAATGTAGTTACTTTGACTTAGTCCTATTAGTTTTCTAGATCTATCTCTATAGATCTTGATCCCTAACACATAGGATGCATCACCCAAGTCTTTCATTGAGAAACACTTTCCAAGCCAAGCCTTTACAGACGAAAGCATTGGAACATCATTCCCAATGAGAAGTATGTCATCTACATATAGGACTAGGAAAGTGATTGCACTCCCACTCAATTTCTTGTAAACACAAGGTTCCTCTTCGTTTTGATTGAAACCAAACTCTTTGATTGCAGCATCAAAACGAAGATTCCAACTCCGAGATGCTTGCTTTAGACCATAAATTGATCTTTTAAGCTTGCATACCTTCCCAGCATTACTTGGATGTTCAAAACCCTCAGGTTGTATCATATACACGTCCTCTTCTAGATTTCCATTTAGGAAAGCAGTTTTGACATCCATTTGCCAAATCTCATAATCAAAATGAGCGGCAATTGCTAAGAGAATCCGAATTGATTTAAGCATGGCAACTGGCGAGAATGTTTCATCATAGTCTATACCATGAATTTGTTTGTAACCTTTTGCCACTAAACGTGCTTTATACACATCTATATTGCCATCTTTATCCAATTTCTTTTTGTAGATCCATTTGCACCCAATGGTTCTACAACCATCAGGTAGATCAACCAAGTCCCAGACTTGATTATCAGCCATGGATCTCATTTCGGATTTCATGGCTTCTAGCCAACTATCGGAGTGATGGCTCGTTATTGCTTCTTGGTAGGTCAAAGGTTCATCTTCGTCAATCAATAATATGTCACGATGCTCAGTTAAGATAAACATGTATCTAACCGGTTCGTTACGTACCCTAGATGACCTCCTTGGAGCGAGTGTTATCTCAGACGTATCCACAACAACTTGTGGCTGAGGTTGTGGGACTGCTTGCATAGTCTGACTATCTTGATCTTCTTGAACTTCTTCAAGCTGAATTTTACTCCCACTGGTTCTTTCGGAAAGAAATTCTCTTTCTAAGAAAATACCATTACGAGCAACAAACACTTTGTTCTCTGATGGGTTGTAAAAGTAATATCCTTTTGTTTCCTTAGGATAACCCACAAATAAACACTTATCTGATTTGGGTTCAAGCTTATTTGAAAGTAAACGTTTTACATAAACTTGACAACCCCAAATCTTCACAAAAGCTAGACTAGGAACCTTTCCTGTCCATATCTCATATGGTGTCCTTTCTGTAGCCTTTGTTGGAGCCCTATTGAGTATGAATGCAGCGGTTTCAAGAGCGTAACCCCAGAAAGAGATTGGTAGTTCAGCGAGACTCATCATGGAACGGACCATGTCTAACAAGGTCCGATTTCTCCGTTCGGACACACCATTCCATTGTGGTGTACCTGGCGGAGTGAGTTGTGAAACAATTCCACATCCTCTTAGATGATCACTAAATTCCTAGCTCAAATATTCACCACCTCGATCTGATCGAATGACCTTTATTGTTTTGCCAAGTTGATTCTGAACTTCATTCTGGAATTCTTTGAACTTTTCAAAAGCTTCATGTTTATGCTTCATTAGGTACACATAACCAAACCTACTGAAGTCATCAGTGAATGTTATGAAGTACTGAAAACCTCCCCTGGCCATTGTTGACATTGGGCCACATACATCCGAGTGTATGAGGTCCAATAAACCGTGAACTCTTTCACCTTTACCAGTAAATGGTGACTTGGCCATTTTACCCAATAAACAAGATTCACACTCCTCGATTGATTCAAAATCAAAAGAGTCAAGAAATCCACAAGAATGAAGTCTTTTAATGCGCTTCTCATTTATATGGCCTAGTCTACAATGCCAAAGGTATGTTGGGTTTGAGTCGTTAGATTTAAACCTTTTTGTATTTATGTGATAGATGGGCATTTCAAGGTTTAGAACATAAAGTCCATTTATGAGACTAGCACTACCATAACAGATCTCATTAAAATAAATAGAACAAATGTTGTTCTTTATTATAAAATGAAATCCTTTCTTGTCCAAACAAGAAACAGAAATAATATTCCTGCTAATGGCAGGTACATGATAACAATTATCAAGTTCTAAAACTAAGCCCGTGGGCAAATTCAAAGTAAATGTCCCTATTCCTAATGCTGCAACTTTTGCACCATTGCCTACTCGTAGGTCAACTTCACCTTTAGCCAACCTTCTACTCCTTGTTAGTCCCTGCACATTTGAACAAATGTGAGAACCACAACCGGTATCCAATACCCATGAAGTAGTGGTAGTAACATTTACTTCTATCACATAGATACCTGAATTGGAAGCATCACCATGCCCCTTCCTTTTCAGTTCCTCCAAATACGCCTTGCAATTCCGCTTCCAATGACCAGTTTTGTTGCAGTGGAAACATTTTTGCTCTTCTTTAGAAGAAGATGATGGTCCCGGATAGAGGTAAAAGTCTAGAGGGGGGGGGTGAATAGACTTTTAAAATCTTATTCAACTTTGTGAAGTTTTCCCTCTAGATGAGTTGATCTATAATCTTTTAAGAGATTAATAGATGCACAGCGGAAGTCTTTAACCTCTTTATACTTGGTGTGAGACAACTTTCTAGTTTAGATGATGTTTAGACTGGTGACAAGAGGAAGTAGGCTTGGCAGTAGACTGGTGAGCAGATAACTGCTTAGTCTACTGCTGCACAGGCAGTTTGCTGACTGGCAGGCAACTGCTGAGTTGGCAGTCGACTGGTGGGCAGGTTACTGCTGAGGCAACTGTTAAGAACAGGATGACTTTTGGATGGCTTTTTGTTCTGGCTTGTTATGGCGTTCGGAAAGACACATATAAATGGGCAGTGGGCTCAGCAGGAGGGTGAAGACCAGGGTACTGCTGAGGCACCTTCTGAGTGTAAGATAACTTCTAGTGGAAAATACTCTCAAGGAGAGTGAGCTATTAAGCAGTAGGCTAAGCAGTACAGTCGATGAAGACTACTGCTTAGGATGCTGCTGGCAAACTACAATCCTTTAGTGAGATGTGTTTGGTGTGTGCTTCTGTATGTATGAAAGTAAATCAACACACGATATATCCTGGTTCAGAGGTGGTGTAATCCTCCTACATCCAGTCCCACCCTATTTCAGATGGATTTCCACTAAAGTATTCAGCCCAATACAATTAGTGCCAATCTAGCCTTGACAACTCTGGCCTAGATTGAAGGTTTTTCACGATGAGTATAACACCACTCAAAGTTACTCAGTCCTTAGACTTTTCTCAATTGATCCAGTGGGGATCAAAAGGTACTCTATCTATCCAACCACACTATAGGATCCGAACAACTGTTCTCCTAAGTGTTTACAACAACATGAATTGATTCACGTAGTGTCTAACCGCCAACTAAAACCTAAGCTCTATAAATGTTACAATGAATGATCTAGTCTAAGAGCTTAGTGAAGCATGAGTCAAAGCAGTGTTCAAGCACTTTTTCCTTTGCTGGATATGCGTAGTGTAATGACTGAACCACTTGCTTTGAACTCAATGACTTACCTTTGATCTCATGCTTCTGCCTATTTTTATAGGCATCTCCGGTAGATTAATCTCCTCCGTTGGTTAAGAGGATTTAATCCTAGACGTCCAAAGTATTGTACTTGCGTCTTCTTGTGTTGGAGCAGGATAAGGATTTGTCTTTTGAAGACCACTTGCTTTGTACGAAGATAACACCCATACCTTAGGCCTTCTTATCGCTGCATGCCTATTCTGAAACTCTTCACTATTCACCTAATCAGATGTCTTCTCTCCTCTTGCGTTCTGAGTGTATTGGCCTTGTCTTGCAACTACACTTGTAAAGCCGAGTGCGTGAACCTGCTCAATTTGTGTAGTGAAGTAGTAAAATGTGTGACTTAGAATATTTTGTATCAAATAAGTTTTGTACTGGTAGGATCTTTGAAATATCCTATTAAGGTAATAGGATTACCTTATTGCATTTTGTTCTTTCCAGTACAATTTATTTGGTACAAATTTTACAGTAAAATTTGTCACTTATTTTACTAATCACTTTCTTTCTTTAAGTGACATGATTAAACTTATATACCAAATTAAAGCTATACTGGTTGGATCTAAATATCCATGTAAGGTAAATAATTTTTACCTTATTGCATTTTATAGTTCCAGTATGTTTAATCTGATACACAGTTTGTACATTGGAATTCTTGTCACTTTTAAGTACTTGTGTAGTTTAGCAGGTACTGTGGACAACTTAACTGGTAGGATAACAAATCCTATTAAGGTAAAAGTTATTACCTTATTGCATTTTGTGTTCCAGTTAGTTGTTCATTATTCTTGTTCACTTTTAAGCAATAATGCACGAATTAACTTAGACACAAAATACTAGTGCAAAGTATAGTGGCATCATCAAAATCATCATAGTTGGGTCCTAACAATTTCCCCCTTTTTGATGATGCCAAAACTATACAACACAAGAGAAAGAATATTTGTACTTTATGAGAATGTTGTACATTGGTCTATAGTCTAAAGTACAATAGTTTTTAGTCACTTTCGGACTTGTCTAGAAGTCTATTCTTGTTGGCTTCCTCCAACTTTCTCTTGGCTTCTGCTTCTTTTGCTTTTCTTTGTCTGATCTCTGCTTCTTCTTGGAGGAGCTTGTTCTTTCTTCTGGTTTCTGCCGCCTTCTTTGCTGCTAATGACCTTGTAGAGGAGGGGCCTGCTTGTGTTGATCTTTCCCCCTTTTTGGCAGCATGATCAGTGGATTGGCTTTCTTGGAATAGAGCTTCTATCTCTGGATCAGAGTCAACTTCCACTTGTCGTCTTTTTGGGTGTAGATCACTGACTTCAACTGCCACTGCATTTATAACGTTTCGTAGATCCATGACATCTATTTTGACATCTTCTTTGACTACTCGGTCTAATTTCTCAAGATTTTGATCAAGTTTCTTGAGTTCATTTCCTTGTTTGATGAAAGCCTCTTGAGTAGCTTTGTGAAGATTGGTGAGATGTTTTTCAACATCTGCTTTTGTTTGACCAATTGCTTCTGAGTGCTCTACCTGTTTTGTAACTATTGTCTGGGAGAGTTGAAGAATGGCAGGTAGTTCCTTGGTCTTGAGATATTGTATGAACTCTTCATGTTTTTGAATTGTTTGAAGCGCCTGATCAAGATTAGTGGGTAAAGTAGTAAAAGAAGTTACCTGAGCAGAGGAGCTTGTGGCTTGTGATGTGAGCAGTTGACTGGCCAGCTCATCATTTCTTGTTTTGAGTGCCTCAAGTTCTTGTTTGATTTCTGCAGCCACAGCTTCGTGTTGTGAGGTTTTGACTTTGAGGAGAGCCCTCTGCTCTGCATTGAAGACCTGCTGGATCATGAGGTCATTTCTGATATGCCTGTGGACTTCCTCAAACCTGATATCAAGTCTTTCTTTCATTTGCTTCTGCATTTTGATGAGCCTTTTATGTAGTCTGACCTCTGCTCTGCTAATGAATTTGATAGAAGCTCCCCTCTCTTGTACGAAGAGATTGGCTAGGGATATAGGATCTTCTTCTTTATCAGCTTCTTCGAGACTTGCAGTGGATTGGTCAGTAGTCTGAACATTGTTATGAGCCAAGGTTGGATGTGTGATCAAGATGGCAGTTGGCTGCTTGTTTGTTGCTTTGGATGATTCTCCCCCTCCTTTTGTTTCATACTTGGATTTTTCAAGAACCTCTTCTAGTGCTTTGTCACTAGAGGATGTGGAAGAGGAGATGATTTTCTTACCTTTGTATTGAGGTGAGGGTTGAGGTTGATCTCCAATATCACTATCATCAAGATCATCATCATCATTGTCATCATCATCATTGTTGTCTTCATGAATATCCTTGGCTGTGATTTTACGTTTCTTGGAGAGATAGATCAGATTCATTTGATGGAGGTTTGTTGCTTTAGCTATGTCATCAGTGCCAAGCCAGGTGAGAGCAAAGTACTCTTCACTGATGAATTTTGTTAGGGTACTGGCTTGGTGGAGAATCTTGGAGAGTTTCCAATCCCTCCAAGCTTTGACTCGAGCCCATTCAGTTTCTAATCTTTCAAGAGGAGTTGGTGAGTTGACTACTGGTGTGGAAGGTGCCTGCTGAGTGATTTGTGCTGGTGATTGAGGGATGTTAATTGAGAGAGGAGTGGCCGGGATGGCAATACTTGCTCCAGCGGTAGTCTTGCATGTAGAAGAAGATGTCTGCTGCTCCTCTGGATGTTGAGATCCCTCACTTTCTTCATGGATAGTTGGAAGTGAGGATTCTGCTGAGGCGAATGTATTTAGTGGGGAGGCTACTGCCTCCATCTCTGCTTGAAGATTTCGATTGGCAGCCATCTTCTTTGAGGATTTTCTTGACTGGATTTCTTCATTGTCTGGTTGAGCTCTCTTCAGAGATTTGGATTTGATTTTGGTGAGAGTGTTTTTGAGAAGATCATTTGAGACTATGGAGTCTCCTTCTTGTGGTATTTGTGGGGTTCCTTGACTTGACTTTTGGGAAAGGAACTTTCTCCAATCAGTTGCCACTTTAATTGAGCAGTAGACTCCCTTCTTCCTTAAGATTTCTCCAATGAGAAATCCATATCCCAGATGAGGAATTGCTGTAGCAATCTTCCTGTCATGAAATTTTTTGACATAGGCCACCAGGTTTTCAAATACATATCTGCTCCAGTTATGCGGTGATCCTGAAATGATTGCAGCTAGAGGAATGGCTCTTGTTCTGTTGAGCTCATCGAGTGCAGTGTTTTTTGAATCAATGCATTTGTAGAGTATGCTGAGTAGAAGAGCATACTCATAAACCATTTTGTTGGTCTTCAGTTTGAGTGATTGAGCATTTTGTGCAGATGGAATCAGGGCAATTTCTTTGAATGACTGCTCATCAAGCTCGTATTCTGCAACTGATGGGAAATCATGGCTAGGAAGAGTCAGTAGATCTTTGATGTCGTCTTCTTTAATTTCCACCGATCTGCCTTTGACGTTTGATTTAAGGCTATCTTTGGTGGAGTTGAGATAGAACTCTGCTGCGATCTCTGGATAATAGTTTGGATAGACATGTGTGGCCATTTTGAGTAGCCCTGTGGAATCCAATTTTCTTAGAAGATCCCTCATTAGATCTTTGTTTTTGGCTTTCCTCATGATGATGGCTGTGTCAAGGATTGATCCAGTGAAGATCATGTCTTTGATGTTTTTCATGGTTGCCATTTGATCGTGAGGAAGAAGAGTAGTAGGAAGTTCTGGTTGAGAGCTTTTAGAATGCTTAGAGTAAGAATAGAGAGGGAATACTTGTAAAAAGTGAAGGGGGAATGTACGGAGGAGGTATATATAGCTTCTATCGGAAACTAGCCGTTTTATTATAACCGTTGGAGAAGTCGGTTATTTACGCATGGCCTTGATTGCATTTACACCCGGAAAAGCAGAAAACTGCTTTGAGTATATTCAGTTTATACATACCAAGTGCGAGCCTGCTGCTGATTTTTAAGCCTTCTTCTGCTATAAGTGTTTCGGCAGAGACCTCTGCGGAGACCTCTGCTGAACCTTCTTCTTTTGGATCTTGTGGCTTCATTCCTTCGTTACTTTAGAAAGCATTCCCCCTTAGATAATGCTTCTGATGATCAAGATATTTTGAATTAGGTTCCCCCTAAGTTGATGCACCATTAATTTTTGGGATCTTTAAGTATTCTAAGTTTGTTCCCTCCAGAGTATTTGAGCAGCTGCCTTTCTTCCTCTTTCTCATTACTTTCCTCAGATAGACTTTGAAGATTTGGAGCTTCAATTTAGGTGATGATCCTGCTTGATCTGATCCTACTGCTGGCAGTTGTCTCAGTCCGAGTCTTTTGCTAGCAGTAGTCTGGCATTTGAGTCACCTTCTTGAGATGGTCTCAGCTATTCTTCTTCCATCACCTAGGTGGTCCTTCCTTCATCTTTCTTTAAGCACAGTTACATCTCTTGAGGAAGATGTAACAGTTGATCTGGAGTTGGTTTGTGCATTTGATTGAACTTTAAAACCTCAACACAAGGTGTGTATTGGTTTGTAAGTTCTTCATTTGATTGAATCTCCAACTCCTTTGATATCTTCTTCTCTTTTCTTCTTCTGCAAGTGTTTCTTTGGGTTCTTCCTTTGAACAGTTTGTCAGTGGCCTTCTGCTCCTTGTCTTGTGCTTAGAGCAACTAGAATGTATGAGCTTTTCAGTTGAGTTAGTTGCTCCAGCACCCTCCTGTATTTATCATTGTTGAGTGGTGGTAGCCCACATTGAAGTGGGCAACTTCCTTTGAACAGATTTGGGCATCCATTCCCATTTAGAACTATTTCCCCCTAAGCAGTGTGATCTACAGCCTTTTGAAGTGTTGCATTCAGATGGGGTGGCTGTGTATGTGTTTATCATCTCTCTCCTGTGTGTAGGATAAGAGTGATTTTTTTTAGGTTGATTTAGCTGCTTCTTAGGTGGGTAGTTGGTCTTATTGGTGTTTTGCCAACTGGTTCTTTGGTTTTCTTGTTTGAAAGGAAGTTTCTGTTTGTACAGGGATTTTGATTTTGGTTTAGGAGCAGACATGTTCCTTCTTGTGGGAGCTATATGGATGTGGGAGTGTTGGTGGCTAAGAGACTTTGTGTCTTCTTTGAAAGTATGTTTTGTGGTAGAAGAGTATTTGGGATAGTTTTTCAATGAGTGGGAACATGATGTGTATCCTGTGTCTTTTTCAGTGTGTTGAACTTCCTTAGTGAGTGGGGGAGTGAGGGAGCTTAGCTTTTCTTTCAAACTGATGTTTTCACATTCAAGAAAATCTATCTTTTTGATTGCTTCACCCAATTGTGCATGAGCTACTAAAAGATTTTCTTGAAGTCTACAGTTTTCATTCATTAAGCTAAGGTGCTCTTTTTGGAAGTTTTCAAATTGATGGAGCAATGCCTCCATATCAACACTGTTTGAGTTGGAATAGTATGAATTGCTCGAGGAACAGGATAATACCTCATCATTGTCACCTTCATAGGATCTGGCCATATCATAGTTGTGAGAGGAGCTATTTTCTGGAGTCATTCCAAAGAAGCAAGTAATAGCCTCCTCCTGCCTTTCTGATGAGCAGCTTTCATCATTTGAGCTGCTTTGATCATCTTCTGATTGACTCTCCGTGAGTTCATCCCATACATCCTTTGTTTTCCAGTCATTGGATTTGTTGCTGTTGATCAACAGATTCTTTGCTTGTTGTTCATCCATTATTTAGAAAGTTTTGGGATAAAAGTGGATTTGGATCTTTAGTTCAAAAATAGTCAGAACTTGACTCTAGGAACACACCGCTCTGATACCACTTGATGGTCCCGGATAGAGGTAAAAGTCTAGAGGGGGGGGGGGGGGGTGAATAGACTTTTAAAATCTTATTCAACTTTGTGAAGTTTTCCCTCTAGATGAGTTGATCTATAATCTTTTAAGAGATTAATAGATGCACAGCGGAAGTCTTTAACCTCTTTATACTTGGTGTGAGACAACTTTCTAGTTTAGATGATGTTTAGACTGGTGACAAGAGGAAGTAGGCTTGGCAGTAGACTGGTGAGCAGATAACTGCTTAGTCTACTGCTGCACAGGCAGTTTGCTGACTGGCAGGCAACTGCTGAGTTGGCAGTCGACTGGTGGGCAGGTTACTGCTGAGGCAACTGTTAAGAACAGGATGACTTTTGGATGGCTTTTTGTTCTGGCTTGTTATGGCGTTCGGAAAGACACATATAAATGGGCAGTGGGCTCAGCAGGAGGGTGAAGACCAGGGTACTGCTGAGGCACCTTCTGAGTGTAAGATAACTTCTAGTGGAAAATACTCTCAAGGAGAGTGAGCTATTAAGCAGTAGGCTAAGCAGTACAGTCGATGAAGACTACTGCTTAGGATGCTGCTGGCAAACTACAATCCTTTAGTGAGATGTGTTTGGTGTGTGCTTCTGTATGTATGAAAGTAAATCAACACACGATATATCCTGGTTCAGAGGTGGTGTAATCCTCCTACATCCAGTCCCACCCTATTTCAGATGGATTTCCACTAAAGTATTCAGCCCAATACAATTAGTGCCAATCTAGCCTTGACAACTCTGGCCTAGATTGAAGGTTTTTCACGATGAGTATAACACCACTCAAAGTTACTCAGTCCTTAGACTTTTCTCAATTGATCCAGTGGGGATCAAAAGGTACTCTATCTATCCAACCACACTATAGGATCCGAACAACTGTTCTCCTAAGTGTTTACAACAACATGAATTGATTCACGTAGTGTCTAACCGCCAACTAAAACCTAAGCTCTATAAATGTTACAATGAATGATCTAGTCTAAGAGCTTAGTGAAGCATGAGTCAAAGCAGTGTTCAAGCACTTTTTCCTTTGCTGGATATGCGTAGTGTAATGACTGAACCACTTGCTTTGAACTCAATGACTTACCTTTGATCTCATGCTTCTGCCTATTTTTATAGGCATCTCCGGTAGATTAATCTCCTCCGTTGGTTAAGAGGATTTAATCCTAGACGTCCAAAGTATTGTACTTGCGTCTTCTTGTGTTGGAGCAGGATAAGGATTTGTCTTTTGAAGACCACTTGCTTTGTACGAAGATAACACCCATACCTTAGGCCTTCTTATCGCTGCATGCCTATTCTGAAACTCTTCACTATTCACCTAATCAGATGTCTTCTCTCCTCTTGCGTTCTGAGTGTATTGGCCTTGTCTTGCAACTACACTTGTAAAGCCGAGTGCGTGAACCTGCTCAATTTGTGTAGTGAAGTAGTAAAATGTGTGACTTAGAATATTTTGTATCAAATAAGTTTTGTACTGGTAGGATCTTTGAAATATCCTATTAAGGTAATAGGATTACCTTATTGCATTTTGTTCTTTCCAGTACAATTTATTTGGTACAAATTTTACAGTAAAATTTGTCACTTATTTTACTAATCACTTTCTTTCTTTAAGTGACATGATTAAACTTATATACCAAATTAAAGCTATACTGGTTGGATCTAAATATCCATGTAAGGTAAATAATTTTTACCTTATTGCATTTTATAGTTCCAGTATGTTTAATCTGATACACAGTTTGTACATTGGAATTCTTGTCACTTTTAAGTACTTGTGTAGTTTAGCAGGTACTGTGGACAACTTAACTGGTAGGATAACAAATCCTATTAAGGTAAAAGTTATTACCTTATTGCATTTTGTGTTCCAGTTAGTTGTTCATTATTCTTGTTCACTTTTAAGCAATAATGCACGAATTAACTTAGACACAAAATACTAGTGCAAAGTATAGTGGCATCATCAAAATCATCATAGTTGGGTCCTAACAGAAGAGCTAGCAACCGATTTGCTTTTACCCGAGTTCTTAACCAGGGTTTTGGATTTCTTGTTTCCACCAACCTTGCCATTACCATGCTTCTTGAATCCCTTCCCCTTTTTGACCATCAAAATGTCACTCCGATTTTTCTTGATGTTTTGCTCAGCAGAGTTGAGCATTCCATGCAATTCGGTTAAGGTCTTCTCAAGACCATGCATATTATAGTTCATGATGAACTGGTCATATGCCAGAGTGAGTGATGCGAGAATCACATCAGTAGCCAACTCTTGACTAATTGGAGATCCAAGTCTTTCCAGGTGATCCCTAAGCCCAATCATCTTGAGCACGTGAGGTCCAACCGGGTTTCCATCAGTAAGCCTTGTGTGAAACAAAGCTTTGGTCGTCTCGAACCTTTCGATCCGTGCTTGTTTCTGAAACAAGTTCTTGAGTTCATTAGAGATGTCATGTGCACGACGATTCAGAAACTGTTTCTGAAGATTAGCTTCCATGATAGTTAGCATCAGACAAGTGACATCAACTTCATCACGGACATGCCTTTCATAAGCATCTCTAATGGCTCTAGCAGCATTGGCCGCTGGTTCAGCAGGAATTGGTTGGTCAAGGACATATTCTTTACGCTCTTGTTTGAGAACGATTCTCAGATTCCTATCCCAGTCCATGTAATTTGTTCCATTAAGTTTATCCTTCTCAAGGATAGATCGCAGTGAAAAAGTTGTGTTGGCGGCCATATTTACTACAACAAATAATGCAAAGAATTTTAAATAATGCTCAAAAATAACTCCCACTATATTAAATAGAAAGTCCCACATATAGTGGTCCAAGATCCATATTTCACTAAAATTTAAGTAAGCTTTGGCTTATCACTTAAAAATTAGTTATTTAGGTAAACAACTCTTGTTAATCATATCCTATATGACTCTTGGTTTGTTTGGTCAACATCATTTGATTATCCAAACACTCCTTGCTTCAAGGCCCAAAACCATTTTGATGGCCTTGTAAGTCCAAACCAATATTAAGACCCGAGAATGACGATCATTCAAAACATCTTCCTAAGATAGTGTGAAATGCTCTGCTTTGGCAGACACATATCACGACTAGCATAGTTTAAATGGTGGTCATATTGGGAAAGCAATTTAGACTTATAATTAGTCGGGACTAATAATTACACACATGCAACAATCAAATATTTAAATAAATAATTTAAAACTAGTGCAGTGATATAGCATGATCCCAAAATCTTCATATCTCCTTGACATCTTCAACCTGTGTAGTGTACTACTAATAATCTACGGGGTTGAAAACCATTACAGGGGATAGTGGGAAACGGCACGCAGGCCGTAAAACAACATAATATAAAACATACATTCAGATCATGCTATACCTGTTGAAGATGGAGCCTTGTTTGGAATGCAGGAGTATATACCCGATCGGGTATGTTGGGTTACCCGATCGGGTATGAGGTGTTTGATGGCTCGAGTATTTCCCTGGTTTCTACACTCGATCGAGTATTGATCATTACTCGGTCGAGTATGCGTGTAAGGGGTACTCGGGTTATATTCTGGAGTTTATACTCGATCGAGTATGGAGGTATACTCGGTCGAGTATGTGTAAAAACACTACTCGGGCAGAATTCTGGAATCTATACTCGGTCGAGTATGTATGTATACTCGATCGAGTATACGGGAAAAATTAATGACGGGATTAATTTTTGGGCCTGCGGCCTTAACCCTTGTTTAGGCTTTCTTAAACCTATTTAAACATCCCTAATGTATCTGTAAACACACCAGACGCTGGAATAATAATACATCTCTCTCTCGTTCGCCGTGGACTAGCGTAATCACACCGATTGCGTGAACCACGTAAATTCTTGTGTTCTTGCTTTAAATTTATCGTTTATCTTAGCCTAATCGTGATAATTAACAACTGGTATCAGAGCTATGGCTGACGAAGGGAAGGTTAAGATCGATAAATTTGATGGTCAAGATTTCGCTTTCTGGAAGATGCAAATCGAGGATTATCTCTACCAGAAAAAGCTTCATCTACCCTTGTCTGAGAACAAACCAGAGACGATGGCGGAGGCGGAGTGGAACTTGTTGGACCGACAGGCTCTTGGTGTGGTGAGGTTGTCGTTGGCGAAAAACGTTGCTTACAATATCGTCAACGAGAAGACAACGTTTGGACTGCTCAAGGCGTTATCCAACATGTACGAGAAACCCTCAGCGGCCAACAAGGTTTTCTTAATCAGACAGTTGGTGAATACAAGAATGAAGGAAGGTGCATCCGTGACAGATCACATCAACGAGTTTAATTCAATCATATCCAGGTTAGGCTCGGTTGAGATTAAATTCGATGATGAAGTTCAAGCACTACTTTTGTTATCATCTTTGCCCGATAGTTGGTCCGGTACAGTCACAGCAGTTAGTAGTTCGGCTGGAACCACTAAGCTTTCCTTTGAAGGTATTCGTGACTTAATCCTTGGTGAGGATATCCGGAGGAGAAGTTCGGGGGATAGCTCCAATAGTTTGTTGAGTACTGAAGACAGGGGCAGAAAATCCACTAAAGGGGGGTAACAAGAAGGGAAGATCAAAGTCGAGGAAGAGGGGTCAATCCAAGAACAGGAAGGACATCAATTGTTGGAATTGCAAGGAGAATGGACACTTCAGAAATCAGTGCCCAAAAGCCCCAACAGACAAAGGCAAGAAGGAGGTGAATGTGGCAGAGGATTATGAAGATGTTCTAATTTGCAGCGTTGAGAATTCAGTTGAGTCCTGGATCATGGATTCAGGTGCGTCGTTTCATGCTTGTCATT
This sequence comes from Cuscuta epithymum, assembly GCA_945859915.1. Lineage (NCBI taxonomy): Eukaryota > Viridiplantae > Streptophyta > Magnoliopsida > Solanales > Convolvulaceae > Cuscuta > Cuscuta epithymum. Next base: position 1,732,277 of record CAMAPF010000959.1, on the reverse strand, counting down.
GCAGGGATTTGATGAAAAATTTCAGGCCCTACGGCGGAAGAGTTCGTTTGGCGGATGATAAATCCCTGGAGATCACGGGTATTGGGGATGTTGATCTCAGTACCACTTTGGGTACAACCTGGAGGCTGAAAGATGTCAGGTATATTCCAGACCTGAAGAAGATGTTGATCTCAGTAGGACAGCTTGATGAGGAAGGCCATAACGTTAGTTTTGGCAACAAGCAATGGAAGGTAACAAAGGGAAAGCTGGTCATTGCTCGTGGGCAAAAGCATGGTACACTGTACATGGTTGAAGTGTCTACAGATGGAGCAAACGCAGCAGTTGAAGATACAGGGATCTCTACTTTGTGGCATCAAAGACTTGGGCACATAAGTGAGAATGGAATGAAGATGTTGTCTTCAAAGGGCAAAATCCCAGATTTGAAGAATTCAAAGTTGACCTTTTGTGAGCCATGTGTTCTAGGCAAACAAAAGAGGGTAACCTTTGTGAAGACAGGACAACAACCCAAGACTGAGCGGCTGGAGTTGATTCATTCAGATGTCTATGGACCTACAAAGGTCTCTTCAATTGGAGGTTCCCGCTACTATGTTACATTCATTGATGACTCTACACGGAAGGGGATCAGAATGCTGAAGACGGTTCCAGAAACACCACAGCAAAATGGTGTTGCAGAGAGGATGAACAGAACATTGAATGAAAGGGCCAGAAGCATAAGATTGCATGCAGGACTTCCCAAGATGTTCTGGGCCGATGCAGTGAACACAGCAGCATACTTGATCAACAGAGGACCCTCATCTCCCATTGGTTTCAAAATTCCAGAAGAGGAATGGAAAGGTCGTGAGGTATCTCTTAATCACTTGAAAGTTTTTGGTTGTATTTCTTATGTCAAAGTCAGAGATGCAGATAGTGACAAGCTTGAGGCAAAGGCAAAGAAGTGTATCTTTATTGGGTACGGGTCGGATGACATGGCTACAGGTTCTGGGACAACCAAAGCAAGAAGGTTATCAGAAGTAGAGATGTCACCTTCAACGAGAATGCTCTTTATAAAGATGGTCTTGCAGCAGGAACAAGCAAAGGCAAGCAACCGGAAAACAAACAGCAAGTGGTGTTTGAAGGGATGACTGAAGATGACATAGCACAACCAGTCGGTTGTGATGAGACGGCTGGAGGCTCAGGGAGCAGTGGGAGCTCAGGAGATACAGGAATGTCTGAAGATAGTGGGAGTGATGAAGACAGTGGGAGTTCAGAGGCAGCTACTCCACACATCAGACAGTCCACCAGAATCAGGAGACCTCCTAACAGGTATTCTCCTTCAGCAAATTATCTATTGCTGACCGAGAATGGAGAGCCAGAATCTTACTCAGAGGCGTTGGCTGTAAGAGATTCCATACAGTGGAAGAAGGCCATGAAAGATGAGTTAGATTCACTTGACAAGAACCAAACTTGGTCCTTAGTCAAGTTACCACCGGGAAAGAAAGCATTGGAGAATAAGTGGGTTTTCAGAATTAAAGATGAAGCAGATGGAAGCAAAAGATACAAGGCCAGGCTAGTTGTCAAGGGGTTCCAACAGAAAAAGGGGGTTGACTACAATGAAATCTTCTCCCCGGTTGTGAAGATGACCACTATCAGGTTGATTCTTGGTATCGTTGCAGCTGAAAATTTACACTTGGAGCAGCTGGATGTGAAGACTGCTTTTCTTCATGGCAACCTTGAAGAAGACATTTACATGGCTCAACCGATAGGTTTCTCAGTGAGTGGTAAGGAAAAGTTGGTGTGCAAACTCAAGAAAAGTCTATACGGACTGAAGCAAGCTCCCAGACAGTGGTACTTGAAGTTTGACAGTTTCATGCAGCGGAATGGGTACACTAGATGCAAGATGGACCATTGCTGTTACTTGAAGAAATTCAAGTCATCATACATTATTCTTCTTTTGTATGTTGATGACATGTTGGTGGCTGGATCAAACATGCAGGAGATCAACGAGCTCAAGAAGAAGTTGTCCGAAGAATTTGAGATGAAGGATTTAGGGGAGGCGAGACAGATTCTTGGGATGAGCATAGTCAGAGACAAGGTGGAAGGTACTTTAAAGCTTTCACAGCAGAAGTACATTCAGAAAGTCCTTGAGAAGTTCAGAATGACGGATGCCAAGCCAAGGAGTACACCTTTAGGGAGTCAGCTGAAACTCTCCAAGCAGCAGTCTCCAAAGACCAATGAAGACAAAGATGAGATGGCTAAAGTCCCTTATGCATCAGCCGTTGGCAGCTTGATGTACGCAATGGTGTCAACAAGGCCGGACATTGCTCATGCAGTGGGAGTTGTTAGCAGGTTCATGTCGAATCCAGGGAAGGAACATTGGGAAGGAGTCAAGTGGCTGCTACGCTACTTGAAAGGCACTTCTGGAACTGCTCTTTGTTTCAGGAGGAATGGAGTAATTCTAGAAGGATTTGCTGATGCTGATTTGGGGGGTTGTTGTGATTCCGGGAAGAGCACTACGGGTTACATATTCACAATTGGAGGTACGGCGATCAGTTGGATGTCTAGACTTCAAAAGAGTGTGGCTCTTTCGACCACAGAAGCAGAGTATATGGCCATTGCTGAAGCGGCCAAAGAGTTGATCTGGTTGAAGAACTTTCTTTCGGAGTTGGGCATGGAACAGGGGGATTGCGGACTGCACTGTGACAACCAGAGTGCCATTCACCTCGCGAAGAATCCAGTGTTTCACAGCAGAACGAAACACATCAAGATGCGATACCATTTTATCCGAGAGTTGATTGAAGACGGTATCATAAACTTGAAGAAGATCCTTGGTACGAAGAATCCAGCAGACATGCTTACCAAGGTGGTGACAACGGAGAAGTTGAAGCTATGCATGGCTTCAACTGGCCTTCCAGATACTTGATGGGAAGGTGTGAACGAGAGATAGAGATCAGGGGTGTTGCAGAGGATACATGTTCTTGGATGGCAGATGACTGTTGAACAAGCCTCCAAGTGGGAGATTGTTGAAGATGGAGCCTTGTTTGGAATGCAGGAGTATATACCCGATTGGGTATGTTGGGTTACCCGATCGGGTATGAGGTGTTTGATGGCTCGAGTATTTCCCTGTGTTAGTACCCAATTTTGATAGATTTTGATGATGCCACTATACTCTACACTAGCACATTGTATCTTAATTAAGTTCAGTCACTAGTCTTTAATTTAACCAAAAATGACAACATAAATGTACAATCTTTTGAGTCTAATGACATATTACCGGAAAAGAAAATGCAATAAGGTAATTTTTTCTTTTACCTTAAAGGGATATTTAGATCCTACCGGAATATATTATTTAACTCAAAGATTAACTATCACATATTTTTGGCACTCGGATATCATACACTGAATGTGTATGATTGGAAGACAGAACTTGACCAACATTAAATGCTAAATCACGTACATGGTCCTACAACATGGGACGTCCTTTTGGAGTGAAGCAGCAGCAGCATGGGACGCACACATAATGCAAGACAAAATGATCAGCTACAAATTAATGCTCCAGCACAACAGGACAAGAGTACTACTCGTACTAATCAGAATTTCAACGTCAAAGATTAATTCATCTCAACCAACGGATGAGATTAATCAACCATGAAGGCCTATAAATATAGGTAGAAGCATGAGTTCGAAGACAAGCTTGAGCATCCTAAGTGGAGAAATACTTTCATCAAAGCATATACGAGATATCTAGCAAAAGAGAAAGTGCAAACTCAACTTTACTCTCTGCTTAGCCTCATGCTTCACTAAGCTCTTAGATTAGATCAATACTTTTACATTTTTAGAGCTTAGTTCATAGTTGGAGGTTAGAACTTTCTTGTAACATTTCACAAGTGGTTGTAAACACTTAGGAGAACAGTTGTTCGGATCCTAAAGTGTAGTTAGATAGATAGAGTACCTTTTGATCCCCACTGGATCAATTGAGAAAAGTCTAAGGACTGAGTAACTTTGAGTGGTGTTATACTCATTGTGAAAAACCTTCAATCTAGGCCTAAGTGTTGTAAAGGCTAGATTGGCACTAAGTGTATTGGGCTTAATACTTTAGTGGAAATCCATCTGAAATAGGGTGGGACTGGATGTAGGAGGATTACACCACCTCTGAACCAGGATACATCGTGTGTTGATTTCACTTCATTCAACAAAACACACACCCAGCACTTCTCGTATAAAGATTGTAGTTTGCCAGCAGCATCTTAAGCAGTTGTCTTAATTGACCCAACTGCTTATCCTTCTGCTTAATTACTCACTCTCTTTGAGGCTATCTCCACACAGTTCACTTGCTAAAGCATTACCAAAAAGGTTGTTCTATCAATTCTCGGAAATTCACTTTCAAAGTATAGCAGGTGCCTCAGCAGTCTCCTCAGTACCACCCAACTGCTGAGCCCCCTGCTCACATACATATATTTCCTTTAAACAACTCAACATCACCAGATCCTCATAACATCATCACACGAAGTTTTGCTCTGAAAATCTGCTCATAACCTAAGCAGGTGACCCAGCAGTTCCCTTTGTACCACCCAGCTGCCAAGACCACTGCTCCAGTTAACCTTCATCTTAACCTTACTTAAGTACCTTTTCAGACATCTTTCTTGCGTTCTAAACAACGTTTCATCATCACTATCATCATAAAGTCAATATTTCTTTAGCAGTTACCTCAGCAGGTTCCTGCTACCTAGTCAACTGCTAAGCTAACTGCCAAGCCAACTGCTAGCTATCTAAGTCCAATCTTCCCAGAATTAGAAAGCGGTCAAACACTCATTACATAAAGGGTAAAGACTTCCGCTGTGCATCTGTTAATCTCTCAAAACGATTATAGAGCAATTCATCTAGAGGGAAAACTTCATAAAGTTGAAAAAGATTTAAAAGTCTATTCACCCCCCCCCCCTCTAGACTTTTACCCTATCCGGGACCATCAAGTGGTATCAGAGCCGGTGTTCCTAGAGTCAGTTTCTGACTAATTTGAACTAAAGATTCAAACCACTCTACTTCCCAAACACCTTCAAAAATGGACAGTCAGTTAGCCAAGAACCTTCTGTTCAACTTGAACAAATTTGATGACTGGAAAATAAGGATGAGAGCACATCTCAGTGCTTTACATGATGAGATGCTTGAAGTCATTACTGATGGACCTATCAAAATAATGAAGGTCATCACATCCAGAACCACAGAAGGAACAGATGATGTGTACATCCCAAAACCTAAAATGGAATGGACAACTGAGGACAGGAAGAGAAACAATCTTGACAACATTGCCAAAGACATTCTCTTCAAATCTGTTGATGAATCTATATTTCCCAGAATCAGGAAATGCGAAACTGCCAAAGATGTCTGGGATGAGCTCACAAAGATTGGAGCAGGAGATGAACAGGAGAAGGACAATAAACTGACCATAGCCCTCAAGAAATTTGAGGATTTCAAAATGTTGTCAACTGAATCTATCCATGAAATGGAATCCAGATTCCTGAAGATTGTAGCAGAGGTCTCTGACCTTGGGAAAGAACTATCTCAAAAGGAGATTTCCCTCAAGGTCTTGAGAGGCCTGCCATCAAAATGGGACATGAAGGTAACTGCCATGAGAGATAGCAGAGATCTCAGAACTCTGTCAACCGACAAACTCTTTAGTGATCTCAAGGCCTATGAATTTGAAATGAAGGAGATCAAAGAAGAGAAGGAAGATGAATATAAGACACTAGCTCTAGTGTCTGAGCCAAGCACTTCAAAATCTGCTGAAAAATCCCTCAATAATCTCCTCACTGACGAGCAGTTTGCTATGTTTGTGAGGAAATTTAAAAGATTCATGAAGAAGGAGGGAACTGCTCCAAAGAAAGCATACAACCTGCCATCTAAAAGACAAGGGAGACCTCAATCCAGTGAGGAAACTGTTCTGTGCTACAACTGTAGACAGCCAGGACATTACAAAAATGAATGCCCTCTGCCCTTAGCCCAGAAGTATCAAGGGCAGCAGGGGACTGGTCCCAAAGCTAGTTACAAGAGGGACTTCAAAAGCAATAGACAAGCTTTTGTAAGTGAAAAGAAAAAGGAGGAACCCCAGTCTGAAGATGAAAGCAGCTCAAGTGATGAAAGCTCTTCATCTGAAAGCTCAGAGGAAGCACTTCTATGCCTGGGATCCTGGCAGTTGGCTGAAGAAGGCGGCAGCTGGCTCACTGAAGAAAGCAGCAGATGGCTCAGTGAAGATGATGAATGCAGCTCCCCTAAATGCCTAATGGCCAAGGACCACTACAATGATGTTGAGGTAACATCCTGCTCTTCTTATAGCTCTAGTGATTCTGGACCAACCAATATTACTCTGGAATCTTTATTACAAGATTTCCAAAAAGTCCAAAATCACCATGTTCTCTTAAGATCAGAAAATGATAGATTAAAACAAGACATTAAGGCTGTTCACACAAGATTGCTAGATGCCTTAGCCAAAAACAATGTCTTAGAAGAAGAGAACAAAGAGCTAAAAGACAAAATGAATAACTTCAGCATGGATAGTAAAACCAGTGACTCTACTGCTGAAGTTGTTTTAAATAAGAAGAGAAGAGGCCTTGGATATGTATCCCCCACCAGACTCACTCAAAACTCACCCTCCACAAGCCACCAACAAAATACAAGAAAGCTAATCTACCAAAAATCCCATTCTCAGAATGTTCCCATAAGAAGGAACCTGCCTGCTTCCAAATCAAAATCCAATCTCCTGTATAGACAAAAACTTCCCAATCATCAAAACCCAAGAACCCGTTGGCAATCAACCAATAAGACCAACCACAGTCAAAACACTAAGCAGTCTCCTCCAAAGGTCAATAATCCATTTTCAACTTCAAGAAGAAAAAGGATTAACAATTACATAGCCATCCCCCATGATTATAATACTTTAAATGGCTATAGACCAATCTGCTTAGAACTAAATGGTTCTAGATGGGCATGGATGCCCAAACTTGTACAAAGGAAGTTGCCCACTAACTTGTGGGCTACTGCTCAACAATGATGAATACAGGAAGGTGTTGGAGCAGTTGACTCACAAACATGGTACATAGATTCAGGCTGCTCCAGGCACATGACAGGCAGCAGGCGGCTCCTGTCAAACTATATGGCAAGCGAAGGACCCAAAGTTACTTTTGGGAATGTGGAAAAACAAGGAGAAACCAAAGGAGCTGGAGACCTATCCATCAATGGACTTACAATCCAAAACATATCTTATGTTAAAGGGTTAAAGTTCAATCTCATAAGCACAAGCCAGCTCTGTGACAATGGCTATAATGTTACATTCTCCAAAGACATCTGCTTGATTAGAGATGTCAAAAATGACAAAACTGTGCTCACTGGTAGAAGAAAGAAGGACATGTACATCGTTGATTGGAGCTCAGCAAAGGAAGGGATCTGCTTGGTGACAAAGGCAGATTCAAATTTGAGTTGGGAATGGCACAACAAATTAAGCCATCTCAACTTCAAAACAATCAACAAATTGTCCAGAAAAGGATTGGTGAAAGGACTTCCTGAGATCAATTTCAAGAAGGACCATCTCTGTGATGCTTGCCAAAAAGGGAAACAAACCAAGGTATCATTCAAATCAAAGGAACTGGAATCATCAACTAGGCCCTTAAACCTACTACACCTTGACTTGTTTGGACCAGTTGAACCAACAAGTTTAAGTGGTAGAAGATACACACTGGTGATAGTTGATGATTATTCAAGATACACTTGGACCATATTCTTAAAGAAAAAGAATGAAACAGAGAAGAAACTTCCAGAACTGATGAAACTAATTCAAAATGAGAAAAGTCTCTCAATTCAGAAGATCCGGTCAGATAGAGGTACTGAATTCCTCAACTCTATAGTAATTCAGTACTGCAAAGAAAATGGAATCCATCACCAAACTTCAGCTGCAAGAACACCTCAACAAAATGGTGTTGCTGAGAGAAGGAATAGGACACTCAAGGAAGCCGGAAGGACCATCTTAGAAGCAGCTGGTATGCCCAAAAGATTTTGGGCAGAAGCAATCAATACTGCTTGCTATACCCAGAATAGAAGTCTCATTCATAAGACCTACAAAAAGACTCCATATGAACTATGGAAAGAAAGAAAGCCTAATGTTAGTCATTTCCATGTGTTTGGATCCAAATGCTTCATTCTAAACAATGGAAAAGACTATCTCAAGCCATTTGATCCCAAATCTGATGAAGGGATCTTCCTGGGCTACTCAGCAACAAGCAAGGCATTCCGGATCCTCAACAAAAGAACTCTTGTGGTAGAAGAATCAATCCATGTGATTTTTGAAAAGCACCCCACTGCTCAATCAAAAGAAAAAGGTGAGTCATCTAACTCAAAAAGGGACACTGGAAAGGCTCCAAGCTGCCTTCCAGGAAATGATAAAGAAAAAATAGCTGAATCTAATGTCAGTCCACGGCCAGCAGTTGACTCAACTGTCAGCTCACTGCCAGCAGGTGACTCACCCACAAACATCCCTCCAGATCTTCATAAAATTCCTAATCACCCTACTCTACCAGAAGATAGTGACGAAGAAGAAGAAGAGGATGACCAACAAATTCAAACCAACATCAATCAGACATCTGACATTAGATGGCTGAATCAACATCCACCACAACTGATTATTGGAAACATCCATGAAGGGGTTCGTACTAGATCAGCAATTCAGAAAGAGGCACTATTCTCATGCTTCATCTCACAAATTGAACCCAAGAAAATTGAAGAAGCCCTACTTGACTCTGACTGGATACAAGCCATGCAAGAAGAACTCAACCAGTTTGAAAGAAATAATGTATGGGAGCTTGTATCCAGACCCTATCATCAACATGTGATAGGAACTAAATGGGTGTTCAGAAACAAAATGGATGAGGAAGGCACCATTGTCAAGAACAAAGCAAGACTGGTAGCCAAAGGCTACTGCCAGGAAGAAGGTATAGATTTTGATGAAACCTTTGCTCCTGTTGCTAGATTAGAAGCAATAAGAATATTCCTGGCTTATGCTGCTCACAAGCAATTCACAGTCTATCAAATGGATGTGAAAAGTGCCTTCCTAAACGGTCTACTAGAAGAGGAGGTCTATGTGGAGCAACCTCCTGGTTTTGAAATCAATAGAGAGAAGGATCTAGTCTACAAACTGCATAAAGCTCTTTATGGACTCAAACAAGCCCCAAGAGCATGGTATGACACTCTCTCTGATTACTTAGTGAATAATGGATTCACTAAGGGCAAAGTAGACAAAACTTTATTCAAAATTGAAGAAAGTCCCCACATGTTGCTTGTTCAAATCTATGTTGATGACATAATCTTCGGAAGTTCAAATCAAGCATTGTGTGAAAAATTTTCAACTCTCATGCAAAGCAAGTTTGAAATGAGCATGATGGGAGAGTTGAATTATTTTCTGGGACTACAAGTGAAGCAGACTCCTCAAGGTATCTTCATCAACCAAGCCAAATATACAAGAGATCTCATGAAAAAGTTCAAGGTCGAAAACAAGTCAACTGTGAAAATACCCATGAATACATCCCAAGGTCTAAGTCAGGATGATGATGGCAAAGATATTGATCCCACACTTTACAGAGGTCTGATTGGTTCCTTGTTATATCTCACCACTAGTCGGCCAGATATTTCCTACTCAGTTGGTGTGTGCGCAAGGTTTCAATCTAAGCCTAAGGAAAGCCATCTTCTAGCTGCCAAGAAAATTCTGAGGTATCTAAAAGGCAATCCTAACTCTGGATTATGGTACCCAACAAATGGAGGTTTTGAACTCTATGGGTATTCGGACTCTGACTTTGCCGGATGCAAAATTGATAGAAAAAGCACCTCAGGAACTTGTCAATTAATTGGTGGAAGACTTGTTTCATGGTTCAGCAAGAAACAAAGCTCAATTGCTACAAGCACTGCCGAAGCTGAATATATAGCTGCAGGCAGCTGCTGTGCTCAAGTTCTTTGGATGAAACAACAATTAAAGGATTATGGAGAAGAAACAAAGGAGATTAGTATACTGTGTGACAACACAAGTGCTATAGCTATTACTCATAATCCTGTGTTTCACTCAAGAACCAAGCATATTGAGATCAGGCACCACTTTATCAGAGAGCATGTTGAGAAGAAAACCATCAAGCTTGAGTACATCCCCACCGAAAAGCAGCTGGCTGACATCTTCACCAAACCATTGAATGAAGCTAGATTCAACCAACTAAGGCAAGAGCTTGGTATGTTAGATAATCTAGATCAAGTAAGGGAATAACCCTGCATCTATTCAGGGGGAACCTAATTCCAGAATCAAGGGGGAATTCCTAGCCATCTGCTGAGGGGGAACTATCAGAGGTAGCCATCTCGACTACCCACAATCCAAAAGGAATGAAGCATCAAGGTCCAAGAAAGTCTATCTCAGACTTTCAAAAGAAAGAAGCAGTCAAAATTCAGGAGTGGGCTCAGCAGGTGACTGTTCAAAAGAGCAGTAGGATCAGCAGGCAGCTGCCCAACTAGACCACTGCTACACGAGTAATAAGGGGACTTGAATTAATACTCTCATAAAGGAGAATACAAGCTTGGAACGAGAAAGGAACAATGGAGGTACAGACACTGGTTCACAAAATTCGAACAGATGTCTGCAAGCGGGTGTCTGCCTCAGAAGCAGTCCACTGTTTGAGATCAGCAGTTGGCTCAAATTACTGCAAATGTACATGGAATCTCAGCTTGTGGCACAAGTATTCTTGATCCTCACATATCAAGGATTCTAAAAGGGTAACTTTTGCTCTCATAAACCCTCAAAAATTTACCAAGCTAGAGCACTCTGTTACCAGTGTGAACACAATTAATCCAGCCGTAGTCTCCAACGGCTATATCCTAACGGCTAGTTTCCGATAAAGAATAAATACCTCCTCCGTACATTTCCTTTACACTTTTACCTTGCAATCTCTCTCAAACCCCTCTCTAAACCTCGAACGCTCTCAAAGCCCTCAAACAAACAAACTCTTGTACTCACTATCTCATCCGCACTCCATATTACATCCATATTCCTTCCACTTCTCCAACAAACAAGAATGGCATCCCTTAAACTCATGGCTAAGAAAATCTACACCGGATCCATTCTTGATACATCAATAATACTGAAGAAAGCTAACAACAGTGATCTTATGAAAGATCTTCTGAGAAAGCTTGATCGCACAGGTCTTTTAAAGATGGCTACCTACCCATATCCATGCTTCTATCCCGAAGTAGCTGCAGAGTTCTACCTCAACTCTACCAAGGACACTCTCAAATCCTGGATAAGGGGCAGACCTGTGGAGATTGAAGAAGGAGATATCAGAACACTGCTCTCCCTCCCTGGAGATGAAGCTCCGCCAGTTGAAGACTTTGAACTCAACGAACAGGAATTCAAAGAGTTGGCGTTAATACCAAGTGCACGCAACACACAAACTCTCAATCTCAAAACCAACAAGATGGTGTATGAGTATGGCCTTCTGCTAAGCATACTATACAAATGCATAGACGCCAAAAACACTGCTCTTGATGAAATAAATCACAAGAGAGCAACTCCATTAGCAGCAATCATCTCAGGGTCACCTTTCAACTGGACAAGGTATGTCTTCAACAACCTGCTAGCATATGTGAAGAAATACCACGAAAGACCAAACAACACCATGCCCTGGCTAGGGTATGGTTTTCTTATTGGTGAAATCTTAAGAAGAAAGGGAGCTCGAAGCAACATCAAAGAAGCAACTACCTGGAGAAAGTTTCTGTCTCTCAAATCCAATCAAGGAGCCCCAGAACTACCTAAGGCAGAAGACACCTTCCTCTCAAACGAGCCCATCCAAACCGAATTCAAGAAGATCAAAACCAAGTCACTAAAGAGGCCTCATTCTGACAATGAAGAAGTCCAATCACACAAGTCTAAAAGGAAAACTCCTACAACAAGGAATCTGCAGGATGAACTAGAAGCAGAAGCCTCCCCTCTTGAACTCAATCATGTCCACTTACAAACCACAACTCACCCCCTATCCACTGTTCCTGAAGAAAGTGGAGGTTCCAAACCGAGCGAAGAACAGCAGGCTACTTCCTCTTCAGGTATTGCTATCTCTGCAACTCCACTTTCTATAAATCGTCAAGAGGTGACAACTCAGGAAGAAGAACAGGCGGCTCCACCCTCACCAGCAATCACTCCCCTAGAAAGATTGGAAGCTGAATGGGCTCGAGTCAAAGAATGGAGGAAATGGAAGATGTCTCGAATCCTAACTCAAGCCAAAACTCTTTCCAAATTCATCACGGAAGAATACTTTGCCCTAAACTGGCTAGGTACTGAAGACATTACTACAGCAACAAATCTTCACCAGATGAATCTGGTCTATCTCTCAAAGAAGAAGCAGCTGACTGATAATCTCCAAAAGGAGCACTCTACGGACAATAATGATGATGATCTTGATGATGATGACGATCATTCTGGTCCAAATGGCCCTTCACCGAATAGAGGTAAGCAAATCATTTCTTCTTCCTCCTCCAGTGATAAAACACTTCAAATGGTTCTAGAGAAATCTAGATTTGAGACTAGAGGAGGTGGAGAAACCTCCAAAGTAATGGAGGAAGAAGCTCAAAAGTCAACTGAGCAACATACTGCCACCATTCCACTCCAGCCCACTGCAGATCAAGAACAGGAGTCTAGTGCACACTCTCAAGCGTCTACTCAAAACTTAGAACAGCACTCTCCCACATTCATTCTTGAACCTGAGGGCAATGAAGAGGACACTGCTACCCTGGCCGATGTCTTCATCAAAGAAAGAAGGGCTACCACACAGTTCATCAGCCGCGCAGAGGTCAGACTGCACAAGAGACTCATCAAAATGAAGAAGCAACTAGAAGAAAGGCTAGATATCAGATTTGGAGAAGTCCACAGCCACATCAGAAGAGATTCAATGATCCAACAAGTGTTCAATGCTGAGCAGAGAGCTCTACTCCAAACCAAAAACTCTCAGCAATCTGCCTTGACCAATGAAATAAAGCAGGAGATTGCAGCACTAAAAGCCAAGAATGAGGACCTCGAAAGACAAATGCTAGCACTTCAAAAGCAGCAACAAGCTCAGCCTACTGCAGCAGGTACCTCTGAGCAGCTGCCTTCTCTCTCAACCTTACCTCCTCATCTTCAGCAGACTCTCCAAATGGTGACGGAGCATGAAGAATACCTCCTGAAACTAAGGAATGAGGAGTTCCCTGCCATGTTCAAGCTCTCTCAGAAATTCCTTATGGACCAGCAGGCTCATGCTAGAGCCTATGAACAGCTCACTAAAGACATTGCTCACAACTTTCAAGTTCTTCAAAAGGCTACTCAGGACACCTTTTGGAAGCAAGGGTCTGACTTTCAGAAGCTAGGTCAGAGCCTAGTAGCTACTCAGGACAAGCTTCAAAGATTAGAGAATGAGGTCAAAGATGAAGTCAAAACAGATCTTTTGGACGTCAATAATCATATCAAGGCCCTGTCCATTGAAGTCTATGGTCTGAACACATCCAGAAGACCACATGAAGATCCTGACTCTGATCCGGAGATAGAAGCTCTATTCAACGAAAGCCAGACCCCTGCTGATGATGCCAAAAAGGGGGAAAAGACAACTCAAACAGGTCCCTCCTCCTCAAGATCAGCAGCAGCAAGGAAAACAGCTGAAACACGAAGGAAGAACAAGCTCCTTCAAGAAGAAGCAGATATCAGAAAAAGGAAAGCAGAAGAAGCAAAAGCAAAAGAGGAAGCCAAGAAGAAGTTGGAGGAAACCAACAAGAGTAGACTTCAAGGAAAGTCCGAAAGTGACTAAAAACTATTGTAATTTATACTTTAGACCAATGTACAATTATCTTAAATCAATGAAAACATTTCTTTCTTGTGTTGTATAGTTTTGGCATCATCAAAAAGGGGGAAATTGTTAGTACCCAATTTTGATAGATTTTGATGATGCCACTATACTCTACACTAGCACATTGTATCTTAATTAAGTTCAGTCACTAGTCTTTAATTTAACCAAAAATGACAACATAAATGTACAATCTTTTGAGTCTAATGACATATTACCGGAAAAGAAAATGCAATAAGGTAATTTTTTCTTTTACCTTAAAGGGATATTTAGATCCTACCGGAATATATTATTTAACTCAAAGATTAACTATCACATATTTTTGGCACTCGGATATCATACACTGAATGTGTATGATTGGAAGACAGAACTTGACCAACATTAAATGCTAAATCACGTACATGGTCCTACAACATGGGACGTCCTTTTGGAGTGAAGCAGCAGCAGCATGGGACGCACACATAATGCAAGACAAAATGATCAGCTACAAATTAATGCTCCAGCACAACAGGACAAGAGTACTACTCGTACTAATCAGAATTTCAACGTCAAAGATTAATTCATCTCAACCAACGGATGAGATTAATCAACCATGAAGGCCTATAAATATAGGTAGAAGCATGAGTTCGAAGACAAGCTTGAGCATCCTAAGTGGAGAAATACTTTCATCAAAGCATATACGAGATATCTAGCAAAAGAGAAAGTGCAAACTCAACTTTACTCTCTGCTTAGCCTCATGCTTCACTAAGCTCTTAGATTAGATCAATACTTTTACATTTTTAGAGCTTAGTTCATAGTTGGAGGTTAGAACTTTCTTGTAACATTTCACAAGTGGTTGTAAACACTTAGGAGAACAGTTGTTCGGATCCTAAAGTGTAGTTAGATAGATAGAGTACCTTTTGATCCCCACTGGATCAATTGAGAAAAGTCTAAGGACTGAGTAACTTTGAGTGGTGTTATACTCATTGTGAAAAACCTTCAATCTAGGCCTAAGTGTTGTAAAGGCTAGATTGGCACTAAGTGTATTGGGCTTAATACTTTAGTGGAAATCCATCTGAAATAGGGTGGGACTGGATGTAGGAGGATTACACCACCTCTGAACCAGGATACATCGTGTGTTGATTTCACTTCATTCAACAAAACACACACCCAGCACTTCTCGTATAAAGATTGTAGTTTGCCAGCAGCATCTTAAGCAGTTGTCTTAATTGACCCAACTGCTTATCCTTCTGCTTAATTACTCACTCTCTTTGAGGCTATCTCCACACAGTTCACTTGCTAAAGCATTACCAAAAAGGTTGTTCTATCAATTCTCGGAAATTCACTTTCAAAGTATAGCAGGTGCCTCAGCAGTCTCCTCAGTACCACCCAACTGCTGAGCCCCCTGCTCACATACATATATTTCCTTTAAACAACTCAACATCACCAGATCCTCATAACATCATCACACGAAGTTTTGCTCTGAAAATCTGCTCATAACCTAAGCAGGTGACCCAGCAGTTCCCTTTGTACCACCCAGCTGCCAAGACCACTGCTCCAGTTAACCTTCATCTTAACCTTACTTAAGTACCTTTTCAGACATCTTTCTTGCGTTCTAAACAACGTTTCATCATCACTATCATCATAAAGTCAATATTTCTTTAGCAGTTACCTCAGCAGGTTCCTGCTACCTAGTCAACTGCTAAGCTAACTGCCAAGCCAACTGCTAGCTATCTAAGTCCAATCTTCCCAGAATTAGAAAGCGGTCAAACACTCATTACATAAAGGGTAAAGACTTCCGCTGTGCATCTGTTAATCTCTCAAAACGATTATAGAGCAATTCATCTAGAGGGAAAACTTCATAAAGTTGAAAAAGATTTAAAAGTCTATTCACCCCCCCCCCCCCTCTAGACTTTTACCCTATCCGGGACCATCACCCTGGTTTCTACACTCGATCGAGTATTGATCATTACTCGGTCGAGTATGCGTGTAAGGGGTACTCGGGTTATATTCTGGAGTTTATACTCGATCGAGTATGGAGGTATACTCGGTCGAGTATGTGTAAAAACACTACTCGGGCAGAATTCTGGAATCTATACTCGGTCGAGTATGTATGTATACTCGATCGAGTATACGGGAAAAATTAATGACGGGATTTCTAATAATACATCCCTAATGTATCTGTAAACACACCAGACGCTGGAATAATAATACATCTCTCTCTCGTTCGCCGTGGACTAGCGTAATCACACCGATTGCGTGAACCACGTAAATTCTTGTGTTCTTGCTTTAAATTTATCGTTTATCTTAGCCTAATCGTGATAATTAACAATACCACCACTTCAAGCTGTCCCTGTGGCGGAGCAAAATAATTGTGCATGCACAAATTGAAAATTAAATTTAAAATCCGCAAGAAATATGTAATTAATTCGGATCTCATCCGAAAAATAAAATACATATTTAATGAATTCTAAAATAATTCGTATTATATATGCACTAATACAGATCATATCCGTAATATAGATTAATACACATATATAACTACGAATAGAAAAATAATGCACTAAAATTCGAATTTGGCAGAATACTTGATCAAATCATTCGAATTATAATATGGGAGAATTTGTCATGGCTTTGCTTTGATTTGTGGAGAGCTCGTCTTCCAGTTTCCGGAAAGTACTTATGGGCCGAAAACGGATTAACGAGTAAAAAGATATGGCCAAAACAAGATTGTCCAATACACAAAATTAGCTCATTAGACAGCGGTTGCAAAAATAATCCGGATCTCATCCGAAAAATTAGAAACCAAATCTTCCAAAATTAAAATAATATTCTGAATATAAACTAGATCTAATTCAATGAAAATTGAATTTTCATGTCCAATCTGATCTGTTCCGAATAATTAGGCAGTAGGATTTTATCCAAATCCTAATCTATTCAGATCTGATTCGAAAGAATTAATGAATAATATCATAAAATATTCTTAACATAAATTATGAGTATTAACTTGGATCTAATTCAAACTCTTGAATTTTTATGTCCATTCAGATCTCTCCTGAATAATTAGGCTGTAGGATTCCATCCAATTCCTAATCTATTCAGATCTGATCTGTAAAAATAAATATTATCACAAAACATTCCAAATATTATTGTGAATATATATTGGATCAAGTTCGAATTATTCGAATATCACATCCTTACAAAAATTCGGAATATAATATACACATATATAATTCCGAAATTAATAAATCAATAATTTCGAAATTAATAAAAATTAATTCCGAAAATAAATCCCAAAATAATCAAATTATAGATTATACATTAAATCATGTAACCCGAGTATAATAAAGAACCGTAGGCTCTGATACCACTGTTGGGTTTCGGACAGAAAAACGCAGCGGAATAAACAAAAATTTTACTACCCAAAAGTAAACGAACGGATCTGAGGTTCTTATTATAAACGAAATTACAAGAATTTAAGAGGGACTTACATAACAATCTTAATCAAGGATGTCAGACAGTCCGAGAAAACGATCCCGAGCTCTACCGGTATCCACACGCACGTGACTGGATCGGCCGCAGGGAACGTGCTAGCGTTCTCTTCTTTCTTCCTCTCTACTCTAGGTTTGAGAAGTGAATTTTAACTCTTTTAAAATTCGTGGGTCTATATGGCCCTATTTATAAGAGGAGTAAAGAAGGGGTTTTATGGCTAATAAAACCCTTAAAGAGGCCCTAGCCCAATACCATTCGAAAACCTATTTCGAATTGGGCTAATCAAGCTATTTTAATGTTATTAACAAACATTAATGATCCAAATCACTTAGGTGTGTGACCCTGTAGGTTTATATATTATTGGTAGTGGGCTAGAAATTAATTCGAGCTTCACAAATCATAAGCGGTCTCTAGCAAGGCATTATGACTATCCAAAATATATAAATGTCAATTAAATCTGACATAACCTTTTAATGATTAATTTGTGCTAACAATTCTCTTTTGTCAAACGATATCTTAATTGAGACAAGGTTAGGTCGTGTCATCCTTGTTATTCTCAATTAATATTTCTTGATTACCAAGTAAGATTAATCTTGATCAAATGACACCTCATTTGAGCATGGCCATGCTAATTAATCTTACTTGTCAAGGGGCCCAATAGATATCTTTCTCTCGATGTACAAGAGTGACAAAAACTATCTTGATAATTCACATACTACTACATGGTTCATAATATGTACAATCACCACCTTTATAATTATCCAGTTAAAGATACGTTTAATGGTGTTAATACATATTAATTCTCATGCTAGTAACCATGATTATCTCAAGTATAAGAATATAGCACCTCATCATTATTGAGGACAACACTGATGACATATAACCTAGCAGTGTCCCCAAGTTGGGTCTGTCCAATGAACTTGTTCCCTAACAAGCATCTATGTTATTAACTTGATATCTCTATACCCATGACTAGTGGAATAAAGCCATCAGTTAATCCACATACTGGTCTATTAATTATTAATGTCCCAAATTAATAATATTAGACCAGGGACAATTAGAATATTATGTTTATTTTAAAGTGTAGCATTCCACAATTAAGTCACATACTTAATTAGCTACTAAACAGAATATTCAGGGACTAAATATTAATAAAGAAAACTCACAATAATAATTAACATAAAATGAGTTTGCAACTTTATTAATTAATGAGCATTAAATATTTATTGATAAATCATAAACTATGATTGTCCTAGGGCATATTTCCAACAATATATACGGGGTGTGTAAGCCCTAACGAGATAAAGGATATTACGCGGGGTGTGTAAGCCCTACACGAATAAAGTATTACGCGGGGTGTGTAAGCCCTAATGAATAAAGTATTATACGGGGTGTGTAAGCCCTACATGATAAAGTATTACGCGGGGTGTGTAAGCCCTAAATGAGTAAAGTATTACGCGGGGTGTGTAAGCCCTAAATGAGTAAAGTATTACGCGGGGTGTGTAAGCCCTAAATGAGTAAAGTATTATACGGGGTGTGTAAGCCCTACACAAACTAAGAATATACGGGGTGTGTAAGCCCTAAATGAATCAAAGATATAATGCTGGGGGTGTAAGCCCAAAATGAATGAATACACCCGTAGGGTGGGTAAGTCCAACGTGGATGAGTACAAATGATAAATTGTGTAACCCTCTCGATGGAGTTGGGTTTAGACTAGGGGTGGGATAACCTCTCGATATTGCTATATGCAAGAATAGGCCAAGGGCTGTACAAGGGGAATTGTTTTGAAATACAAATGGACCTACGGGTCGGCTATTTGACTTGGTATATATATTCTATACAAGTGATTTGAAATGGGGTAGCTGTAGGTTATGCCCATAATATAGTATCACCCTATTTTGAGGGTCTTGTGTTTGAAACATGAATTATATTCAGTATAGTTGTCATTGTACTTGTCAAATGCTTCCAAGTACTGACCTCCCCTTCACGGGGGAGGCCACCTCACAGTTTCAGGTAGAAGCTAGAGCTTGCTTCCTGTTCCCGTTGCTTCGGGTGATCCATGGAGAGAAGACGTGGTTCATGCTTCTTCCAGTTCTATTTTGATATAAATAAAATAATGCTCATGGACTATTTTTAAAGTATAAATGATTTGGGAGCCTGTGTGCTCATGTTCGCCCTGTGTGGCCTTTTACTTTTAAAAGTATTTGTATTCCGCTGCGTATAATTGAAATGCTTTATTTATGATTGTTTATGGATGTACTAGTGTGAATGGTATTCATGTACGCCTTGCATGGTTCGAGTAGGGTGAACTGCGGTTGCCTTAATCGGATTATGCGGCGGTTGTTAGCGCGTCTGGCCAGGCCGGGGCGTGACAATTAAATGGTATCAGAGCCTTAGTCCATAAACTTCATAATGAAGTTCCTCAAAAGTGTTTTCTTCAAAATGATTTTTGAAACCATGAGCATAAAAGTTTTGTGCTGAAAGAGCCTTTGGTACTTGAGTTGCAAAGTCTCTAATTGTTAAGACGGGCCCCTTAACAATTGGTATGGCGGTGATTTGAGCCAAGTGGTGTCTTAAGTACTTATCTGTCAGTTGACATTGAAGTGAGTCTGATGACTCATTCCAAAATTTCTTTCAGAAATGCGAGGTGGAGGCATGATGACTAGGAATGATCGGATAGGGCGTGCACCGGGAGAAACTGGGCATGTCAACCGGGGAAACTCTAGAGTATCTAGAGGAAAAGGGAGAGGCCGAGGAGGCCAAGGGATCCAAATGAGGGATAACGCACAGTTTGAGACCGAGTATAGGTCTTGGGAGTCCGAAGAAGACTCAACGTATAAACCCGAAACAGAACCTTCTGAAACTTCATATGATGAGAGTGATGATTTTATTAGTGAGGAGGACAATGATGTCTCCTTGGATGGAATTAGTCAGGTATTTGAAAAATACCAACGTGAACGTGAACTAAGGAAGAACCAACGCCAAGAGAGGCGAGTTGAGCAGGTGGCTTCCAAGAGGGGCAGTCGTGACGCGTGCGGGGCACATAGAGAGGGTACTAGAAATCCAAGTACCGAGAGTCCCATTATAAGGGTCTCTAAATATCTTAAAGAGGCCAGGGCGCTCGGATGTAAACCGTTCGCTGGAACGGGGGATATATCTGAGGCCGATGATTGGGTTAAGAGGCTTAATGAGGCAGCCGATGATATGCAATTGACGCCTAACCTAAAGATGAGAGTTGCCACTAGAATGTTGGAGGTATTAGCTTCAACATGGTGGGAGGGTGTCAAGGGGAAATACAACGGAGACGTCACGTGGGACAACTTCGAGCTTGAATTCTATAAACAATACTACTCTTCCTTTGAAGTAAATCAAAAGAGGAGGGAGTACACTACCATCAAACAAGGTGACGAGTACACCGTCAAACAATTGGAGCAAAGGTTTCGAGACTTGGC
Source organism: Cuscuta epithymum (assembly GCA_945859915.1). Taxonomy (NCBI): domain Eukaryota; kingdom Viridiplantae; phylum Streptophyta; class Magnoliopsida; order Solanales; family Convolvulaceae; genus Cuscuta; species Cuscuta epithymum. The sequence goes on along the minus strand of CAMAPF010000959.1, from coordinate 1,711,498 downwards.
TAGATATCTCCCTGAATATGCAGAGCATGAGAACCGAATGGTCAACCACTTCTGGAACGCGTTGAAATTGGAAGTGCGTGAGAGGGCGGCGTACCAAAATAACATGACTTTTAATGAGGTGGTGACACGAGGCCTTATTGGGGAAGAGTTGTGGGAAGAAAGAAAGGCTAAAGATGCCGAGGAGGCTAGAAAGAGGATGTGGGAAATCAATGATTCCCATGATCGAAGCAAAAGACAAAATATCGGGGTGGAGGGAAGCTTTAAAATGCCTATGCCACCGTCAACGTACAATCAAGGGTCCGTGACCCAAGGAGGGAAATCCTTTAGTTCTAGGGTGCGAAGATGTGATAATTGCGATAAGTACCACTACGGGACTTGTCGTGAACCAAAGAGGTGTTTCTTTTGTGGGGATACGGGACACATGAAGTTCCATTGTCCTCAACGGGGAAGTAACACTACTTCGGGAGCTAATGAAGGAACCATGGGGGATATGAACCTAGCGGGGCCGTCTCAAGCGAGCACACGACATAGAGGGGATAATGTGAGCAACATACACTCCGGGAATCAAAGAAGAACTCAACGATGAGTTCACACGGGGAAGGAGGCAAATTCTTACATGGACGCGACCACCGTACAGGTAATCCTTATTAGAAACTTCATTTAAATGCATATTTAAGTAATAAAGGTTCCAGGGGTCAATTGCCGGCCGGCCTAAGGGAAAACCGGCCGGTTTTGGCAGGGAAAACGAGGAACATCTTTGGGAATAGCGAAAACCGGGCGGCTTTCGGTAAAACCCGGCCGGCTTATGCATGAATTAAATTGGAATTAACCTACGGCGGCGAAACCCGGCCGGCTTTTGTAAAGACCGGCCGGCTTACGGGAATTGGGATGTTCTGTAAACGCTCAAAACCGCCTGGCTTTGGCAAAGCCCGGGCGGTTTTGAGGACAAATAAATCGAATTGACCCGCGGCAGAGAAAACCGGCCGGCTTTTGACGAAGACCGGCCGGCTTTTGGATTGAATAAGTTTAATTAAACTTCGGGGGATGAAAACCGGCCGGCTTTCACAGAAACCAGCCGGCTTTTGGATTAAATTTTGGGATTAAAGCTACGCTGCCAAACCCCGACCGGCTTTCATGGAAACCGGCCGGCTTACGGGGAAACTAATCGGAGACTGTGTTTTGGGTATGAAAACTGGCCGGCTTTCATGGAAACCGGCCGGCACTCGGGAAATTTTTGGTAAATTGTTCTCCAAAGTTAGAAAACCGAGCAGTTTATGGGAAGGCCGGACGGCTTTCGTATGTTTGAGCCCGAACTATCTTTTAAACATTGAAACGTACCGTTACGAAGGGGAGTGTGTCTTGCACCAATTTGAGGTGTAAGGACATTAAATTTGAGCGGGAAGGGTGACGGAATCATCCTCAACGAGGAGACGTATTAGGCAAGTGTGAGAGGGGCACTTGTAAATTGAAACGATATGGCGACAATACACACCACTACATGACGATAGTAGTAAATGAGGGAAATCGAATGTGATGTTCCAATATCATTGAGTACGATTGAACCCCATAGGAAGTAACCGTGATAAAGAATGGTTTTTAAAAAAAAAAAACATGGTGCAAGGGTTGGCTATTAAACGGGAGATTGAGAACTCAGGGAAAAATAAGGGCAGGGCCCTACGCTCCAAGGTTTAAACGAATAAGTTGAGTAATAAGAACATGTGTTAACCAAAGAGGGGGCAAGATTAATTATCACCAAGTAATATATTTCGGTGCAAATAAAATCGATATGATGGTTGCAACACCAAATTGATTCGCCTTACATGTTACTCATTATGGTATGAGTATCGAGAACTCACGATGGGATAACAAAGAATCTGAGGATCTAAACCGAAGTCTAGTGATACATCCATCCACCTAGGGGTGGGCAACACGAGTAGGGGAAGCAGACTTTAGAGCCAAGGATAGCTACCTATTTTCAAAATTCCATGGGAGTTGGGACTGATACGTGATATGCGGGAGTCTATCATGTAACAATAGATGCCGGACAAGTATTAAGTCGCTTCCACGTGGAGCGTAGTATGAGATGAGATAGTTCACTCTACTGTAAGGAAAGGAAATTCGGGTCATGCTTCGGGCAGTCCTTAAGGGAGGAACCGGGGTGACTAGACCAATGTATCGGTCATAGACTAAGGCTCGTCTATGGTTTGTATCGTGATGAGGTATTGGAAGACGACATGAATTGAGGACTCGATTATCCTTGATCTACCCAACTAGTATGAAAATACTAGTCGGGAGGTAAATATGAATAATGGTAGGATTAATCGTAAGGGTTCGGATAGTGAGATATTGAACCTTAAGTAGTCTTGAGAGATACTAAGGTGGATAAGTATGAGCTAAGTGATATTAGGGGTAGGCCTTAAGGGATACCCAAGATAAAGTGAATGATAAATTGATCCTAGATATAGGATTGGCCTACGGGTGTATTCGGTAGTGTTTGAGGATTAGCCGATTAAGTATTGGTAATGAGTAAGGACCATGGCCCTTCCCGACTCTAGAGAGCGGGGTTGGATAGCATGGACTTGCAACGTGATCACGGGTTAGGGTGGAATCCGAACCGGAGACCTTATGAGGCTCCCGACAGCGGTAACACTCCATATAGGACCCCGAATGGACCTTACCTTCCTACGGGGTGACGGGTATGAGTTCAGGGGCGGGATGTTGGACTCCGGCCCGAGGACCTTATAAGGCCTCGGATGGCGGTGACAAGTCTCGTATGAATAATAAGACCTACGGGTTGTGTCGTGCTAACAATGAATGAAATGAAATATGAACACGGGCCCACGGGCCAACCACATAACGGTAGGTGAGTAAGCTTTACAGCGGGGTATGCTGTCTAGTATACTAGGGAACCTTCAAGTTGGAGGTTAGAGAAAAATGTTATTAAGGACTTTGGGTGTGAATTGTCAGATTCACATGCCAAAGAACTAAACCCAAACTAGTTAAGGCCACTTGGGAATTCTAGAAAGAATTGACGCCCAAGTGGGGAAGGACTTGTTATTCCGTAGTTAGATGGAGTAGCATCTAAATGAAATAAACCAAAAGGGTACGTCAGTATGTTAAGCTATGTTATAAAATAATCAAGTCAACGAAGAGACTTGAAAAAGTATGTACTCTAAAAATAGAGTGGCGCCGGTTAAAATGGAACTGCGACGTGAATTTCGGGGACGAAATTCCTGTTAAGGGGGGGTGAACTTGTAACACCGCTCCCAATTGAAACTTGGATTTATTAATCCATTGATATTAAAATTTGAGTGAAAGTACAGATACTAATTTCAACGAGGAAAATTAGTTAAAGTCGTGATTATATATTCACTTTGAAAACTAGTTACACGTATATTGATCATACTAGAAATGATTAATTGACTAAATTAATACCGATTAATTAAATTGTAAGTCGGACCTCAAACATGGGGAGGGACTAACTAATATATATTCTTGGACCAAGATAAGTTAAATAAAAAGCCCAAGGATAAGGAAGTATGTAATATATAATTGTTCGGACCGAATAAAAGATAAATAAATAATATGAGAGATCATTCGAGCCCACTTGCTAATAATAGAAATAAATGAATAAAAGTCATTTGGGCCGAACCGAGATATATCAAGTAACCAAACTGGCGTCCTAGCCCGAATTACCGAAAGTAGCAATTATAAGGGTGAAGGGTTCCCTACACTTTAATTCGGGGTATTCCATATAAAGTGTAAACCATAATCAACGGGAGGATTAATTTGTAAATAGCTTCGGACCAGGACAAATTAAAGAAAGCAGCCCGTGAACCGAACCCAACTAAATCGGCCCAACCTTCTAAAAATAGAAGATAAGGGAGGGGAGTCTCCTCCTCCTCTCATTTGGGATGCTACGTAAGTTTGAGAGAGGAGGGAGTGCCTTGGAGAGTTCTTACACACCTAAGAGCTCAGGGAGTGCAGGAGAGAAGAGAATCCAAGAGGAAACGAAGCCTAGCGGTAAGAATCTCGTAGCTCCGGTTCTTGTTCTTCCAATTAATACATTTTCCGTATATGATTTTATAGAAATCATATGATGGATTATAGGGGATGTTCTACACGTTTAAAAGTGTAGAAATATGATATAAAGTGTTGGTAATTAACTTAGAAGAGTTGTTGAATCGATAGGAATCGAAATCGCCGGAAACCGCCACTTCTAGGTACTGTTTTCGTGCAGCAGAACCCGAAAGCCGGGCAGCTTTTGCAAAAGCTGGGCGGCTTTTGCCCTCTGCCAGCCAAGCTTGATTCAGATCATTCCCGATCGAAGGTTTAACGATGGGGCTTCAATAGGCAACCTTGCTGGACATATTTAAGGTGAGGATGGCTGACTATATTGTCTATAACTCGTGAGTTGAGCATGAGATTACCTAAGTAATCAAATTATGATTTTGATGGAATTAAATGATATACTCCAATGTGAATAAATGTGTTGCTATGTGGTGATACAAATTGATACATGATATTACTAAGGTGGATAAGCAAAGGCATTATGCATGAGGGGAGAAATCCTTGAAATATATTAATTATTGAATTGATATAGAGGATTAGCATGATATAGACAAATGTTGATAAATGTGTGATTCCATAAGATCTTAAAAGGGATATATGGATACCTATGTGGATAGGCAAAATGATTAAATGTGAAGTAAGGAATACTTGAGTTATTCACATGATCAAAGTGATATGAATCCGTAGTGATTAATTGTATGTGCTATCTATAGTATTGAATTAGATAGGCATGAACTTAGAATGAGTGATGGACTATGGTCACACTCAAAGGAAATGGTGGAGTCTACCTAGACTATATGAAGGCAGCCCGGGGAGTCTTGATGAAGACTAGCCCGAGGTTGATAGATTATGATTGCTCGTGTACAATGAGTATACGGGGATATATATACGGGGTGTGTAAGCCCTAAGCTAACGAGATAAAGGATATTACGCGGGGTGTGTAAGCCCTACACGAATAAAGTATTACGCGGGGTGTGTAAGCCCTAATGAATAAAGTATTATACGGGGTGTGTAAGCCCTACATGATAAAGTATTACGCGGGGTGTGTAAGCCCTAAATGAGTAAAGTATTACGCGGGGTGTGTAAGCCCTAAATGAGTAAAGTATTACGCGGGGTGTGTAAGCCCTAAATGAGTAAAGTATTATACGGGGTGTGTAAGCCCTACACAAACTAAGAATATACGGGGTGTGTAAGCCCTAAATGAATCAAAGATATAATGCTGGGGGTGTAAGCCCAAAATGAATGAATACACCCGTAGGGTGGGTAAGTCCAACGTGGACGAGTACAAATGATAAATTGTGTAACCCTCTCGATGGAGTTGGGTTTAGACTAGGGGTGGGATAACCTCTCGATATTGCTATATGCAAGAATAGGCCAAGGGCTGTACAAGGGGAATTGTTTTGAAATACAAATGGACCTACGGGTCGGCTATTTGACTTGGTATATATATTCTATACAAGTGATTTGAAATGCGGTAGCTGTAGGTTATGCCCATAATATAGTATCACCCTATTTTGAGGGTCTTGTGTTTGAAACATGAATTATATTCAGTATAGTTGTCATTGTACTTGTCAAATGCTTCCAAGTACTGACCTCCCCTTCACGGGGGAGGCCACCTCACAGTTTCAGGTAGAAGCTAGAGCTTGCTTCCTGTTCCCGTTGCTTCGGGTGATCCATGGAGAGAAGACGTGGTTCATGCTTCTTCCAGTTCTATTTTGATATAAATAAAATAATGCTCATGGACTATTTTTAAATTATAAATGATTTGGGAGCCTGCGTGCTCATGTTCGCCCTGTGTGGCCTTTTACTTTTAAAAGTATTTGTATTCCGCTGCGTATAATTGAAATGCTTTATTTATGATTGTTTATGGATGTACTAGTGTGAATGGTATTCATGTACGCCTTGCATGGTTCGAGTAGGGTGAACTGCGGTTGCCTTAATCGGATTATGCGGCGGTTGTTAGCGCGTCTGGCCAGGCCGGGGCATGACAGTTATAGTAATAGTTATTTCTTCCTCTATGTTAATATTGGGGAGTGTTACTAAGATGACAATTAGTTAACATCTTGATATTAACTATAGTAGGATTCATCTTCTTTAATATTCTTCCTTGAGTATTAACTAATTCCTATTCATATTTCATATTAATATTTTGAACATTACTTAAAGGATCAACTAGTTTTGTTTCATATATTAATTATTACTAAAATCGATCGACGAATACGCTTGCTAATCGTTCGATCGTTTCACGGTAGTAAACTTGGGTTATTAACGCATGCATTTCATAGTTAATAAACCAAGGGGAATTAATTATGTTGATGAAACCAATAAACCGCTTGTGTTGAGGTTATCAATCTCAATTGTTTTCATCTTGATTTTATTGCTACTATCGAGTGAATATACGGCGCGTGTTCTATATTAATTCGGTAGTAAGTTTTATTAATGAACGCGTCTCGTTATTAATAACTACCCTCGATGAATTGGATATACTCCTCAATTGAGTATTCGAGAGGAAGATAGTTAAAGATATAACCGGGATCGACGAACATTTCATTAAGTGGATAAAAGCAAACCCAAGTCCCCATCTCTATTAATTAAACTCATTTAAGTCATTCATCTTAGTGTTAATTGAATTAAATCAAATCTAATCTAAAACTCCCCTTGTTACTATTTAATTAAAAAGAGAAGTATTCCTTTCCCTGTGGATACGAACCTTACTTCGCTATACTACGTATAAGTGTTGTATTGTATTATTATTTTGAGTGCACACCACGACAAAGTGCACGTCAGCGCGACAAAACTCTTTTCCTGCAGTCACTTACAACCAAAAGTAACACTAGTCGTTTGTCATCAACAAAACAATACGTTCCAACACCTTCTTTATCAAACTAGTCTTCAAATCTTCAATTGATACAATGGGGAAGTCCTTGACAAATTGTTTGTATAGATCAAGAAGGATCTCAGGAGTAAGTAACTCTGATGCTGCAATATTCTGAGTAAGCACATCATGTACACATTCTTATGTCTAATTCATTACATTTTTCCCACTTTTGTCATCATTCCCTTGATCATGATCTCTTCTGGAACTGATAAAGTTATCTAATTTGCAAGCATGGTTCATTTCCTCGTCATTGTCGCGCGGCTTATTTAAACATTGTCTTTTTACTTTGTTCAAGAGTTGGTTTCCAATTTATGTAAAGATTGTCGCTTTGCACCTTTGCTCCATTAAATTCAAGAGTTTGTTTATTCCTTGGTTGTTACTTTGTTCTGATTCTGTTGACCAAGCTAAGGGAGAGCTAAGTTCATTTACAAAAAAAAACTTATTTTAAATATAGATGAAATCATATAAAGCTTCATACACACATATACTTCATTCGTTCTTTTTTAATTACAACGGTCCACTTTTCACATTTGCCAACGCACAAGTTTGACCATAATATCTTTCATTTCTTATTACTAAAAATATTTAAAAAACTAGATTTTGAAAATTAAAAATGAGAGGAATTTAACATTTTTTTTAAATTTCACTTATAATACATTAATAAATCAACTCGAATCAAAGTAGAACATCTGAATGGTGCAAAAAGTCCAATGCTACATTTAAAAGATAATGAAGGTAGTATTATTTTTTAAACTAACCCTAGTTGTTAACTATCTTTAATCAGTATGTCTCTATACTAACAACATGACTACTCAATGCCAGTGAAGTGTGATTCAATATAATTATTCAAACAATTATCATTAAAATGTACGGAGTAACATGTATCAATTTTAATACATAAATATTTTTGGGCAAAAAATATTAGCAGTTCGTATACTCCTTTTCGTGCATCCCATGCAACACACGTGTGAGAGTACTAGTAATAACAATAACAACAATAACAAAAACAACAAACAAAATAATTATAATAAAATAATAATAATAATAATAATAATAAAAATAATAATAATAATAATAATAATAATAATAATAATAATAATAATAATAATAATAATAATAATAATAATAATAATAATAATAATAATAATAATAATAATAATAATAATAATAATAATAATAATAATAATAATAATAATAATAATAATAATAATAATAATAATAATAATAATAATAATAATAATAATAATAATAATAATAATAATAATAATAATAATAATAATAATAATAATAATAATAATAATAATAATAATAATAATAATAATAATAATAATAATAATAATAATAATAATAATAAATTGTAATGGCTCTCCTCACAAAATGAATTACAATAATTATTATAACTGAGTGGTATTCATATGTCGATTTATTTCATGTCATGTGACTATGTGATAATGTTGGCCGTCACACGCCTACCGCAACAATCTCCTCCTATATCTTGATTTGGGCATGCACGATACCAAAAATGATCTCATGGCGGAGTTAATAATACTACCTCTGTCCCTCTAATATTGGGACGGAAGAGAGTGATGTGGTTTCTAAGAAAATAGAATTATGTGGTTGATAATGAGTTGATAAGGTGGGAATAAAGTAAGAATGAATTGGAGTCACACAAATATGATATGTGACAATAATGGTCTTTTTATTTGAATATTACTAAAAAATGACAAAAGATAAAAATGTTACATCTTTTCCAAAATTCTAAAAATGTGACTATTAACCCCTACAATGCAAAGTGACTTCAATGAAAGTGACTTCGACGTCACAGTGACTCGCCGCCACAGTGACCCGCCGCCACAGTGACCCGCCGCCCCAGTGACTCCGGCCACAGTGACTCCGGCCAAAGTGACTATACACCCACCAATCGTAGTGACCCCGAACAAAGTGACTGACCGCGTAACTCTACCACCACTATCCACCACCCGCCTGCCACCGTCGCCTTCTGCCAATCTCTGCACCTCTCCAGCTGCTACCCGCCGCCAATGATTAGCCACCACCATCCAGACCAACCGCCCCTTCAAGTGACACCCTGCCCTTGCTTCTCACTGGCGGCCAGCATCCCCAGCGCATTTCCCAGCTTCATCTCCGGCCTGATTCCCCTGCCACCGTCGGCCCTAATTCCACTGGCCACCACCGCCCTACCTAGCTCTCTCCCCAACCCCCTTTACTCCGCCAAACCAAACCTCGGCGCCTTACACCGCCCGCATCACCGCCGTAGTCGCAAAATCCATGTACGCCGCAATTAGACAAAAAGAGTAGAATAAGAGATGTTAGTGGTGGAGTGGGAGTCGATCGGAGGCGGCGACGATGATGTAGGCGGAGATGCAGCGGCATTGAAGATGCAGGCGGAGATGGAGCTATGAGATGAGAGATCAGCTATTGGCGGCGGCTTTTTTCGTAAATTAAACCTGGGAGCTGATGAAAAGAGAAGAGACAAAGTGATGGAAGAGAAGAGGCGCAGGGGATGGGAGACGCAGAGATGAGCGCAGAGACGGATGGGTTAGGGCAAATAAATTGAATCACGTTTTGGGGCCATGGGGGAGAAGGACGGGTCAGTTTTTTTGGAAAAAGTCAAATGTGTCATATTTATTGAAATCAAAACTTGATTAGTTATACGATGGCAATTTTTTCGACAATAATATGAGAACATCTAAAAATGAAAAAATGGGAGAAGTTTAGGGGGGCAATAATTATGACTCTCAACAAAATGAATTGGGGTAATTTGAGTTTGCACCCAATTTTATCGTCCAAATTGGACTTTGCACCCCATTTTTAAAACTCTTTGTTTTTGCACTTCAACCTCATATGAAAAGACAAAAATGCCCTCGTTTAGGAATATGTTGAAGGCCAACAAATTTCTTAATGGAGGGACAATTTTGTCCTTTCATATGGGATTGGGATGCAAATTTTTTTTTTTAAACGGGGTGCAAAGTCTAATTTGCACAAAAATATGGGGTGCAAACTCAAATTACCCAAATGAATTTCTTAGTCTTTGATTGTACAAAAAGAACATGACTAAGTAATGAACAACCGTTTATATAAGCAAGGTACTCAGTTAGCTGAGATGCAATACAAAGATGTTTTTTAGCAGCAAGTTGGTTTGCAGCTTCATCCAGGGTAAGGGTTGGCGGTAAATCTTTTCCTTCTATGTTATTTTGTGGCTTTTATGTTTTTGTTTTTTTGTTTTTCTTTCTTTTTTTATTATTATTTTTGGCTTTTAAGTTATCGTGCTCGTTTGAACAGTGACCTGGTGACCCAGGGTGTGATTTTGTTGCACAATTATGTTAATTGGTGATAAAATTATTACTTTTGACTATGGAATTCGTTATTGCACAAACCTATTTTTCTTGTAATAATCCAACACATTCCAAGCTACTAAGAGGTACTATCGTACGCAGGGCCGGCCTTGGCACTGTACACAACACAGGGAATTCAATCCGAAATTATCTTAATCCGAAATTCAACACAAGGATGAATTTGGCTATCGGCTATGGGATCCAATCAATAAGAAGGTTGTTCGTAGCAGAGATGTCATCTTCTTTGAAGATCAAACGATTGAAGATATTAAGAACTCGGAGAATTGAAGCCAAGATTGAGAAGAAGCAAGAACATCGAACTTACTCCAGTTCAACGTGAGGATGACACACATCAAGATAATGATGATGAAAACCATGAGCAAAGCAACCAAGAGACTCATGATGAATCAAATCAGGAAGATCCTCAATCTAGTTCTCTGTCAGCACCAGAGCCGAGGCGATCCTCTAGGGAGAGAAGACCATCCATCCAGTATAACACCGAAGATTACATTACACTCACGGATGAGGGGGAGCCGCAAAGTTACAAAGAAGCAATCAATGATATTCATAAAGAAGAGTGGAGAAAAGCCATGCAAGAAGAGATGCAATCCTTGCATGAGAATCACACTTATGAACTTGTGGAGCTACCAAAAGGGAGAAGAGCCTTGAAGAATAAATGGGTGTATCGAATCAAGACTGAAGATAGTAGCTCAAAGCCTCGCTACAAAGCTCGGTTGGTGGTCAAAGGATTTGGTCAAGAAAAAGGCATTGACTTTGAGGAAATATTCTCTCCCGTGGTAAAGATGTCATCCATCCGAGTTGTCCTTGGCCTAGCAGCAGTTCAAGATTTGGAGATTGAACAACTCGATGTCAAGACGGCATCCCTTCATGGCGACCTAGAGGAAGAGATCTACATGAAGCAGCCCCAGGGTTTCAAAGTTCCGGGTAAGGAAAATCTAGTATGTCGCCTCATGAAGAGTTTATATGGCCTCAAGCAAGCACCGAGGCAATGGTACAAGAAGTTTGAATCCTTCATGGCAGAGCATGACTTTACAAAGACGAAAAACGATTATTGTGTCTTCATAAAGAGGTATGAACGTGGCGACTTCCTCATACTTCTACTCTATGTTGATGATATGTTGATCATTGGACAAGATCGCATAAAGATAGATGCCTTGAAAAAGGATTTAAGCAAAAGTTTCGCCATGAAAGATTTGGGACCGGCTAAACAAATCCTTGGGATGAGAATAACTCGTGATAGATCGAAGAGACTGTTGTGGATATCCCAAGAGAGGTACATTGAGAAAGTGTTGGAACGATTCAACATGAACAAATCGAAGCCGGTAAACACACCACTTGCTGGACACTTCAGGTTGAGTTCGAAGCAAAGTCCAACAAATGAGAAAGAAATGGAGGAAATGAAGAAGATTCCATACTCATCGGTAGTAGGCAGTCTCATGTATGCAATGATATGCACAAGACCATATATCGCCTATGCAGTTGGAGTCGTCAGTCGCTTCTTGGCCAACCTTGGGAATGAACATTGGGTAGCGGTCAAATGGATCCTCCGATATTTACGAGGAACTTCCAAAATATCTTTATGCTTTGGAAAAGGAAAACCTGTGTTAGAAGGATACACAGATGCAGACTTGGCCGGTGATATTGATTCAAGGAAATCAACATCGGGCTACCTAACTACTTTTGCAGGGGGAGCTGTTTCCTGGCAATCAAAGCTGCAAAAGTGTGTTGCATTATCCACCACAGAGGCAGAGTACATCACATCTACTGAAGCTTGCAAGGAGATGTTGTGGATGAAGAACATTCTGCTCGAGCTGGGAATAGATCAAGAAAGGTACGTGTTGAAGTGTGATAATCAAAGCACAATTTACTTGGCGAAAAACTCAACATTTCATTCCCGCACAAAGCACATTGACACAAGGTATCACTGGATCCGAGAAGTCCTCGAGGAAAAGAAATTGCATCTTGACAAGGTTCACACCGACGAGAACTGGTCAGACATGATGATTAAGGTAATACCGACAAAGAAGTTCGAAGATTGCTGTCAAGGTGCAGGTTTGCTACTACCCCCCACCAATTAAGTCGTGAGGGGGAGATTTGTTGGGATCCCTCCTTAATTGGAGAGGTTCTAGAAAATTCTAGAGCTTTCTAGATAAGTATAGAATTTTCTAGAACGTTCCGGAGAATCCTAGAGAAGTCTAGAACTCTCTAGAAGCTTGTGGAACAGTGTGGAATCCTCTAGAATATTCTATAGATGTGTGGAACCTTCCGGAAGCCTATGAAAGAGTATGGAAGCATATGGAAGAGAATGGAGAGGTGTAGAGATTCCTTGGAATTCTCTAGAATAGGTAGTCATGTGTAGATCATTCTAGAGAACTACTCTCCACCACTCATTATGGAGGTGAAGTTGTATAAATAGGAGTAGGAGCCTCCATTCCTAACCATCCTAGCCAAGAGTGAATCAGTGAGAAAGTTAGAGAGTCTCTTTGAGAGAGAAGAGAGATAGCTTGGGAAGTTCATATCCTCGAGCTTGAGTGAGCCACCATTGAGTGAGACAATTTTGTAACATTCTTGTAAATCCTATTATTCTTTTGTATAGTGGAAGAATCTCCATATTGGAGAATTTAAATCGTGTGCTCCCATTGCTACCTTATTTCCTAAGTGCATATCTTAACTTCACGAAGCGGGAAAGTCCGGAGTGTTTTTTCCCAACACACAGGGAATTCAATCCGAAATTATCTTAGTCTGAAGGAGCTGCTTGTAAACTATTGGTCATTACATGTACAAATACCTTTAGTCAAATCAATTACTACTAAAACATTACTTATAATTTATTGCAAGTGAACACATAATAAATTTACCTATTAGTATTGTTTTTATTACTTTACTATACTACGTTACTTCATATATACACTTAATTTGTAAGTTACATTCTTGATTTCCTTATAGTTAACTATATCAATTTTTTAATAATTTGTTTTTTTTGTTATGATATTGTTTGTTAGGAATCAAAATAAGTTTTTCACTACATTTTATACTTACTTTTTGTGTTTTTAAGGTTATTATTATTTTCACTACATGTGTTATATATAATACTCCCTCAGTTTCAAATTGAGTTGTAAAATTGACATTTTTGAATCAAACAAATTTATTGTATTGATATGAAGCAGAATCTGGGCTTGGAAGAAGAGGGGAAGAAGCCCCCGTGGGTTTACCGAAGGCGGGACGGGCTTGAGCCTACCTCCGTGGGCTGGTTACGGGCTGTTTAATTAATAATTATTCTTTTTAATTTTCCTGATTTGTTTCCTATTAGGAGTTAATTATGATTTCTAATATTTGTTTCCTATTAGGAGTTAGTTAGGATTTCTATTATTTCTTTCCTATTTGAAGTTGATTAGGATCTTTATTATTCTGTTTCCTAGTTGGAGTTGATTAGGATCTCTAGGATTTTGTTTCCTACTTTAAGAGTTAGTAGATGGGTATTTAAACCCCTTGTTAGGCTTCATTCTTAAGCAATCTTGGAATAAAAGTTGGTTTAGCCTTTTGGCTCTGGGCAACGGTATTTATTTATCGTTGATTATCTGGGCAACGGTTCACCCCGTTGATTTTATTTTTCTGTTCTTATCATGTATTCACTTAATTAATTGAGTTATCAATCCTTACTTAAATTTTAGCTTGAATTTTGGAACTTTATATAGATTTTAATTTAGTATTTGAATATATATGTAAATCCTTAGTTAGCTTGAATTTTGAAATTTTATATAGATTTAATTTTAACATTGACACAGATATAATATAACTTTTTAATAATTTAGGGCCTTTATTTAATACTGAACAGGACCTTCAACATCTCAGGACCGGCCCGGATCGTACGTAACATTCAATTAGTCACAATTTAGAGATGGGAATTTTAAAAAGACATAACTAAGAAAAGTAGATACTGAGAGGTAATTAATGTAACATTCAAGTACGTAGTCTTAATTTAGAGTTGAGAATTGAAACAATCTATAATTAACAGAGACTCATTCAATGAGATAATGTAGCATTCCAGAATGGCTCATCGTTTGGATCAATAATGTGGATCCTTCTTTCACCAAAGAACCACTCGACCATCGCCTTCTCCATTGTCTGGTAGGTACGGTAAACAGAAACAGTTAGAATTACAGTACATTTACATAATATACTTTTAATTTTAATTTCTATTTTTAATATTTGTAATTTAAAATGTGGATCATAATGACAAATAATAAAAAGGGAGGAATACCTTTGACGTTTTGTTTTCGGGAAACATGGGTACCTTCAAACCAATCCGGCCGAAGGAATGGCCAAACTGTGAGGTTACCAAGTACCCATTAGTGGCTGACGGGGTAGGCAATGCCTTTATTATTTGTTGCCGGAAATCTATACACACATAATAAATCTCGTTAATAAACAACATGTGCTTATAATTTGTGTTTTCATGTATATTGATGATACTGGGGATCGTATCCTAAAAGAATAATAACTATATCACCATTATGACACCATATACATATACACACATAAATACATATAACATATTCTCACAAACACATATCTCTGTGTAGAATTTAGATTAAATGAAAATGAATTTAGAACGTTAAATTTAGAATTGTACATTATATAAAGCCGGATTGTGCACTATCACGAATCAATAAACGCTGTTTCATTTAAAAGAAAATAAATTCAGCTTTAACGCTATTTGGAAACTTTCCGATGGATATTAAAAAAATAACGTTGCGCTTAAACTGCATCCGTAGAATTTCCAAATTTTGTAAGTTAGCTTAAAGTAAGATTAAATAAAATAAAATGCAAAGCTTGTTCAAATGTATCATTGGACTTAAAAAAATTTGGACTCACTATATATACGTCTTATGTAATACGTTGTATTATTCACTTAAACATAAGGGTATGATATGGATAAAAAAAATAATATGAATCCGTAATAGGCACGGGTTTGAATTGAATAATTACTATGCCATTAAAGAGAGAATATACTTAAATGATGTAATAAAGTAAACAAAATTGGGTAAATTTTATAGATCGTGTAAATACATTAATTGAAAGTAAAAGTCCTCGCAAAAAAAAAAAGAAATATTGAAAGTAAAACATACCTTTTAACAATTCCATATCACTTGGAGTAACCGTATGATTCATTATTTGATCGTGTAAGCCCTCAGAAAACATGTTTCGTATCTTTCGAAAAACAAAAGTATAAAAACATAGTTAAATAATACAGAGGAAAAACCCTATGGAAAGTTAGCATCACAATAAAACAGAGTAATAAACTAAGTACATTATGTAGCTATAAGGTGCAAGGAGCTAACCTGATATGAATCAAATGCCGAATTCAAAAGGTATATGGGAGTTTTTATGTACTTCACCAATGTTTTAGGAAAGAAGCACTGCACACACCGCATCAGTATTATTGCATTATTGACATACAAGTATACTTAATTATATAACTAAAAGGATTTGATTGAACACAATCTATAAATAAACAATAGGAAAAGATCCGGAAATAAGAACAAAAGCGTTTGAAAATTCGAAGATATAAGAACATTGTATTTTTTATGGGGCAGTTTCCTAAAGAGTAAATGGAAGCAAATTGCAAGTATAGCAGCATAAAGTTGAAATTCTCAAAATAGAAGTAACTCTTCCTATTTTACCCTTTCCAATATCATGTTTAATAGGGTTTTTTAACTAATAATAATAACCGTAAAAGAATAAATAAAAAACAAAAAGCACCAACACCACGACCTCAACCACCTCGGCCACCTTCCAGCACAATCACCACCTCAACCACCTTCTAGCATCACCACCACCACTGATCCACGACCCCCCAAAAAAGCGCCGCGTATCATGATTTATCCACCAGTGAAATGTCATTAAGGTAGCATTTTTGAAAGAAAAGTTTGATAAATGTGTATTTTTACAAAAGGTGGCTCCATTTTTTTCAGCAATCGGAGATTTTGAAGTGACGGTGGTGGGAGATGCAAAAAGATGTAGTGGAAAAGGCCTACATATTTTTTAAAATTTTTACAATATTTTCAAGTTATTTATTTATCTTTATTTTTTATTTTATTTTTGTTTTTATTTTATTTTATATTTTAACATTTTTATTATTAATTTAAATAAATATTTTTCTTAGTTTTATATTTTTATTATAAATAAACTATCATTTTTTAATTAATAAAATAGGTTTCAATGGATATATTGGGAATGTGGAAGGTATAGAATATGAAGATGGCCGGGACGGCTGGACATATATTAGTACTACATATTTTTTGAGAATAAAAAGAGTATAGTTCTAGTAGTTCTATTGCATATCTGATTAATTCTCTTCCTATAAGGTTAATAAATGTTTTTCCTTAAACACGGGTTATTACTTATTACTATCATCAAGAAAATTTATTGCCATATTTTGGCCTTATCGGGGTTCAAAAATAGGAGCTAGTATACTACCATGAGTGACAGTATATTGGTTATTGTTTGTTCTTTTCATTCTTACCAATAATTAATCCTATTTATAAAATAATTCCATAGTATATTTTGATATTCTCAAACATTTTGTACTCATATACAGCACAACGTCTTTAAATAATGAGAGATTTTCCTAAATAGGACTAAAACAAAGTAGAATTGTAAAAATAGGACCACTATGTTTTATTGATCAAAAATAGGACTAATTAGATCTAATCTGACAAAACTACCCTTAATGATTTTGTCATCCGCATCGCAGGCCATCAGCAATCCGCATAGCCGTGCCGAAGACATCCTGCAGTGGCCTATCAGATATACATCCTTTACCAACAAGCACTGCATTCATTCCTTTTTATTGCTCTTTCCTGAGGCTGACACCCTTCAAGCAAACCACCGCCACCAGCCCACCACCCATCCATGAGCCCAACTCTCCGGCTAATTCGTTTCCTCTCTTCTCTGAGATTGTCACCTTCTGTCAGAAATAACACAATAATGTCATTTTCGTATAAAAATCATGACTTTTTTAATTTTTAATTTTTAATTATTTATTATCAATTTTGATTTTGAGAATGCCCCATAAGTGATTATAAGAAAAATGTCACTTTCAAAATCTGAAAATGTTGTAATTATTGGTTATGAAAATGCCATTTTAAATTTATGTCAGTACTCTTATCAAGATGACATTTTCCTGCAAACCACTTAAAATGTCATCTTATTAGTGGCATAAAAATGACATTTGTTTGTCAAATCGGACAAAAACATGTCATTCAAAATTTTGTAGTTTGAGAGTTAATATAGACATCTTGATAGATATATAGAATGTTATTAAAGTGACAATTCTTCTAATTACGGATAGATAAAAAATTCAAAATATTGGAAGAAAAAGGAAAAAAAGTTCAGTAAGAAAAATGTCATCTTTTTAAAGTAAATGACATAAAATTGACATTGTTTTGTCAAACGTGCAAAAATATGACATTCTAGAGTTGTGTAATTTCAAAATAATATTGTCATCTTAATAGGTGCAATGCCTTAAAAGTGACATTTTTGTAAATATTATTAATTTATGGCATTCTTAAATTCCAGAGCAATCAAAATTAATAAATAAATAAAATTCAAATTCAAACAAAATAGAGGATGAAGATGATGAGAAGTAGGAGAAGGAGAAGTAGAAGAGGGAGAAGGAGGAGGAGGAGAAGAAGAAGAAAAAGAAACACTTACCTGGATATTTTGAGCGAGCAGCTAGAGGAACATCAAAGCGCAGATAACCTACGGACATGGCATGAGAGAGATCTGGACAAGTGTTCGTGATGGTAAAGTATAATTACTACACTTTGTGAAGGTTTAATTTGTAGATTAGTTGTGAGTTCGATTCCCAGGTAAGGGAGAGAACTGGCTGGCCTGGGGAAATTGGATTAGGAGACACATGACGTACTTGGGGTTCGATGCGGAAGACAAAGACGCAGAATTCCTAAGGGTAAAATGGTAACAGGGAGTCCTATTTAGGAAATTTAAAACATTAAGTCCTAATTTGGAGTATTGACTATGTTTTAGTCCTAATTAGATCAATTTCTTTTAAATAATATGTACCGCTGATGGGCTTCGTTCCGATATGCATTCTGCCGGCAATGCCTTGGCGCTTTGCTGCAAGCCATGCAATATTCCAGAATTTAATTTAACTACTCTCGTATGATATCACAATGAGAAAATTTTAAAATAAGAGTGTCATGATTTTTTCTAAAATAGAAATAAGTTTCTTCCCTTATTCAGGAATTAAAAATATTGATTTCCTATTTTGAAATTCTCTTACGTTTTTGTTCCTATTTAGCCTAATTTAGTTTCTTTTTAACAATACCGCTATATCGATTAACTTATCTAAGTAAGACTAAAACAATGAAGAAATTCATAAATCATAAGCATGACAATAGTGATTTTATTCGCAAAAAAGACATATTTACACTTATTTTGGAAAGTTTTAATCAAGAAAGAATGACAAAAATATGATTTTTACTTTGAAAATGACAAAAATAAGACTAGATCTCGTTTGAACAAAAAACTACGCTGCAATTGTTGGGCGGTGGTACATGTCACTATTATCTAGGTGTCAATACAAAACCGAATGTCACTGGGATTTTCAATTGTCACCGCAAGTTGGTCACCGTAACTGGAGGGGTATATTTGTGATATTAGTCATCACTATGTTGGAAAATTTTGAAAAAAGACACTTTTTTTGCCCATAGGTTATTGTTTAGTATTAATTTTGTCAAAACTCCTTTAACTAAATTATTTTCTAAAAATCCTACTCCTTAAATAACTCTTATTTGATCAACAAACCGTATCCTAGTATAATTTTATTTTAGAACTTTAACTGTATTTTGGTCAATAATTAACAATTATTTCAATTTAATTAATTACCTGTAGTTCAACAACCGTGCCAAATATAGTCTTGAAAAACATGGCACGCTTGGGATCCTTCCTGCTAATAGCAAAATTTGAAACACAAATAAATTAATAAATAAATATAATTTCTGAATTATAAGTATGTACAAACAAATTGTATGTCTACGCTTACAGTTTTAAGAACAAAGAGCTATCAATATAACACTTGACGTTCACTGTCGGGTGAAATAGGCTTCTAAAATGATCGCAATGGATCATGGCACCTATTCCACCGGCGGAACCTCCGGCAAGGATCACCTGTTGTAAAACAATTAAGATGCATGTAAAATAAATTTAAAAATAAGATTTTGATTGATTAATTCACATATGGCGTATAGTAGTTATTAAATTTTACATTTTCGGCATCTTTCATGCCTTTAGCCATTAACTCATTCATCACAACTCTGTAAATCCGGGCGCCTCTATAGAAAAGCTTTGTTACCTAATCGGAAGTTAAAAGTGAATTCATTAAATTGATGGAAATATTATTGTAGATAATTGAAAGAAACAAATTAAATAGAATACATACCGGATCGGGTTGATCCACATCTCCTGAGAATGAACCGCCGTCACAGTATTCCACGACGACACGATTCCAATTGTAAAAATAAGATTTATTTTTTTCATCAGAAAATATCCCTTCAAATGGGAAATCAGTCATGAGGAAAGAAGATCCCATTTTGGACGTGGCACGAGTACTGCAGCTTTCAGCAAAGGCATTTTTCATATTTTCGTATATGGTGGTGTTTAAACACCACCCTCCTCCCTAAATAAATGACCATGTGATATATATATATGAGCTAATGAGCTTTAACTGAATTTAAATACTCCGTATTATAGGTGGCATTGACTTAATTAAATGAAACAAAATGTGTATTAGTGTATATATAAATTACATACGGAAGAATAAACTTATATTGCCAAGGAAAAGAAACTCATGCGGACACTCTATGCACATTTGTTTCGTCACAAAGTATTTAAAACAAAACAAGTTATTAATTACTCCGTATAATGTAAAATGCATGAAGCGACCAGTGGAATTATATTTTTAATACAAAATTGCCTCAAAACAATGTTATATCATTGGTGGAATTGAAAGCATATTAACGCATTGATTGGAACAAGAAATCTATGGGTTCTAGAGTGGATGCATGATAGCTCTCATTTGTTAAAAAAAAAAACTGTTGGTTTTAAATCTATTGCCTATGGCTGCTTCTTATGTAAACTTTAAATAATGATGACGTAACAGCTAGTTGTATAACCGAATCAGGGAAATAAAAATTAAATTGAATATTTAATTTTTGAAACTGAGATAATTCCGCTTTCAATTGTAAGAAAAAGTAATATACAAGTATATACTATACGTAAACTCCATATGAGTTTTGTGTAGGTATCTTCCACCTTCTTTCTTGGAGGTTGCCAAGAGACACCTTAACATGGAGGCACCTTCATGGAAGGAGCTCTCCAACAAATAGGTGTGGGAGAAGATATGGAGATAACTAGGAAGCTTGGATGCAACTTCCTCATGTCTCCAAACCAGCCCTATAAATAGAGTGTTCTATTGTTGTTCATATCATCAGTTTAGAAAGTGAGAAAAGTGTGTGAAGAGTGAAATACACTTAGAGTAGAAGTGTATTGGTGAGGATTGGTTTTTTGTAATAGTTGAGTGTGAGAGTTTGCTCCTCCTATTGTAATTCTGTTCTTGATATTGAATAGAAGAATTTTCCAATCCCAACAAGTGGTATCAGAGCGAGGTTGAGTTTTCATACACTGTTTTCTCATTTTCAGATAAATTTCTACAGGTTAGAAAATCGTGATTTTTCAAGTTGCTCGGAATCACGATCTGATCATACCATTAGATTCGTCTCGTCGAGACGAGAAATCTGGTATTTTTTGGGAATTTTTTGGCCACCGGAAGAGGCCGTACGCGCCGCCCAAACGCGCCGGAAAACTGCCTGCGTCATCATTGCGTCATCACGCAGTCCAGAGGAAGAAGACGAGCCACGTCAGCCGCCACGGCAGCGCCACGTCAGCCCAAGTAAGCGCCACGTCATCCCAAGTAAGCGCCACGTCATCCGCCACGTCATCCGTGCAAGCCATCTCTAGGTGCCACGTCAGCGCCACGTCAGCGACACGTGGCGCCACGTCAGCGCCAGCGCAGAGCCAGCTGTTGCCACGTCATCCGCCTGCTGGTCTGCTCACTGGGCTGCTGCCTGAACCGGACCGAACCGGTTCGTACTTGTGGAGGCCGGTTCACCCATTTTCGGACCGGTTTTGGACAAGGTCAGACCGGTTCCTACCATTTTCGGCCATTCCGGATCCAACGGTGAGCTCCGTTTGTCCAAATTCGGCTCCGAAAATAAGGTACGAGATATTTTGAGCGTTTTATTATGGATAAATCATCATCGGACACCATGATTGCGCTCACTTCCACAAATTACAATATGTGGAAGCCTCGGATGGAGGATTTGCTAAATTTGAGGGATTTAGCTGATCCTCTTGATAATAATGGCGTGAAACCGGATAAAAAGACGGATGAAGAATGGACAAAAATGAATAGAAAAACTGTCGCACAAATTCGACAGTGGATTGATCATAGTGTGTTCCACCATGTTGCGCAAGAACAAAGTGCTTACACACTATGGGAGAAGCTTGGTAGCATGTATCAAGCAAAAACCGCACGAAATAAGACTTTACTAATGAGGCGATTAGTAAACCACAAATTACGAGGAGGTATTTCGGTGTCAGAACACACCAGTCAATTCCAGGATCTTGTGAATCAGTTGAGCACCACCGGATGGGTTCTCAAAGATGAAGAACAGGCGATACTACTCTTGAGCTCTCTACCTGTAACACCCCAATTTTAGCGATCTAGTTATATTAATCATTATTATTTATTTTAGTCAGCTAAACAAGTTACTTGTGTGAATAATGTGATATATTCTTTTTCCATGATTTGTTTGTTGGCAGGTAACGTTGACCGATAAGCTCATAAAAATTTTAATCGAAGAAATAAATACTATTTTAATATCTAATTAGTATATTATTGAAAGGGAAAATATGAATATTCAGTTGGGTCACAAGTATATCTTAAAGGACTAAGAGACCCAAATCAGTTTATCTTGGCCCGAATTAATATTTTACCTAGAAATCCCTAACGAGATATGCTTAAGAAGATCCTCATAGTAAACTTTAAGTATAGACTCTCCTAAACCCTCAATCGGCTCTCTCCTTTAGTAGCCTGAAAATTTTCTTATCGAGTCACCCTGGAAATTTCTCTCCAACTCTTCAATTGTTGGCCAAAGCTTTAATCCTATCATTCGTGCATCTTTTAACAAGGTAATCTGAATTCTTTTCCCACTATGTTAAATTTCGCTCCTTAACTCGTATTACTGGATTTGGGTTGGATAGTTATGTTTTTCTTTTAGTGCGGTCAGGTCAGATTGCTTTTGGGAGGCTGGGTTTTATCTATTTTAAATCATGGGCAGTTTCTTTCTTTATGATTGAGGTTTTAAATTGGACAATAGCTTCTTCTATATGTTCATGCATGCTGCTTCCAGTTCTTGCTAAAATTGTTATTGGAGTTGGGATTTTCCTAACTTTCTATGGTCCTGAAATTATGAGGTTTAATCAGCTTCTGTTTGTCATCAAGGATAACTATTTCCATTCCTCAAAGTGTAACCTGTAAATTTTAGTTAAAATCAATAAGCCTTCAATAAATCTTAGTTCTGACTTACACTTTCATAAGCCAAAAGATGCAGAAGAGTGTATTTGAAATTTAATTTTAAAAAGGGGTTGCTGCATAAAGGTTTCCAAGTTTTAAAATTTATATTTTCTTTTAGTTATCCGTAGAAGCTATATAAAAGAAAAGAAAGTTTAGAGCAGCACTCCAGTCTGGGATTTTTGTATTCGTTTTCAGTTCCTGCGCTTAGTTCCCAGCCAACTTCATTCCTGCTTCAAAATTCTAATTCTACGAAGTGGTAAAATTCTATCACTTAAAGTTTTAGCTTCAGAATATTTAAAGCAAAAACTCCCAAGAAGAATATCAGATTCTCTCCTATGGGTAATTTCAAAGAAGAATATCAGATTCTCTCCTATGGGTAATTTCAAACCAGAGGACTTATTATTATTATTATTATTTTGGGTAATGATTAAAATAGGGAAATTTCTAATTTGCAATTCATTTAATTAAAGATTAAAGAGAAGAGCTTACCGGGAGACGTTATCAAGGTGCCACACTTATCTGAGTATTTTGAGTTCAGCTACTAACAGGTAAGTTCACTACCACCTGTACATGTTTGTTCAACCAAATGCAAGAAGGAAGTCTGGTTGATTTTTAATAGATAATTTTAGACTATTTGCTATTATGTGAACTATGTGAATTATGTGATGAGTTATTTTATTGCTAGATTAAGTAATGTTTATTATCTGGCATAGTCAAGATTTGTTAGTACTTTAGTTTCCAGATTTAATGATGTTTTTTTTAGTCAAATGTCACCATAAAAAAGAACTAATACTTAAAGTGAAAGATTAAGTGATATGTACTCGGGAACTAGATCCCTCAGATTAGCAGTTTTAGATAGTCCGATATGTTTAGTGGGTCGCTCCCCTGAGCTGTCGGATTGGCGCCATTGAGTACATATCACGGGCCCACAGTTAAAATTAGCCACAAAGAGTTTATAGAAAGTTTATGAGATCTCTTTCAGAAAGTTTTACAGAAAGTTGTTTTGAGATCTCTTTCTGAAAGTTTTACAGATATGTTTGAGAAAGAAATTTTGAGATCTCTCCAGAAATTTTTGAGAAATTATTTTAGAAAATATTTTCGTTTTGAGATCTCCCTCAGAATATGTTTGAGAAGTTATGTGTTAGTTATTTGTGCAGTGCATGCTTATAGCCTAAATTTATCTATTGATAAATTGGCCTAGACTTCTAGATATTTTTGTGGAGCCATAGTGACTTACTAAGCGTAAAGCTTATCAGTTTTCTTTCTTCGCATGTACAGATACTAAGGGTAAGGCCAAGGCCTAGGAAGATGACGAGGGAGTGGAACGCGTGCCAAGATGAGTTAACGGGAACGACCTTGGCGGCTTCTAGCTAGATAATATTTGGTTTCAGTATTTCAGTGTTATAATAAAGTGATTTATATTACTTTATTTTTATTTGAGGATTTGAAGTTTTAGCAAATTCCTGGATCCAGGTGGTTATCACATTTGCTGGTGATAACTAGATTTTATTGAGTTTTTATTTGGAGCTATATTTTAGTTATATTTGAGATTTTATCAGGGTTATTTTCTTAAATAGACGGCCGTTAATTGCAGTTATTTTTTTTAAGTAGTAAGTTAGTGTAACGATTCCTTTCACCCTGAGAGGGGCGTTACACTACCTGACAGCTGGGAGACTCTTGTTGTCACTCTCAGCAATTCTGCTCCCAATGGCAAAGTGACTATGCAGATGGTCACAGATGCCCTTATGAATGAAGAAGCCCGAAGAAAAGAAGCCGGGACTGAACAATCATATGCCTTCGTGTCAGAAACCAGCAGACGAGGGGGAGGCAGAAATGGAGGAAGAACTCGAGGTCGAGGTAGAGGCCAAGGTCAAAACAGAGGAAATTCTCAAGTTCGCGGCAGATCACAAGAGAGAGGTATGTCCTTTGAAAACAGTACTTGGTTTGAAGGATATTGCAATTACTGTAGTAATTATGGGCACAGAAAAAGAGATTGTAGAAAGTTTCTACGAGAGCAGCCACAGACGAGTCAAAATACTAGCCAAGATGATGGTGAGACCATGGTTAGTTTGTCATCAGACGTGTGTCTTGTTACACATGGTGAACAAGAATGTTTACACGTAGGTACTCATGATGTTGAGTGGGTGATTGATACAGCCGCATCATTTCACGCCACTCCACACCAGAATTTATTCACATCTTATAAGTCCGGGGACTTTGGAGCTGTGAAGATGGGAAACACCAGTTTCTCGAAGATTGTTGGCATTGGTGATGTGCACATAACAACCAATGTCGGATGCGCACTTGTGTTGAAAGATGTTCGACATGTTCCGGATCTTAGATTGAATCTTATCTCCGGTACAGCTCTGGATCAGCAAGGATATCTTAACCGATTCAAAGAAGGTACGTGGAAGTTATCTAAAGGTTCCTTGGTTGTTGCAAGAGGCCATATTTGTGGTACTCTTTATAAAACTCATGCAAAGTTGTGTCATCCAAGTCTTAATGCTGTTGAAGAAGAGATATCACCAAACTTGTGGCACCGGAGGCTAGGCCACTTGAGCGTGAAGGGATTGACAACTCTTGCAAAGAAGGAAGTCATTTCCATGGGCAAAGGTGTTGCCCTAGATCCATGCGAACACTGTCTATTCGGGAAACAACACAAGGTTTCCTTCAGTTCTACCAGGAAGAACCATTCAGAGTTACTCAGTCTTGTACACTCTGATGTATGCGGACCCATTGAAGAGGAGTCACTTGGAGGAAGCAGATATTTCGTGACATTCATTGATGATGCATCACGAAAGGTATGGGCTTATTGTTTGAAGAGTAAGGATCAAGTGTTTGATCGCTTCAAATTATTTCATGCGATGGTAGAAAGAGAAACAGGGAAGAAGCTGAAGTGCCTGCGTTCAGACAATGGAGGAGAGTACACTTCTCGGGAGTTCTCAGCATATTGCGCAGCATATGGAATCAGACATGAGAAGACGGTTCCACGAACTCCACAGCACAATGGTGTAGCCGAAAGAATGAATCGGACCATTATGGAGAAAGTTCGCTGCATGCTGAGTATGGCTAAACTACCTAAGCCATTCTGGGGTGAAGCTTTGCTGACAGCTTGTTATCTTATAAACAGGTCACCTTCTGTTCCTTTAAACTTTGAAGTGCCAGAGAAGAAATGGTCAAGAAGAGATGTTTCTTACTCTCACTTAAAAGTGTTCGGGTGCAAGGCATTTGCACATGTGTCCAAGGAGTTGAGACAGAAGCTGGATCTCAAGTCAAACCCATGCATCTTCATCGGGTATGGTGATGAAGAATTCGGATACCGGTTGTGGGATCCCGAAGTGAAGAAAGTTGTACGAAGCAGAGATGTTGTATTTCATGAAAACGAGTTTCATGGGTGTGTTCCAATAATCCGCCAACAACATACTCCAGAAGACGAAGTGCATGTATCATCAAACATTCCTCTCAGCGACGAGGAGATGCATGATACTACTGAACAAGAGAGTGATGGTTCAGTAGGTGATGATGATACTCACAGTGATGATATTCCTCAGCAGGGGGAGCCTTCATCTGAAGACGAAGCTGAAGGTATTCATGTTCGACGTTCTATGCGAGGCATAGTTCCACAGAGAAAGTATTCCACATCCGAATGGATACTTGTTAGCGAGGGGGAGCCTGCGAGCATTGCAGGAACGAGAGAAATAAAGAAAAAGGTGGAGGGGGAGATTTGTAGGTATCTTCCACCTTCTTTCTTGGAGGTTGCCAAGAGACACCTTAACATGGAGGCACCTTCATGGAAGGAGCTCTCCAACAAATAGGTGTGGGAGAAGATATGGAGATAACTAGGAAGCTTGGATGCAACTTCCTCATGTCTCCAAACCAGCCCTATAAATAGAGTGTTCTATTGTTGTTCATATCATCAGTTTAGAAAGTGAGAAAAGTGTGTGAAGAGTGAAATACACTTAGAGTAGAAGTGTATTGGTGAGGATTGGTTTTTTGTAATAGTTGAGTGTGAGAGTTTGCTCCTCCTATTGTAATTCTGTTCTTGATATTGAATAGAAGAATTTTCCAATCCCAACATTTTGCATCCACAAATTAAAATAGCGACCCTGAAAATATGGTCAGCTTTAATTAAATGAAAAGGCTTTATTAATTAAATGCAATGACAGTAGGTCTCTAGGTTAACAATTTTATGTACTTCTTATTGTGCTTATAATTTTAGTAATTAAATTATGACAGTACAAATTAAAAGAACAATTACTACATGCACAATTGTGAAAATGAAACTGAGATAATTTCGCTTTAAATGGTAAGAAAGGGTAATATACGTAAACTCTATATCAGTTTTGCATCCAGAAATTAAAATTGGGATCGGACGACCCTGAAAAATCTTTAATTAAATGAAAAATCTTTATTAATTAGATTAGATTAATTGCAATGATGGTCTCTAGGTTAACTTTTTTATGTACATCTTAATTTTAGTAATAATTAAATTATGACAGTACAAATTAAAAGAGCAATTACTACATGTACAATTGCGAAAATGGAGCTGATGGGCTGCCAGACATATCACTAAATGATACAGCTTGAGTTACTACTAATGATCATAATCATAACTATGCGTGTGGAAATACTGCGTGGTGCATTTATGGGTGTACTTCAAATTTCTTAATTTGGCACAATGAACTAAACTTTTCAATCCACTAAAACAGACATGCCATGCGAAGAAAAAAAACTCAGTATGTTATTTTAGAATAAAGTTCAAAAGAAGAAAGCTATTGTAATATTTAAAAATTTCCATTAATTAACATTTGATATATAATTGATGCTAGTATAGAGTAAACTCACTCCCAAATGGACCAGCCAGTTTCGTGCACCGGAACCTTTGCCTGCATCATAATGGTACGCGGGCGGGCTTCCGTCCAAACACACTATAATAAGCACAATAAATCTTTCAATTATAGAGTTTCGAGTATATGTGTGTGTTTGTACTCTGTATATATCATAAGTGAAATTACTAACGTATATATATACACATATATAGAGTTTCGATCTTACCCTCCCATGACCCCTAATGAAATAAAAATACTCTAACATTGTGAAAACATGACTATAACTTGTTTCAATATATGTATGTGCTTATACATAAAACCCAATTAACTAAGCATATAAGAATGCTAAGCTTGTTCAAAATTTATGAACATTCATAAATGATCAAGTATTTTACCGGCTCCTTCAGCAACGGCGCTCGGTATCAATGTCTTGCTAACATTTTTGTCAGCCTTTGATGGGTCAACAATGAGAGCAGCGCAAAGAAGGAAGCAGTAGAGCATTATCGTTGACATCTCCTACAACGGTAAAAAGTAAACCACATCACTAAATAAAAATGATAAAAAGGAAAATAAAATTGATAAAAAAGAAAATAAAAATGTCACACCAAACCGGCACTTAATTATTTCCGCTAGAAGTCCATGAAGTATCATAAACAGGCTAATTTCGTTGGACACAAATGATGTGCATGTGTTTGTGTGAATGTATATTACTTGGGCGGTCATATTAAATTACTTCGTATAAAGCTCAAAGATATAATAAAAATAGCATTTTATTTGTTTCGTATAAATACTAGGGGGACAAGATATAATAAAAATAACAAAAACATATGTATGAAACGTAACATTTTATCCTAGAAGAAACATTACAAAATAAAACAGTTTAACGTAATCATAATATTGTAAAATCTGAGTAGTACAACTGTACAAGGATAAAAAGTACAGAGACGAAAGATATATGTGACGATTTTATGAAGGAAAGAACTCAAAATGAAGAGAAAAATTGGAGTAGAAAACATTAAAAAGAAATAGCTAGAGATAGAGGTTACCATTCAATCAAGGCAAAACGAATAACGAAAGTTAGAAGGCTGGACTGCTAGAGAATTAATCGAAGACTGAATGAGAATTGAAACACGGACGTAGACTCTATATAACTAGGGGATGGAGATAATGGATTTATTGAGCTGCTTTAGTAATTATGAGTATCCATAAATGCACGCATAAATCATACTCCATACTTGGTACTGCAATATATTATGCTTCACCCGAATAGAGAATATTAGAAGAGGTTTTTCAATTCATTTATGTACTATATGAGATGATATTAAATGTTTAATTAATACACTGCCCATACTATTCCCTGATCAATATAAGCCATGTTGCTATGTTGGTACTACAATAGGAAAGTCATTCTCCACTACATACGTACGCAGTTGAATCGGAGAGATTTATTACGTATGATTTACTTTTTTTTAAATTAAAATATCTCAAACTTTCAAAAGGTGTGAGATGAACATCCCAAACTTGTATATGTAATTCAAATACCTCAAACTTTATATAAATATAAATCTATGGAGTTACTTATTGCATAATTTAAAATAGTAAATTAAAAATATTGCAATTATATAGATTGGGCGTAACATAGTTTATTTCTCAATCGAAGTTTAAAATGTTAATTGTGTCTTCATGAATCCTAAAATATTTTAAATTATGCAATTAACTTTTTAAATTTACATTTTTGAACGAAATAATACATGACAATGGTGCAAAAATGATTTTTTATATAAAGTTTGAGGTATTTAAATTGAATGTGCAAGTTAGGGTTGCTTACCTAACACTCCGTCAAAGTTTGGGGTATTTTAATTATTTTTCCCTAGATTAAATGAAGACATGATCGTCTTTTAGGAGATGCAATATGTGTTTGGAACCGGGACCCACTCTTGTAATGGGCCTTTGAAAATTTAAAATGTAGTATTTGGTATATGTTGATTTTTCTAGATGTTATGTACGAAGTATTATTCAAGATTCCAAAAGGTATATAATGTTTAGATTCTCTATTTTGTGTACTTTAAACATCATAAAATTTATATTTCATTGAATTGTCTAGTCTATTTGTATTTCATTGTAAAATTTGGTATTCCAAAGGGGGACCTTAATTTGTCATTTGGAATCGGGGCCTCCAAATTGATCAGACGGCTCTAAATGGATACATCAACGACAATGGCGAATTAAAAACCTCACCACTACTTTAATTAAGAGTGCTATTGCTGATGGAGCCGGTAAAATATATACTTATCTGGCCTTTTAAGGGTGTGTGTATATTTTGTAATTCTAAGGTTTTTAAGGTTGATCGTTAGAAAGGTTAAATCTTGTTGTAGATACTAGATAATGAAATTATATTCTGTATTCAGAAACTACAACTCCAAATCTCTCTACAAATTTGCAAACTCTAAATGAAACTAGAGTGTGTTGAGAAAGTAAAGTAGATGAATCCCATAGAATCAGAACAGGGTGGATGAAGTGGAAGAGTGCGTCAGGATTTCTATGTGATAGAGGTATGCCGATCAGACTGAAGGGTAAATTTCATAGGACATCAATTAGGCCTGCATTGTTGTATGGCGTAGAGTGTTGGGCGGTGAAACAAGGTCACATCCAAAAGATGAGTGTGATAGAGATGCACATGTTGTGTTCGATGTGTGGGCATACTAGGAAGGACCACGTGAGAAATGAGACAATCAAACAAAAGGTGGGAGTAGCACCTATTCAAGACAAGATGCGGGAGTCTCGCTTACGGTGGTTTGGTCATGTGCGTAGAAGACCGGATGATGCACCTGTCAGACGTGTTGAGATGTGTGGAGAAGAGGCAGGGAAGAGAGGGAGAGGAAGACTCAAACACACGTGGGTTAGGGTAGTCCGAAGTGATATGCTTCTTCTTGGATTGGATGAGTGTATGGCTTTGGAGAGAGCAAAGTGGAGAGCGGGTATTTGTGTGGAGGAGTGATCTCATATTATTATTTTTCCCCTCATCTTTTTTCTTCTTGTTTGTTATTCTTTTATCCTTATATATAAACATTATTTTTATCCTTTTTATTTTATCATTTTTAAGTATATTCATCCCCTTTTATAATATATTTTTTATAATAGCTTATTTTTTATCTTTATTTTCTTTCTTTTCCTTTTGGTGGTGTGATCATGTATTGATTCATGTTAGCCGACCCCAATATCTTTTGGGACTAAGGCTTGGATGTTGTTGTTGTTGTAGAATATACGAGTATATGTATATATATCATAAATGGGATTACTAATGTATATGTGTGTGTGTGTGTATTGTCACGCCCTGGACCTACCGGACACGTCAACAACCCGCCGTACAGTACGAATAGTCAACCGTAGTCCAACTCATCCATACTATACTAGGCGTCTTGAATATCATTCACACAT
The DNA here is from genome assembly GCA_945859915.1 of Cuscuta epithymum. Classification (NCBI taxonomy): domain Eukaryota; kingdom Viridiplantae; phylum Streptophyta; class Magnoliopsida; order Solanales; family Convolvulaceae; genus Cuscuta; species Cuscuta epithymum. The sequence goes on along the minus strand of CAMAPF010000959.1, from coordinate 1,680,250 downwards.
AGTACATCCATAATCAAACATAATGTAAAAGATTCATTTAAAGCAGCGGAAACATTTATACAAGTGTTCAAGCCACACGTGGCAAACATGGGCATACAAGCCCCCAAATAATTATTCAGAAAATAATATCCATGAGCATTAAATATAATTGTTTTTAAAACGGATACGGAGGAAGCACGAACCACGTCTCCGCTCCTTGGATCTCCCCGAGCAACAGGCAATGGTAGCAACCCTCAAGTTCTACCTGAAACTGTGAGGTGGCCTCCCCCGTGAAGGGGAGGTCAGTACTTGGAAGCATTTGACAAGTACAATGACAACTATGCTAAGTATAATCAATGTTTCAATTTCCAAGACCCTCAAATAGAGTGATATTATATTATAGGCCATAACCCTTGGTTACCCTCTTTGAAAATATACTTACTTTTAGGGGTGGGGAAAAATACCGAAATTTCGGTAAACCGGACTTACCATATCGAAAAATACCGAATTTACCGAAATGTTTGGTATACCGACACTTTTGGTACGGTATAATACCGTACCGAATTACTTCGGTATGGTATCGGTATATATTTTGGAAATAAACGGTATACCGTTATATCGTCATGCCGTAATTCCAAGCCAATAATTTCTTTAAAATTATAAAAATAACTAGAAACACAACATTAATTCAAGGATAATGAATTTATATCCATGTTTCTTGAATTATTTATACTTTTTGTTGGAGATCGATGTTATTTCAAATATATTTATGTTGTTTAAATTATTATTTTAGCAGAATGTGTTATCTTCATATATCATGTGTTGAAGTATCCGTACATATTTATAATATTTTTTTGTTCAAAATTGAATAGAACACAAATAGGTTATCATTGGTATTTTATAATTAATTTCATTAATAATTTTAGTATATCACTATTAATACTGATTTTCTATATTTCATTTGATATATAATAATTTGATATTAAATCATGATAATTTACCGATACTGTAGCTTACCGTACCGAAATTTTGGTATACCGAAACAAGGTATACCGAAATTTAGGTATGGTAACGGTATGTATTTTTGCATACCGAAAGTTTACGGTATGGTAAAGGTATGAGATAAAATCTTCGGTATACCGTACCGAACCACCCCTACTTACTTTATATATAAAGTCAAGTAGTCGGCCCGTAGGCCCATATGCGTTTTGAAAGTCCATCCCTGTAACACCCCCAAATTTCCCACCCAAAAATACATTTTAATAATGATTTATTCAAAGTAAATAATGATTTATTCGAAAACATCAGAGTCTTGCAGCGGAAAATTCAAAGGGAAACCGGGGCGTTACCGCCACACTCGGTTCTCACATAACTGAGTGCACAGGCTATCCACCACCACCAAATTACAATTTCCATAATTAATTGTTTTACTACAATTCTTTAAAATTAAGACTAAAATAAATTACTCAATCACTTTAGTCTATGTGTTCTAGCGGAAGCTCTCGAAATCAACTTCAACATGATCCTCAATTCCTGCACAAATAGAGTACATAAAGAAAAACACAAAGAAACAAAAATTAGCTGGAAATGCTAAGTAAGGCCCACCCAACCCTGTAAAATAATCATGTTTGATACATATATATCATTTTGTGAAAACCTTTGGGAGGAAACCTTATGAAACACTTTATACAAACTTCTCATCACAAATCACATGTAAAATAATATTATTCCAAATATAGGTACATATATTTAATCAAAGCCAAAAGTATTACTTTGGAAATCCATAAATAATTTAATAACTCCAACCACCTCAAATTCAACCCAATCCAAAAAAAAATATAACACACTCAAATAATCTAATATAATATAATTCAATTCACCTCTATCAAGTCCAACCAAATAATCCAAATCACCTCAAATCCTCATAATCAATTCACCTCAATACCAATGGAATCCAAGTCCAATTAAATCCAAACATAATCCAATCATTCAAACTCATTCAAAGCCAATGGAAGCTGAACTCCTACCTTAAGTGTGCACACCCCCTAAAAGAGATTCCAAGCTCTCCGGGTAGTAAAAAGTCCGAGTAGTCGGGATTTTTCTACCGACTACTACAATTAAGCTGGGATGCTCCGCTTTTGGGAGATCCCTGGTGGAATTAGACTAATAGTCATTACCACTCACCAAATCCACATTTCTCCGGGTACTCACAAAATTGTAATTTAATCTCAAATTTCAAGTATCATAACCTCAATCTGATGGAGTATATGGCCCAGGAACCCCCGGCCCATAGACTCCTACTTCTCCTACACAAGTCCATTGAGCCCAGAGAACAACTCAGGCCCAAATGCAACGGCCCAAGCCTCAAAGAAGCCCAGGTTACACACTGGGGGGTGCCTTCGGCCTCCTTGGCCAAAGGCTCCAAAAACTCACAGGACAGCCTTCTCTGACATAAGAAGCTACTGGGAGAAAACGGCGAAAGACATGAGCCTTCGGCATTATCAAGCCCTCGGCATCGGAGAAGCCTTCGGCTGAACCAAGCCTTCGGTCACACAAGGCCGTCGGCTACACAGGGGTCCTTGGTCACATGGAGCCCTCGGCTACACAGGGAGCCTTCGGCCAAACACGCTCAATCATCGAAGATTCCTTTTGGAGACAACCAACCACCGCATTTAATGCCACGTCACATCCGCCAACCGCATTCAATACGGTGAACGTACCACTGCCGGTGCCACCCGGCTGATGTGACCCTTCGGCCGTTGGATTACTGACACGTGTACTCTCATCGCATTTATTGTTGCTATAAATAGCAGCCCTTATTCACCTTGTAAACCACGCTGAGTTCATTTAATAAAATCGACTCTCTCTCCTCCTATTTACGCTGACTTCTCACTAGTTATTCCCGCAATAACCCCTCGGATAGGATACCCCCCGGATAGACTATCCATCATTTGGTGCACTCGTTGAGAGGTCTGAACTATCAAGTAAGAAACCCTCCCCCTCTACCAAACACAAAACACTTACCAAAAATGGGAAGAACTACTCGTGCCCAATCCAAAACCCTTGAGGAGAACCACGTAGCCCCCGGCGAAACCAACGGGGCTGAGGCCTCCAACAGGCTCTTAGTACCCGAGGGTGGTATAATCCTCGAATTGGAACAAGCTACTGCTGACCTACGTCAGCAGCTACAGAAGAATGCCCCTGATGCCCGCATTGGCCTTGATAATCGAAGGAGGGATCGGAGTGAGAACCAAGTTCCCCCTCCGGCCCCGACCATCGATCTTCAGGCTGCCTTTGCGGCCTTTGTCCAAAACATGGCTCTCAATTCTGGGGCCCTCGCCTCTCAAGCACCCCTTCAGCCCTGTGCTGGAGGAAACGTTATCCAACTACCACCACTCCCTCCTTTGTTCAACAATCCTCCCCCGGGGATTGGCAATGCCGAGGGAGTCATGGCACAGGATACCGCCTCCCAGGAGGCCCAATCCAGGGATAAGCGCCCTATGATGAAGGAAAAGCCCCGAACCTCTGCACTTGAGAGGTTGGGGGGAGTTCCCGGACGCCAAGGGGTCCAAGACCGACTCGGCAAACAGGAAATCAGCAGGCCCCAGGAGAGTGGAGCCTCCGCTTCGGGGGCCGAGGGCATGCCTCCACCCCGGAGCAAGGGCAAAGCTCTCCTCCATGCCGATGATGCCAGGCACCAAATCACACAGGCGCAATCCTTCCGGGCCAACTCCCAAGTGGCTGCCCCGAAGGATCCCAAGGACGAAATCATTGAGGCCCTCCTCCGTCAACTCGAGGAGAATCGTCAGGCACCCCGACGGCTTCCACAGCGAGGCCAGATCCAGAGTACGCCGACCTCCGGGCGCAAGTGGAGGAAATGAAGCGTAAGCTTGCCGAAGGCTCAGGCGAGCCCCTCATTCAGCTCCGCACTAGGACGCCTTTCACCCCAAGGGTGCTGGCGGCCAAAATCCCCCATAAATATCGGGGGCAGCCCATCAAACCATACGAGGGGAAGACGGACCCCCAAGAACACTACAGCAGGTATCAGAACAGTATGATGATGATGGGGGCGTCGGATGAATACTTATGTCGTTGGTTCCTTTCCACCTTGGAAGGACCAGCGTATGAGTGGTTCAACCGGTTGCCCGAAGGCAGCATCGATTCTTGGCAAGAACTTGCCCACCGCTTCCTCACGCAATTTGCTGGGAGGCATCGCTCAAAGAAGCACTTCTCCCACCTTCTAAACGTGAGACAACAGAAGGAGGAAACCCTTCGGAGTTTCCTAGAACGCTGGAGGCAAGCCTCCCTTGAGGTCGAGGGCGCCGATGACAGAACACTGATGGCCCTCTTCCACACCGTCCTCCGCAACGGTAACTTCTCCAGGAGCCTTATCACTGATCCCCCTCGCGATTATACAAAAGCCCTTCAGCGGGGGGACCGATATGCCGAGGCGGAGGAAATCGAGAAGGATCGCCGCAACACGGATCCTTCTCAGAAGAATGAGGGCAGGAATCGGCCCGGAGGGCCTCCCCCTCCGGCCAACCGAGAGGCACAATACAACGATCGCTCCCGAGGTGGGCAAGCCAGACCCGGGGGCGGTTACAAAAACAATCCGAAGGCATGGGCGCAACCCGTCCTCCTTGAGCACCCACGCACTCCCCTGACGCATCCCGTCAGCGTCATTTTGGATCACGCAGAAGAGCGAGGGCTCGTGGAGCGAGACTCCCGTACACCCCTCGAGATTTATGCCATCGGCCCTGATGAGCCCTATTGCCGCTTCCACCGCCACCATGAACACAAAACCGACGACTGCCATCAGTTGAAAACCGCCATTGAGAGGCTGATACAGGCGGGTCACTTGTCTCAATTTATCAGGGGGCCCCCTCCCCAGGGTCCCCCTCACCATCAAGGGCCTCCGCCGAAGGCTAATAAGTGGGTGAACCCCAACGCCATCCCTCTGGGAAACCCGCAGGGGAAGAAGCGCGAAATTGGGGGCCTCGATGACGAGGGAGAGGGCTCCCATCAACAATACAAGCGCCACATTCACATGATTAATGGTGGCAACACTGGCGGAGACTCCACCAGCCAACGAAAGAAGTGGGCTCAATCCCTCTACGTTGGGGAAGTAAACCACATACCCCCAACTAAGAAGCCGAGGGGGGAACCCATCTTCTTCACAGATGCGGACCTCCCCTTGGGTTCTCTGCCGCATAGGGATGCCCTCGTCATCCGCACTGAGATCAATGACGCCATCATCCTCCGGACTTACGTTGACACGGGGAGTTCTGTCAATGTCATGTACCTCAGCACTTTCCAGGAGTTGAGGCTCGACAGGGGATCCCTTCGGCACATCAACACCCCCCTCTCCGGATTCACAGGGGATAGCATAGACGCCGAGGGCGTCATCACCCTCATGGTTGAGTTCGGCGACGGATCCCATAGAGTCAAGCTCGAAGTGGAATTCGTCGTCGTCAACCTCGACTGCGCACACAACATCATCCTCGGTCGGCCTGCCCTCGAGGATTTGGAGGCTGTCATATCCATGAGGCATCTCTGCCTCAAGTTCCCCACACCCACCGGCATCGGCTACTCGAGGGGGAATCAAAAGCTCTCCAGGGCATGCTACCTTCAACTTACCAAGAAGGTTAGTAAAACTGAGTTTCGTGTCGACACCATCACCGCCAAGGCCTTGGAGGAAGAAGACAGCCGGCCGAGGGCTGAACCTGCCGAGGAGACCGAGGACTTGATACTCGATCCGGCCAAGCCGGAGAGAGTCCTGAAGATTGGAGCCAAGCTCCCCGAAGACCTGAAGGCTGGCATCAGCAAAGCCCTCCGCGCTTACTCCATTGTTTTTGCATGGGGGCCGGAGGATATGCCAGGAATTGACCGAAGGGTCATCACCCACCGCCTGGCAGTGGACCCTTCGGCCAAACCCATACAGCAGCGGAGAAGACCCCTCTCGGCCGAGAGAAGGGAGTTCGTGAAGAAGGAGGTGGCCATGCTCCTCTCTATCAAACACATTAAGGAGGTGAAATACCCTTCTTGGTTGGCAAACCTAGTCCTCGCGCAGAAGCCCCCTACCTTCCGCATGTGCGTGGACTACACGGATCTGAATAAGGCGTGCCCTATGGACCCCTTCCCTCTGCCGAACATTGACCAACTGGTGGATGAGACCGCGGGATGCGAGATCATGTCATTCCTCGACGCATTCCGCGGATATCATCAGATCTATATGCATGAGGAGGACGCTGAAAAAACTGCCTTCATGACCCCCGAAGGCATCTTCTGCTACCTTGTGATGGCCTTCGGCCTCAAGAATTCAGGCGCCACCTACACCCGAATGGTGGCCAGAGTCTTTCAAGCTGTCTTGGGGCGCACTATGGAGGCCTATGTTGACGATATGATTGTCAAGAGCAAAAAGGCCGGCACTCACGCCGAGGACCTCCAGGAAATCTTTGCCATCATGCAAAGATTCAACCTCCGGTTGAATCCAAAAAAATGCACCTTCGGCGTACAAGGTGGAAAATTCTTGGGCTATATGGTAAGCCGAAGGGGTATCGAGGCCAACCCCGAAAAAATTCAGGCCATCATCAACATGGAGCCTCCACGCAACGTCAAAGAAGTTCAACGGTTGACGGGTCGCCTGGCGGCCCTCAACCGTTTCCTCTCCAAGTCAGCCGAGAGGGCCCTCCCCTTCTTCCAAATCATGAGGAAGACAGCAGGCTTCCAATGGACATCTGAGTGTCAAGAGGTGATAAGTCCATTTTTGAACTTATTTTTCTTATCAAATTTAAGCGATTTTTGAATGAAAATAGAAAGAAAAGACACATTTTATATATTTCGGTTCAAGTTTCATGAAATCAGGTAAAAATCACATCCATAATATGTTTAGCGGGATTTCGGGTCAATTGAGCACAAAATGAATCAATTTGAGTGACAAATGCATGTATACTGGAAGAAGCAAGCATTTTATCAAGGTGATTCAGAAGACAAAAATGAAGAGCAGGAAAAGCCGCATCTGCCAGACAAAAATGGCAGAAGGCGCCCAAATAGGCGCCCAAAATGGGGGCCTTCGCGGCCGCCTACGGGAAAAATCAGAAGTCAACCTCGCTTTGACTCGGGACCAGGAAAAGACCGAAGGCTACCGACACTGGACAGAAGGCGGCCGCCTACGGTTAGACCTGTCAATGGGTCGGGTCCGGGTCGGAACGTAGTGTTCCAGACCCGGACCCGCTAAGTAAATAAAGGACCCGGACCCGACCCGTTTACCCGGCGGGTCTAAAAATTTGGACCCGGACCCGGACCCAACGGGTCTCGGAACCGGGTCGGGTAGACCCGCCAAGTATCATATGCACAACATTATATAACTTTTTTTTGACAGAACATTATATAATTTTTTAAAATAGCAAAACATGTATATGAAATGTAAATCAAAGTGTACAAATTTAAAAGGAAAATATATCTTCACTTTAAAAAAAAAACAAAGTTTATCATAGAAAATTAGTACTTTTATTCAATAAAATATCGGTTCTTGTAGATGCGTACAATTCCGCACTTTTTGTCTCTTTGTCTCCCACATAAAACTCGTATATTAGACTAGAAATTAGGTCACAAAAAATTCTTTTGGACTAAAAGCATATTATATACTACGTACTATTATATTATCACTTATACATTAGGTATGTATTAATTCGTTTCTTTTTAATCAAAGAATTAAAACTAATCACTTTATATATATTAGTTTGTATTTTTATTTGAAGTATTATAACTAATCTCTTTATGTATTAGTGTGTGTGTGTGTATACTAATAAGAAATTTTAAACGGGTTCGGGTCCTTAACGGGTCGGAATCATAAGTACCATACCCGACCCGTTTATTAAAAGTACTAACGGGTCCGGGTTCGGGTCCGGGTAAACGGAATAAAATAAGGACCCATACCCGTTAAAAACAACCGGGTCCGGGTCGGGTCCGGGTCTAGACCCGACCCATTGACAGGCCTACCTACGGTGGCCGCCTGCGGCACAAGGGGACGAAACCAACCACCGGTCGGCCAGACAGGACGGCAGGCGGCCAGACAGGACGGCAGGCGGCCGCCTGCTGGACCGCCTGCGGCGGCCGGGATCCGCCGCGATCCGATTTGACAATGAAAAGACGGCAGGCGGCCGATGTGTGACGGAAGGCGGCCGCCCTCTGTGGCCGCCTACGGCTGACGGGGACCGGCCACCGACCGCTGTCGGCGACGAAGACGGCAGGCGGCCGGAGAGAGGCGGAAGGCGGCCGCCTGGTTGGCCGCCTTCGGGGAAATTTCTCCTATAAATAGCCCGATTTTTCCTCAACTCAAACACACCTCCTCCAACCCTAAATCAGTTCAAAACACCTTCTTTCTTCCTCCATTTTCGAGCTCCAAAGGTCTTAGAGAGAGAGAAACTTCAAATCTTCATATCTTCTTCATTTTAGCTCCAAATTGTAAGTTCTTTATATGTATTTTCATCTTCTCAATGTGTAGAATCTGAATCTGTGCTTTGTTTCTTCGATCTGTTCTTCAAAAATTTCCAGATTATTTTTCAAGTATTTCGCATTTCCTTCCAAAAATTAAATAAAATAGTTATTGTTGTTGAAATCATTCCAATTAATTATATAGTTGTTCACTAGCCTCAAGGTAGTTATTTATCTGAAGAAATTAATTTTTCACGAACCAGAAGTAATTTTTAATTAATTTTGGTAATTATTTGATATTAGTTCATAATTTAGAATAAATACTAGAAAAAAAAAGAAAAAAATGAGTTCGGCCCTATTTACAGTTTAGTTAACTTAAATATCATTACTAGTAGTTAATATAAAATTTGGTACGAATTTAGAGTATTTTTTATTAATTTTCGGTAATTACCTTATATTATTGCTTAAATCAAAATAAATACTAAAAAAGAAAAAAAAATTAGTTCGGACCTGATTACAGTTTATTCACAGTTATATACCTCCCAGTAGCTAAAAATAAAATTTATAACGAAGTTAGCATATTTTTAGTTGCTTTTTGTATTTTCTAGTTAAAATTGGGAAAGTTATCAATTAGTTGTTAAAATTGGATTTTAGTTTCAAAAATTCGTAAAAAAATTCCAGAAAGTTGTATTTTAGTTCCTACAAGTTTATTGTTCCAGAATATAATTTTTGTTTAATTTTTGCTATCATACATGTTTAATTCCTTGTTAATGTTGAATTTAATTATTATATCGTTAATTGTAAAAATGATAATGAGTAGCTAAATTTGTTAGGGCATGAATTGAGTAAAGGAATATGGATTGACTTGTTGACCTAAAATTAGGGGGTAAAATTAATAAATTGGACTAGTTGTTTAAAATGATGAAATAGTAATTAATAATAGTTAGCCATTTTCATTAATTAAATTCTTGGAAAATTAATTCTAACTTGTCTATGAGATTAGAAATTAATTTAAGCCAACCATATTTGAGCACATTAATAAGGCCTAGAAATAGGATAATTTAATGAAAAGGATTTACATCTTGTCTATGAGAAATAAATTCAATTGCTAAAATAAAGAGTTTAACTAGTTAATGAATTTGGCTATTTTTATTAATTAAAATATTGGAAAATTATTTCTACCTTGTCTATGGGTTTAGAATATAATTTAAGCCAACCATTTTAAACACATTAATGATACCTAGAAATAGGATAAATTAATGAAGATAGTTTCTATTCTTGTCTATGAGGAAAGAAATTATTAGTCCAACTTTAGTCTTAATTTCCCTAATTAAGAGGTCCAAGAACATATCCATTTCTAATTACTCAATTCATTGCCCTTATTTGCATCCTTGAATAATCAGTCTTTATACATTAATCTTTAAATTGCACCTTGCTCCTAGTTATAATTTAGCATAATAAAGAACAAAAACACTTTCCTATATTGAAAAGGCTTCCAACGATTAGCGATAGCCCGTGACTAAAATTAAATTAAGAAACTTCTCCGCCATTTCTCAAGAGACACGACACTCGGGGAAAAACCGAAAGGTTAGACTCCGTTTTACTACAACGCCGCGAAAGCGGTTATCAAATGGCGCCGTTGCCGGGGAATGGCACGATTATTTCTTGATTTAATTCTAGCATAGGTGAATTCTAGTTAGGGAGACTTTTTCGCCCTTGCGACAATTTGTATAAAGATTTCAGGATAAATGAATGCACACCCGCTCTAAAGGAGTGGAAGGTCTAATTGAACTTGATCCTGAACCTGAACGAACTTTGTGGAAAAATCTTTCAATCCACAAGAAACCAAGCATGGCGGGAGAAAGGACGGTGTTGCAAAATCTTACGCCAAACTTCATCGAGGATGATAGTATCAGCGCACCGGCAATCGAGGCAGCCAATTTCGAGATCAAACCCGCCATTGTCAACATGATGTCCAACCATCAATTTGGCGGGTCCAAGCAAGATGACCCTAGGGCCCACATGTTGTGGTTCACCCGAGCATGCCAAACGTTCCGCTTTAACGGAGTGACCTCCGACGCCGCAAAGTTGACCCTATTTCCCTTCTCATTACGGGATAGGGCATCTTTGTGGCTGAATAGCTTTCCAACGGGTCACTTCACAACATGGGCGGCACTGCACCAAGCATTCATGCAAGAATACTTTCCTCCATCGGCAGTTGCTAAAATTAAAACAGCAATCCAGAACTTTAGGCAATTCCCGATGGAGTCCTTAAGTGAAGCATGGGATCGTTTCAAGGATATGAGAAACAAATGTCCACTCACACTGATGGATTCTAGTAGCTTGATGTTCCATTTTTACAATGGACTTCAAGTTAGTAGCAAAAAAGAACTTGATTTCTCTTCTCAGGTGGGATCATTCCTTGACATGGCACCCAACACCAACGAAGCTCTGGTGGAGAAGGTCACTTCAAATGCAAGATACTGGTATGACGAAAGAACTCCAGCAGCAACAAAACCAGGCTATCTTGAAGTTGACCAACTCACGGCCTTAACAGCAAAGATTGAAGGGTTGGTCGTGGAAGTAAAGAATCTGAAGAATGAAAACAATCACACCAACCAAGTCAACAACATCGGTGCTGTCCCGAATCAACAATCATGCCGATACTTCGGGAACTCAAGCTCTGCTCCACAGTCATCTCAATTTAATACTTTTTCACCTGTTTCTCATTCAACTGAACTTGTACTCTCATGTGAGATATGTTTTGGTCCACATTTGACCAACTCGTGTCAATTAGTCGATGAATGTAATGTAAACAACAACAGGGAAGTGAACATGCTGGAGTACGACCGAACAAAACAAGAAGGGCCATGGGCGAATCAGGGCAACAGGGGGGGTAACTCCAACTACCCTCCTCAGAATTTCCAAGGAAGGAATTACCAAGGTAACCAATGGCGGGGGGATTACAACAATGGTCCTCCTCGCGGCGGTTATCAAGGTAATCAAAACTACCCCAACAATAATCAAGGGAACAACTTCCAGAGTCGGAACCAGGGAGGTGCACCAGCCCAACAGAACAACCAAGCTTATGTGCCTCCACACCAACGACAAACGGAGGCTGCCCAGCCATCAGAGATAGGCTTGTTGGTAGCAGAACTGGCAAGGACACGGGAGGAAATAACAAGATACAAGGCCAGCACTGACAATCAGATCAAAAATCTGATGATGCAAATTAATCAGAACAATGTTCCTGCTCGTCAGCCAGGCAACTTGCCTAGCACCACGGAACCAAACCCCCGTGAACATGTGCAAGCCATCACTCTTCGAAGCGGGAGACAAACAACTGTGGCTGAGCAGAAAGACAAGGAAGAGGAAGGTACCCCGACCATGGAACCTGAGAAACAAACTGATGCTCCAACTGAGAAGAGCATGGAACCAACACGCCCTAACACAAGGGTCACTATCGTCAAACCTTCTCTCCCGTTTCCTTCACGGGTTAGAAATGATGACGATAGCAGGAAGTACAACAAATTCCTGGACCTACTCAAACAACTCCATGTCAACCTGCCGCTGATGGATGCCTTAGCGGAGATGCCCAAATATGCCAAGTTTTTCAAAGACTTGCTGACAAACAAAAGGCAGCTGCAGGAGCTCTCAGTCGTGGACTTGAACGCAGAATGCTCGGCCGTGGTTCTGAGGTCAATACCCGAAAAGCTAAAGGATCCAGGTAGTTTCACTATCCCTTGCTCTATAGACAATTTCAACTTCAATAATGCTCTAGCTGACTTAGGGGCAAGTATCAATCTGATGCCTTCCTCTATAGTCGAGAAGCTAGGACTTGGGGAAATGAAACCCACCAGGATGTGTCTTCAACTGGCTGATCGCTCAGTCAAATATCCGAAACGAATTGTTGAAGACGTCCTGGTCAAGGTTGACAAATTCATTTTCCCAGTCGACTTTGTAGTAATGGACATGGAAGAGGATAGGGAAACACCTCTTATTCTGGGAAGGCCCTTTCTGGCTACCGCCAGGGCCTTGATTGATGTCACTGATGGCTCATTAACTCTAAGAGTCGGAGATGATCTATGCACCTTCCGACTCTCAGATGTTATGAAACACCCCACAGATTCCTTTCAAGGATGTCATTTTCTTGATACCTTTGAGTCTATTGAAGGGTATCTGTTTGGGGAAGAAAATGGACATGTAACTGATGAAGCATGTCTGTTAAAAAAGGCCAACAGTGATGTGAGTGATGCATGTGAGAGTTGTGAGGATGCGCTGATTGATCAAGCTTCTAACGAAGTATTGACTGAGTTTGAGGGGGAGAAAAATGAACAAAACTTGAAAAACGACCACCCCCTCGAACTAAAGAAACTGCCCGACCACTTAGAATATGCATTCTTGGATGACGAAGGCAAATGCCCTGTCGTCATCGCCGCACACTTAAGTGAGGAACAAAGGGAGAAATTACTTGGAGTCCTTAAGACACACAAGCAAGCAATTGCTTGGAAACTTGAGGACATCAATGGAATTAGCCCCACCTTTTGTACCCACACCATCAAAATTGAGGAAGGGTTTAAACCAGTTGTCCAACCACAACGACGTTTAAACCCAAACATGATGGAAGTAGTGCGTGCCGAGATTGTCAACTGCTGGATGCGGGTATCATTTACCCCATCTCTGATAGCCAGTGGGTAAGCCCTATTCATGTTGTCCCCAAAAAGGGGGGAATGACCGTCATGAAAAATGAAAAGGGCGAACTTCTACCCAGTCGAACTGTTACCGGGTGGCGAATGGTAATCGATTACCGCAAACTGAACGAAGCCACCCGGAAAGACCATTTTCCCCTTCCCTTCATCGATCAATTAATAGAGAGGTTGGCAGGCCATAGTCACTACTGTTTCCTGGATGGCATGAGTGGATACTTCCAAATCCATGTCAACCCAGAAGACCAAGACAAAACTACGTTTACATGCCCTTTTGGGACCTTTGCTTTTCGTAGGATGTCTTTTGGTCTCTGTAATGCCCCTGCCACCTTCATGAGGTGCATGATTGCCATTTTTGAAAAATACATTGGCCACTTCATGGAGGTATTCATTGATGACTTCTCTATTTTTGGGGAAACATTTGAAAAATGCCTTGAAAACCTGGAAAAAGTACTTATCCGCTGCAAGGAAACCCATTTAGCCCTAAGTTGGGAGAAATGTCACTTCCTTGTGAAAGAGGGTATAGTACTTGGACATAAAGTGTCAAGTAACGGGGTAGAGGTGGACCGTGCAAAAATTGAGACAATAGAGAAACTTCCTCCACCAACCACGGTAAAAGCCATCCGCAGCTTCTTAGGACACGCGGGCTTTTATCGTCGTTTTATAAAGGATTTCTCTAAAATCGCAAAACCTCTCACCCGGTTACTTGAAAAAGATGCGGTTTTTATATTCTCTGATGAATGTCACCATGCTTTCCAAGCACTTAAAACACAACTGATCAATGCACCTGTGCTTGTGGCCCCAGATTGGAGCTTACCCTTTGAACTCATGTGTGACGCTAGTGACTTAGTAGTGGGGGCCATCCTTGGTCAAAGGAAGGAAAAGAACTTCCACCCAATCTACTACGCTAGCAAAACTCTGTCAGGGCCACAACTCAACTACACCACCACTGAAAAAGAATTCCTTGCTATTGTTTGTGCTTTAGAGAAGTTTAGGACTTACATCATTCTTTCGAAGGTTATTATCTATACCGACCATTCGGCCATTAGATATCTCCTCCAAAAGCATGATGCTAAGCCTAGACTGTTACGCTGGGTTCTTTTGTTGCAGGAATTTGATATTGAAATCAGGGACCGAAAAGGGTCTGCTAATCAGGCAGCTGATCACCTCTCGAGGTTAGATGCCGAGTTAGCAGAAACTTTCGGAAAATGCGAAATTGAGGAGCTTTTTCCTGCTGAGAGATTGATGGCGATTTCCGCCAAGGAGCAAACACTGTGGTATGCCGACATTGCCAACTACCTTGTTGGTAAAGTCGAGCCTACCGAACTGACAAGGCACATGAAAAGGCGGTTCCTATCAGAAGCAAAGCACTATTTTTGGGATGATCCATATCTATTCCGAATTTGTGCTGACCAGGTGGTGAGAAGATGTGTTACTGAAGCTGAGGCAAGGGACATTCTAGAGCATTGTCACAGCGGTCCTACTGGGGGCCACTTTTCAGGGAATAGAACCGCAAGGCGGGTTTTGGACTGTGGGTACTTCTGGCCCACGATTTTTAAAGATGCTATTGAATTTGTTTCCTCTTGTGATAACTGTCAACGAATCGGGAACATTTCTGGGCGCAATGAGATGCCCCAACACTTTATCTTACCTTGTGAGGTATTTGATGTTTGGGGCATCGACTTTGTTGGACCTTTCCCAAGCTCAAGAGGAAACAAATACATTCTTGTGGCCATTGATTATGTTTCTAAATGGGTTGAAGCCCAGGCCTGTGTCACCAACGACTCTCGAGTAGTCGTGAATTTTCTGAAAAAGCTCTTTACCAGATTTGGTGTGCCTAGGGTTTTGATCAGCGATAGAGGGACTCATTTCCACAATGATCCAATGGCTAGAATTTTGGCCAAATATGGAGTCCAACATCGAAGCGGAGTAGCGTACCACCCCCAGACTTAGGGACAAGTGGAGAACGCTAACAGGGATTTGAAGTCCATTCTGGAGAAAACTGTTGCCCAGACCAGGAAAGACTGGTCAACTAAACTTGACGACGCTCTTTGGGCATTTCGGACTGCTTACAAAACCCCGATCGGAACCACACCTTTTCGCCTTGTATACGGGAAGTCTTGCCACTTACCCATCGAACTCGAGCATAAAGCACTTTGGGCGATGAAAAATGTCTGTTTTAAACTGGATGCTGCAGGGAAGGAACGATTTTACCAGCTGAATGAACTGGAAGAGTGGAGAGCGCAAGCTTTTCATAATTCTAAACTTTACAAAGAACGGGCCAAACTCTACCATGATCAACACATCAAGGCTCGTGATTTCAATGCTGGAGATAAAGTGCTGTTATTCAACTCCCGGTTGAAGCTCTTTCCAGGAAAGCTTAAGTCAAGATGGTCCGGACCGTTCAAGGTCATAAAAGCTTACCCCTACGGAACCGTTGAGATTGAAGATGCTAATGGGGGTCCCTTTAAAGTCAACGGCCACCAACTTAAACTCTACCATGGCGGCCCGATTGAAAAAAGCAAGGAGATTCTCTATCTCCAAAAATTTTGAACCAAAGGAGGACATTCGTCAAGCTAGTGACGTTAAAGAAGCGCTCATTGGGAGGCAACCCAACCAAAAAAAAAAAAAAAAAAAAAAAAAACTAACCCAAAAATATTTTACTTTGTTTATTTCTTGCAGATGTCTGGAGGAAGACGTGACGACCCCATTTTCGAGGAGCCACCACTAGGACGGGAAGACCCGCCGCCACAGCCTGATATCCCCTTTGCTACTATTGCTGATCGCAGACGCTTCCAGGCATGGGGGCAATACCGCACACTCCTTCCTCCCATGATCCTGGACCCGACGATGCTAGAGGAATGGGGGTACTGGGATGACATTGATGCCCTGCTAGGAGACTCTTTATGGCGGAGGATTCTATTCGTTCAGGAGAGGGCCAGCCTTCCATTGACGATGGAGTTTCTGTGCTCCGTTCAGTTCACTCATTACGGACAGGCTGTGCAGGAGGGTGCTGTTATTGGGTCAGAGTCTCGGATGAGGTTTACTATTCTAGGCATGGAGCACTCCATCACTGTGGCTGAGCTCGGATGGAGGATGGGGCTCTATACCCCAGCATACACACAGACTGAGGAGTTCCGTGCTCTTCCGACCCGCTTACCCGAGGCATTTGACATTGATGAGTTCTGGCACAGACACTCCACAGACACCAGATCATTTCTCCGGATGCACCCCCATTCGAACAAATGGAGGGAGAGTCACTGGTACATACTCTCGTTCGTACTTTCTTGTGGTTTTTTTGGACGACCTATCAACACAAACAGGTTGTCCAAAAAGGACATACTATTCTTTTGGAGTTTGATTCACCGCATCCCGGTGAATATGGCTGTCCTTATGGCTCGTTTCTTCCGGAGCCAGGGGAAGACTGTGCGGCGCACTATCCAGGCAGGGCCTTTCATCACTACTCTCGTTAGATCATTCTACCCAGATCTAGACATTCCAGGACTAGTGCACTTACAGGATAGCATCCGCGTTCTTCGATCCTCATCCTTTACCAACATGAGGATCAAGAAGAAGCGGAACACTCAGGAGCTCCCAGGTATTGAGCAGCCAACCCAGCAGAGTAGTTCTTCTCGACCCTCAGGACATGAGGGATCTAGCGAGCCCTTTTCATACATGCCTAGCGCCGCAGATTGGAGAGCGATGATGGATGGGATGAGGAGTCTACAGACCTCAGTCTCAGAGATGCGGGTTGCACAGGACAGAGGATTCCAGGAGATGCGAGATGCGCATGAGACGGCCCTGGGAGAGTTCAGAGACTTTCGATTAGCTTAGGAGAGAGCCACCCGGGATATGCAGGCGGAGCTAGAGACCCAGAGGCTAGATATTGATGAGATGAGAGATTGGCTTAGGCCACACTATGGCCCCCAGGATGGCGCAGGCGATGTTTAGATTTGCTTCTTCCTTAACATTTTTATCATGTTTGTTTGTTCTTCAGGTTGGACATTGCGCTGCTCTTTTGACTTGAATGCTCTTACAAACTGACTATGGATGATGTAAGGATTTTAAAAAACCATTTTACTCCTGTTTCATTATTCCTCTTCACAAAATCTTTTCAAAACTCAAGTGTGAGGAAAGAACCAAAAAAAAAATGTGCCTTTATTTCCCAATTTTGTGCCTCAAAAGAAGACCTCGAGGGCGAGGTCCAGCTCAAGTGTGAGGAGGTTGCGTTTTACACTCAAAAGTCAAAACCTTGTTTTAGAACAATCTTTTTACTATTTTTGATATGAAACATTAATTTCTCAATTTGTTATCAATTCACAAAATAGTTTAGAAAATCACCCTTATTATCAGAATTTACTATTATTATTATTTTTGAAAACTTAAAATTGTTATGGGTTTTTGGTTGCGAATGTAAAGGTCTGAATTTGTTTTAATTGGACATTCATTTTATTCATTAAAAAAATGTTACTATTAATAAACCTCTTCAAAACTCATTGTTATAAGACAATTCCATCTCCGAAAAGGGGCTCTGTTTCATTCGTTAATCACAGTCTGTGAGAATGAAATATGCATTTACCATGGGATAACACCGCCAACAAGAGTGAAAAAGAGCAAAAAAAAAAAAAAAATTGGTGAACAAGATGAATGTCCAAATTAGAATAATGAAAATCTTGGGATAAGGAATTGATTGGTGGTTTAACATAATAAATAGTTTTTCTTAAGTAATACTAATTTTAAATTCTTGTATTTTGGGTGATTTTTCTAAAATGTTTAAAGATTAAGAATAAAAAGAAGAGGTTTTTGTTTCTACTTCTTTAAAATAGCAATTAGATTGTAATACAGTTAGGCTTTACCTTTTGAGTGTGTTTACAACTAATTCGTCGCTTGAGGACAAGCAACGCTTAAGTGTGAGGAGATTGATAAGTCCATTTTTGAACTTATTTTTCTTATCAAATTTAAGCGATTTTTGAATGAAAATAGAAAGAAAAGACACATTTTATATATTTCGGTTCAAGTTTCATGAAATCAGGTAAAAATCACATCCATAATATGTTTAGCGGGATTTCGGGTCAATTGAGCACAAAATGAATCAATTTGAGTGACAAATGCATGTATACTGGAAGAAGCAAGCATTTTATCAAGGTGATTCAGAAGACAAAAATGAAGAGCAGGAAAAGCCGCATCTGCCAGACAAAAATGGCAGAAGGCGCCCAAATAGGCGCCCAAAATGGGGGCCTTCGCGGCCGCCTACGGGAAAAATCAGAAGTCAACCTCGCTTTGACTCGGGACCAGGAAAAGACCGAAGGCTACCGACACTGGACAGAAGGCGGCCGCCTACGGTGGCCGCCTGCGGCACAAGGGGACGAAACCAACCACCGGTCGGCCAGACAGGACGGCAGGCGGCCAGACCAGACGGCCGGCGGCCGCCTGCTGGACCGCCTGCGGCGGCCGGGATCCGCCGGGATCCGCCGCGATCCGATTTGACAATGAAAAGACGGCAGGCGGCCGATGTGTGACGGAAGGCGGCCGCCCTCTGTGGCCGCCTACGGCTGACGGGGACCGGCCACCGACCGCTGTCGGCGACGAAGACGGCAGGCGGCCGGAGAGAGGCGGAAGGCGGCCGCCTGGTTGGCCGCCTTCGGGGAAATTTCTCCTATAAATAGCCCGATTTTTCCTCAACTCAAACACACCTCCTCCAACCCTAAATCAGTTCAAAACACCTTCTTTCTTCCTCCATTTTCGTGCTCCAAAGGTCTTAGAGAGAGAGAAACTTCAAATCTTCATATCTTCTTCATTTTAGCTCCAAATTGTAAGTTCTTTATATGTATTTTCATCTTCTCAATGTGTAGAATCTGAATCTGTGCTTTGTTTCTTCGATCTGTTCTTCGAAAATTTCCAGATTATTTTTCAAGTATTTCGCATTTCCTTCCAAAAATTAAATAAAATAGTTATTGTTGTTGAAATCATTCCAATTAATTATATAGTTGTTCACTAGCCTCAAGGTAGTTATTTATCTGAAGAAATTAATTTTTCACGAACCAGAAGTAATTTTTAATTAATTTTGGTAATTATTTGATATTAGTTCATAATTTAGAATAAATACTAGAAAAAAAAAAAGAAAAAAATGAGTTCGGCCCTATTTACAGTTTAGTTAACTTAAATATCATTACTAGTAGTTAATATAAAATTTGGTACGAATTTAGAGTATTTTTTATTAATTTTCGGTAATTACCTTATATTATTGCTTAAATCAAAATAAATACTAAAAAAGAAAAAAAAAATAGTTCGGACCTGATTACAGTTTATTCACAGTTATATACCTCCCAGTAGCTAAAAATAAAATTTATAACGAAGTTAGCATATTTTTAGTTGCTTTTTGTATTTTCTAGTTAAAATTGGGAAAGTTATCAATTAGTTGTTAAAATTGGATTTTAGTTTCAAAAATTCGTAAAAAAATTCCAGAAAGTTGTATTTTAGTTCCTACAAGTTTATTGTTCCAGAATATAATTTTTGTTTAATTTTTGCTATCATACATGTTTAATTCCTTGTTAATGTTGAATTTAATTATTATATCGTTAATTGTAAAAATGATAATGAGTAGCTAAATTTGTTAGGGCATGAATTGAGTAAAGGAATATGGATTGACTTGTTGACCTAAAATTAGGGGGTAAAATTAATAAATTGGACTAGTTGTTTAAAATGATGAAATAGTAATTAATAATAGTTAGCCATTTTCATTAATTAAATTCTTGGAAAATTAATTCTAACTTGTCTATGAGATTAGAAATTAATTTAAGCCAACCATATTTGAGCACATTAATAAGGCCTAGAAATAGGATAATTTAATGAAAAGGATTTACATCTTGTCTATGAGAAATAAATTCAATTGCTAAAATAAAGAGTTTAACTAGTTAATGAATTTGGCTATTTTTATTAATTAAAATATTGGAAAATTATTTCTACCTTGTCTATGGGTTTAGAATATAATTTAAGCCAACCATTTTAAACACATTAATGATACCTAGAAATAGGATAAATTAATGAAGATAGTTTCTATTCTTGTCTATGAGGAAAGAAATTATTAGTCCAACTTTAGTCTTAATTTCCCTAATTAAGAGGTCCAAGAACATATCCATTTCTAATTACTCAATTCATTGCCCTTATTTGCATCCTTGAATAATCAGTCTTTATACATTAATCTTTAAATTGCACCTTGCTCCTAGTTATAATTTAGCATAATAAAGAACAAAAACACTTTCCTATATTGAAAAGGCTTCCAACGATTAGCGATAGCCCGTGACTAAAATTAAATTAAGAAACTTCTCCGCCATTCCTCAAGAGACACGACACTCGGGGAAAAACCGAAAGGTTAGACTCCGTTTTACTACAACGCCGCGAAAGCGGTTATCAAGAGGCCTTCGACGAACTTAAAAAGTACCTCTCTTCTCCCCCAGTGCTCTCAAAACCGAAGGTGGGGGAGACTTTATACTTATACCTCGGCGTTAGCCCTGCGGCCATCAGCTCAGTACTAATCCGGGAGGAAGACGGCATCCAGCATGCCATCTTCTACGTCAGCAAGACCCTCCGGGAGGCCGAACTTAGGTATTCTCCCGTCGAGAAGACGGTGCTAGCCATCGTTTGGACCGTCAAGAAACTTGGCCACTACTTTCAGGCTCATCCGGTCCAAGTGCTCACTCATCAACCCCTCGGCGCCCTCATGAGGAGTCCCACTAGCTCCTCTCGGATGGTGAAATGGGCCATCTTCCTCAGCCAATACAACATAGACATCCGTCCGAGGCCTGCCATCAAGGGCCAAGCCCTGGCAGACTTCGTAACAGAATGCACCGCGAGGTCAGCGGTGGATGAAGAGCCTTCGGCGCCTCTTGATGAGTGGTGGACACTCTATACCGATGGCTCCTCGGCCACCAAAGCATGCGGAGGGGGAGTAGTTCTCATTACACCCGAGGGCTTCCGCGCCTATTATGCCATCCGCTTCTCCTTCAAAATCTCCAACAACGAGGCCGAGTACGAAGCCCTCCTCTGTGGCCTTCGGCTGGCAGCAAATCTGAAGGCAAAGATGATCCACGTCAAGTGTGACTCCAAACTGGTCGTGGGTCAAATTTCCGGGGAGTACGAAGCCAAGGAAGGAAGGATGAAGCAGTACAAGGAGGCTGCCAAGGAGTTACTTAGGGTATTTGAGGCACATTCTCTTACCCAAATACCGAGGGCTCAAAACTCCGAGGCCGACATTCTATCCAAGCTCTCGGATGAATCCCCGAGCACCTCTCAAAAATTGCGAGAATTGAGGAACTTAGCCTCTCAAGCATCCACGCGAGCCCCGTCATGAGCATTAACCTAAGGCCGGAGGATTGGATCTCCGACATCATCACCTTCATCAACACGGGTCAACTGCCCCAAGACGAAGCCCGCGCGAAGTTAGCAAAGCTGAGGGCTCCCAGCTACACCCTCGAGAATGGGAGGCTTTACAAAAGATCTTACAACGGCACCCTTCTCCGGTGCCTTCATCAAGATGAAGCCGAAGTCGCTATGGAGGAAGTGCACAGTGGCACTTGCTCAGCTCACCAGGGACCCTTCTCCATGTCCCGAAGGCTCATAGTTCAAGGCTACTTCTGGCCCACGATGGCTAGAGATTGTGCTGATCTAGCCCGAAGGTGCACCGCTTGCCAACACTTTCAGAAGGCCCCCGGCAGACTAGCGGTCAACTATGCCCCCATCAGCACCGCCATACCCTTCTCCAGGTGGGGTATTGACTTAGTAGGCCCTCTGCCGAGGGGTACCTCCAACAACAGGTACATCATTGTGGCCATTGACTATTTCACCAAATGGGTGGAGGCGGAGCCCCTTGCCAGCATCACTGAGGCCCGGTGCCGCCACTTCGTCCTCAAGAACATTCTGACAAGATTTGGCGTCCCCCAACAAATCATCTCCGACAATGGCACTCAATTTGAGGCAGCCCCCTTCTGCGCTCTCCTCGAGGCGTGGGGCATCAAACACACCTTTTCATCCGTCGCCTACCCTCAGGGCAACGGACAAGTAGAAAATGCCAACCGCACTCTCCTCGAAGGGTTGAAGAAGAAACTGGAAGCCGAAGGGGGAGGCTGGGTAGAAGAGCTACACAACATCTTATGGGCCTACCGTACCACCCCTCGGCGTGCAACAGGTGAAACACCCTTCTCTCTATGCTATGGCTTTGAGGCTAAGGCTCCAACAGAAGTGACCCTTCCCACCCGAAGGGTGGAACAGTATGAACCCCAGGTCAACGAAGCCAACATGGCCCTCGATCTCCACCTTATCTCAGAACGCCGAGAGAAAGCCTTTCTTAGGGCTGAAAACTATAGAAGACAAGTCAAAGGCTACATCGACGCCAAGGTCCGCTCCCGGGAATTTCAGGTGGGGGACTACGTCCTCCAACGGAGGGAGGCCAGCTTACCCACCGAAGGCGGTAAGATGGCGCCTAAGTTTGAAGGCCCCTTCATTGTCTCAGCCATCATCAAGCCGGGAACATACAAGTTAAAGCGTCCTAATGGGACAGAGGTCCCTAGACATTGGAATGTGCACCACCTTGTCAAATTCTATCAGTGAAACATGAGTGGCCAAGCCCTCATCAAGTGTAAATGATCAATGGCCCAAGGCCCCATCCGTTTTTGAAAGAATAATCAAAAGGCCAAGCCTTCATCACCTATATGTCACACGAGTGGCCCAAGGCCCCCTTCTCCCCTGAAAATAAGTGGCCAAGCCCTCGTCTCTTCACCAAAATAGGCCCAAGGCCTCTTCCCCTTATGAGGGGGAACAACAATTTAGGTACCAAGTACCAAGTGTATGGGTCACCCCCGTCACTCTTCGAAAACACCAAGTGTTTTCTCACTAAGCCGTACCCCACGAGGACGCGACCATGCAGACATTATGCATACTTTTACATGCTCTCCTAAAAAAAAAAAAAAAACCGAGGCAGTACCCCTCGGCTCCGGCTGGCACCAAGTGCCCCTGGCTGTTTGTGTTCCACACACAAACAAAACCCTTCCCAGGAACGCTTTCCGCGCCATCCCCCAAGGGGAGGCAGGCAACGGACCATGTCCCGGGCCCAGGATTCGACTTCCACAAACGAAACGCTCCCCGCGCTATCCCCCAAGGGGAAGCAGGCAACAGACCATGTCTCGGGCTGAGGGGACGACTTTCAAAACCGAGGCGCTTTCCGTGCTATCTCCCAAGGGGAAGCAGGCAACAGACGATGTCTCGGGCCGAGGAAACAACCCTCCAACCCTTCGGGATATCGGAAGGTCGTTCCCGAAGGGGGAGCCAATGGTTTACTCCGTTGCCTCCCGTATAGGCCAAGCCTTTCCTAGAGACCAAGTTTCTAGATGCCTCTCCTACATCATTCAAAAAAAAAAAAAAAAAAGGATGTGTAGGGGGGAAGGAACTCCCCGGATACTATTCTCCCCGGAGGCTCAACACTTCGGGTATATATTCCCGAAGGCTCCTACAAAGGCACAAGAAAATCTCTCAACAACAAGTCATCTGGCTACATAGCCGAAGGCTTCACTACATGAAGCCTTGGAGTACAACAGTTCCCCCGGAAGCCCAAGAAGAGGCCCTACCAATAGAACTCCACCAAACTTTGGCTGAGACTAAGCAACTAATTATATGCTGAAGCCCCCCCCCCCCCCCCCCCCCCGTTCAAAAGCTTACTACACAAGGAAGCTAGTCTATCTCACATCCGAAGGCATGCCCTCGGATCGGTGGGACGAGTTCATGAGACCCACAACAGCAGGACATCCATCGAACTCCTTCATCTGAGGGCTCACAACAGTGCCTATTGAAAATTTGGGGGAAATTTGACTAGGTCTAAAACAACAACGACCCCCCGGTGATCCTACATTACGTCCGAGGGGTCCTGATTCTATGCTATCAACCGGGAGGCTACACACGAGATCTGTTGAAGACAAATATCAGAATCTCACTAACTCCATGATCTTGAAGCCCCCGGCAAATATGTGCACGCTCGAAGGTTCACTACAGCCGATGGCCCCCCTAAGCCACTTGGCGATGACCTAGAGCTACGCTACTAAACGAAGGCTCAGCATTTCCGGGGGCACAAGATACAATTTCACTTGGGAAAATACCTAAGTCTAATTCATTTTAGCCCTCGGTCCTAAAACTTCACCCCGGAGGCAATTACAAGGATTCTTTACCGAAGGCTTCCAATGGAGTTTTACTTAGATTATTTTCTGAGTTTCTGCTCTACAGCCGAGGGATTTTGACAAAAAGTTTTGCTGTGAAAAGTTTCTAAGTCCACGACAACGACCCCCCGACGATACTACACTACAGCCGGGGGCTGGCAAGTGGTTACACTTAGAAGATTTTTCTAAGTCCACAAAGTTGTGGCCTTCGGGAAACCAGACAAAAGAGAGGCGGGCATACATTCAAAAAAAAAATCAAAGAAAGGAGGCATTCATTCAGAAAAGGCCGAAGGCAATCATTAATTCACAAAAGGTATTCAAAGTACAAAACAGGTGTTCGTTTACATACACGGCCGGAGCCAGAGATTACAAACTATTACAAAATGGTACTTAGAAAAATTTTAAGATGGGACGTTTTCAGCTCCATCCTCTTTCAGCTTTGAGGCGGCATCCTCCCCGGCGGCCTTCGAGGTAGCCTCTTCCTCTTCATCATCGTCGGCCTCTTTCATCAGCTCGGAGTCTTCGAGATCTGGTCTCTCGACACCCGGGGGAAGGGGCACCCTGGTATCTGGCTGGAGGGGGGGAAGACCGTAAGCTTCGGGTTTGAAGTCCTGAGGGTCAACGCCGAAATGCCTAGCGAGCCTCCGATAGACGAGCCATTGGGTAAAAAACTCGCCCCCATCATAGTACTCCTTGCCCTTCTGGGCTAGCCACATCGCCCCGGGGCCACCAACCCAGTTGTCGACGCTTTCCTCAATCACCGAGGCCACCCACTGCCTCCGGTCCTCATCTTTCCAGCCTCCGGCGACAAAAGCAGCAACAACATCTTTCTCGGCCTGAGTGATGGCCACCTTCTTCGCTTCCTCGGCCTCGTCGGCAGCGGCCTTTGCGGCGGAAGCAGCGAGCGTCTCGGCCTCCGCCTTGCCCTCGACCTTGCCCTCCCTCCGGGCATCCTCCAACCTCAGCTCCGTCTTCCGGAGGGTCTCCTCCAGGATTGCCATCTTCCAGATGGCCTCGGTGTTAGTCACAACGAGCTTCCTCAAAGCCTCGTCGGACTCCGCCTTCTGAAGGCGCAAATGTTCCACCCTTCGGATATGTTCTCCGAGGGCTACACTGGCCTGCAGACATACAAAGAAAAAACAGAGGGTCAGACCACTACGCCATGGAGAGACTCAACGGCTAAAAGAAGAAAAATAGTGAGACTCACAGTCACCGAGGCCTGGAGAAGCTTGGCGTCCAGGGCAGCGTCGTCATGCCGGCCGAGGGTCGACCTATCCAGTGAAGGAGTAGCCCCGTTCAGGAACTCCATCGGATCCAGGGTGCCATGCGTGATGGCAGTCCCTTTCTTGATGGAGAATTGGATGTTCTCCCGGGGCCAGGGCCCATCTTCCATCTGACCCGAGAGAGGTGCAGGAACAGTCACCACCACCAGGGGGTCCCCGAAGAAGAGTGGCCCTCGGAGACGACCAGGGGAGCGTCCTTAGCACCGACGATCTTCTTGGGTTTTTTGCCGGGAGCCGCATTACTTTTCCCCGGCGCCTTCCTCTTTGCCGCCTCAGTTCGAAGGGCACCAGCACCCTCGGCAACATCTTTGCAGGGCCCCTCGGCCCCCTGATCTTTCCCAACTTCCCCCTCTGGGAAAAAGTCATCTACGGGCCTCTGTTGGGAGGGGGCCCCCTCCTTCGGCTTCTTCTTGGGATCCTTGGCCAGCTGTTTCTTGAGCTTTGCGAAGTTCTTCGCATCCATCTCTACACCTGAAAAAGAAGGAAAACATTGCAAAGGTAAGTCACACATCAAGGAGCGCAAAAATATCCTAAGTACAAGACTAGGACCCTTCGGCAATCACCTCCGGCACTCTCATACACCCTATCTATCGGGGGGTATTCGTCGCCAGTCTCCCCTATCAGTCGGAATCGCCGGAAACCAAGGCGAAGCAGCTCCTCCGGAAGAGTGGCATCCTTGATGGTCTTCTGCTTGTCCGAGCCCTCCGGTTTGGCTACCAGCTTCTTCCCCTCCTTCGCAAGAAAAGCATTCCCCACTTTAGGGTGCCTCTGGAAGTTGTCACGAAGGGGAGCAGGGAAAGGATTCTCCTCCATCCGAATGAAGCAGAATTTGTCCTTCCAACCTTTGTGGGAGGAAGGAACCTCAGAGAACAGCCTCCACTCCGGAATCTGTTGAAGATTAGCAAAGCCCTCGCTATTGGCATGCCCCCCCCCCCCCCCCCCCCCGACAGAGATTGAAAGAAAGGAGAAACTGATCTAGCGAGGCCTCCACTCCCCTTTCCCGGCATAAAGACAAGAATCCGGCTAGGTAAGAATGGCTGTTCGGAGTAATCTGGCAGGGGGCGAGTTTGACGAAGCGAAGATACTCCAGTACGAAGGGGTGGAGTGGGAACCGAAGCCCCAACTCCACAGATAGGATGTGCACCGCGAAGCAGCCTTCGGGAGGGCGTAGGAGCACATCATCTGGTCCCGGCTCTACCACTTGTGCCGAAGGCCCAACAAAGAATTGCGTCGCCATATATTCAGCATGCGTGGCCTTGGTTTCCACTTCGAGAGCTGCAGTGTTCAAATATGAGTGCCCCTCCGGAATTCCGACAGGTCGGCCCACGTCGGCAGCAGCTTGTTTCTTCTTAGAGGGCCCTCGGATCTTCTTCTTCTTACCCGGAGCCACACTGAGGGGCTCCGGATCCAGGGGCCTAGAACTCCCCGCTTCGACATCATTACGAGGCGGGGGGACGGCGACGGTCACCTTCATCCGCTCCTTCTCCTCCTCCTCCTCGGCCACTTGGAGGGCGAGGGCAAGTTCTTCGTCTTCAACGACTTGTTCAAAGTCTTCAGCTTCGGCCTCAGTTCTGAGATTATCTTGGACCTCCAGCGCCACTGCGGAATCGTTCTTGTCCGAGGAGGTCTCACTCGAGGACTCCACGTCCGAATAGCCCTCTTGTTGCACTGAGGGCTCCCTCGAAATATCTTGAGAATCGCTTTGGCTTGACATTTTACCGAAAAGAAGTTGGAGGGTATAAGAGAAGAAGGCTACTAAACGAAGGCTCCCTAAAAATTCACTAACACTAAATCAAATGGAGGAAACGGCAAAGTATGCTAAGGAATTCGAAGAACTGAAGAAGAACTGACCTCGAAAATTGCTTTTGATCGAAGGAATTACTTTCTCTCTCTAGAAAAATGAGCAGAGCTTCGCTATAGCTTAGGGACGCACAAGGGAAATGGCTTGGGGCTCGGGGTATTTATAGGTTTTCAGCCTCGAGAACTGGGCCTCGATTTAAAAAAGCCATCATTACGGGCCGCCAGTTCACCCAATGGGCGCCTCCCGCCCACCTTCAACCAACGAGGACACGCCACGTCAACTCCTCTCCCAACGGCTATATTACAACAACTATATTTCGGCAATACTGCGGTGCCCTCGAATGAAAGCCTCCGGTTA
Organism: Cuscuta epithymum; assembly: GCA_945859915.1. Classification (NCBI taxonomy): domain Eukaryota; kingdom Viridiplantae; phylum Streptophyta; class Magnoliopsida; order Solanales; family Convolvulaceae; genus Cuscuta; species Cuscuta epithymum. The sequence continues at coordinate 1,652,487 of CAMAPF010000959.1, read as the reverse complement.
TCACTCACCGCATCCTTCAGGCAACAAGTTCCACCAAGCGCCTTCGAGCCCGTAGCAGCATAAGCCTTCGGCTTATCGATGTTACCAGCCCTCGGGAACTCACCAACACATCATAACTCCTTCAGCCCGAATATACTTTCGGCCTAAAGGAGTGGGGGACTGGGATACACCCCTCGGGAATCACACTGAACAAAGTTTCTCACATAGCAAAAACTTACTAGTGACATGCAAGTGACACATGAAGCCTTCGAGCAGACATTACAGGGGAACCCCTCGGGGCACATAACTCAATATACCCTTCGGCAACAGCGAAATATCAAAAGGGTCCCACAAGCCACTTGTGGCAATGAAGCACCCCTCATCGCAATACATGCAGACAATACATCTATGCTTTCCTCAGAAAATCCTCGACATGTGAGGGACTGAGGAAAGCCTTCGGCAGTCATACAGGTGTTATACTTCCCTCAGAAAACCATCGACATGTGAGGAACTGAGGGAACCCTTCGGCGATCAGCAGGAGACAAGTTCTCACACAAAGGCGCCCGACTAGATGGTGAAGCCTCCGGAAGAATCCACACATCTACTCCTTGCTTCCGGAAGAATCCACACATCTACTCCTTGCTTCCGAAAGAATCCACGCATCTACTCCTTTTCCCTCAAGTACCTTTCGGCAAAAGGAGTGAGGGACTCCTGATGGAGTATATGGCCCAGGAACCCCTGGCCCATAGACTCCTACTTCTCCTACACAAGTCCATTGAGCCCAGAGAACAACTCAGGCCCAAATGCAACGGCCCAAGCCTCAAAGAAGCCCAGGTTACACACTGGGGGGTGCCTTCGGCCTCCTTGGCCGAAGGCTCCAAAAACTCACAGGACAGCCTTCTCTGACATAAGAAGCTACTGGGAGAAAACGGCGAAAGACATGAGCCTTCGGCATTATCAAGCCCTCGGCATCGGAGAAGCCTTCGGCTGAACCAAGCCTTCGGTCACACAAGGCCGTCGGCTACACAGGGGTCCTTGGTCACATGGAGCCCTCGGCTACACAGGGAGCCTTCGGCCAAACACGCTCAATCATCGAAGATTCCTTTTGGAGACAACCAACCACCGCATTTAATGCCACGTCACATCCGCCAACCGCATTCAATACGGTGAACGTACCACTGCCGGTGCCACCCGGCTGATGTGACCCTTCGGCCGTTGGATTACTGACACGTGTACTCTCATCGCATTTATTGCTGCTATAAATAGCAGCCCTTATTCACCTTGTAAACCACGCTGAGTTCATTTAATAAAATCGACTCTCTCTCCTCCTATTTACGCTGACTTCTCTCTAGTTATTCCCGCAATAACCCCTCGGATAGGATACCCCCCGGATAGACTATCCATCACAATCTAAATGGATATGAAATCCAAATTCCACAAAATTATTCACAATGAAATTATTAACTCCAACTCATCATACTCAAATATACCATAAATAGTCCAAAATATAGGATACTTCATAAATAGCTCAAATCTCAAATGTCAATCCAATAACAATTCATGTGTAATTTCAAATGCTCAAAATATCACCCAATATAAAATACTCAAATCTCAAATATATATAATTCACAATCACAATTGATACGTAAAATCTCATTAACTATCATATACTCAAATGATCTCAAATAACTAGTCACAAATAAATTTATATGGGAAAAGCATGAAATTTGGTTGACATAGTACTTACCTCGGTTTGTGAAAATTCCTAACCAAAGCTTTAACCCCGATCTTCACCAAAATCCACCTTTTTAATTGAGACAATATAATTAGTCATTTATTCTATTCTTAATTATTTATCCGATTTCCCCCTCCTGTAATTGTTAATATATTAACTATCACTTTATTTCTTAATTTAAACTTTTACTTTATCTATTAATTTCTTTCATTAATTAGCTATTTCATTTGTAAATCTGATGTCCGAATATATGATTACTTTAATTTACTGATCTCCACCAACTGAATTTAGTCTAAAACAGTCGAGTCACAATTTAGTTTAACTGGTCCAGTTACGTTTATTCAAATTTTACAAATGAAATTTATAACTCATTAGTACAAAAGTCCAGTTTAATCGGTATAAAATATTACTACAAAATTTCCCAATTAAAGTGATAACTCATTACAAGTGAATAAGATCAATTATCATTATCATCCTTATTATTATAATTATTTATACTGCGTATTGTTATTGTCCGTAGTTTCCTTCCAACCCAGAATTGTTATTAGGTAGATTCTATGGTACCCAAAAGGTACCGTACCTTTGTCCACATGGACCAATCAGAATGTTGCAGTTGAATTATTTAAGTCTAAATTAAAATTGATATACCTATGTGGACCAATCAAGTGAATGGTAGGTACGGTACCCCATTTTTTAAATGGGTACCGGAGTTCTCACCTTGTTATTATGGAGCATTACTAACTCAACCGGTCCATCTCATTAGTACTAGTATTTATTAAGACAAAACAAAATAACAGAACAGTACCGATTGTGCTTTCTTCTTCCTCACGCGGTCGGCACTGCTTCGACGCGGCGGCTCTCTGGCTTCCTTTCCACTGCTGCGACGGCAAGTCAGACGTGCAACGAAGGAACCCGGCGTCAAGGAGTGTTTGGTCGTAAGTCCGGTCTTCTGCAGTCCTTCTTCCGGCGTTCTGTAAAATCTCCTCCGGCGGCGACCCTTACCGGCAGGAAGACCCAGTCCGCCGAGCTCTTTTAATGTAGCGGCGTTCGTTCTGCGGCAACGAGGAAGATGGCCCTTCTCTTCCTCTCCCTCTCCCTCTCTCTCTTTTCCTACACTTTCTTTTCTCTTTTCTTTTCTCTCTCTCGTGATGGTGAGTTGATCGGCAAGGGCTCGGACTTCTTTTCTCTTTGTTTATTTTCTTTGACGGAGACGTGTATATATATCTACGCACAAGACTCCAGGTCTACGGTTACGTTTCTTTTGCCGACGTGATCTTATCGGGTTAGCTTTGAATTGCATATAAAACATATGAATGGTATGGCTGGCATGGGTCATTCTCATCGGATCAATGGCAGTTTCCTTCTTAGTTTGTACTCTGTAGGGTAATACGCATGTGTATTTGTCTAATATAAGGTGCATGTATCGTATATTATTAGAGAAAATTAACATGGATATTACTAAAACACAACCTCTTTCCCAATCTATGAGTCCGTCAGTTTTTTTTCCCTACACTACCATCCGTATATTGTGCATGGTGCGTATTTTTTTTTATTTCCACGCATGCCCTCTGTTTTAATTATGGGAAAGAGTTATTTTACCCTATTTTTGTGGCAGTCATATCCATTATGAAAGGAAACGGCGGATGCATGCATGACTTCTTATTGAATGCTATTCCTATAATTAAGGAATACATTTATTTTAGAAGAAATTACCAAAAGACGGGAGTATCGCGTCTGACATGCCAAAACACGGGAAAGTGATTTAGGTTACCAAAACACGGGAGTCGGAATTGGTTGTTCCGACTAGAGATTAGGGTTTCAAAATAATTTGAAACACCTAGTCGGAATTGGGGAATCCGACTACGGCATTGTGAAATTTTTAATTTTTTTTATATGTTTCGAAAGGTGAGGTGTTTAACTATTTGGAAAATAATTTGAAACACCTAGTCGGAATTGGCGAATCCGACTAGGGCATTGTGAAATTTTTAATTTTTTTTTATATGTTTCGAAAGGTGTGTTTAATTATTTGAAAAATAATTTGAAACACCTAGTCGGAATTGGGGAATCCGACTAGGGTATTATGATTTTTTTTTTTTTAATGTTTCGGATGGGTGAGGTGTTTAAATGCGGATCGATTATTTTACCAAACTCCTACACTAATATCCCTATAAAATCCATTCATTTGTTCTCAAAATTTACACACTCCAACAACACTTCTTTCTTTCTTAAAGTAATATATTCATTATTTTTTTTTGTTTAGCACTCTGCTCTCATATTATATTTATAATATATACCACATATAAAAATGTCTAGTGAGAGTAATATTGTTGTTATGGTTCATTGGAATGGCTCTACATCTCAAAAAGATGATGAAATAGAGTACTCCATACATCCTAGGGCTGTACTATTCATCAGTGAAGAAGATGATTATACTACTATACATGAGAATGTTCTAAATCATGTTAGAGGCGACAGATTTTCCGAAATTAAATTAATTCACGGAAAATTTCCGAAATATAAGAATTCGGTATATGTTGCTTCTAGATTATGGCCCATTCATGATGAGCGGACATGGCGTCATTTTTTCCGGATCGCTACAAATGAGTATGGGGAGTTGCACATTTACGTGGAAGCTTCAGTGACCCCGCCACAAAATTTGACGTTCCACGGAACTCCCGGAGTGGAAGGCCCATCATCAAGTCGGAGGAACAACCGCGAAACGTTTCAGAACTACGAAACTCCCGGTATGTATAGTTCAAGTTAAGTAGAATTTACAATGATTTCATTTTATTTGTTGTCATTTTAAGAGTGTAGAAGTAGTTAGTTTAGTAATTTGTAAATGTTTTACTTTAGATTGTTAAATTGGAATTTTAGAGTTAAATTTGCCTATAATTGATCTACTTAATTACTTTATAATTTAATATCTTTATAATAATATTACGCGCATCTAATTAATTAAATGTGATTTATATATTACTCCATACTTATTATTTATATATTTACGATATTGATTTAGACGGAGATAGTATCACTAAATTAAAAAGGCTATATATATCTTTAACTTATAATTTGACTTAATTAGTTTTTTAGGAGTGTAGAAGTAGTAGATTTAGTAATTTGTAAATTTTTTAATTTATTTGTTAAATTTGAACTTTAGAGTTAAATTTAGCTATAAAATACTTGAAAGTTAGAAAGAGTCTTAAATTTAGAATTTGCCTTAAAGTTTGGTTTTAGGAGTGTAGACGTAGTTCATTTAGCAATTTGTAAATGTTTTAATTTAGATTGTTAAATTGGAATTTTAGAGTTAAATTTGGCTATAAATTACTTGAAAGTTAGAAAGTGTTTTACATTGATTTGTTAAATTGGAATTTTAATTTAGTGTATAATATTATTCTTAATATATCTTTGTAATTCAGATACAAATATTATCGAATTTTAACAGATAATCAAATAAATTTTATATCAAAATTCATGTGATTATATTTCCTTTGTTTTTTTCGCATGTACCGCATCTAGCATTTCGCATCTACCGCATCTATCCAAACCATATGTACAAATTCATTAATGCCTTTAATGTAAATAATAATATGGAGTATTATGCTGTGCAAACCGTACCGCATTACATGGCACCAAGACATATTTAGATTTTAATGTAAATAAAAAATGAAATGTAATGCTGTCGGAATTCACAAATCCGACCAAGGTTTTTTTATATAATTTTTTACATGCCTATTTTAAGTGCTGTCGAATTGAAAAATAGAAAAAAAATAAAAACCCCTATCGGATAGCCCAATTCCGACTAGGGGGTTGACGTGCACTTTGTCACGGTGCGTCAAAATACATTCAATACTAACACTTATACGTAGTATAGGTGAAGTAGAGTTCGTATCCACAGGGAAAGGAATAATTTATCTTTTTAACGAAAGGAGTAAATAAAGGGGGGTTTTGGGTTGAATGATTTAATTAAATTAAACACGAAGATGAACGAGTTATATGTGATTTAATTCAAAGATAAAAAGGACTTGGCATTGCTACTTTCCACTTGTTGATATATTTCAGTCGATCATTGTTATATCTATAACTTATCTCCTCTCGAATACTCAATCGAGGAGTATATCCAATTCATCGAGGAAAGTTATTAACAACGACCGTTCATTAATAACCCTTACTATTAGTCAAGTATAGAACAACGCCATATACCTACTTGATAGTAGCATTTAATCTCTTAACTCATTGATGAAATCAATTGAGATTGATAACCTTAACACAACGGTTTCGGTTTAACCAACAAAATTAATCCCTCTTAAGTTTACTAACCACGACCGTGCATTAATAAACCGAAGTTACTTACTTGTGAAACCATCAACGATTAACCATCGGTTCGTTGATCGTTTCTAGTAATAATTAATATTTGAAACAAAACTAGTTGATCCTTTAAGTAATGTTCAAAAATATTAATATGAAATATGAATAGGAATTAATTAATACTCAAGGAAGAATATTAAGGAAAATGAATCCTACTATAGTTAATATCAAGATGTTAACTAATTGTCATCTTAGTAACACTCCCCAATATTAACATAGAGGAAGGAATAGCTATTACTAAGACCAATGTCAAGATGTTAACTAATTGTCATCTTAGCAACACTCCCCAACATTGATATAGAAATAGTATTTAAGAGAAGCATTAATATTCAAGGAAAGAAGTTAAGAAAATAACTCACAACTTTAATAATCAACAAGCTTCAAGAGCAACACCAAGAAATGAAAGTTTAGCTCCTCATTTGGAGACTAAACATGCTAAAAGAAATATAGAGAAATGCTATTCTAAACTGAGCTTAAGAGTATAAAGGAATTGGTTCTTAAAAGTGAAGGAAAGGAGGTGTATTTATAGGCTCTTTGAGGTGCAGGTCGAGTACTCGATCGAGTATGTACATATACTCGATCGAGTATGTGTAGAACTTCGAACTCGATCCATACTCGATCGATATTCGGGTATAATTTATAGCTATACCCGATCGAGTATGTCGGTGTACTCGATCGGGTATGACAATAGAACGTGGCCAAATCTTTCCTTGCATGTTCATTTGTTCCCGGATCGGATCCTTGAAAATCAGTATTGGTACTCGATCGAGTATAAGGTATACTCGATCGAGTATAGGTCAAAATCAGGAACTTTCCTTCTTTTTGTCTTGTACTCTTGCACCTTCCTTCACCATTGATCATTTGATTGATCTTGGACCTGTTTAAGCTCAGAATAAACCTAATCTAAACAATTTACAAGAATTTAACAAACTAAACTATTACACCGAAAGTGTGTAATTTCCGAAATATTAAACAACCAAAACTAACTAAAAACGTAAATAAACACACGGAAATTACAAACGTATCAGGGGTGTTTTTTAGAAATCTTTTGTTTTGTTTTGAAAAACTATATATATTAAATTTTATAAATTACATTTTTTATAAAAACTTTTATATAAATTACATTTTATATAAACTACATTTTTATAGAAAAAATTTATTTTGTTTAGAAGTATTTATTTTAGTAATTTTTAACTCATTCAATTAGATAAACTCACATTTTATAATATAACGCGTTTAAACAAAATCTAACCCATTAAGTCATATGAAATCATCCAGACTCAGGGGAAGAGTCGGACGACCCAGACTACGAACAAGGTTTTTGTAGTGATGTCGATTCAGCCACGAGGGATAACAATGATGACAAGACAGTAGACCCCACCTGGGCCAATCTAGAGCTACAAGAACCATATGAGCTAGATTATGAGCCTGAAAGACTCGAAGTCGGCGCAATTTTCCCTTCATATGATGCACTGAAAGAAGCGGTGGCGAGAGAAAACATTCGTCAATTTCGTCAATTCCAATCGGTTGACAAAAGGGTACGGTCCTGGAAGGCGGTTTGCATATACCCGACCCTTTGCACTTGGCATATCCAAGCAGCAGAAGGTATGACTTCAACAATGTGGAAAGTAAAAAAATATCAACCCCATCACAGTTGCAGGGAGGATCCTATCACGGCTCGGGATGATAGGATCCTAACGGCCAAGATCATAGCGAGTGAAATCGCTCCAAAAGTGAAAGTCGACCCGGACTACAGCATTAAACTGATAATGTCAGACATATATGAAAAATTTGATATCCGTGTTTCATATAAAAAAGCTTGGAATGGACGCTTGATCGCTCTGGAGCGTAAATTCGGCAATTGGGAGGCCTCATATAATGAACTTCCTATGTTATTGGAAGCTATACAGTTTTCAAATCCGGGGACGGTTGTTCATTTGCAATCACAACAGGCCGGCAGTCCTGATACGTCTGAATTCCGTCGAGTGTTCTGGTCATTCAAAGCTTCTATAGACGGTTTCAGATTTTGCTTACCCGTAGTCTCGGTTGATGGGACTCACTTATATGGCAAATACAAGGGGGTTCTTCTAGTAGCGGTAGCCATGAACGCTAACCGTGAGATATTTCCTCTTGCATATGCTGTTGTTGAGAGTGAGAATGCTGACAGTTGGTCGTGGTTCTTTGCAAGGGTTGTGCGTGATGTGGTTGGAAGTCATCGTAGTGTGTGCGTTATCTCCGATCGTCATGCAGGAATTGAAAGTGCATTTAGATCCTTGCCAGAGTTGAGATCGCCACAAGTTTCAAAGCGTTATTGTCTCCGTCACATATGGAGTAATTTCATGACCAAGTTTAGAAACGCGGAACTGAAGAAATTATGTTGGCAAGCTGGTAGCACTCCCACAGAACAGGAATTTCATGACTGTATGGAACAAATACGAGGCATAAATGAGAGTGCCTTTTTGTATTTGAATGAGATTCCTGTTGAGATGTGGGCCCTGAGCTATGACGATGGCAAAAGATATGGCATTTTGACGACAAACCTTTCAGAAAGTTTTAACAATGTCTTAAAGGGATGTCGCACATTGCCTATCTGCGCACTAGTAAAGGCCACATTTGATAAAGTCGTCCAACTATTTGCCGATCGACGAAATGCGGGAATAATGTGGCACCAAGCTGGATTCTTGTATCCAAAGAACATATGGAAGGCTGTTCTTGAGCGATCACAGCGTAGGTATCACACAACAATTGTCCCGCACAATCGAACAACGGGGATTTACTCTGTAGCTATTAGTTCGCATGATCCAGTGACAATCGATCTGACAAGGCAGGAATGTGGGTGCGAGTATTGGAAGCAGAATGGGCTGCCATGTGTTCACGCATATGCGGTTTGTCGGTTTTTAAAAATAACCGTAGACGGCCTCATCCCAGACGTGTATTCGTTAAATGCGTACATCCGGACGTACGCTTCTGATATTATGCCTATTAATAATGCGTACATCCCAGCAGAAACACAACATACACTTCTCCCACCCACAAACAACAGATCGGCTCGAGTCGGTAGGCCACAGAGAACTCAATTTACTAACGAAATGGATTTGCGTGCTACGGGTAGAGAAAATGGGTAATATTGTAATGTATACGTTTCTGGATTTTTTGTTTTGCATCCAATTAGTAATGATCTATTTGTTCTCTTTTTAGAATCTGTTTCATTGTATCTGACATTTTGGTTCACATAAATTCCATCAGATAAATTTAATTTTGTACGACGCCGTATAAATTCAGATAAAATTAATCAGATAAAATCAAGCAAATAAAATTTTATTAGATAAAATCAAGCTGATAAAATTTTATCAGATAAAATTAATCAGATAAAATCAAGCTGATAAAATTTTATCAGATAAAATTAATCAGATAAAATAAGATCAAATTTAATGACATAAATATATCACATAAATTTTAACAGAGAAAGAGTATCTATAAATAATTCATTTGAAAGATACAATTATGGAAAGTTTTGCCATGTGTCATCTTCTAAGCAAACTTTCATTATAATATTTTAGATTTTCTTTCCAATTTAGTAAATAAACTATACTTCCGTTAATTAGTATTAAAGGTAGATTAGAACTCATCTTACGTTTAATTCAAAGCTAAGGTAATTCAAAAAATAAAATCTCATATTTATTTTTAAGTGCTATAACTTTTCAATTTGTACTTTGATGGTTACAAAAAATATATCATAATTTATAACTTTTTATTCTCTTTCATATGAGACCAATCTATCTATCTATCTATAGATAATACATTTTAAAGATACAATTATGGAAAGTTTTGCCATGTGTCATCTTCTAAGGAAACATTAATTATAAAATTGTAAATTCCCTTTCTAATTTGGTATGTTCGTTAATTATTCTTCCTATACATTAGTTTTTAACTTAGATTAGAACTGATGTTACGTTAATTTATGACTAATCTCTAAGTTGGAATCCTACGTCCTCTTTAAAAAAAACTTCCTAAAACTATGCAACTCAAATAATAAAATCCCATGTTTATTTTAATCTAAAATAACTTTTGAATTTGTACTTTAATTGTTACAAAAAATATATTAAATTTCATAAATTTTTAATATATTTCATATGACACCGATATTGAATATATATAAATAAAAAATAGTTTAATACTTTAAAAAACATTTGTATTTTAAAGTGATATATCTTAGATGAGTTATAATTTAACACGACAAAAGTTCCATAATTTATAATTGCAATCTCATTTGATAACACTGAAATTGGCTGAATCGGCATTTTACTCAAATTTATGAAAATCTGGCTGAAGTGGTTGAATAGACTGATTCTGTTAACTTATGAAAAATTAGATTTAATTTTTTTTGCTAACAAAATAAATACGGAGTATTTTTTTATGAAAAACAACTAAAATAATCCCCCATGGTAACTTCAGCCAATACAGCCAGAAAATCAACTCCAATTTTATTTTTTCTACAAGACAGGTGTTTTAAAGTGTTAAATTATTTTTTATTTTTATATATTTAACATTGGTGTCATATGAAAGATCATAAAAAATTGTGAATTTTGATACATTTTTTGTAACAATTGGAGTGCAAATAAAAAAGTTACACCATATTAAAATAAACATGACATTATATTTTGGTGGGGCCCTGATGAGTTATAATTGAACACGACAAAATTTCCATAATTTATAATTGTGATCTCATTTGATAACACTGAAATTGGTTGTATCGGTTGATTCTACTGAAATTTATGAAATTCTGGCTGGAGTGGTTGGATAGACTGATTCTGGTGACTTATGAAAAATTATATTTAAAATATTTGTTACTAATAAAATATAGATTCTTTTTCATAAAAATGGCCAAAATAATCCTCCATAGTAACTTTAGTCATTACAGCAGGAAAATTAACTTCAATATTACTTTTTCTTCTCATTACTACCTCCGTCACGCTAATATTAGAACGGAAGAGGGTGACACGATTATTAATAAAAGTGAGTTTATGTGATTGATATTAATTGATAAAATAAAAATGATTTAGAGCCACACAAACTTTACCAAATTTGATATGTGACAATTTTAGTGGGACTTTCCAAAAAACGTAAAATGAAACAATATTAGCGGGACGGAGAGAGTATTACATAATTCAGCGTGCGAAATAAAAGCTTTGAAAAAAACCAACATTTAAAAAACATTAAAAAAATATGTACAACTTACACGGGTAAAATGCTAGAATAAATTTGTGTCTTAGACGGGTTATGTTTAGTAATTCTAGGAGGCACATAAAGCAATTTTCTATTTGGATACATAGAGCCCATTGGTAACAGTGAAATTGGCTGAATCAGATAAAATTGAAAATGGTAAATTTGTGTCTTGCATGGGTTAGGGTTAGTAATTCTAGAGTCAGGGGCGTAGCTAGGATTGAAGGTTGGACTAGGCTGGTACAATAAATTTTTTAGATAATTTTTTTCACATAAATTTTTACACTGAAAATACAAAGAATTTTCAAATTTGGGGCGGGCCATGGCCCGGTTGGCCACCCCTCTACCTCCGCCACTGTTCTAGACGACACATAAAACAATTTCTTAATTGGATACGTAGAACGCATTTGGTGACACTGAAATGGGCTAAATCGGATAAATCAGGTGAAATTATGGGTGAAGTGTTGCACTGGTTGAGTTATTGAAAAATTGTATTTAAAATATATTTTGTTAATTAAGTTAAGACAAAAATACATGAAAAATAGTTATAATAATGTTCTATAGTAAATTCAGTTAATTCAGCTAGAAAATTACTCCAACCTAATATACTTTGATTATTTCCCAATTCAGCGAGCGAAGTCAAAATTAAACTACGCAATTGACTAACACATTTGACGATAAGATGAAAACAAAGGTTGCCAAACAGGCTCATAGATTAGGGCGATGCTTGGCATATAGAACTGTAGGTGGAAATTAATGTCTGAATTAAAGTCTATTGTCTGAACTCAAGACTATTGTCTAGAACATAATTTTGAACTTTTAGTTGGATGACGTAAATCTGTTTGGCAAAAAGAGCTAAAAATTAACCAGATAATATGACATCAAACTAGAAATTTTCAAAAGCAAGGAATCCACCCTAAAACTCCATATTAGATTAGAATAGATCTTCCGAATCATTTTGCACATTCTAATTTCCTGATATAATACTAATAACAGTAATAAAGATGTTTTTTGTTTGGACTAATTTTTTAGCTTAAACATATATGGTGTGATATTATGAGTAATAAAAAACTATTATAAATTAACTTAAGGTACATGTATTCCAAATGTAAAACAAGTATTGCAGTTTTAAAATGTTTTTTTTAATATTTTTTAATTTTAAATATATTAATATATAACTTTATCTTGAAAGTCAAAATGGTGCAAACATAACTAAGCAAGTACACATACAATACATCTAACAAAAAGAACTTTTTAAAAACCCGAAATTTGAAGAACATTAAGAAGTTAAAAAAATACTCCATATATGTATAACTTTCCATCTGTACATTAGAGAATTTAAAAAATGTTTGAGATGGTTAGAATGTGATGAGAAGCAATTTTAGTAAAAGAAAATTAAAAGGGATAAAATTGTCTTACATGGGTTAGGTTTAGTAATTCTCGGAGCACATAAAGCAATTCCTTATTCGATACATACGGCCTGTTTGCTAAAATGCAAAAGGGGATTACAAATTAAAATCATACAATTAACCTCAAGAGCTAATTCCTCAAATATGTTTTAATTAAGTAAAAAATTCTTAAAAACATTTCAAAATGATGAATATGAGATTTATTCATGTATGAATTTATGCAATAAGGTCATTTAACTCTATAGGTCAATGTCTCAAAATAATAAAAGTAAGATATGTTTGATAGCTCCAAGCCACCAACTTTTCAATGAGATTGTTGAGCTAGAATAGAACTGTCTAGCCTATTGTACTCATTTTTCCATTTTCTTACTACACACATACAACTTTAATAATACCACTACACTTGAAAACTCAAATTTCCATAAGTTATCATATGGATCATAGTATAAGTTCAATATCACTTATTTTAGTTAATTAGATCATATTACCCTCAATAACTCATTCTAAAAAAATGAGAACTGTCTAGCCTATTGTACTCATTTTTCGATTTTTTTACTACACACATACAACTTTAATAATACTACTACACTTGAAAACTCAAATTTCCATAAGTTATCATATGGATCATAGTATAAGTTCAATATCACTTATTTTAGTTAATTAGATCATATTACCCTCAATAACTCATTCTAAAAAAAAATAAATCAGTCGCTAACAATCACAATATGCAGCCTGTTGTCGCCATCATTGTCTTCATTAAAATAGGAATGTCACGAAAATTTATATTATAAACTCTTTTCATGAAGTCAGAGATTGAAGGACTAATTTGCAAAATTTTAAAATCGTGAAGGGCATCTAAAAACAAATTGACTACACCCAATTTAGATATATAAATTAAAAAAATGTGTAGTTAGTTTTGAAAAAAACAATAAACCGGGATGAAATTTAATGGAAATAATAGGCATTTAGCATTTTTATTTTTTGTTTAGGTAAATATAGTTGAAAAGATTAATTTCATTTGGATGCAAATGAGAGTTACAAGAATGCTATTTTCATTGGAAATTATTGACTGCAAATATGTTTAGATAATTAGTTAAAAACAAAACATACTCAATAAATTAGAATATGCATTATAAACCAACGTTAAAATCGACTGAGTAAGTGATTTTCTGTTCATAAACTAAAAATCAAAATCATTTAAACCCGTGCATCGCACGGGTAAAGATACTAGTAAATTAATAACTTCAATACTCCTACCGAACTACTCCATAAACACATTCGTGAGGGCTACCCAAATCTTAGGCGATTTAGGCGTGAGGGCTCGAAGCCCGTATGTATGTACTCCATCTGTTTCCGCTTCCTCACGACATCATCTGTTTCCGCTTCCTCGCCTAAATCTAGTTTAGGAGTATCTGTCAGCAAACAAACACATTCATGATTCATCCATAAACAAACACATTCATTCATCCATAAACAAATACATTCTTTCACGCGGATCACAATCTAACGGTTTGAAGAAGCTTTCGGATCACCATCTAACGGCCTATACTCCAGTCGGAACTGCCTAATCCGACTGGGAGGAATCCTTTCCTTTTCAGCTTTAATCCCGTGAGCAACCTTTTGTCCAATTCATCTCGTGATATTACCCCAATTCATCTCGTGATATCTATTTTTTTTTATAAATAGAATGTAAATTTTACCCCAATACTCCCTTACTACATCATTACTCAATCTCAGTTTTTTCAATCCCAAGCAAATCAAAACTTTGGGAGCAGTCAAATTTCCAGGTTAGTTCAATTTCGGTTTTAGGAGTGTAGGAGCAGTTAATTTAGTAATTTGTAAATTTTTAATTGAGATTGTGAAATTGGACTTTTAGAGTAAAATTTAGCTACAAAATGCTTGAAACTTATAAAGTGTGTTACATTTAGGATTTGTCTTAAATTTCGGTTTTAAGAGTGTAGAAGTAGGTAATTAAGTAATTTGTAATTTTTTTATTGAGATTGTGAAATTGGACTTTTAGAGTAAAATTTAGCTATAAAATGCTTGAAACTTAGAAAGTGTGTTACATTTAGGATTTGTCTTAAATTTCGATTTTAGGAGTGTAGGAGTAGTTAATTTAGTAATTTGTAAATTTTTAATTGAGATTGTGAAATTGGACTTTTAGAGTAAAATTTAGCTACAAAATGCTTGAAACTTAGAAAGTGTGTTACATTTAGGATTTGTCTTAAATTTCGGTTTTAGGAGTGTAGAAGTAGTTAATTAAGTAATTTGGAATTTTTTTATTGAGATTGTGAAATTGGACTTTTAGAGTAAAATTTGGTTATAAAATACTTGAAACTTAGAAAGTGTGTTACATTTAGAATTGTGAAATTGGACTTTTACTAGTAAAATTTAGCTATAATAATTGGACTTTTACTCATTAAATTCGAAATTACCATTACACAAATAAGTTAGTATGCATTCTATTGTGAATATCTATTATTGTTGTGAAATAGGGAGTATAATTTAGGTGATTTTAGATTATATTGTTATTTAAAAAAAATTCTTCAAAAAAGTGTATCGAAAAGTATAATTTATACAAATAAGTTAGATGAATTTGTATTATACGTAGTATATGGAAAAGGGTATAGTAATTATAAACTTTGGTGATTTTAGATAAAAAAAATTTATTTTCGAAAATTACAAGGGTAATAATAAGTTAAACGTAGTATTAGATTATTTTAAATGAATTCACATATGGATTACAACAAATTATTTACATTCTAGATGGTATGGAATATAGCGAATTGAGTTAACCTTTAGTGTTATACATAGTTGGTTTAGTATTATATAGCCAATTGAGTTAACCTTTAGTCACGTGAGTTACATATTGTAATAGTTAAAAGTTTAAATTAGTTAAATATTTGTAGATGATATTTTCTATTAGTTAAATATCATCTACTACGTATTAATTAGTTAGATGATATCTAAAGTGTTGGATAAATTATAATCTGATAAATTTTTATCAGATAAATCTTCTTGAGATAAATCCAATCAGATAAGTGTCAAAGTTGAAGTCTGGCAAAAATTATCTGTCAAAGTTAAAGTTGGCAAAATTAATTCGCTGGGTCCTCAAATTTAGTGCAAACCATCTCTGTAACAAAGTAAAATAAAGTCTATCAAATTCGTATATCTGTCAAAATTCAAGATTAATTTAGTAAAAAATATAAAGTAGTTTGAATTAGTGATTTAATTTAATTTAAAGTCTGTCAAATTCGTATTCTGTAATTACAATTTTGAAATTTAGTATAAAAAATATAGCAAGTAGTTTGAAGTATTAATTCAGTGAATTGAGTTTAATTTTGGTGATTTAAGATTACATTGTAATTTTTCGAAAATTAAATGCCAACACTACATATCATGAGTTAATCTTAAATATTATAACATAATGAGTATATATCACTGATATTAGTAATATATGTATTACTTAGTGTATTAAATACTTAGGCTATATATTAAATAATACTAATGATGGACTTTTACTCAAACTACCTAGTGTTTATTTGAGATTGTGAAATTGGAATTTTACTAGTAAAATTTAGATATAATAATTGGACTTTTAGTCATTAAATTCGAAATTAGTAGTTATTTTGGTAACTTTTAGGAATTTCAAATGGAGCAAAACATTCCGCGCCCAGGGCCTGTTACCTGTTCACTACTCACGTTGCCACTGCGTGCCCATCGTGTGGACCGTGTATGGTATGAACCAGATTCCGAAGACTTGTGCTTGAAATGCGTCAATTGCCATTCAGCTGCATTCGGAGATGAACCGCGACATGAAAGAGTGATAGATATGTTAGCATATGCTGGGTTCTTGGGGGTAGAGCACATTGCCCGTATGAAGGTGGATCATAGTTTAATATGCGCTTTGGTGGAGAGATAGAGGCCGGAGACACATACTTTCCATCTTCCTTTTGGTGAGGTCGGGATTAGTGTACAAGATGTGGCGATGATCCTTGGTTTGCCCATTCGGGGTATGCCCCTCAGTGGTCCAACCATTAAGGGTAAGGCTCAGTGGATCGACCTGTGCACACAGTCGTGTGGTTTCACTCCTCTAGAGACTGATATGCGCAGGAGTGATATCACCATGAGTGCTCTTACCCGTCACAGGATCCTACCTCACAGTACAGACGAAGAGGTCACCGAACACACCAGGACCCTAATATGGCAATTGCTTGGAGGGTTTTTGTTCCCTGACACAAGTGGGGGAAGAATACGATTGTACTTTTTGGAGGTCTTGCAGGGTGACTTGGCTTTAGCCCGACGATGGAGTTGGGGATCAACGGTTCTCGGGTACCTCTACCATAACTTGTGCAATGGCGCCAAGTGGGAAACCAAACAAGTTGGCGGTTGTATGCACTTGTTACAGATTTGGGCTTGGTCGAGGATTTCGATGGTCCGTCCCTCAGTACTTTAGGTCATTCAAATTGACCATCTTCCATATGGGTGCAGGTATGTTGGCAATTACATCTTAATAATTGAGAATGCTTTATATGACGTTACATTTTTTAACTTCATATCGGTAATCAATAAATGTAGGTGGATCGTCCCAAGTCATATAAGGGATCCCCAAGACATTGCATACGCTTGTACCGGGATGACCTAGACCGCATGAGTGAGAGTCAGGCAGTACTTGAAATTTTTACTTCAACCGTACTATTCAATTTTCAATACACATTGTTTTATAGTTTTTAAATTGCAAATTAAACTTTTTACAGTTTGATTTCACTCCCTACGCGTCCGAGATACTCCCACCTCACATCCTTAATGACGCTCTGCTTTGGTCGGCTAGGGTCATGCTCATATTTTGCAATATGGCCGAAATGCATTACCCCGATCGATTTCTTCGGCAGTTCCATATAAGGCAAGATATTCCGAATGCTCCTTTGACGGGTACTGATAATCACGGCAATCGTTCCGACATAGTAACCGCTGCCTTGGCGATGTGGGCGGACATACAACATAATATATACGTTCTTGATTATGATCGACATATGTCCCTCGAAGCAACTAATAGGTACCGAAAGTGGTACAAGAAGCATGGTATGACACGGTATTCTCTCTTCTTCACATGTTTCTTGCTAAGATCTCTGGCTTATCTATGATGAATTAAATTGAAGGCCTCATTCGGTTGGTGAGTAGATGGTTCAATGCAATTTCAATTAGGTGTTATTTAGAGAGGTTGGGAGTATTCCCACTTTGCCCTACCTGTGTCAATATCTATGTATATTAATATAGATTGGAGTTTTATATGAATAATAAACAGTAGTAGGCATTTGATAAATGGTATTTTGATATCCTGTGGTGCTCACTGGAATATGAAATGCAAAAACACTGTGGGATGCTTATCATACCAGCTCTTGGAGTGGGTGGAATGGTCTGTATTGCTCTCTTATTCTTATACTATGTATTAAGTATTAACATGTCAAACTGATTGTCTTATATATTAGTCAAACTTCTCCCCTGAATACTAGCGGAACAAGATATACTCCGTAATAAAAATAATGTATGAAACCTGACATTTTATCCTAGAAGAAACATTACAAAATAAAACAGTTTATAGAGAATTTACCCTAAATAGGACTAAAATCGTTTGTATATTCTAAAATAGGACTATCATGTTTTTATTCCCAAAATAGGACTAATTACTGTCATTTTTGGCAGTACTAGACTCAAAACATAGTAGTATTTTTCAAACTTGACAGTAATTACTCTTATATTGGGAATAAATACATAACACTCCTATTTTGGAATTTTCAAACTTTTTTATTCCTATTTCGGGAATTTTTCCTTTACGTAATATAATATTGTAAAATCTCAGTAGTACAAGTATAAAAAATTAGAAAGATATATGTGAAGATTTTATGTAGGAAAGAACTCAAAATGAAGAGAAAAATTAGAGTAAAAACTTTAACTAGGGGATGGAGATGATTGATTTATTGAGCTGCTTTAGTAATTATGAGTATCCATAAATGCACGCATAAATCATATTCCACACTTGGCAGTTCGTACTTGGTACTACAATATATTATGCTTCACCGGAATAGAGAACATTAGAAAAGGATTTTCAATTCATTTAATGTACGTACTATACTGGGTTCCCCTACTATACTACTATGAGATGATGTTATATGTTTAATTAATACACTGCCCATACTATACCTAATACCCTGATCAATATACAAGCCATGTTGCTATGTTGGTACTACAAAAGGAAAGTCATTCTCCACTACATACGTACGTACGCAGTTGAATCCGAGAGATTTACTACGTATGATTTACTTTTTACTCTTAGCTTGTAGATTAAAGGCAAAAATAATTAAAATATTCCAAACTTTCAAGAGGTATGAGATGAATATCTCAAACTTGTATATGTAATTCAAATAACCCAAACTTATATAAATGTACATCTATGGAGTTAATTATTGCATAATTTAAAATAGTAAATTAAAAATATTGCAATTATATAGATTGGGCGTAACATAATTTATTTCTCAATGAAAGTTTAAAATGTTAATTGTGTCTTCATGAATCCTAAAATATTTTAAATTATGCAATTAACACTTTAAATTTACATTTTTGAAAGAATTAATACATGACAATGGTGCAAAAATGATTTTTTATATAAAGTTTGGGTTATTTAAATTACATATGTTAGTTAGGGCTGCTTACCTCACACCCCGTCAAAGTTTGGGGTATTTTTATTATTTTTCCCTAGATTAAATGAAGACATGATCGTCTTTTAGGAGATGCAATAGGTGTTTGGAACCGGGACCCACTCTTGTAATGGGCCTCTAAAAATTTAAAATGTAGTATTTGGTATATGTTGATTTTTCTAGATGTTATGTACGGAGTATTATTCAAGATTCCAAAAGGTATATAATGTTTAGATTCTCTATTTTGTGTACTTTAAACATCATAAAATTTATATTTCATTGAATTGTCTAGTCTCACTAGTACAAAAAACACATTCTATAGCTAGCTTTTTATATGGGTTCATTTAAACCCCTTGTAAAATGTAGGCGCGGGGTCATTTTTATAAATAATTAAAGTTTCGAATAACTTAATGGGTAAGTATTATAAATATAAAACGTTATCCATAACGGGTTTAAAAATAACCGACATAGATAACCGAAAACGGGGTTATTTTTATAATTTTCACAAACTTAATTTTCAAATGGGGTCTTTTTTATAATTTTAGCTTATACTTTTTTATGTCAGGTGGTTGTTAACCCTTACGAAAAAGGCTAATCCAAAATTAAAAGCCCAATAATCGAACAGCCAGGGCAACATATACAACCGGTCCTTAGCTTCTTCGAATACCATGTTCCAGAAGAAAGACGAAGAAGACGACGCTGCACTGCTGCTCTTGGTTAACTCTCGGCGTCAAACAACATTTTATTAACTCTCGATGCTGCACTGCTGCTCTTCGTTTAAGATGTGACGCCTCTTCTCTACTTTCCACACTCTACACCGCACCACTTAATAGCCTTTGCCGCTGCTCTTCTTTAGCACTGCACGACGCACCGCTACTCTTCGTTAACACTTGACGGCTCAACGCTACTCCTTCCTATCAGCCGACAATCTACCAGTTCCGGAGGCTTCTTCTGCTCTACATTAACCAGCTTTCACAGTAGGTAATTTGTCATTACTTTTTATTTATTTACATTATACACTGAATACTTTTATCAGTTATGCTTCAATTGTTGTATGGTTTTATTGATCTGGATTTTGATTAAAAACTTCACACAACAGAAGATATGGAGTCAATTTTACTCAATAATGTTTTAGTTTAGACATGTCTATAATATGTTTGTGAAAATGTCCCAGTGAGATTTTGAATGGATGTTTCTTCATTGTATCATTCTTTTATGAATATGAAGAACAAGATGAGTTAGTCATTTTTCAAGGATGATTAGGACACTAAAGTTTCTGTGCCTATATTAAATTTGGGACAATCCATCATGGAATTATGCTTGATACATGCCTACGAGCAGTTATAAAATTTGAAAAAGTTTCAACTTTTCAAGAATAGAATATAGGTTTCATATTTTTTTCTATTACTCCGTAAATTGGAACTCCTTGGTGGAAGAAGGAAAGCTGTAGGTTTTTTCCCTTTTCTTCTTAGTATCGGTGTGGGACTATAATTATACACGAAGTGCATATTTCCTCTGCCCATATCCATAGGTATACAAAGCATAAAGACTGGTATCCATGAAAAACATAATATAAGAATATAGAAGAGGCTAAAATGAATTGATAGCACTTGATTCATTCTGTGAGCCATATTGGCTTTATATACAGTTGTAGGAGTAATACAGGAAGGGATAATAACAAACAATATTATCCTAACTAATTTACAAAAGATACAGATAATATATGGTATTATCTACAACTAACTAAGAGATAATACGTAGTATTATCTATACAATTCTTATATTATTCTATCATGCCCCCGCAAGTTGGTCGGTCTAGAGATAAGACCAATCTTGGAAGTGAATGTTTGGAAAGCAGTGCGACCAAGCGGCTTTGTGAGCGTGTCAGCAAGCTGGTGTGAAGATGAGATGTGATTGTGTTTGGAGCAGCCATAATGAATTTGCAGAGACAGCCTGTTGTTGTAGAGGAAAAAAAAAACTAGCTCGATACCATATAAGAATATAGAAGAGGCTAAAATGAATTGATAGCACTTGATTCATTCTGTGAGCCATATTGGCTTTATATACAGCTGTAGGAGTAATACAGGAAAGGATTATAACAAACAATATTATCCTAACTAATTTACAAAAGATACAGATAATATATGGTATTATCTACAACTAACTAAGAGATAATACGTAGTATTATCTATACAATTCTTATATTATTCTATCACATAATACGTCAAAATTTCAGATAATTCTCTTGAGTAATAAATATATCATCTCCCTGTAGTAAATTTAAAGAAACGTTAAAAATTAGAAAGTCATATTCCTTTTTGTTTTGGAGTAGATAGCCATATTTCTGGAATAAGTAAATACTAACTCCATCTCAAAGAGTATAGCTTAAATTTTTTTGCAATGAAACATCGCAGCAATCCTAAATCATATACTTCACTTTTAATTTTTTGCTAGTCAGTTTAACTATATTTATCATAGGCAACTTGTTTATAACTCTTTTTGGCAACATTTTGAACCATTACATAAAAAAGAGCTTAGATCGTTTGAACTACGTCTTATTGGGTACAAACAATGTTCACAAACTTATATTTGGGGGTGGGGCAGGGGGATAAACTCATAAATATAGGTAAAAATATGTGGGAGATTCTGAAAATTAAAAAAATCTCATGCATGAAAAAAGTCTTTTTCCAAATGATCTGCTTGCTTTTTTCTTAGAAGTGTTACATTAGAAGTAAAGAATATTACACTTGTATCGATTACGTACATCACAATATACATATATACATTTTGAATTTCAATACATTTTGATTGAAATAGTTAAATCCTGGACATGTTCACATAAAGAATAAATTAGCATATTTGAATATTTTTTTTACCTTGGCCCGTAAGCATTGTTTGTGCAAATAGTTATTTCAGATTCTTTTTTTTTTAAATAGTTATTTCAGATTTTGATCACTGGACTTAGGCGTGTTACCAGTGATTATTGCCTTGTTGGGTACTGTTTTGTATCTGGAACAGTTGAAAAATATGGAATGCTTGATACTAGCTTAATTACTCATTATAAGTAGAGGATCTATGAACTTGTGTCAATTTATGTGTGCATTCTTGAGTTCGTCCCAAGAAATATAATAGATCCACGACTATTATGTCAAAATTCTTTTACCTTCTTTGTTTTTTAGATTACATAAACAATTCACTAAGCATCTCCTTAAACCTTATCTCTCGTGTGTACTTGTAACCGGTATTTTGTATATGTAGAGCTACTACTACTACTATTATTATTTTATTATTATTATTAATATTATTATTATTAAATTTCCCTTTTATAACTATTATCATGTGGGTTTTCTTTTGCATATGTTACAGACATTACGATAGTTATGGATCGTAGTTGGATTAATTGTAGACGAACGAGTGACGAGTATGAAAATGGCGTTGAATCTTTTCTCGAGTTTGCTAAAACACATCTTCCTGATAACAATGGAAAGTTTTATTGTCCTTGTGTTAATTGTTTGAACGCGATACAACTAGATGTGGAATTAATAAGAGAGCATGTTATTTGTGATGGCTTTTGCAAAAATTACACGGTATGGATATGGCACGGAGAACGGCTAAAGATGCATAGCACGTCAGCTCATGGAGAGGAAATTTGCAAAGAAAATATCGATGATCATTTAGAGGACATGATACGTGATGTTGGCATAGAAGTTTTTACTCGATCTCATGTTTACGATGTGTTGTGTAGTGATTCGGAGAAGCCTTTGTATCCTGGATGCACTAAGTACACACGATTATCAGCTGTGTTGCGATTGTTTCATCTGAAAGCGAAGAACTCATGGAGTGATAAAAGCTTCACGGAATTACTTGTTTTATTAAAAGACATGCTACCAGATGGGAATACATTACCGAACCGAAACTATGAGGCAAAGAAAATATTGTGTCCTATGGGAATGGAGTACAAGAAGATACACGCTTGTCCAAACGACTGTATACTATACAGGAAAGAGTTTGCTGATTTGCATAATTGCCCGAGATGTGGATCATCACGCTATAAAGTGAAAGGTAATGATACCATTAGTGATGTAATTCACACAACTGGGCCTCCTGCAAAGGTTTTAAGGTATCTTCCGGTAATACCAAGGTTGAAGCAACTCTTCGCTAACCCAAATGAAGCGAAGAATATAAGATGGCATGCGAATGAGAGGAAATGCGATGGCATGATTCGTCATCCGGCAGATTCTATTCAGTGGAAGAAAATCGATGGGTTGTTTCCTGATTTTGGTAATGAGCCAAGGAACTTAAGGCTTGGACTAGCTACAGATGGAATGAATCCTTACGGAAATTTAAGTAGCATTCATAGTTCATGGCCCGTTCTCTTGATAATATATAATCTATCTCCTTGGTTATGCATGAAGCGCAAATACATGATGTTATCTTTATTGATCTCGGGCCCGAAACAACCTGGTAATGATATAGATGTTTACCTATGCCCTCTTATTGAAGACTTAAAAAAACTTTGGGAGGAAGGCGTTGAAGTGTTCGACAGGTATCAAAATGACCATTTCAAAATGCGTGCCATATTGTTCTTTACCATCAACGACTTTCCTGCTTACGGTAATCTTGCCGGTTACACCATTAAGGGGCATAAAGCATGTCCTGTGTGTGAGCAGGATACATGCTACCATCAATTATCCCATGGAAGAAAAACCGTGTATCTTGCTCACCGAAGGTTTTTAAGAAGGGATCATCCATATCGTAGATTGAGGAAAGCTTTTAATGGATGCAGCGAGAATAGATGTGCCCCAACCCCTTTGAGTGGAGAGCAAGTGTTTCAGCGAGTTAAGGATATCAATGTCGTGTTCGGTAAATCAAAAAAAAATAATACTGATACACACATATGGAAGAAAAGGTCAATATTTTTTGATCTTCCTTACTGGCGCATGCTTGATGTGAGACATTGCATTGATGTGATGCACGTTGAAAAAAATGTGTGCGACAGTATAATTGGAACACTTCTTGACATTCCAGGAAAGACAAAAGACAGTTTGAATTCTCGTCTTGATCTTGTGGAGATGGGTATAAGAGAGAAGCTAGCTCCACAACCTCGAGGTAAGCGTATGTATTTACCTCCAGCTTGTCATACCTTGTCCAAAAAAGAGAAAACAAGTTTTTGTGCTTGTTTGCGTGGGGTAAAAGTTCCACATGGTTACTCTTCAAATGTTAAGAATTATGTGTCAATGAAAGATTTGAAATTGGTTGGCTTAAAATCTCATGACTGTCATGTCCTCATGCAACAATTGTTACCAGTGGCTATTCGAGGCATTCTACCAGAGAAATTTAGAGTGGCACTAACAAGATTATGTATGTTTTTTCATAACATATGTGCCAAAGTCATTGATCCTCAGAAGTTGGATGAATTAGAAAATGAGGCAGCAGTTATATTGTGTCAGCTTGAAATGTTCTTCCCCCCTTCATTTTTTGACATCATGGTTCACTTAGTAGTTCATTTAGTAAGAGAGATAAGATTATGTGGCCCTGTTTACTTGAGATGGATGTACTCAGCAGAACGGTACATGAAAATATTGAAGGGGTACGTAAAGAATCAATACCGTCCTGAAGCATCTATTGTTGAACGTTACGTAGCAGAGGAGGCCATTGAGTTTTGTACAAACTACATCTCAGAAGTTGAAGCTATAGGGCTTCCGAAGTCCCGTCATGATGGAAGATGTAAAGGTCAAGGTACTAGAGGTTTAAGATGTAAGAGCATGAGCCGGGATGATGTGTTTCAAGCACATCTCTATATACTCAACAATTCTGAAGAGGTCCAGCCTTATTTGCAAGTTCACAAAGCACTTGTGAAGCAAAAAAATCCACGCAAAACTGAAAAATGGTTGTTGAATGAACACAACAAGACCTTTGTGAAATGGTTTCAAGAGCAGATTTTAAAAGACACTAATGCGAGTGAAAGATTAAGATGGTTTGCAAATGGCATTCACTTTGAAGTCATGTGTTGGGGTGGATATGACATCAACAGATATTCCTTTTGTACAAAGTTTCAAGATGATAAGAGTAGCATGCAAAACAGTGGGGTGATGGTTGTCGCAGAGGCTATGCATTTCTCAAGTGCAAAAGATAAAAATCCAGTGATGGCATCAGTGTCGTACTATGGAATTATTGATGAAATTTGGGAAATCGATTACACAGGGTTCAGGGAAGTTGTTTTCAAGTGCAAATGGGTGGACAATAGGAGTGGTGTAAAGATTGATGAGCTTGGTGTTACACTAGTGAATTTGGACACCTTAGCGTACACATCAGAGCCTTTCATTATGGCATATCAAGCAAAACAAGTGTTCTACGTAACTGACCCCTCCAATATGAGGTGGTCAGTGGTTCTCCAAGGAAAACATCTGTCTGTCAATGATGAAAACAGTGATGACATACTTGAGATTCCGCTATCTGCGTCGGTGGCTACTGTAGTTGCCGATGACGATGAATTGGACAATGTACATGCTGTTCGTGAGGATCATGAAGAAGGAATATGGGAGAATATCCCTGTCGAGGCATTTATTTATTTTATTATTAATTGATTAGTTAATTAATTCATTTGTTTTTAATTTCAATGTTAGTTATATGTATAATAATTTCTTATTTTGGGTGTAACAGGAAGATGAATAAGGATCAAGAACAGAGTGGATCAAGCAGCAATAAGAGAAAGAAAAAGAGTAGGAATCCCACGAGCTTAAAGGCTTTACTCCGTAGTCGTGCAGGTAATTCAATTGGATGTTCTATCATACATACCTGTTATCATTGTTTACTTGCTGATTTTCTATTTCATTGCAGCGAATGTAAGATTACCTATCGAGTTTGATGATCAGGGAAAACCAGTGGGTCCAAATAAGGATGCTTTTAATAGTTTTGTGGCCCTCGAGGGAAGGAGGAGAGCCAGTATATTGTGCCCTGAATGGGAAGCAGTTGATGAGGGAGTTAAAAATCAGATTTGGGAGGCTATTCAAGTAATTATTTTCTGATTTAGAGTTCAATATGTAGTATAGTAAGTAAACGTTGCAGTAAGTAATTTGTTTGGAGTAGTAAGTAAAAGATGCTGCTCAGCTTGAATTCATTTCAATATGCTTATGCGCATTATATATTACAGAAAATTCTAATAACTAAATATTAGAGCATAAAAAATTTGAAATTAAAAAATGTAATAAACAAAGACGAAAACTCAGCGTATAACTACTTAGAAATAATAATTAAATTAAATATTCTTTTGCAGGTAAAGTTAATTACCCATAAGTATTGGATGCTTAACTATTCTTAAATTGGAACCTGATGCATGTTAATGTAATGCAGCTTACTTTTGATGTCCCCAATGATCCTGTTTTGCGAAGAAAATTGATATCATATGCGGGCAATCGCTGGACAGGATTCAAGACGTTTCTGACAACAACTTACATATTTGGCACTCGTTCTAATGAGACTCCTACACAAAAGTATCAGTGGATAGATTCTGAGACTTGGCAGCAATTTGTTCAAAGTAGACAAGATCCAAATTTCCTGGTTAGTAACGTTGTTAACATTTCATGAGAAGATCATGTAACTTATTGTTCACTATACACTGTGTTTTGCATCTAAAACAGGAGCGTAGGAAAAAGGCGCAAGAAATCCAAGCATGCAATCAGTGCCCCCACATATTGTCCCGAGGTGGATATGCC
The DNA here is from genome assembly GCA_945859915.1 of Cuscuta epithymum. Lineage (NCBI taxonomy): Eukaryota > Viridiplantae > Streptophyta > Magnoliopsida > Solanales > Convolvulaceae > Cuscuta > Cuscuta epithymum. The sequence goes on along the minus strand of CAMAPF010000959.1, from coordinate 1,625,366 downwards.
CTGTTAGAGAAAATGTTAATGGCTGAAAAAATAAAACAGCGTGAAGAAGCCTCACAAGATGATCCTTCATTGGTGCTGAATCCTCCTTCCCCCATAACCCGCCATGTGAAATGGAAAAGAGGCCGAATTAGAAAAAATGGAAGGTATACTTCAAAGAGGTCTCGCCAAATCGGAGAAAAAATTGTAAGTCAAATAATAAATTTATTACTAATGTATAAATACTTGTATAAAAAAATTAGAATGGATGTTCATTTATGATATGCAGGATTCTTTAGTTGTTGAGGAACGAGAAGGTATGTTTGCTCCCAGCGGTCGTAATGATATTTTAACAATGGCTACTGAACGTTTTGAGCACCCTGGGCGTGTTCGTGGTGTTGGAGCAGAGTTGGTATTCGTGCACACTTTGGACCATTACCACGTCAAGGTTATAGAGCTACAGGTTTGACCCAAAATGATCTTGATCGTATCAAGAGAGAGTGGCAACATGAGATGCAAATGACAATGTCACAAGTATTTGCTCAGCAACTTCAAGATGAGCTTAAGAGGTTGGGATTAATCCAACAGAAAGAGGTACAGACAGATGTGCATCACACTCATTCTCCTACACATGTCAGTACCAAGGGCAGCAACGCTCCAGAAGATGCCTCTCAATCCAATGATGAGCTATCCCATCTCTATGTCGACACCCCTTTCCATTTAGTTGCAAGGGGAAAGGTATGTTACTTGAGTCTTAAAATTGTATGCATTCTAAATTATAAATTATATTAAATTTTGAAATCTTATTCAGGTACATAACCTAGGTCCTACTATACACCATCAGCGAGTAGAAAAAAATATTGTCAGGGTGGAGGTGGTAGAGGTTATAGATGCATCTGCAGTGGTACCAATTCCAAGCGAGGAGGTTCAAACAGTTGGACAAGCTCCCAATCAGTTCATCCAATGGCCACGAAGATTGGTTAACCCTCACATGAAAGAGAAGGCATATGGAAAGGTGCAAAATTATCCATAAGCTTTGGTTTTGGTTGTTGTGTGAACTTCAAATATAATTTCATAATAGTTATGCTATTGTAGGATGATGATGCCTCGCGTGAGTGCGCAAGTCCGATATCGCGTTTGATGACAATGACTACTCACCTTGGTCTACAACCTATAGAGCTAATCCTAAAAGAAGAAATTATTGGTCGTTCTGATGTCTCTCTTTATCTTGGCTCAGAAGAGATATTAGAGATCTGTTTGGGAAAGCAAATGCTTAGTGCAGTGGTTCTACAAGTATGGATCATGTAAGTTGGAATTGTTTGTCTCTTCTTATGCTAGTTAATATATAAATCTCTTATTGAAGATGAAAAGTTCATACACTTATTTAATACTAGTATAGAAGGGATAAAATTTAATTTTAAAATTAACACTTACAGTTTGCAGTCTTTAACTATAAAAGGAATTCTAAAAGGTGGACTGAAAAGAGTAAGAGACTGCAAAAGAATATTGTTATACTTTTCCTTAGGTTACAATTATCTTTAACTATATACTATAATTCCTTACTGCGGTTTAATGAAAAGATAATTATTAAACCTAAATATAACCTAAGGAATTCCATTATTTTCTAATTCCGCCAATCAAAGATGGACTGAAAAGAGTAATTAAGAGACTGCAAAAAAAAATACAATGTATAGTTAAATATAACCTACAAAGCAAAACTAAAAGTGATGGAGTATTTGATAGATCAATGGAATGTCATCATCTAACTGCAAGTATTAGCATGATAGAACTGAAATCAATATTGCATGTATTCGGAACTTTTACAGATCAGTTTTACTCTCATTGCTCTGTTTCTAGTTAAATACGGAGTATAATTTCTACTACGTATGCAGTAGCATCCTGGACGTAACAGTTATGGAAAATTAGTGGGCGTCGTGTACATCCACATGTGCACTGCGTTGGTATAACTATAGTCTTTAGACAATAGATATACATGGCGGGAACAGTTGTTATCTAACGATTCCGTTTTTATATTAAAATAGATTAGTTCCATATTTTTTCATTTACTAATGACTAGCTTATTATAGAACCTGGATGCATTTTACTCATTTTGAGTAGTGATATGATTAATACTGTTCTACTGCATGGTGATGGAATGTCAAGCAATTATTATACATTTATTATGATTATAAATTTTTAGGCGTTTGCATGAGTTGTGTGTTCAAAAGGATAATACGCATCTCTATGGATTTTTTGACCCACATACCATTCAAGATGTGGGGAACAAGCGTGAAGATGTCCAAACTTACATACTGACTCAGCTCACTGAAGGAAACAAAGAGTGTTACTTGATACCGTATTATTATCCGTAAGTTCTTTAGTTTTATTATTTACTCATTTAATGGTTTTCTGTTGAAGGGAAGGTGCAATCCCTTTTCACGTGTAATTATTTTATGGACTAATTGAAGTTGTTTTCCCTATTCTGATTCAGAAATCATTGGCAGTTGTATGTGTTGTGTCCAAGAAAGAATTCAATTGTATTCTTGTGCTCTTTGGGAAACAAACCAAAACCAAACATGAAGACTCTTCTAGATTTGTGAGATATAACTCTAGCAATATTAAATCAGTTAATTTGTGCAGCTATTCGGTAGTTTATAACATGACTAATTTTTGTACTGTTTCATTAGGGCTATGCAGGCACATCAACTGACAAAAAATAAAAGGAATTCTAAACCGAAATGGATCAAGCCAATGGTAAGTGCGAGTTTTATTAATGTTGAAGTACAGTAAGATGTTACGATTTTCATTGGATTGTGATATTTATACTCCATGTTACATCCCGTGTATATTGGACTTCCTTTTCATGTATGTGAAGTATTTTATATTAATGTATACCTTTTCATGAATGTGTGGGATTTTGTATAGTGTTTTGATTAGTCATCTAACTGAGAAAGCAAAAAAAAATTGTTGTGGATGCTATGGTTCCAACTTTCTTATGAAAAAGATAAAGTCGGCAAAAAGAAATCCTTTTACACTGTGTAATAGGGTATCAACGTGCAGTAATCCAGATTTTTATGCGTATTATTTTTATATTTGTATAGCTATAATATTGACTAAATGTGTTTTCATTTGTAGTGCCGAATGCAAAGTGGAAGTTATGAATGTGGTTACTATGTTATGAAACATATGAGTACTATTATCTCTGCTAATGTTGTTGATTCATGGATAGAGGTAATTAGTACTTATGTTTCATTATTTTACTTTCTTTGTATTTCTTTTTATTTTATTTTATACTAATATAGTGCTTTTCATCTTGTATAGGTATTCAATGTTCAAGATCCATTTAGTGAAGAAGATATCAATCAGATTCGAGAAGATTGGGCAACATTTTTCTGTGAAGCTACTAGCATTTAGTATTTATTTAATTAGATTTAGATGATACTATTTTTGGCATGTTTAAAAGTCATGCAATATTTTTGTTGGTGTATCAACGATAATTTTGAAACTATACTATATTTAATATACAATATTTTGCTATATGGTTTGTGAGTGGTGTTGTTTATTTATGAATATAGTAGTGAATGAACAGTATAAAAATTCGATGTTGTGGTACGATAAATTGATTTGGGGTAAATTACCATAGTATGAATCTGCATTATAAAAGACGTTTCATATGGGGTTATTATGAACCAATATGGAAAACATTCCATAAGGGGTAAAATGAACTGACATCGATTACTTTCAATAACGGTTATATTTTGACCTGATATTAAAAGGCCGACAAAAACGCGATTTGAAAATCAGACCTTCTATAACGGCTAAACAACAGCCGACATGGAATGTAAACCACAACGGGTATGCGAACCGACATAAAACGTAATACGGTTTCTATAACGGCGTATTCTATGTCGGGTCTTGAACCGATATAGAATGCCATTTTTAACCGATATTAAAAGTGATTTTTCCACTAGTGTCTATTTGTATTTCATTGTAAAATTTGGTATTCCAAAAGGGGACTTTAATTCGTCATTTGGAATCTGGGCCTCCAAATTGATCAGGCGGCTCTAAATAGATACATCAACCACAATGCTGTGCTGTTTGATTCTTTTTGCTGCTTGGCACATCAAAGGCGGATAAAAATCTCACCACTACTTTAATTAAGAGTGCTATTGCTGATGGAGCCGGTAAAATACTTACCTGGCCTTTTAAGGGTGTGTGTATATTTTGTAATTCTAAGGTTTTTAAGGTTGATCGTTAGAAAGGTTAAATAATCTTGTTTTAGATAATTAAATTATATTCTGTATTCAGAAACTACAAGTCTACAACTCCAAATCTCTATAAAATTGCAAACTCTAAATGAAACAAGAGTGTGTTGAGAAAGAAAAGTAGATTTTACAAATACAGCTTTAAAAATGAGGGACTAGAGTTGATTAAGCTTAGTAGCTTACCACTCTTCTATTAGAAGCTGTAGTTGCGATTTTGCAAAGTTAAAACATGATCATTTTTATTTTTCATAATGGGAGCGTAAGTTAGATACTCCGTACTAAATATATGCATCGGTATAACTGTACGTATATAAATGAGCTAGTGAAGTGAATGAACGAAACTGACAAATACGTTACGGAGTAGATCATTTTTATTTTTCATACCCTAAATCATTCTTTCGCCCATTCCTCTAAAAAGCAATTCATCAATCTTGCTTTCCCATTATACTCGTACTACGTACTCTTTATGAATGTATAGCTAAAGTAGTGCTCTCTAATTTTTTGTAATTTGAGCCTACTCACGCTAAAAAGTAACTCTTTTTCTTTATTTTCGTTATAAAACCACTCGGGTCATAGGGCGCAAAATAAAAAATTAAACATCTTCTAAAAAAATGGCTGAAGAACACGAATATTATATATATATATATATATATATATATATATATATATATATATATATATATATATATATATATATATATATATATATATATATATATATAGAATAAAGATCAAATGAGAACGGTGCTTAACGTGAGAACCCGTGAGAACCCCTGAGAATGGTGATATTTTTGGTTGAAATTTTTTGTGTATGTTCCTCATCAAATCTAGTTCATCCATACCAAATTTGAACAAAAAATTCAATCGGGAAGGTCGTCAAATGATTTTTGAAAGAAAACTGGTCCGGAACATACATATAAAACACAATTTTCTTTCAAAAAATCATTTGACGACCTTCCCAATTGATTTTTTTGCTCAAATTTGGTATGGATGAACTATACTTGATGAGGAACATACACAAAAAATTTCAGCTAAAAATACCAACGGTTCTAAGGGTTCTCATGAGTTCTCATTTTAAGAGGGGTTCTCACTAGAACCCTCCCCTATATAGATATATATATATATATATATATATATATATATATATATATATATATATATATTATATGGTTAAACATGCATGCACTAATGCATAATACAAATCTTCATAACCAGCATGCATGTGTGTGAACCACTTATTACGTACGACCAACCAGTGGCGGAACCACTTATTTCGAGCGGGTGGTGAAAAGTAAAGAGAGAAAACATTTTGTGTGTTCTTAAATATACCCTCCAAGTCCATTTTGAAGCAATTAAACATATACTCCTTTCATCCTACAAAAACCAAATTTGATTTGAACGTAGAATAATAAAGAAAAAATGTGTAGTTGAGATTTGTGTAGAAGGAAACAAACTACTTTAACCATCTATTTATTACTCTAAATGGAAATGCCAAATTTTTTTGAGACGATAAAAAAATTCCGACCAAGTTTTATTGAATGGAGACAGTAATTTTAAATTTGGAACAAATATATACTTAAACTGTATTGTAGATGACAAATTTACCAAAGAAATTTGACCAAGTTTTAGACATTAATTTTTTTTAATAATGAAGAGTTAATATATTAATAGTCAAGGTTTGTGTCTGACAAATGTGAAATACTGACCGCTGGTCCGCTGCATTTATTTAAGAACGGATAAAAATATTTAATATTGTAATACAACGTATGTTTTAATTAATCAAAATAGAAACTTTGTACGGAGTACATTGTAGCATAGTTAATATGATCACCGTAAATAGACATTAGTAAATTAATAATAGACAATAGGTCAATAGGCACACAAATCAAGCCCTAGTTTGTAAAAGTTAAAAACAAAAATACAAAATCATTAAATGTTTAGAATTGGGCCATGGGTGACTAATAGAAAAGTCAAAGCAAAGAACCATTTACTACGACTTTTTGCTGAACGAATTGGGCCGGCTGAAATGCATACCGTTCTACTCCGTATAATTGTATGAGTCAGCAAAAAACGACGTCGTTCTATTAAATGAAAAAAATCATACGAACAATCACTTTATACTCTGTTCGGCGGCTAGGGCAAAAGAAACTCAGTCGGCAATCAACTGAAGAAGACGACGATGTCCAAGCTCCAGGGGCGCGATGCAAATAACACATATACCTACTTTAGCTATTCCGGCGAAGGGGGAGCGCCAGCACCGGCTCGCCCCCATAGTTCCGCCACTGCGACCAACTTGATACCACTTATTAGGCTAAGGGCTTGTTTAGTTGAGGGTAATAATCTCTCATGGAGGCGCTATGATCTTTTACATAAATTTTGCAGAAGCTTAAAATTCCTCTGTCCTTGACTAATTGAGTTTATCAATTAACACTTGAAAGCTATAGTTATTTGAGATAGAATTTCCAATTTTGCAATGTTAAACTGATCAATTTTATTTGATAAAGGCATACCGCTTACTTAGCTTCTGTAAACCGCTTGCTTCTTTCCATCCAGGGGTGGAAACATGGGGAGGCTGGCGGGGGTCTTGACCACGACAAGGAATTTTTTTTATGTATAGCCATATGTATAAATATTTATAAATAATAAAAGATATAGTGAAAGTTTAAACTTTGGTCCCTCTTTATAAATTCCTTAAGCCCCGATCCCTTTAATCTGTCATTCCTTGCTCCGCCACTTCTTCTGTCCCATAACTTGCATCACATGGATCATGGATAGGATACAGAATATTTTCTTTCTTTCTTTATGGAAACTAACTATTTCTCTAGTGTTTCCTCACTTTAGGTAAAAGAGACCAAGTAAAATGGTAAGCTATAGCTATTTACCTTGATTACTCACTTTTTTACCTATTTCCTTCATACCGTTGATAGAGCTGTTCTAATCTCTTGCATGCGTTTTAACCTTTGAACCTCGCTTGTAATACGTGAAGGAAAAACATCTCTTTATTACACACCTTCCCGAAGTATATATGTTTCCATGCATTGCATCCACTATTTATTAATCCTACGTTTTTCCACCAACACGGAAAAGTCATCATATCGTGGCATTTGATATGCTGATAACCAAAGCCAAAAAAAGGAAGCATACATGGCATCATGATTGAAATCTGCAACAGAAAAAGAGTAAACCAAAATGTAAAATGTGCAAGGATGGGTATGCATGTGGGTGGTGATGATTTGTTCCCTTTTTAATCCCCACAACGCTTTCGTCTATACATAGAAAGACCATGCGTATAGGGTAAAGCTTGGGCAATGCCAATATGCCATTATGCCATACACACATTTAGTGGTAGTGAGAATTTGTGTGAAAATGTCACTCAATTTACGATACTTAACATGTAAAATGTCACTCCGTATTAGTTTATTACTACCTCCATCACCTTCATGCTTCATCCCAAATTTATTTTCAAAGTGAAATTTTATTTGTCAAATAATTTTATTTTATTCACTTTATTAGGATATCAATTTTTAATTATGTTCTAATTTTTATTCTGCAACTACTTGATAGAGATTTAATGTAGTTTCTGAATATGTAGATACAGAGTATTTTTTTTTAGATATTTTATTTTATAATATTTTTATAAACTTTAAGTTTTTAATTTTTCATTTTTTCGTTATTTTTAGTTTTATTTTTAATTTTATTTTTTCTCTTTTTTTATTACTAATTTATAAATATTTTTATATTTTTATTATAAATAAAATTATAATTTTCTTATTAATGAAATAAATATATTAGAAAATATATGAAAGGGTAGAATAGAAAGAAGAGATGTACAGTAGTCCTATTTTGTGAATAAAGGATTGTAGTCCTATTGTTAAATTTTGGGCTAATTTTATTCCTTTTTAGGGCTAATAAATCTTTTATATACAAAGGATATGTATATTCAAAAAAAATACGAAGGATATGTGTTTGTTGATTTTTTTAGTTTATACATCATTGGTTGTATATATTTTATTATGGAGTATGATCTAAATTAATTTTGTTTAAATCCGCACTAATTTGATTTGATTTGAAAATGAAATTGGTTAAATTAAAAATATAGAATACTTCGTGTCATATACTCTATAGTAGGCGAGAGAATGACGAATTAAAGGGAATTTCCCGTTCTAGCATTCCCATTTTTTTTAAAACTGGGAATAATAATTTAAGGCAAGTGATAGAGTATATGGGCCTGGACCCCATGGCCCACATACTCAACGACCCAAAAAACACCAGCTGGACACCCGCATCGGTCAAAGGCACGTGACGTCCAAGAAAGAGGATATCGCCTGATTTCTTTGGACCGCATCGTCTAGGACCGCATCGTCCATGGACCGCATCGTCCATGGACCGCATCGTCCGGACTTCGAACAGACAGAATGTGTTTTTCACTATATTTACTAAGTATTGTACACAGCCCATTAGTGGCCTTATTTCGCCCAAAGAAGACATGATTATTGTAATGGGCCTCCTAAGCCCAGGGCTAGGAGCCCAAATCCACATTTTTACCTATAAATAGACCCCAAGGGGCTAATTATAGGGGGTTCCAAATTGAGAAATATAATTACTCACTTTCTCTCTCTAGCTCTCACTTCTCTCTAGAATTAATACTCTATCATTTGGTGCTTTCATTGAGAGCTTAGAACAGATCAAGTGAGTACCCCTCGTCGCTACAAGACGCAACAGAATGACAAGAACTAGGTCAAAGAACACCGGTAGGAATGCCCCACTGAACCAGGAAGGGCAGGGAAACGTTGCTGACAACGTCCCCGATGATCTCATCATTCAGGATGAGAATGCTCAGGAGGTCGAGCTCACAGCGGCCGACCTTCGCACCCAACTCAACAAGACTGCCCCAGACGCCCGCATCGGGCTAGAGGACAGACGCAATACTGATCGCGCTTCGGGCCAACAGGCTTCTCACCCTGCTGCCCCCCAGATCAACCCGCCCGCACTATCGGCCATCGTCGCAAGCATTCTCCATGACCCCAACGTAGTCAGCGCCCTCGTCGAAAAGACAGGGGAGAACAACACTCCCGTGACTGGAGAAGTCGCGACGGTGCCACCACCGCCGCCTCGGCCACAAGGCGTCACCTTCTTCGGCAACGACGAAGGCGTCCTCGCCGTGGACACCCATTCCCATACTGCCTCTCCTACCCGGGATACACCGGCCCAACCTCGCGGTAAGATCTCGGCCTTCAACAGGCTGGGTGACATCGCGAGCCGTCGGGTACCTACGGGAAGGGTGGCGGATTGGTTGGGTGATCGCGAACCGGGATCACCAAAGGAAAGCTTCGGGTCCGTTTCCCGGACAACGGATCGGCCCCGACCAGACAAAGGAAAAGGAAAGCTACATGATGACGATGCGCGTCACCAGATCAACTTGGCCCTCGCGGCCCGGATCCAGACCCCGCTGGGTGGCGCTGCGGCCAACACGGACCCAAGGGACGAGATCATTGCCCGCCTAGAAAAGCGCTTCGCTGACATGGAGGCTCGGGAAGCCGCAGGGCGCGCAGCGGCCCACACATCCCAGCATCCCAACTACGACGCGCTCCTGAACAAAGTCAATGCTCTGGAAAGGGAGTTGGCTGACCGGCGCGATGAGCCCGTCATCCTGATACGGACCAGGACCCCCTTCTCTGCGAGGGTGCTCTCCGCCCCCATCCCAGAGAAGTATAAGGGGAATCCAATCAAGCCATATGACGGCCGCACTGATCCCCAAGAGCACTTCACCCGTTATCAGAACAATATGATGATGACCAACGCTTCGGAGGAGTACATGTGTCGCTGGTTCCTCTCCACCTTGGAGGGACCAGCGTACGATTGGTTCAACAACCTTCCGGAGGGGAGCATCGACTCATGGCAGGACCTTGCTCAACGCTTCCTCACCCACTTTGCCGGGAGGAAACGTGCGAAGAAGCATTTCGCTCATCTCCTGACCATCAAACAACAATCGGAGGAGACGCTCCGAACCTTCCTCCTAGCCTTCCTCCGCGGAGCACTTCGGCCGAGCCACTTCGCCCGAAGTCTGTTCACAAAGCCCCCGCGGTCATACCTCGCGGCGCTCCGACCGGAGATAGGCACGCTGATGCCGACGAGCTCCTGAGCCAGAAAAAGGGTGGGGAAAAGCAACAGAAGAAGGACTCCTCGTCCAACCCCCACCATGCGCCAGCCAACAAGGGACAGAACCAGCAGAAGAAGGCACACCAGGAGCCAGCCGGACAACGTAGAGAGGATCGTTCGTGGCGCCCAAAATTGGAGGCACAACGCATCCCCCTCACCCACCCGGTGAGCGTCGTCCTTGACCACGCTGAGGCGCAGGGCCTCATCGTAAAGGACCCCAGATCAGAGGAGGAGATATTTGCGGTCCACAAAGGAGGGACATATTGCAAGTAGGGCTGAGCAAGAACCGAACCGACCCGACAAACCCGAATTTTTTTTCGGATATTATCCGAATGGATACGGATATCCGACCCGGAAACCCGAATCCGAAAATTGGGCCAGGCTTGGGGCGGTTAACGGGCTGCGGGTAGGGTTTATAAAACCCGGACCCGAACCGCCCGATTATCCGAAGTGCCAAAACGACGTCGTTTTGGAGTTTATATATATATATATACACTTATAACTCTGGTTTCCCATCCCAAACCCTATCCGCCTCTTTCTTCGATAGTTCGATCTGTCATACGCTCTATCCTCAGTCCTCTCTCTAGTCTCTTCTCATCTTCTATCTTCAATTGTTCGGACAGTTACTCTCCTCTCGGCTCTCTCAGTCTCAGACTCTCAGACTCTTAGAGTCTCAGGCTCTCTGAATCCTATATTCCTATATTCGTATTTGGTATTTTGGTGGAAGCTCTAAGTCTTTGACACAGAAAGACAGACACACACATGCATTGAAACCTTAATCGCCTAATCGGTGGAAATCGGTCTACGATCATTCGAAGCCCTATTTGGTGGAAGTTCTTAACCTAACTCCGTAAGGTATTTGAATAAATTATATCTACAGTTCAGTTGTGAATTTGTTATGTGTTGATAAATTGACAGTATGATGATGTTGATAATGTAATTCATGCTTAATACCCTTATATATTTGACGAATGATAATGAATGTATGATGATGTTGATGTGTTCATGCTTAATAATATATTAATATGTTGTTGTCTCTAGGTTCTGCTGAAATATTTGAAATGTGAACTCTGAGAGTCTGAGTATTGAGAATTCTTAAACCGTAATGATGATAATGTAATTCATGCTTAATACCCTAATGTTTGAATGATGGTGGACTGACGGAGCCTGAGTTTTTTTTTCTGAATTCTTAAGTTGTATGCCTAATGTAATTCGTGTATGATTATTCATATGTCATATGTGAATGATGATGGACTGACTGACTGAGGGTTGTCTTAATTCTTAAACATGTATGCCTAATGTTTGATTATGCATATCATTATATCAGCATATGTGAATGATGATGGACTGAGGTTTGTTCTTAATTCTTAAAACTGTTTGCCTAATGTATGAGTATGCATATGCGAATGATGATGAATGATTGAGCCTGAGGGTTGTTCTTGAATTCTCAAAGCTGTATGCCTAATGTTTGATTGTGCATATCAGCATATGTGAATGATGATGAACTGAGGCTTGTTCTGAATTCTTAAAACTGTTTGCCTACTGTATGATTAATTGATTATGCATATGTGAATGATGATGAATGATGGAGCCTGAGGATTGTTTTGAATTCATAAAGCTGTATGCCTAATGTATGATTAGGCATATGTGAATGATGATGAACTGAGGGTTGTTCTGAATTCTTAAAACTGTTTGCCTAATGTATGATTAATTGATTTGTGCATATGTGAATGATGATGAATGATGGAGCCTGAGGGTTGTTCTGAATTCATAAAGCTGTATGCTGAGGCATATGTGAATGATGATGAACTTAGGTTTGTTCTGAATTCTTAAAACTGTTTGCCTAATGTGTGATTATGCATATGTCAATGCTGATGGAGCCTCAATGCCTTATGTTTCAATATGCATATGAGAAAGGTAAATGAATGATGATGGAGGCATGAAGCCTCGGGCTTAGCCCTGTTGTGTATTCTGAAAGGTAAAGTGTGGAAGGTAAACATTTGAAGCCTCTATTATTTGTTGCATATTAAAGAAGCTACCTCTGTGACTCTAACACTCAAAGGAGTAGTAAGAGTCAATTGGTTCTTCTTAGTCTGTAGGGAAGAATTAAGCCTACCGCTTAACTTCTTCTGTAAATCAGCTTGCTGATTGTTCCAGACTGCATCCTTATGAACTTAAAGAATAAAAATTTGACCCTCATACATCTGTGTTTTGATAAATTGTGAAAGCTTAAGGGTGGAAGCCTAATCTACCTCTGTGTACTTAATTACTTATTTACTAATATAGATGGATGGTCAAGATTGTGTTACCATGCCTGTATCTGGTGAACCTCCTCTAAGCCAGGAACCTGCAGTGGAAGCTCCCATTGTAGAGAATACTTATACCACTCAACAAACTGATATACCTGCTGTTTCTGGCCAAAAGAGGAAACTGGTTGAATCCAGGTCCAAGATATGGGAACACTTTGTAAAGATTTTTGATGAAAAGGGAGTTCTTGTTAAAGGGAAATGCATATATTGTGCAAGAGTATATTGTTGTCATTCAAAAAAACATGGCACCTCATCTATAAGAAACCACATGCTTAGTTGTCTGAAGAACACTCATTCTAAGGACACTAGGCAAGCCCTCTTAACCTTCCAACCAATCACTGCTGCTATTCCTAGTGAAGAACCTACTGGGGTTTTAGGAACCTGGGTGTTTGACCAAAATAAAATTAGAAGAGCTCTGGCAGAAATGCATATAATTGATGAGCTTCCTTTTAGGTTTGTTGACAGGCAGGGTTTTAAAAACTTTATGTCCATTGCTTGCCCTAGATTTAAGATCCCTTCTAGGTGGACAATTGCAAGGGACATTTACCAAATCTACTTAGATGAGAAGTTGAATTTGAAAAGGCTGTTTAGGGAGACAACACAAAGGGTAAGTATTACTACTGACACATGGACCTCTGTACAGAGGATCAACTACATGTGTATTACTGCTCATTATATAGACCATCAGTGGAAGCTTCAAAAAAAGATCATTTCCTTTGTCCAAGTTACTTCTCACAAAGGGGAGTACATTGCTAAGGCTCTTGATGAGAACTGCCTTTTAGAGTGGGGGCTGAAAAACATCTTTACCATTACTGTGGATAATGCAAGCAGTAATGACACAGCTGTAGGCTTCTTCAAGAAAAAACTATTATCTTGGGGTGCCTCTTCTGTTAAAGTCCAGTATCTTCACATGAGATGTATTGCCCACATTCTAAACTTGGCAGTTCATGATGGTTTAAAACAAGCTGACACTTCTCTGTCTAGGGTTAGGGAAGCAGTTAAGTATGTTAGGAATTCTCCTGCTAGGCTTCAAAAGTTTAAGGACATATCTGACTTAATTGGGGTGGAAGCTAAATGTGGACTACACCTTGATGTTCCAACTAGGTGGAATTCCACATACCTAATGCTAAAGTCAGCATTATGTAATGAAAAAGTTTTTGAAGCCTTTGAGGAGAATGTAAGCAGTTATTCAGTTGATTTGGGTCTTGATACTCCAGATACTATGGATTGGATTTCTTGTGAGTCTATGGTCACAGTTCTTCAAAATTTCTATGAAATGACACTCAGGATTTCAGGCTCTCTCTATGTTACATCAAATACTTTCTTTTCAGAAGTGTCTGATCTGTTTTTGGTCCTTCAGGACTTGATGAAGTCAGATAGACCTTCTACAAGTACCATGGGAACTACTATGAAATCCAAACTGGATAAGTATTGGGGAGATCCTGAAAAGATGAACTTTCTCATTTTCTTTGCAAATGTTCTAGACCCTAGGGACAAGTTTGAGTACCTGCCCTTTCAGTTGAATGCTCTGTATACTGAAAAAAAGGGTGAGAAGTTTTTTGCAAGTATCAAAGTTGCTCTGACTGAGTTGTTTTCAGATTATGTGAGTAATTACACAGATTGTGTTGGTGGAAGCTCTGAATCAAGCTCAACTCCACCTTCTTTACTTATCTCAGAGTCTGAGTCTGCAAGACCAGTCTCTAAATTCAAAGCACAACTTAAAAAACAGAAACTAAAGAGTGGGCAGTTGGGCTTGAAAAAAACTGAGTTGGAAATTTATTTGAGTGAGGCTATTCTTGAGGAAGATAAAGACTTTGATATATTAAGATGGTGGAAATTAAACAGTCAAAGATTCCCTATACTCTCAAAAATGGCTAGAGATATTCTTGTTGTTCCCATCTCCACAGTTGCTTCTGAATCCACATTCAGTACCAGTGGTCGGGTTTTAGATTGCTTTAGAAGTTCATTGACTCCTAAAATAGTGGAAGCTTTGATATGTTGTCAAGATTGGTTGAGAAAACAAAACCAACCTTTGTCAATTGAAGAAAATATATATGAATTAGAGAGGCTGGAAACAGGTTATTTTATTTTTTACATGTTCTTATTAATGTATATTTATTTTCAGTATGCCTTCACAGAATCACAGTCTAACAGATGTTTATATGTTTCCCAGATTTAATTAATGGGACATGTGCTGCTACTGAAAATGCTTCTGGATCTTCTGTGGATCCTTCATCACTGACCTTAATGGTTTGCTTATTTATTACAAGTTTTACTTTTAAAAGCCCTATTCAGTGTTGGAATTAACAAAATGTGTTGGAAGTCTTGGTGTTGGATGTCTTCCACTGACCACAACCCCTATTCAGTTTCTGGTGAAGCTCATTTGCCCCTTTCTTTTCCAGTACAATTGAACTGCTTCTTCATTTAAATTTGTCTGTTGTGATATATTCTGGTAAATCTGGTTCTTCCCATTTTGGTTATGATGAAAGCTTCCACCATATACTGAAATAAGATTGGGTTGGTATTAAATGCGGTTGGTGGTAATTTGGATTTGGCCTCCAATGTATCTTTACATAATGAGATGGCTTGAAACCTACCACTGTCCACTTTGGATGCCCCCAATCTATTTTGAATTGATAAGAAGCAATCTGAACCAATATTTAGTAACTTTGAGAGTTGTGATTGTGCATTTATTCATTGATGAAATTTGATTTGTGATTTATAAATGTGCAGGATTAAAATGTAAAATCAAATGTGTGGGACTTGAGTTAGTTGAGTACTTGTGGAGTTGTGGAAGTCTAAAAGAATGGAAGATGGCATCTTATGGTCTACTGAAAACTGGAAAATCATACCTTTGTACCTTTTTTTCCAGTTTTGTACTTTTGCTATGTTCTGTAAACTTTGGAGAAAACTTTATCTTTTTTTTTTTGCTAAGTACTGTCTAATTACTTAGTTATTTTATATGCATGGGAGCTTGGTTTGTAATTACCTTTGTTTTGTATTTCTAATTTTTGCTAAGTACTGTCTAAGTACCGTCTAATTCAAGATGAACCAACTTTTATTTTGTATTTCTAATTTTGTACTTGAAAAGTTATGATGCAATTTCAAAGTGTTTTAAGCATAACCGATGTAACCGATATCCGAACCGAAACCCGAAAATACCCGACTTTCTAATATCCGAAAAAACCGATATCCAAACTACATGGGTTGGGTTCTATAATTACATTACAAAACCCGAACGGGTTTGATGTCCGCAGACCCGACCCGCCCGAACCCGACCCGTGCTCTCCCCTAATTGCAAGTACCACCGCCAGACATCCCACAAGACCGAGGATTGCACCACCCTGAAGAGACACATTGACGGCCTCGTCCGACAGGGGGAACTTTCCCAATTTGTCAAGGGTGCCCCCAAGAGTAACACTTGGGTTAACCCCGGCAAAAGGGGGGAAGCATCCTCCGGGAAAAAGAGGGAGATAGGCGCCCTCAGTGAAGATGAGGACGAGGAAGAGCCCCGCCAGAAAAAACATCACATTCACATCATCGTCGGCGGGAACACAGGGGGAGACTCGGCTACCCAACGGAAAAAATGGGCTCAGTCCCTATACGTTGGTGAGGTGTCCCACGCCCCCCCTCAGCCGAAGCGACGGCATGTGGAGGCCATCACCTTCACCGACAAGGACCTCCCTTTCGGCCCCTTGCCCCACAGGGACTCCCTCGTCGTCAAATGCGAGATCGGCAACAACATCATCCACCGTAACTACATCGACACTGGCAACTCCGTCAACGTGATGTATGTTGATACATTCAGGCAGCTGAAGCTGAAGAGAACCGAGCTCCGGCCGATACGGACTTCGTTATCCGGCTTCACCGGGGACTCTATCGACGCCGAGGGCACGATAGTGCTTCCCGTTGTGGTCGGTGACGGTACCTATCAGGCAAAGATTGACATGGAGTTCGTGGTCGTCAACCTGGACAGCGCCCACAACATGATCTGGGGCTGGCCGGCCTTGGAGGACCTTGAGGCCATCATCTCTATGAAACACCTATGCCTCAAGTTTCCCACCAAGGACGGCGTCGGTTACGCCAGAGGAAACCAGAAGATAGCCAGGGCTTGCTACCTCAAGCTCACCAGGAAGATCAATGAGGCCGAGGAGCGGATAGACACTATCACCACCGCCTCGGCCGAAGAAGACACACCAAAGGCCGAACCGGTCGGGGACGTGGAAGATGTTCCGTTGGACGTCTCTCGGCCGGAACGAATGCTGAAGATTGGGACACAGCTCCCCCAACAGATCCGAAGGGACATCCTCTCTGTCCTGAGAGCGTACGCCATCGTCTTCGCATGGGGACCAGAGGACATGCCAGGCATCAGCCCAAAAGTGATCACGCATCGGCTCTCAGTCGACCCGGCCTCCTCCCCCATCAAACAAAAGAAGCGCTACCTCTCAGCGGACAGGAGAGAATTTGTCAAGGCCGAAGTGGCCATGCTGCTCTCCATCAAGCACATAAAAGAGGTGAAGTACCCCACGTGGTTGGCGAACGTCGTCCTCGCACCAAAGCCGCCCACGTTCAGAATGTGCGTCGATTACACTGACCTGAACAAGGCGTGTCCAATGGACCCATTCCCTCTCCCCAACATTGATCAGTTGGTGGACGAGACGGCAGGGTGCGAGTTGATGTCGTTCCTTGACGCGTTCAGAGGGTACCGCCAGATATCCATGCATGAAGATGACGCGGAGAAGACTGCTTTTATGACCCCGGAGGGGATCTTTTGCTACCTCGTCATGGCCTTTGGGCTCAAAAATTCCGGCGCCACTTATACAAGAATGGTAGCCCGGGTTTTTAGAGCAGTCTTGGGCCGGACGATGGAAGCATACGTCGATGACATGATCGTCAAAAGCAAACAATCCACAACTCATGCTGACGACCTCCGGGGCATCTTCGAGATCATGAAGAGATACAACCTCCGGCTCAACCCGAAGAAATGCACCTTCGGCGTCCAGGGAGGTAAATTTCTAGGGTACCTGGTCAGCCGAAGGGGCATCGAAGTAAACCCCGAAAAGATACAAGCCATTATCAATATGGAGCCACCCCGCAACATAAAGGAGGTGCAACGGCTGACGGGACGCCTCGCGGCCCTGAACCGTTTTCTCTCAAAATCCGCGGAAAAGTCGCTCCCCTTCTTCCAGATAATGAGGAAGGCCACCAGCTTCAAATGGACGACGGAATGCCAACAAGCCTTTGACGAACTGAAGCAATATCTCGCCTCCCCACCCGTCCTATCCAAGCCCCAACCCGGCGAGACTCTCTTCCTTTACTTAGGAGTGAGCACGTCGGCCGTCAGCTCTGTACTCATCAGGGTGGATGACGGGGTACAAAAGGCAATATTCTACGTCAGCAAGACGTTACGGGAGGCCGAGCTCAGGTACTCCCCCATTGAGAAGACGGTGCTGGCCATCGTCCACACGGTGAAAAAGCTAGGGCACTATTTCCAGGCTCACCCCGTCCATGTCCTCACGCATCAGCCGTTGGGCGCCCTCATGAGGAGCCCAACCAGCTCCCCAAGGATGATCAAGTGGGCAATATTCTTGAGCCAGTACCAGATTGAGATAAAGCCGAAGCCATCCATCAAAGGGCAAGCCTTGGCTGACTTTGTCACCGAATGCACGGCAAGGGAGACGGCCGTTACCACCACAGGAGCTGAACCAAACGAAGCCTGGACCCTTTACACGGACGGGTCCTCGGCCACCAAAGCTTGTGGGGGTGGTGTCGTCCTCATTTCCCCAGAAGGATTCAGAGCGTACTACGCCATCCGCTTCAACTTCAAAGTATCCAACAATGAGGCCGAGTATGAAGCGCTCCTCAGCGGGCTCAGACTAGCCGCTGGCCTCAAAGCACGCCACATCAGAATCAAATGCGACTCCAAACTCGTGGTGAACCAGCTGGAGGGTTTCTACGAGGCCAAGAAAGGGAGGATGAAGCAGTACAAGGAGGCCGCTGCGGAACTGCTCAAGGCGTTCGATACCCACGAGATCACTCAGATCCCAAGGGCGGAGAACGCCGAGGCCGACATACTCTCCAAACTCAGCTCTGACACCCCTGAGCACATCTCCAAGATAGCTAAGGTGGAGGAGTTGAGCATGTCAAGCATTCATGCTAGCCCTATACTCTCCATACAGCACCAGCCGGAGGATTGGATTACTGACATCCCAACCTACATCACCTCCGGCACACTACCCAAAGACGAGGAGAGGGCCAAACTCGCCAAACTCAGGGCGCCAAGCTATGTCATCGAGGGTGACAAGCTCTACAAAAGATCATACAACGGCACCCTCCTCCGGTGCCTCCACCAGAATGAAGCCGAAGTGGCCATGGAAGAAGTCCACTGCGGCGTATGCTCATCACATCAGGGGCCCTTCAGCATGTCGCGCCGCCTCGTCGTCCAAGGCTATTTTTGGCCGACGATGGCACGTGATTGTGCGGAAGTCGCCCGCAAATGCAGCGCATGCCAGCATTATCAAAGGGCACCTGGCCGACCGGCCGTCAACTACGCCCCGGTCAGCACTGCCATCCCATTTTCCAGATGGGGCATTGACCTCGTCGGTCCGCTACCAAGAGCCGCAGGCAACAACAGATACATCATCGTCGCCATCGACTACTTCACCAAATGGGTCGAGGCCGAACCACTCGCAAGCATCACCGGAGCGCGGTGTCGAAAGTTCGTCTACAAGAACATCCTCACCCGCTTCGGCGTGCCCCAGGAGATCATATCAGACAACGGCACCCAATTTGAAGCCGAACCGTTCCAAAGCCTCCTCTAAGAATGGGGCATCAAACACCGTTTTTCATCCGTCGCCTACCCTCAGGCCAACGGGCAAGTTGAGAACGCCAACAGAACCATCTTGGAGGGGCTGAAGAAGAAGCTGGAGGAAGAAGGCGGTAGTTGGGTGGACGAGCTCCCCAACGTCCTATGGTCCTACTGCACCACGCCGAGGAGGGCCACCGGGGAGACACCATTCTCCCTTTGTTATGGCTTCGAAGCCAAGGCTCCCACTGAGGTCACCCTCCCCAGCCAACGGGTCACACAATACGACCCCGAAACCAATGAAGAAGCCATGAAGATTGACTTGCACCTCATCGACGAAAGACGTGAAATGGCTTACCTTCGGGCGGAGAACTACAGACGCCAAGTCAAATCCTACTATGACGCCAAGGTACGCTCCCGCGAATTCCAAGTGGGGGACTACGTCCTCCGCCGAAGGGAAGCAAGCAAACCAACGGAAGGAGGAAAGCTCGCCGTCAAATTTGAAGGGCCCTACATCATCAGCGCCGTCATCAAAGCCGGCACCTATAGACTAAAGAACCCTAATGGGTCGGATGTACCACGATTGTGGAATGTACACCATTTGGTGAAATTTTACCAATGACTCGAGAAGTGGTGAAGTGGGCAACGTCCCCCACCCCTCGGCTTATTGGTTGAATACAATTATACAACACCCTCGGCCTAGCGCCACTTATTGAATAAAATTCATGTTTCATCCAATCTTTTAAGATTTGAGCAAAGGGAAACCCAAGGACCGCATCGGCCTAAGCGGAGATAACACCCAGGTCCGATGCGACCTAAGCCGTCGCAATAAACGACGCACCCAAAGCCGTTGCAATAAACAACGCACCTAAAAGCCGTCGCAATAAACGACGCACCCAAAGCCGTTGCAATAAACAACGCACCTAAGGCCGTTGCGATCCACAACGCGCCTACAAAGCCGTTGCATAGACAACGTACCCAAATATCGTATCGGCACAAGCGGTGAAACACCCAAATCGGCCGGCGATATGCAGGACGAAGTACCTGTGTGCATGGTCCGACGTCTTCAAACAGAGAAGCATACCGCGTCGTCCACGCGGAAACCGCAGGACGACAAGCCTGAATTAAGGCTGAGGTTACAAAAACTCCACCCGTCAGTAAAATTTCGCTCATGACCACAAAGGGCGGCCGTCAAAAGACGATGCCTAGTCCGGTCCCTCGTCGACGATAGACGTGGAAAGGCCAAAAAAGATGCCACTGACACACCAAGCCGAGGGCGTATTTACTCCCTCGCACTAATCCACGCGAAAAGCGTAAGCGGACAAGCTACCGCACATGGACGAAGGGACAGTAACCCTTCGACCACCTAAAAAAAAAAAAAGAGGGAAGCCGACGGACCGCGCACTCGCCGGCCTCGAGCATAAAATAAAATCCCCACAAAAACCAAGCCTCAAAATCGGCTAAGTACATATCAGATTTCATCAAACAAGAACAGCGAAGTACGCGCTTCGGCCTCAGCCATGACAACATAATATGGCATCGCTTCGTCCTCAACACTTCAGAATTAAGTTCCCAAAACTTGACTCGGAAAAGGTGTCAAGGCAAAAATGGAATTCATCAAGGGACGACGAGGCGCATCGTCTTCAAAGAATGGGGGTCGCTACGTCTCAATTAAAAGAAGCCAAAACGGAATTGAACGGAATTGTGATACTTAGAAAAATTTCCAACCAAAGGTACGCGTTACTGGACACATCGTCCCTACAACAAAGGGCAACATACCCAAGATGTTGCGCCACCCACATCGTCCTCATGAGGCACCCGGATGAAGCTTCGCATCGTCTTAAACAAGCAAGGCATATTTGGGAGCCCACACTTAGAAAAATTCCAAGGAAAACAATGTACATAAATACACAGACGAGGGACGCTTCGTCTCAATCAAACCGGGGTGTAGGCAACTTTGACACTTGGCAAAAATCACGAGAATTAAACACATATGAAGCTAAGGCGATGAAGACGAAGCAACAACACATCCATTCAAAGGCAAAAGATTCATTAATTTCGGATGTCAAGTACATCAGGAGGGCGCTTCGGCCATTACACACATCAGGGCGCTTCGGCCATTGAGACTACTACAACTATGAAGGTAAAAAGAAACAAAGTACAAAAAAAAAGCACTAAGCAGCTTGTCCTTGGCCACCATCAACGGCCCCACTGTCGGCGTCGTCCTCGACATCATCGACGGTCTTTGTCTTGGCCGAGCTCCGGAAGAGGTAGTCGTCACTCTCGGTCCAGGTCCCGTCCTCCTCGTCCGAACTCAGAATGGGGGGTTGCCTTTCGGACAGTGGGAGTTTCAACTCCTCCTCGGGGTCCTTCATCAACCGGGGAAGGCCGATACCCCTGGGCTTCAAGTTTTTCACACGACGGCGGAGGCGGCGATAAACCAACATCTGCATACGCCTCTGGCCGAGGTCGTACCAGACTTCAAACTCCTGTTTGAGGCAAGCTCGACCAGCTTCCTCTTGCGACCACGCCTCAAAGCGCTCCGCCACGAC
The DNA here is from genome assembly GCA_945859915.1 of Cuscuta epithymum. NCBI lineage: Eukaryota > Viridiplantae > Streptophyta > Magnoliopsida > Solanales > Convolvulaceae > Cuscuta > Cuscuta epithymum. The sequence goes on along the minus strand of CAMAPF010000959.1, from coordinate 1,603,300 downwards.
ATTAAAACTCCAATCGCGTCGGGCCTCGTCCTTCCACCCTTCAGCCATGAAGAGCTCAATGGCTTTATCAGCAGCTGCAGTCGCATCGGCTTCAAGCTTTATAGCCTTTTCCTCCGCCAGCCGACGGGCAGCAGCTTCTCCATCCAATTGAACTTTGAGGCGCTTCGCCTCATCTTCAGCAGCAGCAGCTCTCTTCTCAGCCGCATCGGCCCTATCCTTCAAGGACCCGATCTCAGAATGCAACCGTTCCAAGGAAGAGAGCGCTTCATCCGCCAAGGCCACCTTCTTCTCAGCGTCCCGAAGGCGGGCAATCTCTTCCTCCTGCCGGCGCTGCTGCTCCATTAGCATAAAAGCCCCCTGCAAAGACAAATAATTGTCAGAAGAGGAAAAGAATACAAAAATTACTAAGTACAAAAGTCGGGACTTACTTGGACGACGTAGTCCAGACCGCCGTCGAAGAGGCGCACATCCTTGCTCTGCCGCCGCAGGTACTCCCTATCGGCATCGGGAATGGCCTGGATCAAGACATCGTGGCCAGACACCTTCTCGTTGAATAGCCCACCCTTTGTCGGGTACCGCACCGTCACCTCATATAGGCCGGTAGCCGGATCTCGATCGGCGCGGGTGCTTCCCTTGGCAACAGCACCAGATTTGGTGGGGACTACGGCGGACGAGGCGACATTCAAAGTCAGATCCTCGATAACTTGCACGTCGGAGACAGCTTCCCCTTGAACCGATGCCTGAGTGTCGGCCATCGCGGCATCATTGAGAGGAGGGTTCCGCTTCGTCTTTTTGGCACCCTGGGCCGGTACCAGACCCGTCTCGGCTAGGGTACGCTGACCCTCCTCAACGGCCTTCTTCCTCTTCACTACTGGCTTCTTCGCCGCGTCGGCTTGAGATTTGGTCCCGTCACCAGAACCCTTGGACGCCTCGGCCTGACGAGCCGCCTGCATCTCTTTATCAACCATTTTCTTGGCCTGAGCCATGAAAAGCTTGCGACTCATCTCAAAACCTGCGAATGCGATACAAAACAAAGAGTTAGAAGCAAAAAATGCCAAGTACACAAGGATTAAGAGAAAAGCTATCAACCTTCGGCCTCGGCCGGGATCCCAATAAGTGGCCCATCGGCCTGCTCAAAGTAGCCAGACATCTTCGGCCACAAACCACAATCAGGATCGCCTGGTATGTAGTAGCGCATCATCCCAAGGGCCGCGATCTTGAACTCAGTAATATAGGTGTTGACGCTCCGCGGCCCACCCTTCAGAAACGCCTCCACTTGAGCATCAATCTCAGCGCTCTTCGGCGGAGTGTGCAAGTTAAAAAGGCCATTATGGCCTTGAGAGGGAAAGAAGACCCCGTCGGCCAACTTCACAAAGCAGAATTTGCTCTTCCACCCGCGGATGGACGAAGGGAGATCTATGAAGGACCTCTTCTTCGGCAACTGCTGGAGCGCCGCGTAGCCAGCACAGTTCTCGTGGCTTCCCCGGCCGATCCGGTACAAATTCATAAACAACGCCGTCGTGGGCTCAATCCCAAGCTCATCGCATCGGATAAGGAACCCGACGATGATGGAGTAGCTGTTCGGCGTTAGTAGAGCCGGAGGAAGGTCCAACATCTTCAGATATTGGACCACAAAAGGAGGCAACGGAAACCTCAAGCCTTGGGAAAACTCATTGGATACACCCCGAAATATCCCGGGGATGGGTCCAAAACATGGTCCGTCGGCTTCGGCGCCCTCACCTTTCCATAGGGGCCGACGTACAACTGCGCCACCTGGTATTCGCTTTGGGTGCTCTCCGGCCTTATAATATAAAGGTTCGTCAGATCCAATTGAGAAAGCCCGCCGGATACACCTTTCCGCCGACGTGATGTACGTCTCTTCACCACCCCAGATGACGACGCGCCGCCCGGAACAGAGGAAATTGGTGGTGGACAGGGGATGGCGGCCGATGAAGCATCACCCACATTATCTTCGCGAAGCCTGGGCTCGGAGCTCGCTTCGTCCTCACCAGAGGGTTGAGAGCCCGCATCGGCACTTAGACGCTCCTCGTCCACGGAGGTGCGGTAATCCGCAGTATTCTCCATCTCAATCTCAAAAGCCGCCACGATGTTCAAATCCACTTGAGGAGACGCGTCGTCCTCGTCAAAAGGCCAGTCTGATTCGTCCAGAGAGGTTGTCAAAATCAATAGGGGAAGGGACGCTACGGCCGTCAGGGAACGGCATAACACCTAAACCTATCCCTAAGGGTGGTTTATCGGATCAAAGTGACTTTCCTACGAACACTAGATCTAACACCCTAAGGAGCAAAATATGAAGGAAACAAAGGAAAAGTAAAATAGCTAACCTTGGAAGATTTGAAGGATGTGATGAACACTTGAAAAATCTCATAACTTTCTCTCTCTAGAAAAACTTGGGCAGCAATTCGACAACAGCAAGGCGCAAATGAGGAGGTGGCTTCGGAATGAGGGGGTATTTCAACACGTGGCGCCATCTTATTGGCTCCACCAACGGCCACCTCTCCCCCAACCAATCAAGGGGTACCAATTCAAAATCGCTCATGCAAACGCCCCTACGGCCCAACTCAACCCCACAAAGAGCAAGGCATCGGCCGAGTACCACTACGGCCCAATTACTACAAAGCTCCAGAACAAGCATCGGCCCATTCTCCCGAAAAGGGAACGCATCGACCTAAACTCAGCGTCCTCACAACAATCCAAGGAACCTTAATAGACCGCTACGGCCGCTTGTGCGCACATCGTCGATGATAACCCTGGCATTGCGGCCTTCATCCAAGGGTTCTCCCACAGGGTTACCTTGGACAAGTTCGCCTAAGGGTTGGAATCACGACTAACGCATAGGTACCGAATCGGCTCATTACTCCCTTGTGCCTCAGATACTCTTCGGCCAAAGGAGTGGGGGACTGGGGACTGTATCGGCCACGAGAAAAGAAAACGTAACGGCCTTAATGCAAAGAGGGTGCGCTACGGCTCACCGATAAACAGAAAACAAACAATTCACCTCGATGGCACTACGGATCGCATCGGCCACAGAGCCCAAGATTAAAAACCCAAAATGCAAGATCTAGTGCGCAACGGCTGCGCACACTGGGGGGGACTGCGTCGGCGCACCAAAGCAAGAACCCACAAGTCAAACGCTTCGGCTACATGGCAAATCAAAGGCGTGCATCGCATCGTCTACATAAACGGAATCAACCATCTTCATCTCATGAAAATATGTCATCGCTATGGCCAAAAGAATAGATGGGAGCTCTTCGACCCCAACAAGATGACAATGAAAGCATGCCAACTTATCCACACCAGAATTCATCACATCATCTACAAAAAAGAAAGCGCATCGCCTCGTCTTCAAAAGCACTTCCACAGGGAATGCATCGGCCCGCATCAAGGCTTTGAATTCCCAAGCGCGCTTCATCTACATCAAACAAGGGAACCGCTTCATCCAAAATCGAAGCAAAAACTCTTCGGTCATCAAGCACCTTAGGCTCACGCAACGGCCAGCCAGAAAGGAACAAGTACTCCCTTTCGCTTCGGCTTCACCTCAGCTCAGAGAGTGGGGGACTCCTGATAGAGTATATGGGCCTGGACCCCATGGCCCACATACTCAACGACCCAAAAAACACCAGCTGGACACCCGCATCGGCCAAAAGCACGTGACGTCCAAGAAAGAGGATATCGCCTGATTTCTTTGGACCGCATCGTCTAGGACCGCATCGTCCATGGACCGCATCGTCCATGGACCGCATCGTCCGGACTTCGAACAGACAAAATGTGTTTTTCACTATATTTACTAAGTATTGTACACAGCCCATTAGTGGCCTTATTTCGCCCAAAGAAGGCATGATTATTGTAATGGGCCTCCTAAGCCCAGGGCTAGGAGCCCAAATCCACATTTTTACCTATAAATAGACCCCAAGGGGCTAATTATAGGGGGTTCCAAATTGAGAAATATAATTACTCACTTTCTCTCTCTAGCTCTCACTTCTCTCTAGAATTAATACTCTATCAGCAAGTATACCACCTTTCAAATCCCACCAGAAACCGCCCCAAATGGCGACGGCCGGACAGAGCCTCCTATAAAAGGGGTGGTTTGTACTTTTTATGTAAGTTCGAGGACTCATTTAGTAGTTCTTCCTTTAAATTAATTTGAGGTTGTGAGTTTTTTAAGTGATGTTTGCTTTAATTGTTTTATTCTTTTTGTATTAAAGTATTTTTGTTCTTAAAATAAGTATAAAGTATAAGTATCTTACGTAATAAATTTGTTTCATTATTTTGTTAATAATTTCGTTAATTGGTGTTGTGTACATTCATCTCATGGAGACTAATATGTTAGGACTTGATAGAGACGTGAATGTCTTGGTCTTGCGAGTGCCGATCCTACATAAACTGGGGCGGCCTGAGTCGAGCTTTCATAAAAGGGGCCTATACATAGTATTTGTTTTGTAATACAACATATTTAGAAATAGAGGATTAATATCACAAAAAACTCAATACTTAAAATAAAATTCTTACGTTATAACGTAAAAAATTCACAATTTTGATTAATTTTGGATTAAAAAGTACACAATTTTTATCACGATAATCATAATAAAAAATAGATCTAAATTCTCAAATATAAAATATCAATTGCAAGGCATGAACCTGCTTGACTAGTTTGTAAGACAAATAAGAATCAACTTGCTTTTAATTTTTAAATAGCATTTGTTTATACAGATACTTCAAATCCCAGCCGATAATATAATATTTAGTAAATAGTTATAGCAAATAGTTATAGAAAATAGAAGTTAATAAGTTAGTTCATTTGGGTATTTACAAATCAATAATTCATTATATTAGCAAATCACACTAAAAGCTAGATTTTTGGAAATAATAACATATCGACAAATTTTGGACTTCATGTTTGTACTTCACTACTTCATTGATAACTCTATTGTCCCGCTTGTTTTTTAGTACATATAGGGGTTGTTTGTAACTGATTTTGATTCTGCTTCTTTTTTAAAGCAGAAACAGAATAAGAATCAGTTTTCAGAAGCTGATCCCTGAAGTAGAGCACTAAAATCAGTTTTGCATTTTTATCCACACACTCCAACTTCTGCTTCTGCTTCCTGAAGGAGCAGAAGCAGTACGTTTTAAAATCAGATCCAAACATCCCCATATAATATACTATCCTCCATTCTCTTTTAATCGCAACATTGGACTTTTTGCACTATTCATATATTCTACTTTGACTATATTTTATTCATTAATGTATTATAAATTAATTTTTAAAAAAATATTACTAAATTCTTCTTATTCTAAATTTTCAAAATATGAATTTTTTAAATTTTTTAGTAATAAAGAATGAAAGATATTAATGGTCAAACTTGTGCGTTGGCAAACGTGAAATGTTGACTGTTGCAATTAAAAGAGAACGGAGGAAGTATATGTTTTTAAAAATTTTGGGCCCCTAATTTTTAAAATTTTTTGGGGCCCTGAGGCCCAAACCTCACTGGCCTAAGTGAAGGACCGGCTGTCTTGCATATTTTAGCTCCAAAATGATAATATTAATTTGTAAAACCATTTAATTTTTTCCAACATATCTTTTTCTAACTTCACCATAACTTTATCATCATTTTCTTAAACTTTTATCCAAGTCAAATCAGGTAGAATTTTATGAGATGGGGGAGTATTAATTGTCGGCCATCTCTAAATAATACCTAATGACTATTATATTAGAAAACTAAAAATTAAGTGGCCATTTATAGAGAAGTTTGATATATATGGCCGGTCATATAAAAAACATGGTCATATAGACTAAATAGAAATTATCTCTTTGCAAAAGTTAAACATATCATAGTCTTTTGATGATAATGCGAATACTTAATATGTACATGCAGCTTACTTATGTGATGCATCACATCGGTTGGATGCCCGTATCATAAATTCTATCTTCTGTATGGTAATTAAGTATTTCTCTTGCGTTTGCTCATTTTAAGTAAATTAAAAGAGTAAAAGAATTGGCCGGCAACTATAGCTTTTTACTCACTTTTTACCTATTTCAATTCGTCCTCCATATTATTCTAGTCTCAATCGCCCATACTTTTTACAGTTTTACCCTTTGAACCTCATTCATATTTACCATAGTGAAGGGGAGTGTGCTCCGTAATAGTGAATTAGTGATGAAAAACTGAATTTATTAATACGGAGTAATAATTTTAATACAAGTGTAACACGATTCACGTTAGTCGTCAACTCGTCATGTGTCTATATAGTCAAAACTTTAATTATATTGAACTAGTACATACAAAGATTTTATTTGGATGGTTTTTTAAAATAATTGTGTTATACTATTAATATTTTTTTTGTAATATAGCGTGTCGGGCCCAGCACCACCCCTGACTCCACACAACGTAAAATCAGTAACCCAGTACTACAGATGGCAATTACGACCGAACCGATGCATACCTCGGGTAACGGGTACGGGGAAAACCGCATTGACCGGGTAACGGGTACGGGGCGTGGAATACCCGTTTTATTTTTACGGGTAATGAGACGGTTATGGTTTTATACATGTCCGTCCCGTTACGCGCTCCGTACCCGCCCCGCTTATTTTTAGTTATATTTTTATTACATTTTATCTATTATTTGTCCCACAACTATAAAAAGATGAGACCTTTCTATTTCCATTATGTATATATAGATTATAGATGTACTAATTATAATGTATGAATGAAAGTTCATAATAGATTTTAATAGTCTTGTTTGATTATTGTCATATTTTTCGTGATTTTATTTTTTAGATTAAGTATTTTAGGTCAAATTAATTTAAGTTGCTTCTTTTCTCGTCTTGTAGATATACAAAACTTTAAAGTGGCGTTTGAAGTCTAGACTCGTCTAGGCATTGTCATATATTTTCCGTCTTTTGAAATATTATTTTTATATCAAAAATTTAATAACTCATTTAATAAAGTGGTTACTCGTGGTTACCCGAAATTTTACCTGTTACCCGTTGGGGCGGTTATGATTCGGGTAAAAATTACTCGTTGGGTAATGAGGCAATTACGAGAGGGGTACGGTTATATGTAAAGTCGTCCCCGATCCGCCCCATTGCCATCCCTACCCAGTACCTATAGGCAAAATAAAGGATGACTTCTCATCCCTGAAGACACCCCAGCACCGGCCGAACTATTTACTGGGTGGATAGAAATTGAAGTTTAATTACAAGCTGCGAGATAGAGAGCGAGGCTTTAGCTTTGATACTTGCAGAGGTCATAAGCATTTTCACATAGTAACCTCTCAGTGCAGTTGATGAGATTCAAATCTGAGACCTACCTTTTATGACATCTTCTATCTACCAGCTAGTTGGGATACGCCTTCTGGCGTCCCGTACGTATAGGCATTGCTAGCTATGTGGTTACATGATAAGCAAACGAGTATTGGATGGATCGTGTGCTGGAGTATCTCCTATTCTTCTAAAGCGCGGAAGACAGTTACTCGTCGTGCTATTCCGTTGCTACAGTCCCGATTTTCAACTTCCGTCTGTTGCCTCCGTTTGATAATCGTGATTTGCTTCCCACCTCTCGTTCATTCTCCTCGGTATATACATCGGTATATACACCCAACTGTCTCCTGTCTCCATTCATAAGCTAGGGTTCGCTCAGAGGTATCTTTCTCCGATGCTTGAATGCTCTGCCTTCTATCTGGGTATGCGACCTCCGCTGGACCTCCCGACGCTTGTGCGGCAACCTTGACGCCGGCGGAAGGACACAGATCCATGGGTGGCCCGACAAATTTGTTCGCAGCGGCGGTAAGGGAAAATTTTGAGGCTTCTTTATGACAGGAAGCTTTACTAATTAAGCCGGCTACCGTGACAGGTTTAAAAAATCACTTCCATCTGAAATCTAAAACTAATCAGGCTTCTTCATGACAGGTTGCCCCTTGCTTCCTCATTATTATGGTACTTTCTCATTTTGAACTTTTTAAAGCTTATGGTTATGCATATGTATAGTTAATTTTTAATTGTTTAACATTTTATTTGTTGGAATTTTTTGTTGTTGATTTTAACTCTGTTACTCTTGCTATCCAGACTTTTGTAGTTCCAAAAATCAGTGTTGCCCCCGTTAGTTTTACGGGTTTTGGTAACGCAGATGGAACATGTTTGGATGCTTCATAAACCCCCTCCCCCCAATACTGTATCTGGTTGTCCAGATGGTGTTACTTCCCCCACTGTTACTTTTTCAGGCCCTTGTGATGCTACATCAATTCTGGTTGCCCCTTTTGATGCTACATCAATTTTGGTTGCCTCTTGTGATGCTACATCGATTTTGTTTGCCCCCGTTGACTTACTGGTTCCCCCGATGCTCACACTATTGCCCCAGTCCCTGCATATTCCAATGTGTTAGATGAACCCCCGGTGGCTACCTGTAACAAGGCAGTAACCGGAGGAGAAGTTCATCTCCTGTTTATGCTGGCCTCTGATTCTAACAATGAGGAAATACAAGTTGTTCCCTCAAAAGATACTCCAAATACGGGAAATGATGCAATCATTTCTGATCCCCTAGATGCTTATACTACATTTGGCCCGGTTTTGTCCAATGATGAAATTCTTTCTGAGGACTCCATTGATTTTAAATCAATTTCCTTTGAATAACCATTAAACTGATAAGGATATTGACTTCTGACTGATAGTTGAATGCCATTTTATGATTCTTCCTATTTGGTCGCGTTTTCTATCTTTGAACAGCAACCAGCTTTAATACAATTCTTGCTCTCGTTTTGGCCATAACATATCATTATGCCCCGGGAATGATATGAAAAAGGTCCCTGTACCAGTGGAGCTTAAACAAGCTGAGTTCATACACTCCTTTGAGTCATACACTATTTAATCCTGAAGAATGTATATGAATGTTATGAATAGAATGGGGGGAGACCATCTCTTAGTTACCAATTCTTTCTTAAACTGTCGGGATCATGGGAATCAACCCCTCTGTCAACGTTGTCAGTGCCCTCGCTTCCTCCGATTGGGAACTTGGGGTAGCTTGAAGGTTCAGCTGTACCAACACGCGAAGAACTAGCCTATATTGATAGCAACGAGGTAATTCCACCTTTGTTGGTTTCTGTTCACTCTCTTTTTTGCAGAGTGGTGGGAATTAATAATTAGTGCTTATGAAGCTGGACCTGCAGGATGAGAGGACACCATTTGGAGGCAGTGAATCAGAAGCATTGAGGAGGTTGAGAGAGTCAATTGCTGACAAGGTATATCATTTTGAAGTTTTTTGATACTATGTAATTCATATATGCATATACATCATACCCATGAATATCCTTTCTATGCTAAGCGGAAATCTCGCTACCCCTATTAGATACTGTCCATATCCTCATCCCATCCTATGGAAATCTTCTTGAAAGAATTGCAACTGTTATCCTAAACACGGTTCGGTAATTAGTGGTTCAAGTCATTCTGGGCATATGACTATCCAAGCTTCAGGCTTGAAAGGAAATGGAGAGTTAGAAGATGATGGGAAAGCTGCAAAAGGGTCTGGTACTATGGCCAGAGGAAGGAGGTTGTTGAGGGTTCGGGAGGAGAAGAGGAAATGAGAATATGACTGTCTTCACAACTATCCTTCTTGGCCCAAGTATGTCTTTACTTTCTCCTTTTTTTTGTTTATTACAGTAGTTTCTTTGATTGTTTTCTAGAACAAAAGTAGAACTGGCGACTTGAATTGAGTTTGTACCTTGTAAAGAGCAGGGTGTTGGAAGAAGCCTGCCAGCATGACATAGAGCTTAGATCCGTTCTGGGGAATAGTATTGGAAACCCTGAGCTTATGAGGAAAAAGGTAACTTACAAATTTAGAAGATTCATACTCTTTGAAATTTTATATTACTTGTCTGCAGTATTATTCCTATAGTCTTAGTATAATGCAATTCCTAGAGCTGAATGCCTTTTCAGGATGTTCTAGGGTAGTTTGGATCGAGGAAAGTGTTTGGGGAAAATTCGGTAGAGAAGATAGTAAGGGGAAAAATAAAACATATGGTTGAAACTTGAAACCCAAGAATTGATTTTTTTTACATAAGTTTCTGAGTTTTATATAATAGAAATGGACCTGAACAAAATCTATGTCTATTGCTCTCTCTGTATATAAAAACTAAGAAACCTACAACATTTGTAAGAAAAAGATAAATAGATTAAACATAACACATTTTCCTGTTCAGCTCATTTTCAAAGGTAAAAGCAAACACAAGAAACAACTTTACCTGGATTTTATTCTTTTCAGTATGTAACATTCGCGGGACCAAATATACTCTTGCTGTTCAGGATTACTGAACGTTGACTGCGCTGACAAAATTTTCTTTTGTCGAAACATATAGCCCACATTCCCCCAAATTCGAGAAAAATTAGAAGTAATTACATGTTAATTGGATATTTTTTATTGGCTAAGTTTCAGGGATTAATATGCTTAACCACATTTTAGATTTCGGGTAGTAATTGGTTCAGAGCTTAGGACCATGTCAAGTTGTAGGATAAAAAAGTGAATAATTATTACAAGAGTAGGTTAATTGCAATGAAATTGGTAGATGTGAAATAATAGGGCATGAGAAAGAAGAATGAGAAATTGAGGGAAAAGTTTGTTTATATTCAGGGATTATTATATATATAATTTAGTCCCATTCACAGGCATGAGAAATTGAAACTACTTTGAGCTAAGTAATCCAATAAACCAGTTAGACAGGGTTCTTTTTCTTATAGTATTTATGTAATATTATTTATTATGTTTGTTTCACACATCAATACTTTGAACTGTTATCTTTATAGGTTGAAGAAAAGGTTCAAACCAAGGGACAAGATTTTCAAAAGTCTAAAACTGGATCTGTCCTTGCATAGTTGCATTTAAAGTCAGCTTTAGAGAGTAATCACAGTAAACCAGCCCATCTTATACTTGTAGCCTTCTCTGCTTCTTTTCCTTCAGTATGACATTATTATTCCCTTTTCACTCTTATACTTGGTTTTAAATATTTTATAGTTTCAATCCACTTGATTCCTACATATGGTTTCAGCTATACGGAGCACCATCTGATCGGGAAGTTGATCTGTTTGGCAGGGTACGTTGATTGTTTCCTTTCTTCACTCTCCACTAATATCTCCATTCATGCTATATCATGTTCATTGCACTGAGGTATGAGAGTATCTGGTTATTCAAAAACTCCTAATTTGATTTTGTTTTGCAGGTTGTTCAGGCCTGGTATGTCATGGGTCATTTAGGTGCCTTCAACTCATCTAATTTGCAGGTCAGTTTTTCAGTTCAAGTTTTGAATTTCTGGTATTGTTTTGCTTTCTGTAATAGTTATCATGATAATTGCATTGCATGTGCAACTTTAAGGTTTTGTTTGGTAGTCAGTGGGGGATCCATTTAGGATCCTTGGGGGGTGCATGTGTCAGAAATACATGGAAAATACTTGAAACTGTAATGATTACTCAGTACTACATATAAGTGTCAAAATTATGAGGGATGTGCTCCAATTATCTTGAAAGTAACTTCAGAATATTTTTCTGACTTGCAGAAAGTGTGTTGATTAAGGCTGTGTTTATTGTTGCATTTTCTAATTACCGTTATATTCCTTTTCACAATTTCAAATGTGTGTACTGTAATTTGTGCCTTAAAAGTACCCCTCAAGAATGATGAACATGTTTCAACTTTCAAGTATGTTGAGAAACTGAATGAATGCAGGTGGCCAATTCATTCATGGTCAACACCAATCCTCTCTACGGTGCAGAAGCTGGGTTCAGGGTGATGCCATCGTCTTTTCATGACATTAGTGATGTCGAGTTCCAGGATAATTGGGGTAGAATTTGGAACGACATACTTCTCCTGATTGCTAATAAGTAAGAGTATTAGTATGGTTATTATAATTACCTTTAAATAATATCCGCTATCACGCGAAAAAAAATACTACGTACATAGAAATTATTTTAAATAAGACGTAGTACCAACTATTTCAATATACATTGAAAATGATGCAGAATCACTTTCTGATAACAAATGCGGGCATAACCAATAAAAACGATATCAAATCATTATATGTATCTTCTGTTTTGCTTGCACCCCAGATAACTTCCCTGTATATGTGGAATCTGCATTCGATGATTGCACCTACCCAGAATTATTTGATGCTGCTTCGTTCTTTATGTGTCTGGCAAAGTTCCACAGGTGTGTACAGTTTGTTGTTGTTTCCCATTTTAGGCTGTACCCTGTTCATACAATTACATTTTGTTACTTCTCCCAGGAAAATTGTATTGCATTTCTGAGCACATGCTGCGACATGCGGGGTCGGATGCTGATTCAACATGGCACAGAATCTGAGCACTTCTTGGCTGCACTTCCTGGCTGTTGAGAAGGATCTACTTCAGGAAATTCGATACACTTTCCACATCAATCCAGATTGCAGCCTCGGTTTCTTTAAAAACGGTCGTGGCTGCCTTATGCTCCTTGCCATCTCAGAGTGCGGCGTGGAGGTCCCTCCCCGGCACAGGCACCCATATGAGATCATCAGCCAAACATGCACCCACGTCGATGTCCGTATTTAAGTCTCTGCAATGTTGTCTCACAACTCCCATGCTACTACCTTTGTTGTTATGTTCTTTTTAGACAATGGCTTATTTAAAACAATCAGCCCTCGTTATTGAACTGCAGCAATGAACTGTCATTTTGAACTTACTATTTGCAAAACTTGTTTTGTTATTTTTCCTCGTTTCCCCCGATCAGTTTACCCGGGCTTTCTTCGATCCTTGGGCATTGACACTCGCGCAAAGCGTGAGCCCATGCTAGTATTATGATAGTGATGGATAGAGATGGACCTATCCCGGGTCGGGACTGGGTCCGGGTTGGGCTTAGGGTGGGGCCCGGGTATGGAAAATGGAAGCCCAGAATCGGACCGCCTATGTTCCGAGACCGGGCCGGGCCGGGTAATGTATTTTTTTGGGTTTTTCTTATTTATTCTTACCCCCTCCCCCACCCCACCCCCCACCCCCAAACCACCCAGCCCAACCCGGTTCTTACCCAAACCATTTGAAAAAACCAAAAAAATAAATAAATTGGGCCCGGGCCAGTCCCGAACCGATACCAGTCCCGCACAGTGGCGGTCCGGTTCGGGTACCGGGCCAGTCGGACCAATCTCGGGCCACTCCTAGTGATGGACTAGGAGGGTGTTATTGGGATTGAGGAAGTTGGGTTAAATCCCTAATCCCACTTGGGGTTGTAGGCCGTTGAGAGGCCATTTTCAATGTTTCTATTTTTATTTGTTCCTTTTTGTGGTAAGACTTTCCATTTTGTCTTACACGCTTTACCTCTTCCCATCTCTATATGGATGTTATGAATGTTTTCCGTCCCAGACCAGATCAGACCAGACCAGACCAGACCAGATCAGACCAGACCAGACCAGACTTCTGTAGTTATAAAATACACAGAGACCAGACGTTTACCAGACCAGACAAGACCAGTTCAGACCAGACCAGACCAGATCAGACCAGACCAGACCAGCTCAGACCAGATCAGACCAGACCAGCAAATTTCAGTCCAAAAGAAAACATCCTACATATTAATTGAACTTTCACATATCAAGGAACACGGTTCCTATAAGCTATCATATAGCTATGGTATATCACAAATCCAGCTGGTCGCATGACAAGCATTTACTATAGATAATCCACGAACATAAGTACTATGTGGCCAAATACTTCCTCTCCCATTTTATAAGATACGTACACTTTCATTTTAACTTGTCCAAAAAATATTACTCCCTCCCTGTCAATTTGATGGTTTGATTGTGATTTAGGAAGTATGACTGATTGACTGATGATAAAGCAAATGAATTCTTATCTAGACTCAAATTACTTTTAGTAAATAAAATTTACATATTCTAAAACTACATTAAAAGGTTTTACAAAGTCGCAAAAAAGAAAAAAACATCATAAAAATGTGATATATGGAACAAACCATTAATAGTGATTTGTATGGACTAATGGAATATTAGAAGTAAAAGAGCGATTTTATTTTACATTACGAGAGGTAACTAGCTACTACAAAAAAAACACGGGATTGGCAGGGATTTTGACACGGATTTTGGCAGGGATTTTGGCAGGGATATGCCAAATCCGTGCCAAAAACACTTTGGCACGATCTATTTGGCACAAAAAATTGATAAATCTGTGCCAAATTCCGTTCCAATCAAGCCTTTTTTGGTAGTAAAATAAGGGAAGTATAGTGCGGAGTAGTAAATAAAAGTGAAATAATGAGGCCTTCTAATGACATACGATAATGATGAGACAGCGACAATGACATCTTTCCATGCATACTCGATATCCATATATGCATCCTACCCTTAACTTAATTACGTTTATATATCTAAAGTTGCGTATGAAATTTTGTCTCTTTAATTACCAGTTTTAAATGACCTATCACTTACAAGTTACACCTCCTATATAAAGCCAAAGGCCAGCAAATTTCATTCAGCTCATCAGATATTCAATAATTAAGCCTTCTGCCCTTCACGCAAATAACACTGTTGGTGACACTATTTATTATTATTATAATTGTTACATTTTATTGTACATGTACATACGTACATAGTAGCATGCATGCAGGACTCCGTGTTGATAATTATCTTCTCCTATTTTGTCGCTTACCATGCGGCAACTACTAGAGAGATCAAACCTGCTGCGGTTGTAAATAAATAGATAGAGCACTATCAATTGAAAAGGACGAGTGATCTTATTCAATATACAATTTCACTTTACTTTTGATCCGAGCGTACCTGATTTTTCATGGTATCAGAGCAGGAAAAGTGATCCACCGATTTACTCACGAATATTCACGACCAGAAACGTCCCAGCGAAGAATGCCGGGCTTTACCGATGACCAATGGAAAAATATCATGACAATGATAAAAACCTGTAAGTTTTCCTCTCAAGAGGAAAAACTCTCAGGTAAGGAAGCTGATGTGGAATGGCTTCTTGACTCAGGGGCTTCATATCACATGACGGGGAATGAGTGTCTAATATCCAAGATTGAAAAACTAGCTCCGATCCCGGTCACTTTGCCAGATGGGAATATAACTCACGCAACATGTGTGGGAGATGTTCAACTGAGTCCGAAAATTTTAATTAAAAATGTTTTATTGGTGCCCGGCTTGAGATGCAATTTAATCTCGGTGGAACAATTAATTGACGACTTGAAATGTGACTTATATTTTACTAATGACATATGTGTTGTGCAGGACTTACCTTCGAGGATGCCGATTGGAGTGGGTAGACGGAACGGGGGAGTTTATTATTTTCACTGTCTTGACCGGATTCGAGCGCTCTCGATCTCTGCTTCATCATCAGGTGATCTGTGGCACTCAAGATTAGGACACCCATCAAGGACAGTGTTGCGACTAGTCAATAGCCAGAATAAATATTTATTCAATGATGCTATGAATAATACTTGTGATACATGCTTGCGTGGAAAACAGACTCGTGATACTTTTAATAATAATTTAGCAAGAGCAGTTGAACTATTTGAGATGATACATTGTGATATTTGGGGTCCTTATCGAACACCTGCTTCTTGTGGTGCCAGATATTTTTTGACTATTGTAGACGATTATTCACGTGCTGTCTGGGTTCATTTACTTTGTGAAAAGGGAGAAGTGAAAAATGTTCTTAAGCATTTTTTTGCAATGACTAGTCGCCAATTTAATAAAAATGTCAAAGTTCAAAGTTGTCAGGAGTGATAACGACATGGAGTTTCTTAGCCTGAAAGAATATTTTTTGGCTAATGGGATAATTTTTCAAACGTCATGTGTTTACACCCCACAACAGAATGGAAGAGTAGAAAGAAAACATAGACATATTTTGGATATGGCACGCACGCTTCGATTTCATGCCCAATTACCGATTCAGTTTTGGGGAGAATGTGTGTTGACAGCATGTTATTTGATAAATAGGCTACCATCCCCGGTAATTGATAATAAAAGTCCTTATGAATTATTATATCATAAATTGCCTGCCTATGATCACCTAAGGGTTTTTGGTTGTTTATGCTATGCACACAATAAGGAGAGCAGGGGAGATAAATTTCCTCCTCGAGGTCTCAAATGTATTTTTTTGGGTTATGCCTACTCACAAAAAGGATGCACACAATAAGGAGAGCAGGGGAGATAAATTTCCTCCTCGAGGTCTCAAATGTATTTTTTTGGGTTATGCCTACTCACAAAAAGGATGGAAAGTCTTTGACTTGGAAACTCAACGTTATTTTGTATCTCGTGATGTACAATTTGTTGAAACCGAATTTCCCTTTGCATCAAATAAATCAGTCACAGTTGAAGGATCCGATGGTGCTAAACCATTGTATGAGGATGACAATACTGAATGGTTACGGTCAACTCACTCTGAGAACTTGGATGGTGGAATTCCACGTGGAGAAAGTCCTGATGAATCATCCCTGGAGAACTCTACTCATGATGAGATGGTGAGCTCTACCCATGATGGGCATGGAACTGTTCATGATGGGCATAGCACTATTCATTCTTCCAACACAACGGAAATAATTGTTCCTCCAGCAAGTTCTTTGGAGGCATATGACACCTCTGGTCATCATTCACTCCTGCCCAATAAGCGTACCCGACGACCTCCAGCTTGGCACCAGGATTATGACGTGGAACTCAACACAGTGAAAATAAATACTCCACCCACTGTCTATTCTACGTCGTCGGTTGACTCAGGTAACCCGTATTCACTATCTCATTTTGTAACATATAATCATTTTTCGGTTGCGCATCGTGCTTTTCTTGCAGCTATTACAGCTAATAAGGAGCCCACTTCCTTTCAAGAAGCAGTGAAAGATCCACGATGGAGAGAGGCAATGCAACGTGAGATCCATGCATTAGAGAAGACCGGAACGTGGAAGCTTGTTCCACTACCACATGGCAAGAAAGCCATTTTTTGTAAATGGGTGTTCAAAATAAAATACAAATCTGATGGAACTGTTGATCGTTACAAGGCACGATTGGTGGTATGTGGTAATCGTCAAGTTCACGGGATTGACTATTCTGAGACATTTGCACCTGTTGCCAAAATGGTCACTGTTCGCACCATATTGGCAGTGGCGGCCTCGCAAAATTGGGAGTTGCATCAGATGGACGTGGATAATGCGTTCCTACATAGGGACCTCCATGAGGAGGTATATATGCACTTACCACCAGGATATTCGACTCCTACCACAGGACAGGTATGTCAGTTGCGGCGTTCTCTGTATGGGTTACGTCAGGCTCCGCGTTGTTGGTTTTCTAAGCTCACCTGTTCACTACGTCACTATGGTTTTAAACAATCACATGCTGATTACTCTCTATTTACACTGCGACGTGATCACCATATTTTGTGTGTACTTGTGTACGTGGATGACTTGCTCATTACAGGGAACAATCATTCCATGATTGTTAATTTTAAGTCTTATTTGGCTAAATCTTTTCCTGTAAAGGATTTGGGACGCATGAAATATTTTCTGGGAATTGAAGTGGCTAGGAACCCTACAGGTATTTTTTTGTGTCAGCGGAAATATGTATTGGATATCCTGGCTGAGACAGGTCTTCTTGGAGCAAAACCAGTCTCTTTTCCGATGATACAGAATCATGGTTTACAAAGTGATGAAGGACCACTGTATTCAGATCCAGAACGTTACCGACGGCTAGTTGGGAAATTAATTTATCTTACTCTCACTCGACCAGACATCAGCTACTCCGTTCACATACTCTCACAGTTCATGCATCAGCCGCGGGCAGTCCACTGGGAGGCTGTGGTTCGTGTACTACGTTACCTTAAAGGACATCCGGGGCAGGGTATTCTACTTTGTTCTGATTCTCCAGTTACTCTGACTGGTTTTTGTGATTCTGATTGGGCCAGCTGCCCACTCACTCGCCGATCTGTTACTGGATATTTGGTAATGCTCGGTGGGTCTCCTATTGCATGGCGTACAAAAAAGCAGGTCACAGTCTCCCGTTCGTCTGCCGAAGCAGAATATCGCTCTATGGCTACTCTTGCGTGTGAATTAATTTGGCTAAAAAATCTTTTGCTCTCTCTCGGCATTAGTCATACTTCGGCCATACCAGTTTATTGTGACAATAATGCTGCCATTCACATCGCCTCTAATCCTGTGTTCCATGAGCGAACTAAACACATTGAATTGGACTGTCACTTTATTCGGGATCACATTCAAGCGGGAACACTCACTCCCTTCTACAAATCCACGGCGGAGCAACTTGCTGATATCTTCACCAAGGCCCTCGGTGAACGTCAATTCTCTTATCTTCTGACCAAGATGGGCATTCTTGATCCCCATGCTCCATCTTGAGGGGGGTGTTGGTGACACTATTTATTATTATTATAATTGTTACATTTTATTGTACATGTACATACGTACATAGTAGCATGCATGCAGGACTCCGTGTTGATAATTATCTTCTCCTATTTTGTCGCTTACCATGCGGCAACTACTAGAGAGATCAAACCTGCTGCGGTTGTAAATAAATAGATAGAGCACTATCAATTGAAAAGGACGAGTGATCTTATTCAATATACAATTTCACTTTACTTTTGATCCGAGCGTACCTGATTTTTCAAATTAAGCTTTCTCAGCTCGATCTTCAACTCGTTGCCGGTGGCGTTCTTCAACTCATTTGCCGGACTCCAAGGGTAACCTCCATTAACGTTCATCTCTTTCTCTTTTTAATACTACCTCCGTCCCAATTTACCTTTTCAAGTCAACGGCGTCTAATTTTGACCAATTATTTTAACTAATATATTTATGCAAAATTTAATAATTTTATACTTTTATGATAGTATTTTTAACAAAGAACATTTTCATATCATTTTCATATTATCAATACTTTCTCTATATACACATATAATCGGTCAAAGTTAGACGCCGTTGACTTGAAAAGTCAGGTTTGGCTAAGTAATTTGGGACGGAGGGAGTAATGTTTTCTGGTCTGATCTTTTGTTTTTGACAGCGGACGTCTTTAGCTCTCCATTTTTTCCTCTTATTTTTGAGTTACATATTTCTTGCACGCAATCCTAAAATCCTAAATGATAACTTTTTTTTTTTAATACGGAGCATAATATTATTACCCAGTATTACGTCCTTGCATATAACGTACGTAGTATTTTATTTTGTTTTGCTATGCTATTTTTAAAATAATACTTTTACTACGTATATTTAATTGATTTTATGCATACGTTTTCTGTGCTACCGATCGAACGGAACGATTGCAGCATGCTTATTTAATCAGATTTTTATTTAAAAACGATTTCAATTTGTCATTTACACTACTAGAAAAAGGACCTTTAACAATGAAAATTATTGTCGTTATAAGCTCAAAAGTTCGTCGTTAAAACTTTTAACGACCATTTTTTTTTTCGTCGTCAAGTGGTTGTTATTGCCTCCGTCGTTATTGGTTTTAACGACCAAGTTCGTCGTTAATAATTAACGACGACACATGATGTCGTCGTTACTTATTAATGACAAACTTCGTCGTTAAAAATTAACGACGACATATGATATCGTCGTTACTTATTAACGACGAGTAACTCACTCATCGTTATTTTTTAACGACAATATATTTAACTGTCATTATTTTTTGTACATTTTTCTAGCATAATTAATGACAGCGTTTGCAAATTGTATTTAACGAAATTGAAAAAAATAAAGTTATCAAACATAAATTTTATTAATCACAAATTCAATAGTCATAATCTGAATCAACTATTCATAGATACATATTACAATCTCACAAATTTGATTATACAGCACTTTTGTTCTTCAACTATTACAAAAAATACAAATTCAAATATTTATCAAAAAGAAAGCATGAGGATCGATGATTGATCAGTACTCAGTCCAGCTTCAAATACCTGGAAATACAAGAGAAAATCGGAATTAGTTAAGTTCTATAATGAAAAGAGTCATTTAATATAAGTAAAACAAAGCATATACTAACTTAAGTTTATGTTACAATCAATTGGTTGTTTTGTACAACATAAAAGAATGAAAGAAGATGCACTGAGACTATTACTTTAGGACTTTGAACTCCATTTTTTTCCTCCACAAAAAGTCATGCTAACTCTCTTGGTATTTCTCTAATGGTTGTCATTGTGGGGGGGGGGGGGGGGAGATCCTTGTTAGCTAAGAAATGAGCACATTTGTTACCTGTTCATAGAGATGCAGGAGATCTTTGATATCATATAGGTACACTAAAAAATCAAGAACAATCTGGCCACACCAAACAAGCCAGAAGCCCATAAGTATTGCTTGCAATCTCTAGTAAATTCAGTTGTCCAAAAACCTGCAATCTTGAGTAGAAATGCATTTCTAGCTCTCAAAATCAGTGGTAACCCGCAATAACAAAGTTTTTGTGTTATAACTCTAAAAAGACAAATTAGAACAATTGATGGTACTGGAATGACTCACTCAGAACAACAAAATGATTTCATTACAGCAGATGAAGGCTCACTTAATAAGGTGACTGCCTATGAACAAAGATCTGTTCGTCTTGTGGAACAGAAAAGTCAGTGAAAAGAAAGGATGTTGGTTAATAGTTATTAGCTTATATAGAGATGGCTAAAAAAGACCTTAAAAGAAGCTTGCTTAAACGTCCACTTGTCATTCACAGACAAGACAATCAATCCGTACCACCAAATCTGGAATGTCACACTGATAAAACTAATGTTTAAACATCATATAAGTGTTTGAATGCTTTTTAGAAATCCAAAATTAAATTGGATTTCTGTTCATATAGGCTGATAAATTCACATATGTGTACTAAAGAATTGCTCATAAAAGTTCTTCTTAATGCATGATTCACATCTAAATTTGAGAACCCCCAATTTGGAATCACATTAATTAAGTGACACTATTTATCACATGATATTTCAGATGGATGCTTTTGTTTGCCTCTCATATAAAATTTACATGAAGCATAGGAAATGAACAACTCATATAAAAAGGACTTACATGTTTTTGTGATGTGTCCATATTCGGAAGCTTTACACCTTGGTGTTAAATTTCTGAAACTTTAAGACCTGCAAAATAACTGATGAAAAAGTCAGAAGCAAAATTTAGTAACTAGTTAATTAAGTTAAATAACCACAAGCTAGACAACTAAAACACTAAAAAAAATAAAAAGAAAAACAACGCCAGAATTTATTTTATTGGGGAGGGGGCGGAACCATAACACACCCGTTCATAAAATAGAATATAGCAATGTTCTCATATGGTAGTGAAGTTTCTTGACCACCCTTGGTAGCATTTGACTCTTTTTCTAGTATGCCAACAAGTTCATTCATCAAATAGTTCAGGAATTCATGGGAATCCTGATGCATATAACTGCAGAAAATCTCATTCTGCTTCTTTGATTTCTGTACAAAGCGTCTAGGAGCAATCACACCCGCTTTTTTTCTTTTGTGAGCTAATCTGCATAAATAAGTCTGCCAGGCATGTCAGGAGACTTTCATCTGCATTAGCAAGGTTTTTGTTATTTAAATAGTACTCCAGTAGATGTTCCCCAAAAGGAACACAAAAGTACAGAGCATCAAGTACACTGTTACAATAGCAGGTATTCTGAAATTCTCAAGACCAAAGTATCTCTCATCTTCCAGGAACTGATCTCCCAAAGCTTTCTCCAGTTTCGAGCCGGTATCCCCCATTATCTCAGGTTCTCAGTTCATCCCAACTGAAATATTAAATAAAAAAAGGAAGTTTAATAACTACTCTGATAAACAAAGAAAGTTTAATAACTACTCTGATTAACAAAGGACTGGAGTAATCTGGCTGGCTCGCTCACTCGCCAAGTCTGGAGGCAGATGGGTAGAGGACAATAGTGAATGCTCAAGCGCAGACCCAAACCAGCGACGTTCTTTCACTGACTCACCATCGCCTATGGCTTGCCTGATCAAATCAATCTCGTCAAATTTCACAGTCTCACTGCAGGTTGCCAAAAGCCCAAAATGCCAATCCTAAGTCACTGCATCAGCCCTCACGCTCTTGTCCGCCCTTCAGAATTCAGAGCTTCAGTTTCAGCATTTGAGATGGAGCACTGATATTAGTTTATTGCTGCTATTACATTACTCATATTATTATTAATACTCCGTATTAAAAGAAGACAAGATTTTCAAGGCCTCTGAGCATATGATGACTTTGAGTTTATGCTTGTGGTAACTTATAGATACTCTTTCAATTCATATATAGAGAAACTACTTCTACAAATTAACAATATGCATGAACATTATGAATATAATATTACTCTATAAGATTTAGCAACAAAATAATGAAGTGTCTCCACGTCAAAGCATTAAGGGTCTGTTTGCAACAGGTTCTACTTTTAAAAAAGTGCTTTTTTTAATGAAATGAGGAGAAGTGATTAAATAAAAGTTGATAGTGTTTGAGAAAAAAGTGATTTTGAAAAGTAAAATTGGGTAGTGTTTGGTAAAATAAGTGCTTTTTGTGTAATATAAAAAGTAAAAACACTTTTGATGCGGAAGCCGAGAAAAATAAAAGTTGTAGTGTTTGACAAAACAAGTGCTTTTTAAAGCCAAAAACTAAGAAGTGCTTTTTTAAAAGCAGTTGCAAACAAACCTTAAGCTAAAAAAGGCCATCAATCCAAGCTATAAAGAAAATCAGCAGGTGTTTGATAAAGGGATATTAACTCTTTTGAGGTATATATGGAATTCCTCTAGCTTATAACTGGCAGACACTTCTATTAGATTTAAATTAGACATTTAGACCTGACATCATTTACAATATGAATCAGAAGTGTGAGTGAGAAAATGTTCATTTTTTATAGAAATTCATAACATTAATCAGAATACATCTTTTCTGATATTTACTACAATTTGACAAAAACTTATATATGAACTTATTTAAAAAGTGAAGATAAAAGATTCTGCAAACTATAGGGTTAAGCCAACGAGTGATACTATGAACAAATCATTTAAAAAATGTGAACACTTTAAACTTTTTAACATTTTTTTCATAATGTGAGCAGTTATGGAGACCTTTTTAACATTTTTTAAAAGCATTTAAAAAATGTGAACACTTTAAACTTTTTTTAGATGATACTTTATAAAATATCAACAGAACATAATAAAAAAAAATTAAAAGTTAATAATTCAAGTCTTTAGTTTATTGAGATTAAGTTCACTCTGTAAGAATTCAATAATATAAATAAAGAACATATATATTCTTCACCAATTTCCAACTCAATAATTTCAAAAATCAGCAATCATAAAGTTTAAAATGTTCAGAGATTCAACCAAGAAAATCAACAATATAAATCGTCTAAGGAAGTCAACAAATTAAAGCAAATAATCCAAGAAAATCAGCTTAGCAAATTAGTCAAGCAAATCAATCAAGCGAAGATGTAGCGGCAACCCTATTGATTGCTGAGAATGAATTAACACAAGAAGATTAAAATAAAAAAATATCGAAGATTATGATTACCTGCAGCAAGAAGGTTGAACAACCAAACAAGAATCTTAAATCCCGTAGAAGATGATCGAGCGAGACAAATCTAGCCAATCAAGCGATTTGAACGATGAGAGCGAGGCCAGTAGGGACGATATATCGATCGAATGAATTCTGTGAGAGTCCTCTTTGCGTCCAGCAACGATTAAATTGCTAGAATTGCTTGAGAGAATCTTGCCGCAAGGGAAGATAGAGTAGAAGACCGATTATGAGATTATGAGTTCAGGAAGATTAGGGCACTAGGTTAGCGGAGGTTTATTTTAGCTACGCGCGCGATAAGTATATATTATCAGTTTAATTAGAAGCGAGTATATTTGGGTTGAAATTTTGGGCGCGACACCGTTTTTTTTAAAAGGATTTGGCGGAACACTCAATATTTGTAATTAATTTTAGATTAGCTTTATTCCTTGAATTATTTTTAAAACAAAATACGTGGCTTACAACAGAAAAATACGCCCGAAAAAATTATTACTAATAACGACAATTACAGATTGATTAATAACGACGACCTTTCACATATGGTCGTTATAAATAAATTTAATAACGACGAACTCAATAGTTGACGTTAAAAGATACTTTTAACGACACTTTGTGAGAGTCGTCGTTAAATATTGGTCGCTAAAAAGTCTTTTTCTAGTAGTGTTATATGTACTAAATTACTTTTATTCTACCTCCTACTTACGTAAAGGACAATGACATAGGTTTTTTTATGGAGAATCGAAAAAATTGTATAGGGTAAATAAAATATAAAGATTGAGAAGTAGAAAATTAGAACAAGTAAGAAAAAGAACATAAGGAAAACAAAGGAGAAGTAGAATATAGAGGAATTAGATTGGTTAAATATTAAATACTCGTATTAAATACGGAGTATTATACACTAGTATTAAGAAAGGCTTGATTACTTATTTTGAAATTTACTTTTAGTTTATAAACTTACTTAATAAGTATATACTAATATACAACGTTCACTAAATGTAATTTGATAGTAGTATCTATTTCTTTAATATTTATTTCATATCAATCTTGATACAACGTTCACTATACTTCGTATATGAATGTAGCTATACTACGGAGTAGTTACCAATAAATAAAAGCAAATCGAATAATTAATGAGATTGCCATAAATTGATAGTGACATACTGACCTATGAAGTGTATATCATCAACTAGTAAATATACTCGATTACTAAAGCTGCTCCCACCCCATATTCCCATGCATGCCGTATATATGAGTAGTATGTTTAAATGACCCATCACTATTCCATGTCCATCACGTCCAACTTATAAAGCAGCCAATTCATTTCATTCACTTCACTTATTATACATACAATTACATACACCTAAGTATACTACTACTCCGTATAAATTTATACTATCTACATACTAGTACTATGTTAAACTCCAAAGAAATATACGGAGTACATACTAGTATACTACAGTACTATATTGAAACCCAAAAAGTATTTATATACTATCATCCGTATCATAATAGTTGCAACATTAGAATTTACGCACTATTCATGCACTCTACTTTGACTACATTTTATTTACTAATGTATGTGAATTATTTTTTTCGAAAAATATTGTTGAATTCGTCTCATTACGAAGTTTCATAATCTGATTTTTAAATGTTTTTTACTAATAGAGAATTAAATATAATGACGGTCACAGTTGTGCATTGGCAAGCGTGAAAAAGGGAATGTTGCAACTAAAAAAGAACGGAGGAAGTATACTATACAACTGGGTTGATAAGTTTTAAAATGGTGAAACCGAGAACAAAACTACACAACTTGAGTCAATCTCTGTCGATTTCAATTCCATTAATTGTGGTCTGTTTATGTTGAATTTGGTGCGTGTTAGCACGGTTCGGTCGGGGTTTTAACCCAAAAGCATAAACGTAAACCGAACTGCTTAGTGGTTTGTCAACTTTAATAGTTTCCGATTTCATTCGGTTCAGTTTGGGTCGATTTCATTTCGATCGGTTTGTCGTGGATTGGTTTTTCTTTTTTCAGGTTTTTGTTCACCGTACCCCTAATGTTATGTACTCCATAATATATTAATAATATCATTTTTTGTTAAGTACTACTCTTACTATATATGCGCACTTAAATCATTCTTCGTACTCGGTACTGCAATATATTATGCTTCACCCTAGTTGAGAATATTAAAAAACGTTTTTCAATTCATTTAATGTACTATGAGATGATATTAAATGTTTAATTAATACACTGCCCATACTATACCCTGATCAATATACAAGCCATGCTGACATGTTGGCACTACAAAAGGAAGGTGAGGGTCATGCTCCACTATATATCTACGCAGTTGAATTGGAGAGATTTACTACGCATGATTCACTTTTTACTCTTACCTACCTTGTAGATTCAATGAAGACCTCAACGACAATGCTGTGCTGCTTCATTCTTTTTGCTGCTTATCTCGTTGGCACCTCAAAGGCGAATAAAAATGTGACCACGATTTTAATTAAGAGTGCTATTGCTGATGGAGCCGGTAAAATACTTAACCTTTTAAGTGTGTGTATAGATTTTGTTATACTGAGGTTTTGAGGTTGATTGTTAGAAAGGTTACATCTTTCAGATAATGAAATCATATAGGCAGTATTCAGTCTAAATAATTGAAACTAAAGTGTGTTTAAGAAGAAAAATACGTAGTAAATTTACAAATAACTTTAGAAATGAGTGACTAGACTTGATTAAGCTTACCACTCTGACACTCTCCTATTAGAAGCTGTAGTTGCCAACTTGCGATTTTGCAACGTTAAAACATGATCATTAATTTCATAATGGGAGCGTAAGATACTGAATACATGCATATATATACACTAATTAATTCGTAGTATTTCATTATAGTCTGTCTGGACGGAAGTCCACCGGCATACAATTGGGATGCAGGTCATGGATCTGGTGCACGCAATTGGTTGGTTCACCTGGGGGTGAGTTTTGTATAAGTTATAATGGAAATTATAAAAAATACAATAATACATTTCTTCTTTATAAGTTAATTTGATTAATTTGAGATTTTTTCCAAATTAGGGAGGGGGGTGGTGCTTGAACAGCACCATATACGAGAACCACAAGGAGGCCTACGCCGAAAGCTGCATTAGTCGCGCCAAAACAGATGTCGGGTCTTCCTTCCGCATGGGTGATCAATACCTCTTCAAGGGGATATTCAGTGATAAAAAAAAATGACACTTATTTTTATAATTGGAACCGTGTCATCGTAAGATATTGCGATGGCGCATCATTCTCCGGAGATGTGGATCAACCCGATCCGGTATGTGTGTATTCTATTCGTTTCTTTTGATTATCTAAAATGACACTGCAATTTTTCACTTGAATTTGATTCACTTTTTAATACCAGGAAACAAAGCTCTTCTACAGAGGGGCAAGAATTTACAAATCCGTCATTAATGAGTTAATGGCGAAGGGCATGAAAGACGCACAAAATGTAAAAGTTCCGATCTTCAGCTTTTTTATCAAGTTATAATTAATTGAATGTATTGATCAAAGTCCTGATTTTGATTATTTTTTTCAGTTTTCACATGTATGTATATGTTTTTGCAACAGGTGATCCTGGCTGGAGGTTCTGCAGGGGGAATAGGTGCAATGATTCACTGCGATAATTTTCGAAGCCTATTCCACCCCACCGTGAATGTCAAGTGCTACGCAGATAGCTCTTTTTTTCTCAAGCTGTAAGATGACATGTATTTTTTTAATTCAGAAATTACATTCCTTAGATCATCAATAACGTAATTGTGTTTATGATTTTGTATTATCAGGAAGGATCCCAAGCATGCCAAGTACTTCAAGACTGTTTTTGGCACAGTTGTTGAGTTGCAGGTGATTAGTGAAAAGCTAGTCCCCATGCACGCATGGAGTAATCTGTATTATTTGTGATATCATTCAATTCATAGTTAAATTTTAAATTTTTTGTTATTACATAATTTACATGGGTTGCAGCAAGTCGCGAAGGCACTACCGGCTGAATGCATATCCAAACGGAGTCCAGCATCGGTATATATATATATTACGTAGTATATTCTTTACTTAATTATAAGTTAAATTCGATTAAACCTTAAATTATACTGTAATTAAGTATTACTTATAACTCCGTGTGCGCAGTGTTTCTTTCCAAAACACTTGGTGAAGTACATAAAGACTCCAATTTACTTTTTGAATTCGGCGTTTGATTCGTATCAGGTTAGCCCTTGCACCTTATTGCATTCAACGTACGTAGTATTATGTTATTTATGTAGTAAGGAGTACGTACGTATTATTGTTATTATTATTATTACTACGTATTATTTATTATTTTTACTACTTCCGTTCCTAAAAATTCTTCCCGGTTTGAATTGGCACGCTTATTAAGAAAGTGGAATAAAGTGGAAATGTGTGGTTGTGGTTGTGTAAGAAAAAGATAAAATGAATGTGAGCCATACAAATTGTCCAAAAATGGAAAGTGGGAAGAATTTTTGGGAACGGCCCAAAAAGGAAAGTGGGAAGTATTTTTGGGAACGGAGGGAGTAGTATTTATAGTATTATTATTACTTGTATTATTATTATTATTATTATTATTATTATTATTATTATTATTATTATTATTATTATTATTATTATTATTATTATTATTATTATTATTATTATTATTATTATTAAGTACTTATAATAATTTTGATTTGCTTCCAAAGATACGGACTACCTTTTCTGAACGCTTACACTACCGAATAGAGAAACACAAGGTGACTCCAAATGATATGAAATTGCTCAGAAGTAAGTTTTATTATCAATATTTGTACTTTGACACAACATATTATCTCACGTTGTTTAATTCTTTAACAGTTTGATTTTCGCGTTTGCCAACGTACAATTTTTACTGTAAGTATATTTAATTATGTATTGTAGTATTAGTAAACATTATAAAAAATTGATAATTAGGAAATTCACATTAATTGGAATTCAATAACATTTTATACGTAATAATTTGATTAAGTATATTAATAAAAAATCGTGGTCAATGTAAGGCCTGTCAATAACCTTGTCTTTTTTACAACAGTGGTTCAATTGAAGGTGACAACTCCGGTACCCTTCTAAAAAATGGGGGTACCGTATCTATCATTGATTGGACCACATCACTTTATCATTTTTAATTTAGATTTAAATAATTTAACTGCTACATTCTCATTGGTCCATGTAGACAAATGTATGAAACCTGTACATATTACTCCGCATTACGTCGTACTGGTATTATATCATTTAAAGTCCATATGATTGTCATAATGCTACCAAATTTGTCAAGCAAGGTCTCTCATCAGATTGAACCGGTAGCTTATGCATTTTAATGATAATCTTAATTATAGGTAATTTACAAATTTTGTAAATGCTATAGAGAAACTTTAATTAGCTCTCACACCAAAATATAATTTTCTTCGATCAACTCAAAAACCTCATTTTCGTCGATTTTAAGATTTACTAGTAATTAATCAATATATTCCGCAGTTAAGCTCTTAAGGTGCATAGAATTATTGTCATTAATATTCCCTGGTTATAGCTCTTAAGGTGCTTAGAATTATTGTCATTAATATATAACGTACCGATTCAGAAACAATATTTTTCTAATTATTGTTGAAACAGAATTTATGGACGAATGTGTAATACTCCGTAATAATAAAGTAATTAAGTGTTTAGAGTCACATATTTTATCATTTGATCAAATAAAAAAAGGTTCCAAATTGTCGATGTGATGCACAATAATCCTTAACTAATTGAAAAGTGCATCAGATTGCTTTTTGGATGACTGAGATTGATTCTTATTTTACATGTTAAAGTGCTCTCTCATTTGAACTCATATATCTCCTCTATATGTAGGTATACATATTTATAGATATGTACCCTAATAAGCTAAGTCCTATAAGTTGAATGTAAAAAATAAATTAGGGTGTAATATATCAAACAGTTTTTTATTTAGTTGATGTTTTAGACATGATTCTCAAGTCCTAATACCGTACCATTCAGAGTTTAGCATAGTTTGCTACGATTGTTTATTTGATGCCATCATTTTAATAAGGAGTAGTTACTTGGAGTATGTTTGGCCATTTATAAATTTAGATCCCGTTTGGTGACCCCTTTTTCAGCTTATAGTCACCAAACACGTAACTTTTGATTTCGCGCGCCGAATTTTTTAATAAGCAGAAAAGTAAGGTTGAAGTTACTTTTCTGGCTATCTAGGCTGAAGTTACTGTAGTGTATCATTTTAGCAATTTTTCATATAAATTTTAATTTATTTAATTAATAACAAATATTTTAAATATAATTCTTTCATGGATCAGCAGAATCAGCCAATACAGCCACTTCAACCAAAACTTCATAAATTTCAGCAGAATCAGCCAATACAGCCACTTCAACCAAAACTTCATAAATTTCAGCAGAATCAGCCAATTCAGCCAATTTTAGTACGTGTTACCAAACGGGCTCTTATATTTTTGAGATTGTTTAAAATCAGCTGGTTTGGCTGATTCTGGTGAAATTTATGAAGTTCTGGCTGAAGTGGCTGCACTGGCTGATTTTGGTGAAATTTATGAAGTTCTGGCTGAAGTGGTTGCATTAGCTGATTCTGCTGAATTTAAGAAAGAAAAAATTAAAATATATTTTATTATAAAAAAAAAATATACTCCATGTAAAAATAGCTAAAATGATCATCTATAGTAGCTTCATCCAATACAGCCAGAAAAGTAACTTCGACCTTACTTTTCTGCTTATTATACAATTCAGCGCGCAAAAGCAAATATTACGTGTTTGGTGAAAAAGTTGGCTGATAAGCCGAAAATCAGTGTTGACAAATTTGTGAAATATATTAAGTTTTAGTCAATGGTTTTGAAAATATATTTTGTGAGAGTCAAATGATTTATCATTTTATGAAAGCATTGCTAATAAATAAGATTCCCATATCATTTCCATATGATAAATAATTTCTCATACATATATACACACCTTATCAAATTTTTTAAAGGCTTATTACATATGGGACCAAGCTAAAAATTAAGCCATATACTACGTACGTAGATTATTAAGTTGTAAGCAATACAATAATAAACAATTAAAAAATATATGGTTTTGTAGGTTTCAGGCTACAACTAATAAACGCATTGCCTACCCCATCGGCCACTAATGGGTATGTGGTCACTTCCCAGTTTGGCCATTCCTTCGGTCCGAAAAGTTTGAAGGTACCCATGTTTCCCCAAAACACAAAGTCAAAGGTACAACCTGCATCTTTACTACTTCGTACTACAAATTAAGAATAAAATTATTATTATTATAAGTACATGTACATAACACAAAGGTAATTTTAATTGTTTCTTTTGTACCTACCAGACACTAGAGGAGGCATTGGTTCAGTGGTTCTTTAATGAAGGAAGGTTTCACATTGTTGATCCCAACGATGAGCCATTCTGGAATGCTACAGCTCCTTGAGTGGTTCAGCGTTTTTCATTTGTCATCTTTAAATGAAGACTACTTGAATATTGAGTATTACATTAATTACCTCTCAGTACGTAGCTAGCTACTTTAATTAATTTATTCAGAAAATTCTACATATTTTTATTAGAATTTCCACTCACGAGACACATGCAATTTGTAATTACAAATAATTTCTTGTGAATGATCATGAATGATAGATACCATATCGATCATGACAATAGGAAATAATGGACAAAATTAAATTATGTCAAAACAAAGCTGAAACGCTGGCGAAGGAAATTAAAAGAACAAAAAAGAAAATAAACTAAATGAAAATGAAGATCCAACATGCCCATAAAAGGCGAGCTTCCAATAAAATTTCATGAATGACGATGTAAACTTGCCCTAAAAATTGTCCCAAAAGGAGCTCAATATGTAGAACCCAATTAGAAACCCTATCGAATGACAAATAGACGGAACGTAATCCGATCCTTAGTACTCCCCTTAACCACGAGAATGGCAACACAAATTGTATCTCCCTTTTGTTGCATGAATAATTTCTTAAGAATCTCCATTTTGATCTCATATATCCTCAATTATAGGTTGTATCTTATATGACCTCGTTTTCTTACTAGTTTAATTGTTTATCTATTTTCATTGCTATTTAGTTGTTCGGATCCCTTCAAGTCACCACACATCATTTTGGCTAGCTTACATGTTAGATTCCTTGATTGATTTCGATTTGATAATTAAATTCGTATTTCAACCACTACTAGGAAATGTGGAAATACAGAGGAAACAAATTTGTACTTAAATGAGCTATATTCCTATCTAA
Source organism: Cuscuta epithymum (assembly GCA_945859915.1). NCBI lineage: Eukaryota > Viridiplantae > Streptophyta > Magnoliopsida > Solanales > Convolvulaceae > Cuscuta > Cuscuta epithymum. The sequence continues at coordinate 1,571,448 of CAMAPF010000959.1, read as the reverse complement.
ATAGGATAGCTAGGAACTTACAAAGGATATGAAATTCCTCTTTAAAACCTCCCTTGGTAATTTGAAGTTCCTATCTACATTCCTTTCTAAAGGCGTGGGTCACCAAAGTGTAATGTTCCTATCTACATTTCTTGTAATGTTGTGGGTCACATACTAATATACTATACATACTATATAGTATGTATATAAATTAATTAAATAGAGAGGAATTTGGTTTCCCAATTAATAGTGTACATACATACATATACTGATACACATATATGTATAGAGTATAGACACACATACGATAGTGTAACATACCAATATACCATACATAACATTTCGTAAATATCAATTTTTACTAGTAACAATCAATTAAATTGGGAGTTCAATATTACAAAATGCCACTGAGCACACAATATTCAAAACATTGAAAAACTATACATGCTTAATTTCAGACGACATGAGTACACATGTATTATTTCAAAAACACAGACTAAATAGGTTAATCTTCCTCATCAATCTTGAGGACCATTCTCATCTCTTTCAGTGTTTAACAACATTGGAGGTTACACATTTGAAACTTTTGACTTCAGCACCCCATAAGCTTCCTACAATTCATTACAATATATCAAGGAATGCATTTATTACCAATATATTTTGCTAATACATATTCTGTAGCACAAAAGTGAGCATATATTTCTAATACACCTTAAATGCTCTTTGAATGGTTCTTTGTTATGGCGTTTTTCAATTGTCATCTTTAAATGAAGACTACTTGAATATTGAGTATTACATTACCTCAGTACATAGCTACTTTAATTTATTCAAAAAAAATTACATATTTATATTAGAATTTCCACTCACGGGACACATGCAATTCGTAATTATAAATTTCTTGTGAATGATGATGAATGATAGATACCAACCATATCATGACAATAGAAAATAATGGACATAATTAAATTCTGTCAATTGTATAATATATGTACAAGAAGATGTACTAAACAAAACAAAGCTGAAACGCTGGCGAAGGAAAAAAAACAAAAAAGAAAATAAACTAAATGAAAATGAAGATCCAACATGCCCAAGGCGGGCTTTAAATAAAATGTTGCGAATGACAATGTGAACCTGCCCTAAAAATTAAACATGTCCCAAAAGGAGCTCAATATGTACGTAGAACCCAATTATAAATTAAACCCTACCAAATTGAATGACAAATGGGAACGTAATCTGATCCTTAGTACTCCCCTTAACCAGGGCAGGCCGTAGTACAGACCCAGGGGCTACCGCCCCTCCAACAAAATTTATTTTTAATGTATATATATACGAAAAATAATTTTCGCACTCTCGAAAACTAATTTTTGCCCCCAAAAAGTATTTTAAACCCCCCAAGATGACTTTCCTGGGTCCGCCCCTGCCCTTAACCACGAGAATGGCAAAGCAACTTGTAGCTCCCTTTTGTTGCCTGAATAATTTCTTAAGGATCTCCATTTTGATCTCTTATATATCCTCAATTATAGGTCGTTGTATCTTGTATGACCTCATTTTCTTACTAGTTTAATTATTTATCTATTTTCATTGCTATTTACTTGTTCGGATCCCTTCAAGTAACTACACATCATTTTGGCTAGCTTACATGTTAGATTCCTAGATTGATTTTAGATAATTAAATTCATATCTCAACATCAATTTGATTTGTGTTAGGAGAGATATAAGATATAACGATCAAAACAACGTTATATCATTGGTAAAAAGCATATTAAGAAAGCAAGGCAACACGTTGATTTGAAAAAGAAAATTATGGGTTTTAGTGTTTTAGAGTGGATGCATGCAAGATAGCCCACTAGTACAAAAGTGGACTACAGTTACGCTTTGTGAAAGAACTACCACAACGCTAACAAGCGTCGTCACTTTTACTGATGCTTTAAAAAGCGATGGCTTTGCCTGTGTGTCTAGATGTTGTCCCGACGCTAATTCTTAGCGTCAGTATCGCACCCAAAAGCATTGCAATTAGGGGTGGACTGGGGTCGGCCCCCGGTACTGTTTGGGCCCGGCCCGGTAGCCGGTCTTGGGGCCGGTTCGGGCCAACCAGAACCGCTCAAATGCCGGGGCGGGCTCCGGCCCCCTAAAATGCGAACCAGCCCGGCCGGTTCGGGCTTAATTTTATTTTTGGGAATTTTTCACAAGTAGACTAAAAAGTGAAAGTAATATCACTTTATTCACTTTTTAAAAGTGAAAGTAATATCAATTTTTCAAAAAGGGAAAACTGTCAAATAGGTCCTCGAACTTTGATAAAAAGGTCAATTAAGTCCTTCTATAGGAGGTTCTGTCCGGCCGTCGCGATTTGGGGCAGTTTCCGGTGGAGTTTTTTGATAAAATTTTTTGAGCATCTTATTCACCAAGTCTAGTTTACGCATCCCAAATTTCAGATAAAAATTCAATCGAGAACACATTCAAATTAATTCTTGAAGATAACTGTGCATTTTTGCATTCTCGAATTAATTTGAATACGCTCCCGATTAAATTTTTAGCTAAAATTTGGTATGAGTAAACTAGACTTGATGAATAAGATGCTCAAAAATTTTCATCAAAAAATTCCACCGGAAACCGCCCCAAATCGCGACGACCGGACAGAGTCTCCTATAGAAGAACTTAATTGACTCTTTTATGAAAGTTCGCGGACTTATTTGACAATTTTCCCTTTCAAAAATAGACTAGCCACCACTTTGTTTTCACAAATAGACTAGACGACATATTAACATCCAGGCAACTTGCTTCCTGCTCTTCTAGTACGTATTATTTTTTGCTAATGCAAATACACTCAGGACTAATGAGTTGCTATCTCTTAGGGATAAATTATTACAAATTCACCAATCACTCAACATTTGTTTTTAAATAGAAAAAATTTAAAATTCATTAATAAAGACTCAAAAAATCATAATAATTGGAAAACTAATAAAAGTCTAAAAAGTAAATATTTGTTTAAAAAAGTAAATCAGCACATTAAAAGTTGAAAACTTGTAAATTAGACTTTAAAAACTCTAAAAGTAAATCAGGAAAATTTAAAACAAGAGTACAATAAATATGAAATACAAAACTCGAAAATAAAAATAAATACGTTTAAAATAGTTTAAAATGTTGGAAATTGTAAAGGAAATACTTAATATAAAATTTAATAATTATAAAATATCAAAAGTAGTTAGAAATTTTCGGGAGAGTAATTTTTTAACATCAGAATATATACAATATAAGAAAGAATCCAAGAAATTCAAATAAATATATAAAATTTGAAAACACCCGATGAGTTCAAATTATACTTTACCAATAAAAAGAAATAGAAAATAAGATACTTTAATTTTATAAAATGAAGGCAAAAAAATTCTAAAAACCGTTTAAAATATAAAAAGCTGGAATGAAATTTAAAATAATTAAAATGTTAAAACTAAGTAAAAATGGAAAAAATTAAATATGTATAATTTGTAATGTAATATTTTCTTTTAAATAGATACATGATTCAATTATTGTTATTATAATTTTATTGTTACTTTTTGTTGCATATTGTTTCTTTGTGTTAAGTTTATTGTTGTTGATTACTTTAAATTTTTTGTTTCAGATTGTTTATTCTCGTTTCTTATTGTTATTGATTTTCATAAATAAAATTCATTATTTAAGGTGTTTGTGGCACGCACAAACACACATAATTATAAAGAGTTATGGTAGACGAAAAACAAAAACAAAAACAAAAATTGAAATATGTGTAAACATGAAGAAAAAACTAAATGTTCAAAATATTAAACAAAAAGTAACATGATATAACAAAAAGCAACACATGAGATGCAACAAAAAGCTACACGATGAAACAAAAAGCAACAAAAATAAAAATAAAAGTAACATATTATGGTATCCAATGAATAAATATTTACATTTATTCTCTACACTAATACCAGAATTTCAATTATAATATAATCATGTTTTTTTAAGAAAAACAATGTTAAAAAAGATATAAATAAACTTGTTTTTGGTACATTTACAAGTGAATTGAAAAAGAAAGCAAGTAATGGCAACGCGACTGTTTAACCTTTCTGTACTCAAACTGCTTTAACATTAGTAGACTTCACTTCCCGAAACCTGCACAACATCACATAAGCGCACATCAAATTACTAGCAATGAACAATCAATAAATCAAACAAATTAAACATAAGGTAGTGATTGAGATTACGTGAATGATACATGTGACTAAAAAGTGTATTTGCTTCTTAATAATTTCCAATCTCAATTTGGAGGCAGCATTTTGCATATTGCAGGATATTGTAAAGATTTTTCTCAACAGCCTAAGAAGAATCATAAGGCATAAAGTAGATAAACTTACAAGCTTGATCTAGTGCAAGGGTGGAATACTTAAATCTGCAATTCTGGAAAACATTCATCCTCCTTCCTCTGCAGATTTGCAATCCCTAGCCATGACAAAAACATTCCTGCCTATCACTTCCAATATCAATTATTTTCTAGAAATTGAAACAAACAATTTCTTCTACCATATCATTAATACTTGGACCTACTATTAGTCATAATTCCTAAAACTATAAAACCAAATATAAGTCAATAGGTCATTTTGGAGGAAATTTCAATTCTGAGATGATGGCTACCTCTGGTGTGCTCAAACTCCTCATTCCTGAAAGCAAAAAAACATGAGAAAGGCAGCATCACAAATTATTTAGAATGGATTGTACATAAAACCTGCCAACTTGAAATTTCAAATGAAACATACCATTGCACATAACCTGCCAACTTGAAATGGCTTTACAAATGAAAACTATTGCACTCAAAGCCCCTGACAGGTTTGCTCTGACCTGCAAGTTGATAAAACTCCAAATATGAACCGGTTCCCCAAATTAAATTTCAAATGTTAGAAAGAAAGGATACATACCATTGCACATAACCCTTAGAATGCCTCCTCCTTCTCAATATTGACACTTATTACTCTGATTCATGCTAACCTTAATATGAAATTAAAATTACATTACTTTAGTTCAACAACAAAAAAACTAAAAGTAAAATAAGAAACTCTTAGATTCTTATTCACTGTCAAAGCTCAAAGCAAACAAATTAAGGCCGAAACCAGAAAGTAGTGATGAATTGAAAGCTTGAAACATAAAATTTAAAAACAAAAAATAAAATTGAAACTAGAACAAAATGTACCTGAATTGAAGCCTCTATAGTCAAGTAACGAAGTAAGAAGCAAACGACATACTAAAAAGCAATTGGCCAGCGGCGGCACATGGCGGGCCATAGGAGATGTCGCGCCGGTGGAGGACTAGGTAGGCGGTGGCAATGGACGGTTGATAAGGGCCGATTGAAGATTTGCAAAGCCAGATGTGGTGAAGAAGAACAAAATAGATGTTGTAACCCTTGCATCTATTCCACAATCGAATTGCAGATCTGAGATAGGCGGATTGAGAGAGCGGCAGTGTCGCGGTTGAGGTGAAGTCGCTGAGAGAGGCTATTGAGGAATGAAGAGATTGATTGGAAAATGTGGAAGACGGGCTGAAGCTTCGGGAAGATGCAGGCCGATGCAGAGTCGATGTCGATTAGGCCTAGGGTGGGGAAATATACCGAAATTTCGGTATACCGGACTTACCATAACGAAAAATACCGAATTTACCGAAGTGTTTGGTATACTGACACTTTTGGTACGGTATGATACCGTACCGAATTACTTCGGTATGGTATAGGTATATATTTTGGAAATAAACGGTATACCGTTATACTGTCATACCGTAATTCCAAGTCAATAATTTATTTAAAGTTATAAAAATAACTAGAAACACAACATTAATTCAAGGATAATGACTTTATATCCATGTTTCTTGAATTATTTATACTTTTTGTTGGAGATCGATGTTATTTCAAATATATTTATGTTATTTAAATTATTATTTTAGCAAAATGTGTTGTTATCTTCATATATCATGTGTTGAAGTATCCGTACATATTTATAATATTTTTTTGTTCAAAGTACATTGAGTAGAACACAAATAAGTTATCATTGGTATTTTATAATTAATTTCATTAATAATTTTAGTATATCACTATTAACACTAATTTTCTATCTTTGATTTGATATATAATAATTTGATATTAAATCATGATAATTTACCGATACCGTAGCTTACCGTACCGAAATTTTGGTATACCGAAACAAGGTATACCGAAATTTAGGTATGGTAACGGTATGTATTTTTGCATACCGAAAGTTTACGGTATGATAAAGGTATGGGATAAAATCTTAGGTATACCGTACCGAACCACCCCTAATTAGGCCAAGCGTTTAGTCTCTTTTTGAAATAAAAATACAAAGTGAAAAATTGAAAGTTAAATATGAAAAGTTTTATGTTGGAGGACATAAATGATATGTTAAGTATAAATGTGGACCATGCGGGTAATTTGCACTAAAAAAAAAATAACATTGAACCGGAACCGGGTCCATCCCTAGTTGGCTAGTAAGGTACACAACAAATAGCGTCACAAAAGATTTAACTACACTTTGCAATCACCTCATAAATATTAGTGGTTATTCATATTACATTATTATACGGAGTATAATACTTAAATTACACTACAAGAACAATGCAGAAATACAGATGAACTTTTTAAATTTATAATTACGTATTTAAACTTTTCAACCACAATAAACCTACCAATGAACCTAAAATTTCAGTGTTACTACAAACTTAACTCCATAAGCTAATTACATTAAGCCCGGTGCTTCTAAATTAAAGCATAATCTGGAATCTGCAAAGCAAAACCAAATATAATAATTAATGAGCAATCAAAACAAACACACAACCCGCGATTAACAATCATAACTCTTCTAACTAGCACTTCATATTTAAGATGAGATAATCCCATTTTAGCTGCAAACGTGACTTCATAGAAGAGTAGTAGAAAGTGTAACAAAGTGGCCATGTTAATTCATTAAGTTATTTAGCTCTTAAGTAAATTGAAAACTAATCACACATCAGTAAATAAGTTTACAACTCTGTGATTATTACAAATCAAAATGTATATTTTTAACTAAGATGGGATCATTGGGATGCCTTCAAGTAAGCAAACTGAGAGAATAAGAAATAGAGAAGACATAGTTCTTAAAATCTTTGAGGGAGCTCAAAGTTAGTTTTAAAAATAAACTCCTCTAAACTTTCTTTATAGCTATATAGTTCATTAAAGACTATTGGAGTGTGCTTATTTTTAATAGAGTAACTTTGGTTTAGTCATGCACCTTGTACGCTAGTGGCATACTGGCATGCATATGCAATAGTCCAAATGTCTGATAAAAACCAGAACCTTAATTTATAAATAACAAGCACATGAATATTGATGTCAGAATATCCAAGCAAAATTTGGCGGCAAAATGAATAGGCATGTAAAAACTTCAAATAGAGAGTGGTTTGATCAACAAAGTGACAGAGTTGACATTGATTGTTTGGATAAGTTTCAGGCACAAAAATGAATGAGTGGAGCATTATCTAGATAGCCATAAGATCTAATCATAAAAGAATAAACAAAGCAATGTGACAGAGTAAAGAAAAGAGTAAGTAAGTAAAGGGCAAGAAAAGGCATTACTATTAATAAATAACAGAGATAAAAAAGATGAAGAGTGGTTTTCTGTATAATATGTATTACATCTCTATTAATTTGGGGTGAAAATATTAACTATTATTGGTCCACCTACACTTCCAAAAATACACTAATACGTAGCACAAAGAAACTGACCTTACTGGAAGAGCAAGCATATCTATGTATTTATTTGCTGCTAAAACTGATCAATAAAAATCTTATTCTATATAAAAAGAAGTGGAGAATCAAGTGAGTTCCCGCCCAAATGTTTGGGACAAAAAACGGGTCGGATAAAAAATGGGTTAAATCTGCAAGGCATTAATGCTATCATGTGGTCCAAGGATATAAATTGCTATTTTGATGGCTGACATGACCTGTACCGCTTTCGCATTTCCCCATATGGAGTATTGGGTTAATTTTGGAGCCAAAATAGCATGGAAAGCCGTGATGTAAAAATCTTACTAGGTCATTTGGATTTAAAAAAAAAAAATTGACCAATCATTTTAACATTCAATTTGTGTCCCAGTCAATATTGATGTTAACTATTCGGCCACCACACTAATTTGTCCTATCAAATTTGTCCTAATAGCATACTATTAGATGTTGGATATTATAATGCTCTGCCGGCTGATTCTAATTGAGTTGTACGGATGAGAAAATATGGCTGATGGGAATGGAATCTTATATACAACCCGTTTGGTAGCACGAAAATCGACTGTTTTGACTGATTCTGTTGAAATTTATGAAGTGTTGGTTGAAGTCGTAAAATACACCGTACAGCCGGCTGTACCGTGCGCACGGTACAGCCGGCGTTTTCTTTCCTTTGCGCGCTACCTTCTCCTTCTTCGATCTGCCTACCCTCGCCGTCGATCTGCTTCGCTACCCTCGCCGGCCGCTTGCTCGATCGCTCCCTTCCCTATTCACTGGTGCTCGTCACTCGTTGTTGCAGACCACAACTCCGATGGATGAATAGGGCTGCTCGCCTGTGATCTTTCTTTTCTTTTGTTGAACTCTTTTCGTTTAGGTTTTTTTTACTAGGTTTAGGTTCAATGATTTTGGTAATTTGTTTGGATTTAAGTCAGGAGAAACATTAGCTATACGTAGTTGTACATATATGAACATATACAAAAGAAATTTTGAGCATACTGCACATTTTAAATGAGTTTTTTTATTTTTTGAATGCTCATTTTGTAACTAATGTGTACTCATTTAATATTAGTGATCTCAAATGAGCTATATATTAAACTCAAATGAGTATACACTTAAAAAAAATGAACATACATAAATGAATATTGAACAAATTAGAAATGAGTTTTATGTTAAACTTAAATGAGTATAATGCCCAAAATGAATGAACACACAAATGTGTTTTTAATTTTTTTATACTCATATTGTAAGTAATTTATGCTCATGTGGTACTATTTTATACTCATTTTAAAAGGTTTCACATATCAAATACAACGCCCAAAATTAATGAGCATACACAAATGAGTTTTTGAATTTTCTTATACTCATTTTATGAATCATGTATGCTCATTTCTTACTGGTTTATGCTCATTTTAAAATGATGCACATATCAAACATATCATATTACATTACATTCACATTGAAATTTATTATAAACATAATTTAAGAAGATTTTATAAACGAAAAATTGTAAAAATAAACCAAATTAGAAGATATGAAGCCGGGATCACTAGTGCTCATTGTTAGGCTGCTATTACTCAGAAGAACAGAGTCGATGCTCATTTAAATTACATCAATACTCATTTAAGAGAAATCGTGAACTTCATCAGAATTACAAAATTGCCACCGGCTGTACGGTGCCCAGCCGTACAGCCGGCTGTATGGTATACGCTTCCGTGGGGCTGATTCCGCTGATTAAAGAAAAATTTATTTTAAAAATATATTTTATTAATAAAATAAGAAAAAATTATATGTAAAAATAGCTAAAATGGTCATCTACAATAACTTCAGTCAATACAACTAGAAAAGTAACTTCAACCTTACCTTTTCTACTTATTACACAATTCAGCACGCGAAAGCAAAAATTACGTATTTGGTGAAAAGTTGGCTGATGAGCCTGATAAGCGGAAAAACAGTATTGTCAAACGACCTCATAGTGTATGCCTTAGGTTTTCCAATGGGCCAGTTTAAATGGTAAGTGTTGGTGGACTAAGCTGGGCTCATAAGGGCTGAGAAGGAATAGATTATTAAAGTGAACACAATCAAATTCAATTTCTTTTTCAGTTCCAGACCGAACCAAATCAGACCAATATAGATTAGATCAGATCAGACTAAATCAGGTCGGACCAGACTAGATCAGACCAGAAAATTTTAGTTCAAGTAAAACATCCTAAAGTGGGGTAATGATAATTTCAAAAAGAAATAATTAAATAATGATATCATTAACACATGGTCAATGGTAATGATATTTTCGTAATAATGTTTATTAGCTTTTCCTTCCTTAATTATACAAAAGGTATTTAGTTTATACTCTTTTGATATATTTTACTAATTTTATTAATATGTGCACATATATACATTATATATACATATTAATTTTACTAATATGTATATATATATATATATATAATTATTTTTATTATACGTTACCTAATTTTTTAAGATCTGAGTGTTAATCCACGTTAAGGTGAGGTATAGACCGGGGAACACCTTACTTACATTAACTAATAATCTATGTTTAAAAAACAGATTAGGAAGTGACCCGACCACATGCCTGGGTCACGGGTCAACCCGGTCAATGTCAAAAATCGATGAGCAATTATACAACCATATAATAATACACATATATTTATACAAAAAATTATAATAGAAGATAGTTATTATTTATTTATTTATTGAAAAAGATAGATAGTTATTATTTATAATAATCAACTCATGGTGATACTTATTAAGCATTTAAAACAATCTCATAATATTCCAAAATATAGTTCTGATCCTATTAAAATACATAAGAATATTTGTTGTTTGTGTTGTACATTAATAAATAATAAAATGTGTCATGATTTTCGTTTTAAAATAAATATATTACATATTTTTTCTTCTTAAGGTATTGAAATGATAATTTATGGGTTCAAAAAATCTTTAAAAATAAAAAAAAATGTATTTAAAAGAAAATAATAAAAACCGGGGTTTTCTGGGTTTTTGGGTCCGAGTTCGGATCAGATTTTTCCAGGTCAGTCAGATATTTTACGGGTTTTAATTAACCGCACAAGGTTTTGGTCCGGGTTGACCCGACACGTCCGGGTCAGTTTTTTAAACATAGCTAATAGTTTTAACAAATCATATTATACAATAATAATTAATTAATTACTTAATTTATGTCCCGTACATCGCACGAGTGAGAATTCTAGTAAAATCACAGTGTAAAAGAAAAGAAAAGAGGATATGTGTGATGGGAAAAAGGTGTGTGGCTTCCTTCTTCTTGTTTTGTGTGTGAGAGTGAGGGGACGGATCCAGGATTCCGAGTCAAGGGGGGCGAAATTTTTCGTTAGTGTAGGGGGTGAATTTTTTTTGTTAGGGTAGTGGGGTGAAATTTTTTTCCCTAGCATAGCGGGGCGAAATTTTTTCGCTACTGTAGGGCTATGCGGCTATTTTTATTCAAAAAATGACATTAATACATGCACATCCCGAACGACATTTAAATCTATTACATTCTAAGTTTAGACGATGACAAAGACATCAACCAATACATTTTTAATAACTTCTACATTGTTTAACCTCATGAATCGGTTATTGAATTGTAATTTTTGTCCATCAAGGAGGGTGTTCGTGAGTTATGACTCATGAGAAGTTTTTTTAATATTACAATAGTAGTATACTAGTATGTATGAGATTGTTATTTTTAGAATAATATGCACCACATACACACACACATATATATGGTGCATATTATATTTTAATATTTTTATTAATTCTATAATAATTTAGAGTTTATTATCCATGCAATAAATTATTTTTAGAAAGCAAGAAGTAAATGAATTATGTAATCTAATGTCTATAAATATTTATATTTTGGATTCATTTCACGTGATCCAAAAATTGTGTAATTAGTGTGTCTGGTATTTAATATTGTTTGATATATGTTTTACGAAATCCAGTACTTGTTATCTAATAAAGATAATTAAACATTACAAAACTAGGAATTCTTATATAATAAGTATCCTAAATCTTAAATAACGAGTTACTCTATTGTTTATTTGTTTAAGTTATGTAAATTATTTTAGATGTTTCTTCTTTTAAATCTCCAATTAAGTATTACATTATGTAAGACTATATATATTAATTTTGAAAATTAAAAGCTAAGGGGGGCGAATCTAATTAAATTATGAAAGTTTTATAAAAATATTACATATATGGTAAAAAAAAATTGAATGTCCAAGGGGGGCGGTCGCCCCCCCCCTAAATCCATCCCTGAGTGAGGGTGCTTTCCTCTCTTTATCTTCCTACTTTTATAATGAAAAAGACCCACCACAATCAAGTCGAATGTAGTTGGGACTAAGGTGATCATGATGATGAGAGTCCTTAGTCCTGAACAAACACAAGTAAACAACTTCATTAGCCTTTGTTAAACAGCGGTCAGTGAACCAATTCGATCATATATTAAAGATTAAAGAAAAGCTATAATATCCAATGTGATAACTAATTCACTCTACAAGAGCTCAAATGTATGGGTTCAGTTGTCACTTATTGTACACGGCTATATCATAATCAATCAAAGCAGCATGTACTTAATTGAAGTCAATATAACTTGGACGCTAATTATGAAAGAAAAGGAAAGGAAGAACGAACCCACTGATTAATCTCCTGTGGTCCAAAAACGTTTTCCACATTGACCGCCTCTTCCTGGAAACAGGAGTCATCCCTTTAGTTCTCGAACCATCACAAGAATTAAAGATGCTCAAATTACAGAAAGCGCAACTAATAAGGAACCGAAATAAAGAAGATAACATGGAGGTGGAGGTGAATCAGGATGAGAGATGATTCATTACATAGTTCAATTGACAAAAATGTCTTTAGATGGTTCACTAATTCCAAATTATCTACCATGTTGATGTGGATTGGTGGACATTTAACTGTCTTTAATTTCGGTTTCCAACTATGTAATATGAAATTAAATCGAGTGTAGTTAGTTTCTCTCCTTGTATTTCATTATATCTCTCTTGCTTTGTAGACAATATATCCGAGAATCATTCCATTGAAAAATTTATATTTACTTTTGTCTAACAAAGTCATAATTGAATAGAATACCTGACAAAATTGAAGCAAAATTTCCTTTTCCTTCTCCGTTTTACTAGTACTAACTTAGGCATCTTTGTTTCAAAGTCAGTGTCAAGTTTTCTTCCTTCTGCACGTTTTCTTCGATCTTTTCTTTCTCTTTGCCATTTACTGATTAAAAGTTCTTCGTCGGAATTTCCTTCCGTTCTTCGTCCGAATTTGCTTCCGTTCTTCGTCCGAATTTCCAGCCATTCTTTGTCGGAATTTCCTTATCATTCTTCGTCGGAATTTCCTTCCATGTTGGAAAATGTGTTAGAAAATTGCATTAAATGGTCATTTTGGGGAAATTTTTTGAGTGGGGTCCACTTCCGATTCGGGTCGGGTCAAAGTGGTTTCGGATTGTCCTTGTTAAGGGCTACAATTCGATACGTGGTACACTCAAAACGGATAACGGGTGAATGAAATATCGATTTTCGAAGTTTGCCCGTTGAAATGGGGTAGCAGCCGGCTGCTCTAGCAGCCCACTGCCGGCAGGATAGTCGGCAGTAGCCTGCTGCCGGCAGGACAGTCCGCAGCAGCCTGCTGCTGAGACGTCTGCTGCAGCCCACTGCTGGGACGTTACAACTCCATAAATGCCCAACGTTCCTTTGCAATAAATGGACGGTGTTTTGGACTAGAATCAATGCCAACGTGCTGGACATTGATTACCAACGTTCATATCCATTAAACTTCCATTAAACACACAACAAATCTTCCCTATAAATGGCTGCAGGTGGTTTGCAACAATACACAACACACAATACGAACTTCACGTGGTTTTCTAGCTCAAATACACCTCCAGTCACTCTGAAAAATTCTCAAGTGTTCTTACTTTGTTCACGTTCCTTGGAACTTAAGTTTGAGTGCTAAACTATTGTTCGTTAGTCATCGTATCCTGGGAAACGATCGTTGCAACGCTCCTAGCACCCCGGGAGGCAACGAATACGTTTTAAGGAAATCGTGCGTAGCACGAGCTTTGGCTTATTCTGCTTCATCTCATTTCTTGGTTTTCCTTTAAGTCATTTTATTTTATTTAATTAATTTTATTAATTATTTTCTTAGTTTTTCGAAACACACCCAACAAACTTAAAACGTATTTTGTTGCTAAGCTTGTATCATACGGATACAAACTTAAAACGTATTCGGTGATTGTTCTACTGCGGTAAACAATCTTACACTTGTAGTTTGTCACCTTGGTGAACGAACTTGTTTCTGTGTTTCCGAAGAACGTAAGAAACGGAAAAATGACTTCTCAAGAAAATGAAAATGTTGTTGGGCAGAATGCTTTGAACGGTTTGAACGATAATCACTCTGAAAGCGGAGCTCCGGTGAACAATAGTTCACAACGCGGTGCATCTGCTTTGGTTAACCAAAGGGCTATCCCTATGGTGACCGTGCCGAGCAACTCTGTGGAGAAACCCGAAAAATTTAACGGGTTGAACTTCAAGAGGTGGCAGCAAAAGATGCTCTTTTACCTCACTACTCTCGGCTTGGCAAGGTTCTTGACCGAGGACGCTCCGGTTGTAACCGGGGGTGAGGTGGATGCGCAATCTTTCAATGCGGTTGAAGCATGGAAGCATTCTGACTTCCTTTGCCGAAACTATGTGTTGAATGGGCTGCACGATGCTTTGTACGATGTGTATAGCAAATTAGCTACGGCTAAGGAGCTATGGAATGCTTTGGACCACAAATATAAAAGTGAGGATGCCGGCGCAAAGAAATTTGTTGTCGGTCGATTCCTTGATTTTAAAATGGTGGATTCGAAGACGGTCTTGAGTCAAGTTGAGGAGATGCAAATGATCTTCAACGAAATTCGAGATGAAGGAATGACGGTTAGCGAGTCGTTCCAAGTGGCGTCAATTATTCATTTATTGCCGCCGGCTTGGAAGGATTTCAAAAACTACCTTAAGCATAAGCGAAAGGAAATGAACTTGGAGCAATTGATCCTCCGTCTTCGGATTGAAGAGGATAACCGGAAGAACGATGGGAAACTCCCAATTGTTCATGGCGCCAAGGCCAACGTGGTGGAGCATGCAAAAGGCTCCAAAAATAAAGGCAATGTGAAGAGCAAGCTCGGTCCCAAAGGAGGCGTTTCCAAACCCAAGTTTAATGGAAAATGCTTCAATTGCAACAAGAACGGACACAAGTCCTCGGATTGCAAGGCACCAAGGAAGAAGAAAGACTCCCAAGTCAACTTGGTGCAAGGTGGGCAAAAGGATGAAGACATCATTCTTGCGGCCGTGGTGACCGAGGTCAACCTCGTTGGATCCAATTCCAAGGAGTGGTTCGTGGACACCGGTGCAACCCGACATATTTGCTCTAACCGGGAGCTATTCACGACCTTTGAGCCATCAAACGGTGAGAAGGTGTGGATGGGAAATTCTGCTCACTCCGAGGTGGAAGGCGTGGGCAAGGTGGTCCTGAAGATGACTTCGGGCAAGGAGCTGACTCTCAACAATGTGTTATATGTCCCGGAGATACGCAAAAACCTGATCTCGGGCTCTTTGTTGAACAAGCATGGCTTCCGCATGGTCTTTGAGTCGGACAAATTAGTTTTGTCCAAGTCAGGAATGTATGTGGGCAAAGGGTATGCATGTGACGGGCTATTTAAGCTCAATGTAACGACTATTATTATTAATAATAATAAAATCCCTTCTGCTTACTTGCTTGAGTCTTCCAATGTGTGGCATGGTAGACTAGGACATGTTAATTTTAATTCTATACGTAGATTAATTAACATGGAACACATTCCTAAATTCACAATTGATGTGAAGCACAAATGTGACGTTTGTGTCGAGGCAAAACTAACGAAAACGTCTTTCAAATCGGTTGAAAGAAAAACGGAACCACTAGAATTAATTCATAGTGACATTTGTGATTTTAAATCAATACAAACACGTGGCGGTAATAAATATTTTATTACCTTTATCCATGATAGCACTCGCTATAGCTATGTTTATTTGTTAAAAAATAAACACGAAGCAATCGATAAATTTATTCTTTATAAGAATGAAGTGGAAAACCAACTTAATCGACGGATTAAAACGGTTAGGAGTGATCGAGGTGGTGAGTATGAAGCACCAATTGGTGACTTTTGCGCTAGTGTGGGTATAGTACATGAACGTACCGCACCCTACTCACCTCAATCAAACGGTGTTGCCGAACGAAAGAATCGCACATTGAAAGATATGATGAATGCGATGCTAGTAAGTTCGGGCCTGCCACAAAATATGTGGGGCGAAGCGATCTTAACAAGCAATTACCTTTTAAATAAGGTTCCCCGGAAAAAATATGATAAAACTCCGTACGAGTTGTGGAAAGGCAGACGGCCTTCCTATCAATATTTAAAAGTGTGGGGGTGTCTTGCTAAGGTGCTTGTACCGACACCAAAGAAAATAAAAATAGGTCCAAAAACGGTGGATTGTATTTTTATTGGGTATGCACAAAATAGTAGTGCTTACCGGTTTTTAGTGTACGATTCGAATAATCCGGATGTACATAAAAACACAATAATTGAGTCAAGGAATGCGTCATTCTTTGAAGACGTATTTCCGTGCAAGTCCAACGATGGACCTAGCACGTCAAAACGAACATTTGACGTAGCTATGGAAAATACTAGCGAGGGATCCGGTGAAGAAGCCGAACCTCGACGTAGCAAACGTGCTAGAGTTGAAAAATCCTTCGGACCGGATTTTCTCACATACTTGGTAGAATTCGATTCGAATATTCTAACTTGCATGGTAGAAAATGAACCGGATTTTCTAACATGTTTGGTAGAAAATGAACCGCGGACTTATACGGAAGCCGTAACGTCTACCAAAGGACCAATGTGGAAAGAAGCCATCAAAAGTGAGGTGGACTCTATCCTTAAAAATCACACATGGGAATTGGTTGATCTCCCTCCGGGAAGTAAACCTTTGGGATCCAAGTGGATTTTTAAACGTAAAATGAAACCGGACGGTTCCATTGATAAGTATAAGGCCAGACTTGTAATCAAGGGATACAAGCAACGTGAGGGCCATGATTACTTTGACACGTATTCTCCTGTGACGAGAATAAATTCCATTAGGATGATACTAGCAATTGCCGCTTTGCGGAATTTGGAAGTTCATCAAATGGACGTAAAAACTGCTTTTCTAAACGGCGATATAGACGAAGAAATCTATATGGAACAACCTGAGGGTTTTCGCGTTCCAGGCCAAGGAAAGAAGGTTTGTAAATTAATTAAATCATTGTACGGATTGAAACAAGCCCCTAAACAGTGGCACGAAAAGTTCGATCATGCAATGTTAATTAATGGGTTTAATATAAACGAAAGTGACAAATGCGTCTATGTGAAAAGCACGGTAGACGGCTATGTCATTTTATGTTTATACGTGGATGATATACTCATCGTGGGTAGCAATAATCTTATGATTAATTCTACCAAAAGCATGTTAAATTCTAAATTTGACATGAAGGATATGGGGCTGGCCGATTTAATCCTTGGGATTAAAATAATTAGAGGACCTGACGGTCTGACGCTAAGCCAATCCCACTACGTTGATAAAATCCTTAATAAATTTAATAAGGATGATTATCAAGAGGCAAGGACGCCATTAGATAAAAACGTACACTTGACCAAAAATCGTGGAGAGTGTATTTCTCAAGTAGAATACGCTAGGATTATTGGCAGTTTAATGTATCTAATGAGTTGTACCAGGCCTGATATTGCCTTTGTGGTTAGTAAGCTAAGTAGATATACTAGCAACCCCGGTGATGAACACTGGAAGGCAATAGTAAGAGTTTTGAGGTATTTACGAAAAACCCAAAACCTTGGACTGCACTATGGAAGATATCCAGCTGTACTTGAAGGGTATAGCGACGCTAGTTGGATATCTGACATTAAGGACTCAAAGTCCACGAGTGGATATATTTTCACTTTGGCGGGTGCAGCCGTTTCATGGAAGTCCTCGAAACAAACGTTAATAGCTAGATCCACGATGGAATCTGAGCTAATAGCCTTGGATAAGTGCACTGAAGAGGCTGAATGGCTACGCCATTTTCTCGAGGATATTCCAAGTTGGGAGAAGCATGTCCCTCCAATATGTATACATTGCGATTGTCAAGCGGCAATTGGAAGGGCACAGAGCAATCTCTACAATGGTAAGTCTAGACACGTTCGTCGTAGACATAACACCATTAAACAACTCCTCACAACGGGTGTTATCACTGTTGACTACGTAAAGTCGAAGGATAACATAGCGGATCTGCTAACCAAGGCATTGGATAGAGAATTGTTGGAGAAGTTGTCACGAGGAATGGGATTAAAGGCCGTGAATTGAAAAGTTCTATAGTGGATACCCAACCTAGTTGGTCCTAGGTTCAAATGGGACAACTAAATTATAGAGCGAAGGATGGTCACTGTGGGGGTCCCGGACTCCTAGCCACTCCTCGTTGAAACAGTGACTCCCGCACGAGGTTAGCAAAAACGTTTGCTTTAATGATTCTAAAATGTTGATCTACTCGATAACATTGGAAGAGTATGTGGGATACTCGTGAAAGAATCACCTATGTGAGAGAGAAGAGGGCCGCTTCAAAGGAGAACTGTAAAGGCTCAGTTCTTTAGAAACTCTTGCAGAACCAGGACGGTGACCCATGGCCAAAACGGGCACACCCATGAGAACGGAACAAAGTTGGAAGGTTCTTGTGTAAAGATAAGTCAATGTTTACACGACGGCAGTATAGTTCAAAGACATCGAGTCTACTAGACAGCCAGTAAATAAACGTGTCTTTACAGCGGAAGGTTCAAAGGATTAAACCTACCTCTCCGCATGCAAGGATCATCCGGTGAACACAACGTGTCCTCCTATCTACGTGTCATTTTTAAGTCTCGAAAATCAATTTTCATTCATGTGGGGGATTGTTGGAAAATGTGTTAGAAAATTGCATTAAATGGTCATTTTGGGGCAATTTTTTGAGTGGGGTCCACTTCCGATTCGGGTCGGGTCAAAGTGGTTTCGGATTGTCCTTGTTAAGGGCTACAATTCGATACGTGGTACACTCAAAACGGATAACGGGTGAATGAAATATCGATTTTCGAAGTTTGCCCGTTGAAATGGGGTAGCAGCCGGCTGCTCTAGCAGCCCACTGCCGGCAGGATAGTCGGCAGCAGCCTGCTGCCGGCAGGACAGTCCGCAGCAGCCTGCTGCTGAGACGTCTGCTGCAGCCCACTGCTGGGACGTTACAACTCCATAAATGCCCAGCGTTCCTTTGCAATAAATGGACAGTTTTTTGGACTAGAATCAATGCCAACGTGCTGGACATTGATTACCAACGTTCATATCCATTAAACCTCCATTAAACACACAACAAATCTTCCCTATAAATGGCTGCAGGTGGTTTGCAACAATACACAACACACAATACGAACTTCACGTGGTTTTCTAGCTCAAATACACATCCAGTCACTCTGAAAAATTCCCAAGTGTTCTTACTTTGTTCACGTTCGTTGGAACTTTAGTTTGAGTGCTAAACTATTGTTCGTTAGTCATCGTATCCTGGGAAACGATCGTTGCAACGCTCCTAGCACCCCGGGAGGCAACGAATACGTTTTAAGGAAATCGTGCGTAGCACGAGCTTTGGCTTATTCTGCTTCATCTCATTTCTTGGTTTTCCTTTAAGTCATTTTATTTTATTTAATTAATTTTATTAATTATTTTCTTAGTTTTTCGAAACACACCCAACATTCCATTCTTCGTCCGAATTTCCTTGTCATTCTTTGTAACCGGTTACTCCCAACCGTCTTTTGTTCGTTTAAGCTTTCCACAAAATTTTCAGTTGAGACGGTGAGGGCTTACGACTTGAAAGAAATCCTAATCAAATGGAGTTGTGGTCTGCTATGGAATTTAAAACTAAGGGTAATATTGTCAAAGCAGGTGTACTTATGTCCTATGCGTATTTGAAGTTGGAAACTCCATATGATTAAGTCTTATTTGTAAAATTTGTTTATGCAGTTTCAGATCATGATAATACTTATACCTTATTCTCGGTCAAAAATGATACGGAAGATTTTAGGTTTAACCCAATTCATTAATTGGGTTATGTTTTGCAGTTAGGTTCCGTATTTAAGTTTTGATCCGATCAATAAGTTTGTTTTTGGACTTGTTCAGAAAATCCCATTTGAAGGAAATATTTTTTATATTTCGGTCCAGGAAATTTAATTACTGATGGTGTAGGATCGAAGTTAGTAATCAGATAATTTTCTTTTAAATTAGGTGATAGCTTATATTTAAGTGCTTCCGCTATATCAGCTTATAGTTTTGTATGGAGACTTTTATGCAATAATAAATTTTTAAAGTGATATCAGTTTTGTCTCAGGTTATTATTTACTCAATTAATTGTTTAAATATTTTGGTAGCTTGTTAGTCACCAAAGTGGCCTGGGTATTTCGGTCCAGGAAATTTAATTACTGATGGTGTAGGATCGAAGTTAGTAATCAGATAATTTTCTTTTAAATTAGGTGATAGCTTATATTTAAGTGCTTCCGCTATATCAGCTTATAGTTTTGTATGGAGACTTTTATGCAATAATAAATTTTTAAAGTGATATCAGTTTTGTCTCAGGTTATTATTTACTCAATTAATTGTTTAAATATTTTGGTAGCTTGTTAGTCACCAAAGTGGTCTGGGTAATTTACCTAAACAATTTTGTTCATATATAAGTACTCATTTAAATTTAAAGTGATACAATTGGTCTTAATTAGAAATTTTGATTGAGTAGGTAAAATTGATCATAATTAATCTACGTTGTTGGGATATATTATCCCGGCCTATTACTGTGCAGGAGCCCAATACTTACGTAGTACGGAGCCCATCAGTCAGTGGGGCCCATTTTTAGCCTATCAGGCCTGTTTCGGCCTTTGGGCCCATTTCGGCCCATTCGGCCCGTTAGGGTGGAGAGCTCTTTTCCCCCTATTCCCTATAAATAGGAGGTTTCCCTCCGTGTAAAAGGATCCCTTTTTTAGCTTCTTCTTTCTCCCCTTTTAGAGCTAGCTTCAATACTCCATTAATGGGAGCTTGTACAATGTAATGGTGAGGAGAGTTCTAATGAGAAAGAGATGGCTTGGACATTAACCTAAAAAGTCCCGTGGTTTTCTCCCTTTCGGGTTTCCACGTAAAAACTGAGTTTTTTTTTTCCTTAATTTTTTTTATTTTTTTTATATTTTTTTTTATTTTTTTTTTATTTTTTTTATTTTTTTTATTTTATTTTTTTTATTTTTTTTACTCCAGGGGGGCTGGGGGAGGGGGGCTGGGGGAGCCTAGAGTAATCAGGGCTGAAACTCACTCCATTGAGTTTCACACCCTTGTGTGCCTAGCGGGATTCGAACACGAGACCTCTCGCTAGACACGGTAACCTCGCAACCAGCTAGGCTGGAGTGCTTGGTTCACGTAAAAACTGAGCTTGTTCATACACATTTATACATATATTTACTATATCGTGTTAGATTAAACTCAACATACGTTTAACGAATATTTGAGTTTAATTATTTACGTATGAGGAGTTTGTTAGGCACCAAAGTGGCCTGACTCATATGAGAGTTAAATAATTAAATTTCTATGATCTGTTTACCTATGTTTGATGAACATGTAAATTTAATTATTTACGTATAAGGAGTTTGTTAGTCACCAAAATGACCTGACTCATATGAGAGTTAAATAATTAAATTTTTTTATGATCTATTTGATTTTTGTCCATAAATTTAATCCTTGTTAGTTACCAAAGCGAACGGACTAAATCAATTTAAGCAATTTAATTGAGTAAAATTTAATATATTGTAAGGAATAAATGTATTTAGATTTTGATGATGCTAGAATTATTAGAATTTTAGTATACCCCCATTAGATTTGATGTATTAGAATTAATCTAAGTGTAAGCATTTTAGAGTAATCGAATGACAGAAGACCTCCAGGCCCTCTGCTGGACGTTTTCTGAACAGAAGTGCTCGAGGTCCTCTGAGACTGCCCCTCTGTCTGCTGCAACAGAAGCCCTCACACTTAGCCATTCTCTAGCATGATCAGCCGACTATTCTTAACGGGATATTCCCTAACGGCTAGGAGCTCTTCAACGGAAAAGTTACAGGACAATGCATTTAATGCTCATTTAATGAGCTCTATGCTCTGAAGAGTTAAAACTGATGATTGACCGAGATTCTAGGAAAGCCTATCCCAAAATAGCAAGCCGCCAAACTTTGCGTGCCCAACCGGTCAACTCAACAGTACGCGCATTTAATGCAGTTGTCTCCTCCTCCAACGGGAAGACAACCCTAGTATAAAAGATACACTTAAAGAACTACTCAAAAAAAAGGGGGAACTTTTGCTCTCACTACAACTCAAAAAGCCTTCTTGAGATTCAAACTTCATCTAGCTCAACAAGAAAAGCTTACGATGGCATGATAATATTTTCTCATATTCTTTCATCCAACCTAGAGCAAAGTTATTTCAAGTTCTTCAACACTTCAAGCACCTCATTACACATCCTTTGTAACGAAGCAAGTTGGAGAAAACCTTGATCTCAACAACTTCTGTTATATAAGGGCGTCTTAAAGTAACTGGAGTAAGTGAAGTGGTAATACTTCAAGGAGACTCGGTGAAACAAGACCAGTCTTAAAGGAAGCAAAGAAGTGCATCCCAGGAGACATCTACACTTGAAGAAGACGTGGAGAGCTTCTTAGGTGCTAGGACTTAAGCGTTGTAACTGATTTCTTACAAGTTTAGTGGAACAATGGATTAGAGGAACAAGTTGTTCCTTGAACCACTATAAAAATCTCTGGTGTCATCTACTTACTGCTTTTAATACTCGCCTTTACCTTGAAACTGCTAACTCCAAAGAAGTGGTATCTGTGTTCAGCAGAACACCTTTTGAGAGTTAACAGAAGGCCTAGTTCCTTTGCATCTCTGTGAGGCTATCCCGACAGAACCCCTACCAAAAGACCTCCACTCACAGTCTGTTCTCCAACAGAACAGGCTATTCTGTTAACCACGGTACTTAGCTTGAAAAAGTTAAAAACCATAACAGTCTATTCACCCCCCCCCCCCCCCTCTAGACTATTACCCCATTAACCGGCACCAACATATATGATTATATTCACTCATTTAAATTTATAATGTTATGATAAGTTGTTAATCACCAAAGTGATTTAATGGTTAACTTAGAAATTTTAATTGAGAGGATTGGTCATGATTTTAGTAGATGGATATTTAAATTCAAATCTTTACATATATGGAGTTTGTTAGTCACCAAAGTGGTCTGACTTATATGGTTAGTAAATAATTAAATTTTATTTAATTACATATCTACAGACGAATTGATTTATTGTCTATAAATAGAATGCTTGTTAGTCATCAAAGTGGTTTGGCCGAAAGTTATTAGACAAATAAATCTGAAAGGTAAAATCGATTTTTCGTAATTTTAGGATACTAAATAATACTCCGTATAAAATTATGCATTCAGCTTATATTGCTATAAGATCACCAAAAGGTGGATCATGCACGTATAATCTATTGCAATTTAAGAGACAAATTTTTATACTTAGATTAAATTGGGTTAATGTCCAAATACAACACTCATTTAGTCATGTATAATAATTGCCTATTTTTGTGTATTATTTGGCATCATTTTATGTATATATTTAAGGATCACCCAAAGGTGAATTTAAGCATATATGTTTAGGTTTTCTAAGAATGAATTTGTATTAGTTAATTCAAAGCATTAATTGTAAGCATGTATATTGTTGCAGCTTCGTTAAATCTCTTATCATCCACGAACGATTTAATTAGTGAATTCATGTTAGATATCAAGTCAAGCAAGATTGATACACATTTAAGTTTCGTGTGTTTCGAATCAAATCTCACAGAAGTTCCTAATAACACTTGGTGGTTAGATTTTGGTGCTTCTACTTGTGTTTCTCACATTATGAAGGGATTTAAGTCCATCCAACCAATGAGGGGAAATGAACAATTTCTATTTATGGGGAATAGGATGAAAGCACGCAGTGAAGGCATAGAGACCAATAAGTTGATCTTAGACACTGGATGTCCTTTAGATAATAGTCTTTATGTGCCCAATTGTGCTAGAAATCTTGTTTCAGTTAGTAGGTTAGATGTTTCAGGATTTCATATCAAGTTTGGGAACAATACCTTTTCATTATTTAAGGATAATTTTATTTATGGATCTGGTCTGTTGGTTGATTCTCTGTATCGTTTTAATCTTGATTTGAAATTTATTGAATCTCTATTTAATGTTGAAAATAATGTGGGAGTTAAGCGTAGTGCACTAGATGAGGACTCAGCTTTCTTGTGGCACCAACGTCTCGGTCATCTTTTCAAGATAGGCTAATGAGGTTAGTTAAGATTGAAATTTTACCTCAATTGGATTTTAGAAATTGGGATGTGTGTGTTGATTGCATTAAAAGAAAGCAAACCAAACACGCAGCAAAGAAGGTGTCCACAAGAAGCACTCAATTGTTAGAGCTTATACACACTGATATTTGTGGTCCTTTTGATGTTCCTTTCTTGGGGTGGAGAAAAGTACTTTATCACCTTTATAGATGACTACTCACGTTATGGTTACATCTATGTGCTGCATGATAAGGCTCAGTCGACAGACATCCTAGCGGTGTTTTTCAACGAGGTGGAAAGGCAACTAGAGAAGAAAGTTAAGGTTGTGAGGTCTGATAGAGGTGGTGAGTATTATGGGAAATCCAATGAATATGGACAATGTCCAGGTCCATTGGCTAAATTCCTTGAAAGTCGAGGCATTTGTGCTCAATACACAATGCCAAGTACACCACAACAAAATGGTATAGCTGAGAGGAGGAATCGTACGTTAATTGAAATGGTTAGGAGCATGTTAAGTTATTCTACCTTACCCCCTTTGTTGTGGATGTATGCATTAAAGTCTGATGCATATCTGTTAAACCGGGTTCCTAGTAAGACAGTTCCTAAGACACCTTATGAACTGTGGATAGGTAGGAAGCCTAGTTTGAGACATCTCCATATTTGGGGGTGTCCTGCAGAAGTAAGAGTATACAATCCGCATGAAAGTAAACTTGATCTGAGAATAGTAAGTGGATTTTTAATTGGCTATCCTGAAAAGTCGAAGGGGTTTAGGTTTTATTCTCCTATTCATAGTATGAGAATTGTAGAGACAGGTAATGCTCGGTTCATAGAAAATGGTCAAGTTAGTGGGAGTGGTGAACCACGAAATGTGGTCATTCAAGAACAAAAATATAATGCCATGTTCCCACATGTCGGATGCATCAATAGTAGCTCGAACACCAACGAACGACTTGAGTATATAGTTAGTGACACAATCACTAATGATCAAAATGAAGGTGTAGTTGGTGAACAAGATACTAATGAGCATGTCGTGACCCCTTCGAATGAACATGTCATCACTCAAGAAAATGATAATTCGTCAGAAGGAATAGCATTAAGAAGGTCATCTAGGGAAAAACGATCTGCTATTCCAGATTACTATTTACTATATTCTGTTGAGCATGAGTGCGACTTGAACATTGGTGAGAATCTAGTCTCATTTGAGGAAGCCATGGATTGTATAAACTCAGATAAGTTGATTGATGCCATGAATGAAGAGCTTAAATCCATGTATGACAATAAAGTCTACGATTTAGTTATGTTGCCTAATGGATCCAAAAGATTTGGATGTAAGTGGGTCTTTAAAACCAAGCGTGACTCTAATGGAAACATCGAAAGGTATAAGGCCAAACTTGTTGCTAAGGGATTTACTCAGAAACGTGGCATTGATTACAAGAAGAACTTCTCTCCAGTTTCAAAGAAGGACTCCTTGAGGGTTGTTATGGCTTTGGTGGCTCATTTTGATTTGGAGCTTCACCAAATGGATGTGAAAACCGCCTTTCTGAACAGAGACTTAGAGAAAGAAGTGTATATGGATCAACCAGAAGGATTTTTTACCACTGGTAAGGAAAATCTTGTGCGTAAGTTACAAAAGTCAATATATGGACTAGAACAAGCTTCCCGACAATGGTATCTTAAGTTTCATAATACCATTTGTTCTTATGGTTTTATAGAGAACGTTGTTGACCAGTGCATCTATATGAAGGTCAGTGGGAGCAGATTTGTAATTTTAGTCCTATATGTTAATGATATCTTGCTTGCTGCGAATGATATGTCCATGATGCATGATGTTAAAAAGTTCCTTTCTAAGAACTTTGAGATGAAAGATATGGGTGAGACATCCTATGTGATTGGAATTGAAATATTTCAAAACCGTTCATAGGAAATTTGGGCATGTCTCAGAAAAGCTACATCAATCAGGTCTTAGAAAGATTTAATATGGATATATAGTTGATATTCAAGTGCGGTTCCAATTCAGAAGGGGGACAGGTTCGGTTTATTAAAATGTCCTAAAAGTGAATTGGAACGTAAGGAGATGGAAAGATTCCTTATGCATCAGTGGTTAGGTGTTTGGGATACGTTCAGACCTGTACTCGTCCCGATATTAGTTTTGTTGTTGGAATGCTGGAACGTAAGAGAGAGTAATGCGGTTTGTTATTAAGAAAAATAAAATTATATGGTTGATATTGATTTTGTAAAGTGTAAATAAGTAAAAGTGACTTGCAATTGCCCAAATATTGACAAATATGGTACTACCTCCATCCCTTTAGTTAGTCATCTTTGACTTTTCCGGCCAAAGATGAAACTTACTCCCTCCGTCCCTAAATGTTCTTCCAATTGCGGGTTACGAAGTTTGACCAACGATAAAGTTAAATGATCCATGTGAAAACTCAGATTATTTTTAGTAAATAAAATTTACATATTCAGAAACTACATTAAAACCGCTACAAAGCCTGCAAAAAAATTCAATTTTCATAAAGTTTTGATATATAAAGTAAGAGTTTAAGAGTGATTTAAGTTGACTCTCGAAAAGCGAAATGGAAGTTCTTTTAGGGACGGAGGGAGTAATAAATTTATACTTTTATGATATTATTTTTAACAAAGAACATTTTTATATTATCAATACTCCCGTGTATAAATTTATAATCAGTCAAAGTTTAACACCGTTGACTTGAAAAGTCAATTTTTGACTGAATAAAAGGGCCGGAAAGAATATAAAACAAATTTATTGTGACAAGCGAATGATATGAGAACCCAGGGAGTATAAATTATCGCTACTTTGGACGGGAAACTTGGAGCAAATTTATCCACTTTTATACTTTATTTAATTTCAATTTTTAGACGAGCATTGCAAAGAAATGTTTAAATCACCATCTCATTCAATTTTCAAGAAGAGACTCTACACAATAATAAATCGATCTTATATTTTATAATATTATAATGAATAGAGTATCAAGTAGACATTATATCAACATCAGTCGTTCACTCGACCTAATTGGATCAACCTAATTTTAAATAGATCAGATCATACATAACATAAAAGTTCAACTCAATAAAAACATTCATAACGTCGCCAATCAGTCCAATCTAGAAAATGATTGAGAAAATAAAATGTCTTATATAGAGTAAAACCTAGATATTATTTTATTCTGTGCGCGACACAGATAAAAATACTAGTTTTAACTAATACGGAGGATAAATTACAAAGTGATCTGTAGTTCATACGGGATTTTTATTTATTTAGCAGGGTGGAAAGGCTAGAAGCTTTACTTAAACTGACTGCTCTAGTCATCATTTTATAAAATTGGTTAATACTCCCAATCTATATGACCTAATCCAGTTTTTCCCAAAATAGTATTTTTATATATAATGATTAATTAATCTGGTAATTAATAATTAAATAATTAATTTTTATGGACTTATATGTGAAATAATGGGAAAGGTTACCCAATGGGGTACCTAGCAGATATATTTATAATAATAAAAGTTTCCAAAGATACAAAGGATTCCTAATTTAATATTAGGCTATTACACCCCCTCAAACTGTGCGGGAGATACAACGCACAGGTTGTCTTTTAAAAAATGAAATTGCTGACTAGAGAGACTTTTAGTAAATATATCTGCTAACTGAAGACTGGTAGGAACATATTTAACAACAAGATCACCGTGAGCCACACGTTCACGAACAAAGTGATAATCTATCTGGATATGCTTACTCCGAGCATGCTGAACAGGATTGGCCGTCAAGTAGGAAGCAGAGATGTTGTCACAAAACAAACGTACCGGTGCTGTGACTGGAAAACCAAGCTCGAATAGAATGGACCGAATGTGTATTGTGTCCTGCACCGTGTAGGCAATGGCTCGATACTCTGCTTCTGTAGAGGATTTGGAAACAGTAGGTTGCTTCTTTGATTTCCAAGATACAACATTTGGCCCAAGAAATACTGCGTAGCCGGTGGTGGATCGAGAGGTATCGGGACATCCGGCCCAATCTGCATCTGAATATGCCATAATGCAGGTCACCTTAGGTGTAGGCTGAAGTCATAGACCATGATCAATGGTACCCTGCAAATATCGAAAAATCCTCTTGACAGCAAAAAGATGAGTGGTACGTGGGGCATGCATAAATTGAGAAACCAAATGCACAGCATAAGTAATGTCAGGTCTTGTCAAAGTTAAATACTGTAATGCGCCTACCATACTGCGATACTCAGTCGCATCTGCAAGGAGCTCGCCATCAGTGAGAGATAAGGAAGTACGAGACGCAAGGGGAGTGCGAACTGACTTGACAGTGTGTAAATGAAAGCGAGATAAAAGGTCAGAGACATATTTCTGCTGGGAGAGAAACAAACCTTTAGGATTACGAATGGCCTGAATGCCAAGAAAATAATGAAGATCACCCAAGTCTTTCATGGAAAAATGGTGAGCAATAAGATGAATGAACTGAGTGACAACAGATGATGAATTGCCAGTAATAATAATGTCATCCACATATAGTAACAAATAAATAATCGAAGTGCCCTGGCGGTAAATGAATAGAGAGTTATCCGACTTACTACATAAAAAATTATGAGAAAGTAGGAAACTACTGAACCTATGAAACCATGCCCGCGGGGCCTGCTTAAGACCATAAATAGCCTTGCGCAGACGACATAAATGATGAGGATACTGATGATGAATAAAACCCCGCGGCTGACGCATATAAACTTCTTCAGTAAGATGACCATGAAGAAAAGCATTTTTAACATCAAGCTGAGGCATAACCCACCCGAATGAAATAGCTAAAGTGAGAACAGTACGAACAGTGGTGGGTTTAATAACAGGACTAAACGTTTCAGAAAAATCTACACCAGCCTGCTGATTAAACCCCTGAGCAACTAACCGTGCCTTGTGGCGCTCAATAGACCCATCTGAAAGAA
The DNA here is from genome assembly GCA_945859915.1 of Cuscuta epithymum. Lineage (NCBI taxonomy): Eukaryota > Viridiplantae > Streptophyta > Magnoliopsida > Solanales > Convolvulaceae > Cuscuta > Cuscuta epithymum. The sequence goes on along the minus strand of CAMAPF010000959.1, from coordinate 1,542,232 downwards.
ATTTTGTCTTATAAATCCACTTAGAGCCAACAATATTTTTAGAGTTATCAAAAGGTACCAAATCCCAAGTGTTGTTAGCAATAAGTGCATTAAATTCCTCAGCCATAGCCTTACGCCATATCAAGTGTTTATTTGCCTCAGAAAAACAAGTAGGATCTGCTGAAACAACAACCGTGTTTAAATTAAAAATAGTTTTTGGTTTAAAAATTCCAGATTTCGCCCGAGTTTGCATCTGGTGGACATTAACAGGGGAAGGGGGGTGCTGTTCGGGCTCGGGTGCGGGGCTGGGCAGTGGGTTTGTAGATGGGGTGATAGGTGGGTTGTTCGGCTGAGATGAAGTGGGGTCAGATACAGGGCTGGTCGGCTGAGGTGGACTGGACTCAGCCGAGGAGAGCTCGAGCTGGCTTGTGTCCGGTGTAGCGAGGTGTTCCGGACTGGAGAAGCTGACCGGGATGGGGGTTGAGGTTGGGGTGGTCGGACAGGCCGTATGGCGGGACTGAGGTGGCTGGTTTGGGATGGGCCGAGGATTCCGAGGAAGAGGTAAGAGAGCAGGTCGGGGAAGGTCCTTTGGGAGTGAGGCTGATCGGCTCCAGGAGGAAATAGGGAGAGAAGGTTGGGAGGTAGAAGGCGTGTTATGCATAGTAGAGGTCAAAGTGGTGTACGGAAAAATATTTTCACAAAAACGCACATGCCGACTTATGTATACTTTTCCGGTTTGAGGATCAAGACAATGATAACCTTTATAACCAGATGCATATCCTAGAAAAACACATTGAATGGATCGGGGAGAAAGTTTATTGGAGGAACTGGCAGAAATATTTGGAAAACACGCACAACCAAACACACGTAAAAGGGAATAATCAGGAGATTTTTGAAAAAGTTTTTCATAAGGAGAGTGACCAGACAACGTTGGAGTGGGTAATCTGTTAATAATATATACAGCCGTAAACAACGCATCAACCCAAAAATGACTAGGAAGAGATGCCTCAATAAGCATAGTTCTAGTTAGTTCAAGTAGATGACGATGTTTACGCTCAGCAAGCCCATTTTGTTGAGGAGTGTGAGGGCAAGATTTTTGAAAATAAATTCCATGAGTATCAAAAAATTGCTGCATATGAGAATTAACAAACTCACCCCCTCCATCACTTTGAAAAATTTTAATTCTAGAGTTAAAAAGATTTTCAACTAAAGATTTAAAAATTTTAAAAGAGTCAAAAACCTCGCTTTTATGACGTAATGGGTAAATCCATGTAAAACGAGAAAAATCATCAATAAAGCAGACATAATATTTAAATCCTAAATTAGAAGGAACAGGAGATTGCCACACATCAGAATGAATTAATTGTAAAACAGAGGAAGAAGTGTGAATAGCATCTGAAAAAGGTAATCGTTGAGACTTGCCTAACCGGCAAGAAATACAGTCATGGGAAAAACTAGAGCTATTACATATGCGTTTTTGACCACTTAAAATACGTAAAATATTTTCACCACAATGACCTAATCTACGATGCCACACAGGGCCGATGGTGAGGACTGAAGATAAAGCTAGGCTAGATGGTGGACTCAGGCTGAGAGGATAGAGATGGCCATTAGTTGTTGCCCGAAGAAGAACCGCCCCCGAAATTTTGTCCTTAACGAAAAAGGAATTTTTGTCAAAAATAGCAACACAGTTGTTATCAGCACACAATTTTTGAATTGAAATTAAATTTAATTTAATATTAGGCACATGATAAACAGATTTCAACAGTAGTTGGCGGCCAGAGGAATTTAAAGAAATATCACCAACATGTTTTATAGGGAGTTGAGCACCATTAGCAACACTAACAATAGTTGGACCAGAATAAGTAGATTTATTTGTCAAAATACCTTCAGAGGAAGTCATATGAGCAGAGGCACCAGTGTCTGGATACCACAGAGCTTCATTAGCTTGACCGGTGAGATCAGAAGAACAGGTGCAGTAGATGGAGAAAAACGAGAGGGACAGTTGATTGCAGAATGGCCTGCAGAAAAACAGATTTGACACACAACGGGTGGGGGAATTGCCCCAAGAATTCCCTCAGTTGATGAAGAGCCTGCAGATTTAACATTAGTACCACAATATAATATAGCATTAGTATTTAAGGTGGACAAAACAGAATTACTCATGGCACCTGCATTAGGAGGTCTCAGTTGTTGCTGGCCGAACCCCTGCTGATGGTGCTGTCCCGGTTGCGGTCCCTGCTGCGGAGCTGAGTGCTGCTGCCCGTGGCCGAGCGGTGGTTGCTGGCCGTACTGGTGGTAACCACGGCCTCTGCCGCGGCCGTTTCTTCCACGGCCACCCCTGCCGCGGCCACCACGGCCACCACGTGGGGCATTTTCTCGATCTTGAACACCGAACGCTTGGTAAGCAGGTGGAGTATTTTGCTGACGAAGATATAGGACCCTCTGTTCGGCTTCTAACAAGCTCCGGTGAAGAATGTCTGGCGGGAAATTATCGGGGAAAAGAGAAATAGTGCCCATGGTGGATTCATATTCTGGTCCGAGCGCCATAAGTGTGGTTTGCAGAACTTCTTTATCGGACACAGGAGAATTTATTGTAGCTAATTCGCTTACTAACGCATGAATTTCTCTTAAATAATTTTCCATAGACTGATTTTCCTTCTTTTTCACATTAGACAATAAACGCCTAAGTGTCATTGCCCTAGCCAGACTAGCAGAACGAAAACGATTTTGCAATCTTTCCCAAATCTCAAAGGAGTGCTTAAGTTCATGGACATCAATTAATACATCACGAGTAAGAGTAGCAAAAATCCAAGAACGAATTGTTTGATCAACCCTTAACCACTGATGATAATCAGTATTAATTATTTGGCGATTATTAAAATCAACTGTGTACATCGGAGGTACCTTTGTGGAACCATCCAAGAAACCAAACACACCTTGAGAGACTAGGAAAGCTTCAAATTGGGTGCGCCATGTGATGTAATCTTCTACCGCTTTATGCTTGATTGTAACAATTTGAGTAACATTGTTGGCCGCCGTAATTGATTGAGCTACTGCTGCCAACGGTGACTGAAAGAAGGACTGGTCTGGCGGCCTAGACAGTCCAGGAGCCCCGGAGAATGTGGAACCAAAATAACTTGGACTGGAGAGCGGCGGAGGCGTGACATCCGGCGGCGGAGTGGAGAACAAGCCTGGAATATTAGGCATGATAGTTGGCTGCCAGGGGAATACCGGAGGCATGTTTTGAAATAAAGAGTAGGCACTTGAAGACTCCATGCCGGTTTGAGAAGAAGAAGGTTGTAGAACCGGGCCAATTGGAGAAGACGACACCTGCGGCGACGCTGTCAAGGGAATGGCGGTGCTGGTGTTTGTGATGATGGCATCCGTGAAGGTGGAAGAAGAAGAGGACGCGGAGGAGCCGGCGGCAGAAGTAATCATCGGCTCAGAACTCATGACGCGAACGAGGGTTTAGGAGAGAGAGAAAAAATTAGGCTCTTGATACCATGTGAAATAATGGGAAAGGTTACCCAATGGGGTACCTAGCAGATATATTTATAATAATAAAAGTTTCCAAAGATACAAAGGATTCCTAATTTAATATTAGGCTATTATTATATACCCTTTAGGTTATATCCCCTTTAGGTTATGCCTATAAAATCCTAATCTCTTACTCCATTTTTCCAACCTAGCGTCTAGCCTCCTACAGCCCACCGCACAGCCCGCCGCACAGCCCGCCGCACAGCCCGCCGCCATCCTGCCGCTGCCACCCCGCCGCCGCTTACAACTACTGCCGCAGTGCAGCCAGCCGTACAGCCGCCTGCTCGCCATCTCCGTTCAGCCGCACATGTTTGCTTCCTTGGTAAAGTCTACGCTCGCCTCCTCCGCCCAGGCCAGCCTGTGCTCGCCTCTTCCATCCAGCCCACACTCGCTGCCTCCTTGGTCTAGCCTGCGCTCACCGCTGCCGTTGTCCAGCCTATGCTCGCCGCCGCTTCCCGTCGCATGTACGTCTCCTTCGCTCTTTTTCTGTTTGTAGTGAATATTTCGTATTCACAATACGATTCTTCAACCAAGGCGTTGGATCGACGCTCCAAAAATTCGGATTTTTCAACCAAGGCGACTGAGGTTGAAGGCAAACCCGATGTTGAAGATGAACCCTAGGTTGAAGATGATAGAAGATCGTGTGCAATAATTCGTATTCAATGCCGTGAATATCACAAGAAGTGCAAATGATTGGTACAAAATGTGAAATGATATGAACATAAGTAATGTGATTATGACAAGAAGTGCAATAATGTAGCGCATTAAAATGGACATAAAGTGCAATTATCACATCTAAAATGAAAATATATATATAAAATCATAACATTTTTGTAATGTCGTGCCATAACTCTCGCATGAAGTGCATTGTATTTATCAAAACTAAAAAATGATAAACTGAAGTGCCATAATGAAGTGCATGCAGTGCATTATATATTGTGTCGTGAACACAACATAAAGTGCAGTAAATGGTGTGCAATAACACCTTCATAAAATGCATTAATTTTACCCGGACGAAAGTAATGTAAAATGTGTCTTTTTAAAAAAGGGTATTTCCGTCCTTCTACAATTTAATATACTGAAATTTTCTCTTCTTTTTTCGATTTCTGGTCATATTTCGAAAAAAACATAACTAGTCACATTTTGAGAAACTCACTTTGTTTTAGTCATATCCCGAAAAATTTTCCTATTTTTTACGACGCATATTGGAAGCGATTTGTATAAGCGTGTCTTTAGGAAGAAAATATACATAAAACCAACACTTCACTTTTTAAAAAAGTTTCCCTAACTAAGTGCCTCAAAAGACAATTTTCCTATTAGTGGCTCTTACAGTCTTACTCCATATTATATAGTAGGGAAAAGTGTCAAATTAATCCTCATAATAAAGTCAAAAAGTCAATTAAGTCCACGTACTATCAAATCATTCAATTAAGTCTTTGAACTATATAAAAACGTTCAATTCTTTTTTTTAGCCGGTTGAGTATCGGTTATACCGGTAGCGGCTTATTTGGCTGGCCACATGGCAGCTGATGTGGCAAATATATGCTTTTTTTTCTTTTTTTTCCCTTCATTCTCTTGTATGATAGCATCTTTTCCGCCCCTATGCCCTAGCCGCTTCATCACCACTGGCATCGTGTCCTCTGCTTTCAACCACCCGACAATCGCTGGCCACCAGCACACTCCGACGCCGGCCATAACCTGCAACTCCGGCGATGGTGGGAGTTCGGTGACCTGCGTCAACACGGCTGTGTCAATACAAATGCGGACCAATAGTGAAGAATGGGTTATAACCACAACGATATTGGGATATCTGCAACACAAAGCGTGTGAGTTTGCACAAAAAACTGTATGAAGCATCAAGTGGCGGCCAGATCCACATTAGGAAGCTAACTTCGATCGAGGGTTAGACGAGACTACAGACTAGGTTACAGAGATGTGCGCCCATTTGAGACCAATCATGGTCTCCACCACCAGCGACGTCGAGGAAGATCGAGGGTTAGAAAGCAATCTCGAAGCTAATAGCAGGAACGATTGACTTTTTTTAGGCAAACAACTCATCACAAGCACAAGTGAGCACCACCGAGCCAATGGCACACGAAATTAGAAGAGAATTCCCTAAATAAGACTAAAAGAAGGTAGAATTGAAAAATAGGACTGCTATGTTTTATTGGACAAAATAGGACTAAAAAGAGTTAATCTGACAAAACAACCCTTAATGATCTCCACTATAGTATGTTCGCACGATTCATCGATAAACCACTGCACTCATCCTCCTGCAGGACCTGCACACTTCGCATATGCAATTCACACTCATCCTCCTGCACACTTCGCATCTGGAATTCCTCCGATGAAGTCAGGTAACCCTCTTTTCTTATTCCTTCTCCTCCTAATCTTTCTTCTTCTTTGTTCTATTTTCTTCTTCGTCACTTTCCATCTAGACGTGCTCAACTCCTCTCTTTTCATTCTCTTCTTTTGATTTTCAATTTTAGATTATGATAAATTAATTTTAAAACATTCAAATTATTTTATTTTTCAATTGAATCTTAAAATGGCATCATTGTTGGTTTTTATGTTGCTTTGAGAAATGTCACTTTTCTAATCTGAGAATTGGAGAATGTCAAAATTATTGATTATGTAAAAAAGACTGCCACATTTGTGGCAATATATTTTATCAGATGAAAATCTAAAAATGTCACATGTCCATAAGAAAATGTCATTCTTATGGCTTTTTATGGCATTTTTATGGCTTATTAGAGAATGACATAACTACATGTTATTAGAAATGACATATTTTTGACATGTTTTTCAAATGATGTCAGAATTTTCATCCTCAAATGGCCATTATTTTTTATCTAAAAAATTACATAATTTCTTATCTAAAATGCTATATTTTAACACTTGAGAATGTCATATTTTAATAGAAAAATGTGTTGTAAAAATCATGACATTTTCAAAAAAGTAAAGATTTTTTAAAATTAAATTTGTGGCATTTTTGTAAGAATTATGACAGTATTAAAATAAAAAATGGCAATAGAAATAAAAAAAATCAAAATAATAGAAAAATGAAAGTTCAGTCAAAAAATGTCATCTTTATAAAGTTAGTGGCATACAACTGACATTGTTTTAACTAAAACTAACATTTTCTGATAAAAGTAGTTATGATATTCTTATATTTTAAATTAATCAATTAAAATTGATAAATAAATAAAATTTCAAACACAACAATTTCCTATCAGTTGTTTTTCAAAGACAAATTGGTTTTCATCAATCTGAAATTTTCAAATCCAAAAAATTACTTTTTAGAATTTGAAAAGGCAGTAAATGAATAGAAAACACACAAAAAAATAGAGCTCAGGAGGTGTGACGTGCACTTTGTCGTGGTGTGCAATAAAAGTAAATACAATACAACAAATATACGTAGTATATTGAAGTAAGGTTCGTATCCGCAGGGAAAGGAATACTTCTCTTTTTATAAACTAATAAATAAAGGGGGGTTTTGATTGAATGATTTAATTAAAATTGAACACGAAGATGAACGAGTTATGTGGTTTAATTAATGAGAAGAAGACTTGGCTTTGCTTTTATCCACTTAATGAAATGTTCGTCGATCCCGGTTATATCTTTAACTATCTTCCTCTCGAATACTCAATCGAGGAGTATATCCAGTTCATCGAGGGTAGTTGATCGGGCTGAACTTGCAAGTGTACAAGTGCCGATATAGTAATAAATTCCGGTAAAATACCGGGTCGAATCCACAGGGAAACGTTGTTTAATTTAGTCCGCGAGTAGATGACTTTGAATAAGTAAATGAGTAAAGTGTAGGGATTTTGAGTTGTGTGTTGTTGTGAAAACAACAACTTGGTTCTTCTTTTTAATTTTCAGAGATATAACTTGAATTAATTTGATTAAAGTGATTGATAACAACAACTAAGGCTTCGGGAATCACTTAAATGCTTTAATAGGGTTGAATATTAGTTCTTTACCAATAATTATGAATACGATGTCGCTAATATATTCTCTACTCCGGTTAAGGCAGCGAGAGCGTGGTTTTCGTTACGTGTAAGTCCCGTTACGGCTTACATTCATCTACCGAAAACCCCGTTGAATATCAAGACATCACACCCGTATCATATAATACCGGATATATTTCTATTCTCGGTAATATATATGTTTATCCTTTAATGTTCATAGTTTAGACCTCAACGTTAATTGCAAGCATAAACTAAGTTTAACATACTTCTATGTTGTACACCATAGTCATAAACAATCAAAATGTAAAGGATAAATCACAATTTATTGGTTTAGAACTTTTATCAAACACCTAGTGGGCATAGAAGTTCATCCCTAGCCTTAGCTAAGAACTTAGCCTCTAATGCTCATATTAATTACAAAAGTGTAACTAAGATAAAGGAAATACAATAACATACAAGAAATAATACCTAGAACCAATTGTAGAGGAGAGAAATGGCTTCTTCTCCAACACTTCAAGAGAAAAAAATAAAATATAAAAACTGAAATTTAAGCTTCAAGGATGGATTGATGATGAAGTTTGATGAATTGGGGGCTTTATATAGGCTAAAGATTGACATCTTTTAGTCTATTCGAGCCCAACAATCAAGCATGGAAGATATATTTGATTAGCTCATGAGGAAGGTGAGTTTTTTCCATCAATATATCTCAGCACGATCTTTTGTATTTGCAGGATCAGGCCTACCCGGCGCCGGCCTTCAGGCCTACCCGGCGCCGGGTAAGCTACTGGATTGGTTGGTGCGAAAATCCGACGGGCCGGCGCCGGGTATAGGATGGGCCGGCGCCGGGTAGCTCCTCTTTTTGTATTTTCTCCACTTTTCGCTCCATTTGACGCCCGTTGTTGACCCCGATGTGCCGGTTCTTGGTCCCTTTTTCCCTATTGACTCTCGTTTCTTCATTTTTGACGTCCAAGTGCGATTTCGCTCAAATTGGGATTTTTATCTGTTTTATCTTTGAAAATTTGTACAGATAATCATAATTACCTATATAAAATATAGATAATTGTTGTGCTTATCAAATTCCCCCACACTTGAGCGTTGCTAGTCCTCGAGCAATGTCGTCACTTTGTATGTTTTGGGTTAGTTTCAACAAAGACATATACAAAAATAAATAAAATTTTTTTTAAGAGAGGTAAAAGTGGCATATAAACTCTTTTCTCATTCTCGGTCCAAAAACCATTTTTTTTTTAATTAAATACAAAAAGTATCATTTAGATTTAGAAAACTGCTAATACTCTTGAGAATAAAGGAGTGATTTGTGACTGTGACTCTTTTGGGCGAGTGGGATGGCTTTTTGGTGTGTTTTTGACTTTCAATTGTATGAATCAATTGAGCTACTAAATTGAGACCATGAGTTGTTTACTTTTTTTTTTTTTTTTTTTTTTTTTTTTTTTAACTCATTTGAAAAAGGTCTTCAACTAGTATTTACTGAAAGTCATTTGATGATGCCAATTTATTTGATGAGGTGTGAGAATGGGTTTTGTGTTCCAAAATGGTGCTTGAATGTAATATTGACCATTTTTTGGAAATGAAGGAAGGAGATGCTTTCTAGTCACAAGAATTTTTTTTTTTTTTTTTTTTTGGAGTAATTTTCAAGAGTAAAGAGTAGTCTAAAGAAAATGATAACTTTTGTAAATAAAATAAAAAAAAAAAACTTTCTCAACCAAATACCCTTTAAAAAGAGAATTATGACAATTTTTACCTTCCTAAAAAAAACATTATTTTTGCACACAAAATTTGTTTTGAACTACCCATGAGATGCACCCCCCCACACTTGTAATACATTGTCTCAATGTATCATGCATGATAAACAAGTACTTTCATAACATCCACAATAAAGGTGTGTTTAGAGGAAAGTAATGTCATGAGAAAAATGAAATAGGAGCAAGGGGGAGTCACTGGTGTGGATCGGGAGGGGGGTACCCATGTTGGGAGTAGTAGTAGTTGGTGAATGTGTCGAAACGCTCCTCAAACCTTTGGTGGCGTGCTTCTTGCTCGTCCATCCGCGTGTGCATTCGAGCCATGGAATGCATCAAGTATGCCATCGCGGGATCGGTGGTGTGTGGCGGCTGTGGTGGTTCGGGTGCGGCTTCATCATCATGAGCATCTTCCATGGCCTCCTCGTTTACTTCATCATCATCTCTGTGCAAACCTATGCCGTCGGCAAAATACCATTTTCCAGAGTTGGACAGTTTATGCTTGAGGGCAATCATTGTTTCTTTGTCCAAGACATTAGATTCATTGGTATAAGCAACTTCCTCTCCATCAAAGTCAACCTGAAAGTGCCTGAAAATCTTGGTGAGTAAAAGGGGGTGACAAAAGTTTTTTGAACCTTGTTTGGAGATCACCACATTTTTCATATTTTTTAGGAGGAGTCGTGGTAGTGGTATCCCTTCTATGTCTCCTAGGCCAACTAGCATCTTTTGAAGAAGGTATAGATCAATCCTCCTAACCAAGTGGCGGTCACTAGCATGTGGGACAATGTTGAAGCCAATAAGATAGACGAGTAGGCGAGCGTGAATGTGCCATAGGTACTTGGTCTGTAGGTTTGTCTTGAGCCCGAAGAACCGCCGTGCATCCGCCTCATTGTAGGAATTGTCACTTAGAATGCCGGTTTGGTTGTATTCCAAGGTAGGGCCCGTGTTGCTAACTTCAAGGATGTTGGAGAGGAGGTCCGGGTCAACTTTGATGTGTCTCCCTTTCACCGTTGTTTGGATTTCCGCGTATCCGGTCTCTTTGTCCGAGACATTAGCGTAAAACTCCCGGACCAACCGGGGGTAATATGCTCCTGTCAATGTAAGCATCATTGCCCATCCAAAACGGGCGAAGATCTCAGTGAGCTTGAAAACAGCGTCGATGTCCGGGTGCACTGTTTTCTCCTCCACAATTTTCCACTTTTTCCGCTCCTCGTACCACTTTTCATTTTCAACCGAAGTGAAACGGTTGCCGGTGAAAGAGGAGGATGAAGCACCAGTATTTTGTTTGCGTTTAGGAGCCATCCTGCAAGGTTAGAAGAGAAAATAGACAAACAACACCATAAACCTCATCAATTCAAGGTATATTTTCCTACATTTTCATGAGTTTCCCAAAAATTCAAGTTTAATCTCAAATTATGCAATCAAGATGTTTGGAATGTTTATATATCAATACAAAGTATTTCAATATCATTCAAGTCATCAATGATAGGAATAATTTGAAATTGAGCAAGAAATTCGGACCTAGGGTTCAAAAATTAAAATTTTGCAAGAATTTCCCCCAATTCTCAACTTTAATCTCAAACTTTGGCAACAATCATGTTTACATTCATCATATGAGCACAAGTAATCAACTTTGAACAATCATAAACATATAATTTGGCCAAAGATCGAAAAAAAATAGAAGAAATTCGAAAATTTGAAAATTTGGGGGTTTTGCCTTTTTACCTTGAATTGATGGAGAAGAAGCTTGGAGATGGTGTTGTGGAGTCTTGGGAGGGATGGATTTAGACTCCTTTGACTTAGAACTCAAAGCTATGTGAGGTTTTGGGGGTTGGGTGTCGTCGGTTGCGAAGCTCGAACGAGGGGGAGTTGGGTTTTGTTTTCGCGTAAGGCAAAAAAAAATAAGCTGGGTGTAGCTTTAAACGACAGACCCGGCGCCGGCCATCAGGCCTACCCGGCGCCGGGTAAGCTACTGCCTCGCCCCTGCTTTGTTTTTAAGAGTCCCCGGCGCCGGCCATCAGGCCTACCCGGCGCCGGGTAAGCTACTGCCTCGCCCCCTGCTTTGTTTTTAAGAGTCCCCGGCGCCGGCCATCATGCCTACCCGGCGCCGGGTAAGCTACTGCCTCGCCCCCTGGAGTGATTTAAGAGAACCCGGCGCCGGCTGGTCAGTGGACCGGCGCCGGTTCGCACATTTTCTTTTCTCTTTTTTTTTTTTTTTTTTTTTTTTTTTTTTTGTTCTCAATTATAAATAAATATGAATGTGTTTTTGTAAATGAACATATTTATTTATAATTGAGTTTTGTTCAATTATAAGTAAAGTATGAATATTTTGTAAAACTAATCATATTTATTTATAATTGATATTATTTTTGTTGGGTTGCCTCCCAATTAGCGCTCAGTTTAACGTCGTAGGCTGGACGCAACGTACCTTTTTACTCCTCCAATGGGCAAGTGGTGGTTGCCGAGGTGATATGATACTCCATGTATGGCTTGAGTCGGTGACCATTTACAAGAAATGGTGTTTGGTCACCTTTTTGAATCATCATTGACCCGTATGGTCGGACCTCGGTGATTGTGAACGGTCCCGACCATCGGGATTTTAGCTTTCCGGGAAAAAGGCGAAGTCTAGAGTTGAAGAGTAGTACCTTTTGGCCGACGTAGAAGTCCCTCCGGTTGATGTTTTTATCATGCCAAGCTTTTGCTCTTTCCTTGTAGATGCGGGAATTCTCATATGCATCCCTTCGGAGTTCTTCAAGTTCTGCCATTTGGAACATCCTCCTTGTCTTTGAGAGTGGAGAATCAATGTTTAGCTTGGAGAGTGCCCACTGTGCTTTGTGCTCAAGTTCTACGGGAAGGTGACATGATTTTCCATAGACAAGCCGGTATGGTGACATACCCAACGGTGTTTTGTAAGCCGTCCGATATGCCCATAGCGCATCATCTAACTTTATCGCCCAGTCTTTTCTAGAAGTGGCGACTGTTTTTTCTAGAATTGATTTAATCTCTCGGTTGGACACTTCAACTTGCCCATTAGTTTGTGGATGATAGGCTGCTCCGGTTCGGAAATTGCACCCATATTTCTTTAGCAAGCCAGAAAAATGGGCATTCTTGAAATGTGTGCCATTGTCACTTATGATGGTACGGGGCACACCAAACCGTGAGAAAATGTTTTTCTTCACGAACTCCCCCACACTTTTGCTAGTGTTGTCGGGTAGAGCTATTGCCTCCACCCACTTGGAGACGTAGTCCACGGCTACAAGGATATAGCTCTTCCCATATGAGTTAGGGAAAGGTCCCATGAAATCCAATCCCCACACATCAAAGAGTTCAACCACAAGGATCATATTTTGAGGCATTTCATTCTTCCGGCTAAGATTTCCGGTTCTTTGACATCGGTCACACGCTTTCACATAACTCCTTGCGTCTTTGAATAATGTTGGCCAGAAAAGACCACATTGGAGGACTTTCGCTGCCGTCCGATCCGGACCATGGTGACCACCACAAGGAAGGTTGTGACAATGGTTTAAGACGGACATGATTTCCTCATCGGGTACGCATCTTCTAACAATTCCGTCGGCACAATGTTTGAAGAGATATGGTTCATCCCAATAGTAATGCTTTACATCACTTAGGAATTTTTTTCTTTGATGGAAAGTGAGTGATGGAGGTATAATTTCTTTTGCAAGAAAATTAACAAAATCAGTGAACCATGGTAGTTGTACCTCTTTGATTGCCATGATTTGCTCATATGGGAAATCATCTCTTATCTCCTCTTCCTTGGGGTTGGGGGTGCCTTCGAGTCGTGAAAGATGATCCGCCACAAGGTTTTCACTCCCCTTCTTGTCTCGGATTTCAAGGTCAAATTCTTGGAGTAATAAAACCCAACGAATTAACCTTGGTTTGGCATCCTTCTTGTTCATGAGGTATTTGATGGCGGAGTGATCGGTATAAACAATCACTTTTTGGCCAATGAGGTAAGATCGGAATTTGTCAAAAGCATAAATGACGGCTAGAAATTCCTTCTCGGTGGTGGCATAATTGAGCTCCGCATCATGAAGTAACCTCGATGCATAGTATATGGCATGAAGTTTCTTTTCTTTTCTTTGCCCAAGTACCACACCGATAGCATGATCACTAGCATCACACATCAATTCGAATGGAAGAGACCAATCCGGTGATGTAATGATAGGGGCCGAGGTAAGAGCTTCCTTTAAAGTGTTGAAAGCTTTGAGCCGAGTTGGAGTGATTTCAAAAGGGGCATCCTTGGCTAATAAATCGCATAGAGGTTTAGCGATTTTTGAGAAATCTTTAATGAATCGCCGATAGAAACCGGCATGCCCTAGAAAGCTTCGGATAGCTTTCACCGAATGTGGAGGGGGTAGCTTCTTTATGACTTCAATTTTTGCTTGGTCGACTTCAATGCCTTTGGGAGAAATTTTGTGCCCCAAGACAATCCCCTCGGTTACCATGAAATGGCATTTCTCCCAATTGAGAGCCAAGTCGGTTTCCTCACACCGAGTCAGCACTTTCTCAAGGGAAAGTAAGCACGAGTCAAAAGAATTCCCAAAAACAGAAAAGTCATCCATAAATACCTCCATGAAGTCTCCCACCATGTCCGCAAAAATTGCCATCACACATCTTTGGAATGTCCCGGGGGCATTGCATAACCCGAATGGCATCCTTCTATAGGCAAATGTGCCAAAAGGACATGTGAATGTTGTCTTTTCTTGGTCCTCGGGTGAGATAGCTATTTGAAAATAGCCGGAGAACCCATCCAAGAAACAAAAGAACTCATTTCCCGCAACACGCTCTAGCATCTCATCCATGAATGGAAGGGGAAAGTGGTCCTTCCTTGTGCCGGAGTTCAATTTCCGGTAGTCTATGCACATCCTCCAACCGGTGACCATTCTAGTAGGAATTAATTCATTCTTACTATTGGCTACCACCGTGATTCCACCCTTTTTTGGAACGACTTGAACGGGGCTTACAAATTTACTATCCGAAATGGGGTAAATTATGCCATAGTCAAGGAGTTTGAGAACTTCCTCCTTAACTACCTCTTTCATGTTGGGGTTTAGCCTCCTTTGATGCTCCACCGTGGGTTTGTGATTCTCCTCCATAAAAATCCGGTGCATACAAAGAGAAGGGCTAATACCCTTAATATCCGCCAAGGACCATGCAATAGATGTTTTGTGATCCTTCAATACCCGTAGTAATTTTTCTTCTTGAAGAGATGTGAGTGAAGAAGAAATTACTACCGGGAAAGTTGAGTTGTCTCCAAGAAATGCATATTTGAGGTGCTCCGGTAAAGTTTTCAAAGATGGTTTTGGTGGGACCTCAAGAGATGGTTTTAATGTGGACTTACTTGTTCCAAGATCTTCAAACTTTTGTCGGAATTGTTTGAAAGGAGCTCCGGCTTGTAAGTACATAACTTCCTCAAGAAGTTCATGACTTTCTTCTTTTTCATTGCATCCTAGCATGATGCAAGTTTCCAAGGGGTCTTCATGAATGATTTTCCCAAAACACTCCTTAGCCAAAGTGTCAAGAATGTCAATGTTAAAACAAGAGGGATCATCATGGTGCTTCTTCAAAGAATCCCAAACATGGAACTCTTGCTCTTCATCTCCAACACGGAATTTGACAATTCCGTTCTTGACATCAATAAGGGCAGCTGCAGTGGCTAAAAATGCCCTTCCAAGAATGATAGGGATCTCCATTTCCTCCATCTCCAAAATAAGAAAATCCACAGGAAAGTAGAATTTTCCAACTTTAACAAGCACATCCTCCATAACTCCAATAGGGTAGCGAATTGACCTATCCGCAAGTTGTAAGGCTATGGTGGTTGATTGAAGTCCCCCCACACCAAGCTTTTTAAATAAAGAATGGGGCATGAGGTTGATACTAGCACCAAGATCACAAAGGGATCTTACCTCTCCAATCTTGCCAATAGAACATGGCACCGTGAAGCTTCCGGGGTCCTTCAATTTAGGAGGGAGTTTGTTTTGTAGGATGGCACTACACTCCTCCGTAAGGGAAATGGTAGCAAATTCTGCTAATTTCTTTTTATTTGAGAGTATGCCCTTCAAGAATTTGGCATAAGATGGAATCTCCGCTATTGCTTCGGCAAATGGAATGTTGATGCTCAATTTAGTAAAAATATCAAGGAATTTTCTATATTGAGCACCATCATTCTTTTTCTTCAATCTTTGAGGATATGGAATGGGAGGAACATAGTTAGCCATATTGGATGGTGGCATCATATGTTCCTCATCTCCATCTTCGTTTTGCTTTTTCGGGGTCTCCTCCTCTTCCGGCATCTTCGGGTCCTCCGTCGTCTTACCACTCCTTGTGGTAATGGCCATCACGTTCTCCCTTGGGTTCATCTCCGTGGTTGTAGGAAATTTGCCTTGCTCCCTAGAACTTACTTTTTGAGCAAGTTGTCCCATTTGTACTTCAAGATTCCGAATGGATGCCTTGTTGTATTGCTCAATGGTGTCGATGCGTTGGTTGAGCTTCATATTTTGATCTTCAAATCGAAGATCCAACTTGGTGAATTGAGAGTGGAGATTCCCAATGGATGCCTCCACTCTATGATGATTTTCCTCATTTTGGGCCTTCATACTTGCCATGCTTTTGGACATGAATTGCATCATATCCTCCATGGTAGTCTCCTTGGGTTGCCCAAAATTAGGTGCTCCGGATTGGGGTTGTGAGGAACTAGTTTGTGGCTTCCACCTTTGTTGATTTGAATAGTTATTGTTCCCCCGATTCCCATAGGAGTTCATATAATTTACCTCTTCAAGTTGTTGAGATAAATCACCTTCCGGGTTCGGTATGCTCTCCACGTTGGCTATTTGTTTGACTCCTCCCAATACGGCTTGTAGAGCCGTTTGGAACTTTTGCTCAATCTTTGATTCCATTTCTTCAAGCCTTTTGTTTATCTCCGTCGTGATAGAGATTTCATTAATCCCTACCACTTTGTAATCACCTCCTTGGAGTTGAGGATTCGAAGCAATGGATTCAATGATTCGGAGTGCTTCGGTTTCATTCTTGTTCCCAATATAGCCCTCGGCTCGGTTGTCCACAATGGCTTGACAAGATGCGTTCAACCCATTGTAGAATGTGTCAATTTGAAGGTCTAGGGGAATGCGGTGATGTGGGCATTCCCTTAGCAATGATTTGAAACGCCGCCATGCATCTTGAAAGAGCTCACCATTTTGTTGTTTGAAGTTGAAAATGCGTTGTCTAAGCTCTTGAGTCATGGTGGGCGTGTAGTATTTAGACATGAAGGCATTGTATATACCTTCCCATGTAGTGTAGCTTGCCGGAGCTTGTTCTAGGAACCATCCTCTTGCTGCCCCTTTGAGAGTATAGGGGAAACATTTGAGCTTGAGATCATCTTCGGCTAGCTTGTTCCTTGGAATCCCTTGGATGAACCCATAGAACTCTGTGATAAAGTTCAATGGATTCTCCCCCAATTGACCATGAAACTGAGGCATAGCATTGAAGTAGCTTTGCTTTAGTTCATAGTCCCTCGCATCTTCGCTTAGCACAATGCAAGAGGGGGAGGTCGCTACAACGGGCCTCTTCCGTTCGTTGAGTGTGGGCATCATCTTTGTGGCTTTTTGCTCCTTTCGAATGTGTTTGCAAGTTTTTTCTATTTCAAGATCAAGTGGTTCAAGAAATTTAGAACCTCGACTTCTCAAATGCATGCAAACACAAAGGAATATCTACACACACACAAAAATAAACCCTTCCAACATCAAGTGAAGTTGCGAAAAATAAATAAATAAATTCAGGATTTTTGATTGTTTGGACTTTATTAAACAAGACCGTTTCCCCGGCAACGGCGCCAAAAACTTGATCGGGCTGAACTTGCAAGTGTACAAGTGCCGATATAGTAATAAATTCCGGTAAAATACCGGGTCGAATCCACAGGGAAACGTTGTTTAATTTAGTCCGCGAGTAGATGACTTTGAATAAGTAAATGAGTAAAGTGTAGGGATTTTGAGTTGTGTGTTGTTGTGAAAACAACAACTTGGTTCTTCTTTTTAATTTTCAGAGATATAACTTGAATTAATTTGATTAAAGTGATTGATAACAACAACTAAGGCTTCGGGAATCACTTAAATGCTTTAATAGGGTTGAATATTAGTTCTTTACCAATAATTATGAATACGATGTCGCTAATATATTCTCTACTCCGGTTAAGGCAGCGAGAGCGTGGTTTTCGTTACGTGTAAGTCCCGTTACGGCTTACATTCATCTACCGAAAACCCCGTTGAATATCAAGACATCACACCCGTATCATATAATACCGGATATATTTCTATTCTCGGTAATATATATGTTTATCCTTTAATGTTCATAGTTTAGACCTCAACGTTAATTGCAAGCATAAACTAAGTTTAACATACTTCTATGTTGTACACCATAGTCATAAACAATCAAAATGTAAAGGATAAATCACAATTTATTGGTTTAGAACTTTTATCAAACACCTAGTGGGCATAGAAGTTCATCCCTAGCCTTAGCTAAGAACTTAGCCTCTAATGCTCATATTAATTACAAAAGTGTAACTAAGATAAAGGAAATACAATAACATACAAGAAATAATACCTAGAACCAATTGTAGAGGAGAGAAATGGCTTCTTCTCCAACACTTCAAGAGAAAAAAATAAAATATAAAAACTGAAATTTAAGCTTCAAGGATGGATTGATGATGAAGTTTGATGAATTGGGGGCTTTATATAGGCTAAAGATTGACATCTTTTAGTCTATTCGAGCCCAACAATCAAGCATGGAAGATATATTTGATTAGCTCATGAGGAAGGTGAGTTTTTTCCATCAATATATCTCAGCACGATCTTTTGTATTTGCAGGATCAGGCCTACCCGGCGCCGGCCTTCAGGCCTACCCGGCGCCGGGTAAGCTACTGGATTGGTTGGTGCGAAAATCCGACGGGCCGGCGCCGGGTATAGGATGGGCCGGCGCCGGGTAGCTCCTCTTTTTGTATTTTCTCCACTTTTCGCTCCATTTGACGCCCGTTGTTGACCCCGATGTGCCGGTTCTTGGTCCCTTTTTCCCTATTGACTCTCGTTTCTTCATTTTTGACGTCCAAGTGCGATTTCGCTCAAATTGGGATTTTTATCTGTTTTATCTTTGAAAATTTGTACAGATAATCATAATTACCTATATAAAATATAGATAATTGTTGTGCTTATCAGTAGTTATTAATAACGAGAAGCGTTCATTAACAAAACTTACTATCGAGTCAATATAGAACAAGCGCCGTATATTAACTTGATAGTAGCAATAAACTTAACATGAAAACGATTGAGATTGATAACCTCAACACAAGCGGTTTATTGGTTTAATCAATATAATTAATTCCCCTTTGATTATTAACCATGAGATGCATGCATTAATAATCCAAGTTTACTACCATGAAGAACCGAATTAATAACAAGCGTATTAATCGACCGATTCTAGTATTAATTAATATATGAAACATAACTAGTTGATCCTTTAAGTAATGTTCAAAATATTAATATGAAATATGAATAGGAATTAATTAATACTCAAGAAAGAATATTAAAGAAGATGAATCCTACTATAGTTAATATCAAGATGTTAACTAATTGTCATCTTAGTAACACTCCCCAATATTAACGTAGAGGAAGAAATAATTATTACTATAACTAATGTCAAGATGTTAACTAATTGTCATCTTAGTAACACTCCCCAACATTGATATAGAAATAGTATTTAAAGGAAGAATTAATATTCAAGGAAGAAGATTAAAGAGAATAACTCACGACTTACAAATTCATTAAGCTTCAAAGTAGCAAAACCAAGATGGAAGAGTTTAGCTCCTCATTTGGAGACTAAACATGATGAAAAATATAAAGAAAGAACTTGTCTAAACTGAGCTAAAGAGTATATGTGAATTGGTGATTTTATTGTGAAGGAAAGGGGTGTATTTATAGGCTTTTGGGAGCTGCAGGGTCTGATACCCGATCGGGTATATAGGATACCCGATCGGGTATCTTAGGAAATTGCCCAGAAAGTCACTTTTCTGGGCATACCCGATCGGGTATGTCGGCATACCCGATCGGGTATGTGACAAATCTTCACGAAAATTTGCTCCCACGATCATTTGTTCCCGGATTTGATTTGGACAATCGAATCAAGTGAATACCCGATCGGGTATAGGCAATACCCGACCGGGTACATGAGTATTTTTTCCAAATCAAAATCTTTCTTGTCTCCTTGCACTTTCCTTGTTCTTTTAAGGTCCAATCTTGATCTCTTCGATGATCTTTGACCTGTTTAGCTCAGAATAATCCTAATCTAAACAAATTACAAATAAAAATGAAAATAAAATATTACACCAAAAGTGTGTAATTTCCACAACTACAACTAATAAAAACTAGTTAAAAATACAAAAATACAATCGGAAATTACACGAATATCAAGGTGGAAGAAGAAGAGGAAGATGAAGACCTGATTTTGCCGGAGGAACCGTTGAAGTGGCGGCAGCCGGCATTGAGCAAACGGCTGAGATGTTCGCAGTCAAGATCTATCGATTCCACTCAAGTTGCGTCCATGGTAACTAAATCGGGGAAGGCTATGATCGCAAGTGTAGCGATCGATGGCAGAGGATTGGGGAAAGGTAATTTTGGAATAAAGGGTACAAATGTAATCTGAAGTCTTGTTTAAGGAATTTGAAACTTCAAGTATCATTTTGGCATTTTAACCTTGTTTTAGACCCATTTGGGGCAATTTCTTCGAAATTAATCCAATTGGGTTGATCTACTTTATCAAAATGATTTAGGGATAGATTTTCTAAAATTTGTGGCACAAATTACTATTACATTTTTGTAAATGGAATTAATGGTGAATGTTTGTTCCGTATTTTGAAATTTTGGAAAGAAAACGAAGGATGAAACGCAGAGATGTGGCCATGTGGGGGAAGAAGGTTGGTGCATCTGGACGAAGAAACGAGGAAAGTGATGTATAATAAAAATTGACGTGGCATCAGCATTAATACACATGGCCAGCCAGGTCAGCTGTTAGGGTAAATTATACGGTACAGCCGGTTATACCATGAGCATAGTACAGCCGACATTTTTGTAATTAGTTAGAAGTTTCAGGATTATAATTAGGTTAAAGTTACTGTAGCTCCTTTTTCTGCCACATGCCCGCATGCCCTCCTGGACGGCTGGACTCCCCCGGCATTAAGTGGGTTGGCCCACACGGGTTTCGGGTTGTCCCGCAGGCCAATATATAAACATATAATGTTGGCTTTTATTATTTTAAGTAATGTTCTTTTACTACCAAAATTATTATAATTATACTTTAAAAAAATTATTACCATTGAAAAATAATTATTTATATAATAATTATTTAAATAAATTGTTGAAACATATATTTTATGTAAAGTTCGATGTATTATTTAACAATTTGTAGTCATGATTTACAAATAATCACTCAAAATGTTTACGTTCATCTTTACTTTTATACAATGAGTATTTTTATACATACTTTCTTATAGTTTTCAAAACCAGGTAGAACTAGTATGAAGTATTTAATATTTTTAATTAACCTTAACAAGTATTGGGTTCTTAGTATTTTGATATCTAAAATTTCCTTTACTACTTGTGATTTCACATGTTTTTATGGCACTAATTTTTCTTTTTTGTTTTTGGACAAATCTTTCTAACCTATTATAATATCTATTCTATTAAAGCCAACATCCTTGAACTGGGATGAGATTCGAACATGTGACCTCCTCTTTGGAAGTGTCACAATGATGTCATCAGACCACAAGGTACTTGGCTTAATGGCACTAATTTTATGAAGAGCAAATACAATTTTGAATACCGTGTGTTTTGGGAGTGCCATATTTTTAGACGGCGAATGACATATTTTTATATTTTTTATCATCAAAGCAGAAATTATATTAATTCAAAAGGTCATTAGCCAGTTGGCTAAAAATACAATCAGGAGCAGACTCATACAAAACCTGCTGATCTGGTGAATTAGCATGTGCTTTAGCCATCGCGTGAGCAACATGATTCGCAGACATTTTACAAAAAGAGATATATAAATTGCTCTTCCTCTTCAAGCCTTGAATCACCGTAAGAGCATCGGACTCAATCAGAACCCTACTTCAACCTCGCACAACATCCCTGGTCCGAATAGCTCATGTTTCCTCCGCCATCCATTCGGCTCTAATGGAAGCCCTGTAAGCCCGAATAAAACCTCTTTGGTCATCTCTTGCAACCCATCCCCACGCTCTAAATCGATCCTCCAACCTGATTGACAGCTCCGTCAACATTAACTTTCACAGTTCCCGCCTCCGGTTTACTCCACCTCCCCGGCCATGTCCGACCCTCCTGGCCGGACTGCTACAGTCTCCCTCACATCCCAAAGACTCTGCTGCAGGTACGTTGCTTCTCAAATGAGCATCGTTCTAGTTCTTCAGTGTGCCGGCCGCCATATGTATCACACCACTAGCCTCTTGGTTCTTGTCTTCCCAAACAACTTTATTTCTTCTCTTCCAAAGGAACCACAGCAGTACTATAAACCTACCGCGCAACTCCACCGAGGAATGCTCCATGTGGCGTTGCAGCCACAGATCAATCAACTCCCGATGGCACTCGGTTTGAACCCCTGCGAGCTTCCACACTTCCATAACCCGTGGGCATGAACGCAGTGCATGGTCCAAAGTTTCCTCTGGTGAACCACAAATCTTTCACCCTCCTTGGATGACAATACCCTTCTTCCTCCAATTCCACCATAGGCAACGTACCATCCAGGATCTGCCATGCAAAATATTTGAATTTACGTGGTATATTAAGGTCCCATAACCGGCTTCATCCACCCCATGCTCCCACAAGTTGGTCTCCCATTAACTTCCTATAGCAACTCTTCACCGATAAGTTACCATGTCGCTCACATGTCCACCAAAAATCATCAAGTCAGTCGTGCATACTAATAGAAACACTCAGAATTAATTTACGATCGGCCTCATTAAATAAATTATTAATTCTTTCCCGGTTCCATTCCTTCCTAGTAAAATTACGCAGAGCCGCAACATTCATATGTCTTATCCCTGGAGGTTTGTCTGAAGTAATTTTCCCCAATCCTGGACCCGGTAACCACGAATCCTCCCAAACCTGCACATCAATTCTGTTCCCCACCCTCCTTCGGATATTTTCTCTTAAAATATTTTGAGTCTAAAAAATGCTCCGCCAAATAAAGGATGGGTTATTACCCACCTTAGCATCTAAAAACGAGGAATTGGGAAAATACTTAGCTTTCCGAACGCGGCTCATTGAGCTTTGGCTTTCTGAAATCAGCTGCCACCCCTGTTTAGCATGGCCAAATTAAATTTCCGGATCTTCCTGAACCCCAGCCCCCTGCCTCCTTCGGTTTGCTCAGTGCATCCCACCTCCTCCAACATAACCCTTTATGCTCGAACTTTGCTCCCCTCCACCAAAAACCATTCATTAATTTTTCAATGTCATCACATAAATCTTTTGGGAGTAGAAAGACATTCATAGCATAATTACGCATAGCCTGAACAACATTCCATAATAGAATAGCTCGCCCTACTCGTGATAGAAATCTGTTATTCCATCTTTTTATTCTGCTAAAAATTTGGTCCATCAAATAACTAAGAATAACAGTCTTATTTTTTCCGACAAACGCCGGTAGCCCAAGATAAAGGCATTGTCCCCCATCTTTGAATATGCCGAAAAACTGGAAGCAGTATTCTCTGAATGGTTCCCCCACATTCGGGCTGAAAGTGAGAGATGACTTATTGAAATTTACTATCTGCCCCGACTCCTTCTCATACACCTGCAAAATATTTTTTATTACTACACAATCCGTTTTAGCTGCTATAAAGAACAGAAAGCAGTCATCAGCAAATACCAAATGAGACACTTTAGGAGCTCCCCGGCAAACAAAGATACCATTTAAATTCCCAACCTATTCGGCCCATCTCAGCATTACACTTAAACCTTCTGCCCCAAGGATAAATAAATATGGTGACAATGGGTCCCCCTGGCGTAACCCTCTTCTCGGCATAATAGGGCCAAGATACTCCTTATAAAACTGGACATAATAGCTGACAGTAGTAACACACATCATGATAATATCCATTCATCTAGCCTTAAAATCCATCTAAAGCATGATTTCTTTTTTAAAAAATCCAGCTAACTTTGTCATAAGTTTTACTCATATCCAATTTCATTGCTAAAAAACCCTCCTTACCAGTGCTCTTTTTTTTTTAAAAAAAGTGTTGTGTCTCAAAAGCCACTATAATTTTATCTACTATAGATCTCTCAGGAATAAACGCACTTTGGCTCTCCCCTACCAAACTTCCCAAAATATCTTTCAGCCTGTTCGCTATCACCTTTGGAAAAAAAAAATGAACCAGATTACATAAAGCAATAGGCCTCCAATCGCTCATATTCTCAGGCTTATCTTTTTTAGGTATCAACACAATATTGGTAATATTTAATTCCTGGGGCAGACTACCAGTATTAAAAAATCCTGTGTACAGTCGAACCACCTCAGCCCCCACCACGTCCTAGAATTTTTGAAAGAATACCGGATTCATACCGTCTGATACAGGAGCTTTGTCCGGGCGCTTATCAAAAATAGCTTCCTTAACCACTTCCGGACTGATAAGCTTAAGTAATCTTTCATTCTAGCTACTCGAGACTTGGGCCAAATCACGCGTGTCTTCCATGGTCCCCTCCTCTGAGCCGCTTTGAAAAATATTAACAAATAATCTCTAACCATATCTTCAAGTTTTTTCCTATCCGTGACCCACATGTCATCCCCCATCCTCAGCCCTTAGCTTGGAGTTCGTTCTGTCTTCTTCTTCGTTTAATCGCATTATGAAAAAAAAAACGCGAGTTAATATCTCCCTCCTTCAGCCAGAACTCCTTCGCTCTCGGTTACCAATACAAGTGATCCTTTTCCATTAAAGATTGAACTACTAATTTGAGGCGTAAAAATTCCCATGTCCCCCACATATCAGTATATCCTCGTAAATCAGCCAGTTTCTTCTTGGACGCCTATATCTGACGCCTGAACCCCTTCGGTCTGCAACTATCCCATCTCAGTAATTCTTTCCCGCATAACATAATTCGCTCACTCACTGAAAGATCATGCCCTGCGCTCCAGATATTCACCACCACCGTTCTGCATTCCTCCTCTTTTAGCCACATATTTTCGAACCAAAAGGTCCTCGGTTTCCTCACGTGAGATGTCGGCTTAATATTCTCACCCATAAGTCCATGTGGTCACTCGTCGGGGCTTCGACTGAAGCTGCTTGAGCTTCCATAAAGGTATTCCGCCAATCATCATTGACAAGGATGCGATCTAACTTTTCTTCCACCCAATATGCTTTCCCCTTTCCTCGGTCCCATGTCCATTATATTGATACCCTTGGAAGGGGTTAATCGTGTTATTAATCGTGTAGGCCGCTGTTAATAACTGCCTCCCTAAATCCCCTCTATCTCCACCCTGGATGGGGAATATTACCTTTCTTCTCGGATTCGTACAAGATATCATTGAAGTCTAATGATTAACCATGGTAGAACATTGTCTTCCGCCAACACGCACAACACATTCCAAGCCTCATGTCGTCAAACCATTTCCGGGTAAGCGTAGTAGCAGGTCAGTTGCCACACTGCGGCATCGACCGCCAGCTGAACCTCGCAATCCACGTAGTTCGAACACGATGAAATAACCGTCAGTTCGATGTCGTCCTTCTAGGCGAGCGCAAGCCCCCCCCCCCCCCCCCCCCCCCCCGCGCTATTTCCTTTGCTATCCCACCCTACGAATTGCGGAAATCCCAGATTCCGCAACACCTCCTTCGCTTTCACGCAGCGAGTTTTGGTCTTCATCAGAAAGCATATACCCGGCCTCTGGGACTGGATGATGTCTGCCACGCCCTGAATAGTAGCTCCGTTCAACCTCGGTAATTCCAACTTACCAGGCTCATGCTGAGAAGAAATCATGTCGGACACCGTGGCCGAGACCACCACCGGAAAATACTACTAGGCGAACCCTAGAGACGACCGCTATACTCTTGCTTCCCATATTTTATATTTGAATGCCATATTTTCATGTTTTTACACAATAATGAAATATTTTTTTTTGTGAATGCCATATTTTTCACATTTTTGCAGAATAATGCCATTATTAAATTATTTTAACATCGCATTAATAAACATGACATTTTATATCTAGAAGAGTCTTGGTGGAGAAGGTGACCTAACCATGTGAAAGAGGAGGTGACTTAACCAAATGAAAACTTAGCAAATGGCAGTACCGATGGAGATCTCATCCGAGCATGAGATCTTGAGGGCAATAGTGGCTGCTTTCCCAGAATGCAGATGTGGATCTAGAGGGAGAAGATGATATGCTTCATCGGAGGTCTGCAACTATGGTTCTGGATGGCAGCGGCAGCGGACTCGCCGGAAGACGGCAGCGGCAAACTGGCCAATCGACGGCAGAAACACTGGACGATGGCGGATGGCGGAGGACTCGCCGGACGACGGCGAACTCCTAGACGGCTATATGGTATGGTCGGAGGCATAATGTTAGGGTCTTCATTTGTTGGTTTTAAATTTATTTTCCTGATTTTTTAATTGTGAACAAATCTGGAACTTCATTAAGGGTATTTTAGTCTAATTATGCAAATATTCAATGTTTTACTCCGGCAATGGGGTGTCGGCAACAATGGCGTTCAGGTTGACGGTTCTCGGACACCGTAGGCGAACTTGGTAGGGACTCAGGCAACGGGGTGCCAGCAACAATGGCGTTCAGGTTGACGGTTCTCGACCCTCGTCTCTCTTCATCGACAATCGCATATCCGGATCACACAGAGCTAGAGGAAGAGAAGGCATAGGTAGTTCTTGGGTACGTAGTTAGTTCTTGAGATTGGCGGCGGCGGCAAACTGACCAGTCGACGGCGGATTCACCGGATGATGGCGGACGACGGTGAACTCCCCGGACGGCTGTGGCGGATGAGTCATTGGACGGCTGGATGGTATGGTCGGAGGCATAATGCTAGGGTCTTCGTTTGTTGGGTTTAAATTTATTTTCCTGATTTTTTTAATTGCAAAAAAATCTGGAACTTCATTAAGGGTATTTTAGTCTAATTATGCAAATATTCAATGTTTTACTCTGACAACGGGGTGTTGGCAACAACGGCGTTCAGGTTGACAGTTCTCAGACACTGTAGGCGAACTTGGTAGGGACTTATGCAACGGGGTGCCAGCAACAATGGCGTTCAGGTTGACGGTTCTCATCCCTCGTCTCTCTTCATCGACAATCGCATATCCGGATCACAAAGATCTAGAGGAAGAGAAGGCAGAGGTACGTCTTGGGTACGTAGTTGGTTCTTGAGATTGGCAGCGGCGGCAAACTGACTAGTCCACGGCGGATTCACTGGATGATGGCGGACGATGGCGGAAGACGGTGGACTCACCAGAGTACCGGACGACGGCGAACTCCCTGGACGGCTGGATGGTTTGCTCAGAGGCATAATGCTAGGGTCTTCGTTTGTTTGGTTTAAATTTATTTTCCTGATTTTTTAATTGTAAATAAATCTGGAACTTCGTTAAGGGTAGTTTAGTCTTATTATCACATTTTTACTCCTACTAAACATTGCACTCCTATTTATGCACATATTCAATGTTTTATTCCGGCAACGGGGTGCCGGTAACAATGGCGTTCAGGTTGACGGTTCTTCATTTGTTCGTTTTAAATTTATTTTCCTGATTTGCTAATTGTAAATAAATCTGGAACTTCATTAAGGGTATTTTAGTCTAATTATCACATTTTTACTCCTACTAAACATTGCACTCCTATATATGCACATATTCAATGTTTTACTCCTATTGAAGTAATTACCTCTTATTTATCAATAACCGGCCAGAATGTAAAATTGAACATTTTGTTGTAGTAGGAGGCCAAATTTAATTGGGTGATTTAATAGTACAAGAATCCAATTGACTTTTTGAATATAGTAGAAAAGCTATTTTGACAATTTTTTCTTTTTTTAAAAAAAAATCGTTTGTAATATGTATTTTTAAAGGCGACCCGCGGGCCAACCTGTTTAACCCATGTGTTAGGTGGATTGAGTTAGGATTGTAGAAATTCTGGTCCATCATTAAATGGGGTGGCCTGACCTAACCCACATAAAGCATAACTCGTTACGGGCCAGGTCAGGTTGATCGGGTAGGCCCGTTTGACTGCTGTAAGTCGGTAACTCCCAAAGCAAACATAACATAGTAAGGGTGAAGATGGGATGAACGGAGGTGTCAGGTGTACAATTGAACACAAAACTGGATCAGATTCACCTGATTTTGACCGGGTTTTAAATGATTTTATTCATTTTAACCACATTTGACTCGTGGATGTTTCACCGGGAAATCTGTCGAGTCCTCGGGTTTGGGGTCAAAGATGCAATCTAACGTAGTAATTTAGCTTTAAGGCTATGTTTGGCATGCATAAGTCTCCGTCTTTTAGCTATTGTACTGTTCAAAAAGTCTCTAAAAGTTTCTAGTTGTATTTTTGACATGATAGTTTTTAAGAACTCTTCAAAAATTAAAAGATCTTTTTTGAGATGCTACAGGGAGTAGCATTTGAGAAAGCCTGTGACTTTTAGTATTAATTAGTCCTAATAGCTTGTATATCAAACCGAACTAAATCAAACAGCCAGCTTTTTACCAAACAGCTACCATCTTTTCTTTTTTAGATCTTTTTATTCACTAAAAGCTAACAATTATTTAAAAAAACTCACAAAAGTGTCTTTTCAGCTAGTTGTGTCAAACATACCCTAAATGAAATTAGCTTAAAACTAACGCATCATATTGAGGGATGTGTTACTCATAATTAATAAAGATGGGTTCAATTAATCCATATTAATTAATAAACATGTAGTTAATAACCAACATTAAGGATGTTTTCTTTTGGACTGTTTTCAGTCCCAGACTAGACCAGACCAGACTTAAACAGACCATATCATACCAGACCAGACTAGACTAGACTTCCGTAGTTATAAAATACACTACGGATCAGACCAGACCAGACCAGACCAATTCCGACCAGACCAAATCAGACCAGACTTAAACAGACCAGATCAGATCAGACCAGCAAATTTCAGTCCAAAAGAAAACATCCTAATATCTTATACTACGTACTTCGTATATGAAGTATTACATTCAGAGACACATGATCAACAACCGTTATTACATACGAAGTACAATATATAAAGCTTTATATAAATATGTGCAATCTAACATAATATAGTAATTTAGCCTTAAATGAAATTAGCTTAAAACGTAACGCATCATAGTGAGGAATGTGTTACTCATAATTAATAAAGATGGGTTTAATTAATCCATATTAATTAATAAACATGCAGTTAATAACCAGCATTAATATTTTATACTTCGTATATGAAGTATACTACACTCAGATACACATGATCAACAACCGTTATTACATACGGTATATATAGCTTATTAGCTTCATATAAATATGGCCGTATATGACCAGAGAAACACCATAACATAAAAGCCCCAAATAACATAAAGGAAAACAAGAATAATAAAATATGGTTTATAGCAAGAACATTACTTTGGTGTTTGCATTGGCTATACTTTTGCCTTGGTTAACATGTGCAAAAGATTCATCATCAACTCAGGGGACCTCGGATGAAGCTGCAAACCATCTTGCTGGTGAAAAACATTTTTGTATTGCTGATTGGCTATCTTTTTACATTTATTATCCATACAGTGGACCTATTACTTCTAGTCAATTAGCCCACGTTGAAGATTTTTGTGATAAATATGAAAATTGTCAAGTACTTAAGAAAGATTGCCCTCCCAAAAGATAATTAAGAAAATTGTGACAAATTCATGGTGGTGGGATAATATTTTACATATTTGACTCTCTTTTCCTTCCGTGTGTGTTTTGGCAACTCATATTTTACGATAATTATATCTGTCATGGCTTCTATTGGAGTATCATTTCTCATTATTTCACACGTTCGTGTCACTACGAAAAGTATCGATCACGTTGTATGTTCTAAAAATCCAAAGTTAAAGTCAAAAACTTTGTGGTTTGATGACATCACATACTGACACTACCTAGAAGGAGATCACATATTCAAAACTCATTTGAATCCAGCATGTTCATTTAACAGAATAGCTACTATATATATGTGGGTACGTGTGTCTGTGTAAAAGTACAACCCAAAAAATATAAACTTCCTTAGAAAATAAAGTGGAGGCGGGATGGATGAAAATTAAACGTGACAAAATTTATGTGTCCATTGTGATGTTATAGGAACGCAACAATGGATCCAAAAATAGTTGTATTTTATATAGAAATAATGTGAAAATCTAAATCAAGAATGTTTATATATAGGAGTAATATGACATCAACATTACCATATTAATATCTGGTAATAATAATTTATCACACTAATATGCATAAAAATTAGTATGACACGTACTCCTATTTTAAAATTTGACATTTTCTACTCCTATTTCTTGAAATTCCCCTATATTACAGTAATACCATAGAGAGGAAAATAACAAAGAACGAGAGAGCAATAGAATATGTGGTGCCTCGGGGACCACTGCCATAGCCAACGTAGTTGAGGAGCTGAATGCCACCGTCGACCTTCTCGGCGGTCAAAATCTCGACGGGGAACTGGCAAGCTCCGGTGGAGGGATCGAAGGGCGTGAGGACGCCGAGGCCGGAGAAGTCGCAGGCGCCGTTGTCGAGCTCCTGGTTGTTGGACTGGTAGTAGACGTTGAAGGCGTAGGAGACGTTCCAGGTGTGGTTGAGGTTGCTGCAGGTGGAGTGGGGGTACAGCGGCGTGCAATCGGAGGTGGCGCATGCAAACTGCATCTGCTCCTCCACCTTCGTGGCGTTGCTCATGTCTCCGTTGAATATGCACCACCGTGATGGCATTTTCACAATCCCTTTTG
This sequence comes from Cuscuta epithymum, assembly GCA_945859915.1. Lineage (NCBI taxonomy): Eukaryota > Viridiplantae > Streptophyta > Magnoliopsida > Solanales > Convolvulaceae > Cuscuta > Cuscuta epithymum. The sequence goes on along the minus strand of CAMAPF010000959.1, from coordinate 1,511,950 downwards.
TCACATACAAACACACAATCAAATTATATATATATTGCTCATTTAACATAGAAATATAGATACACTATTAGAATTTTAGATGGTTGATTTGAATTCTTTGACACTTCGCAAGGACGATGTTTAAATAATGCTTAGGAAAGAAAAATTAAAGCTATGAGTAGGGATGGCAACGGGGCGGATCGGGGACGGTTTTACATATAACCGTACCCGCTCCGTTTGATAATTCCTCCGCCCCATAACCGCCCCATTACCCAACGGGTATTTTTTACCCAAACCATAACCGCCCCAACGGGTACCGGGTATAACCGCGGGTAATCGCTTTATTAAATGGGCCATTGATATTTTAATATAAAAATAATATTTTAAAAGGCGAAAAATGGCATCACCTAGACGACTTTAGACTCAGACGCCATTTAAAGTTTCGTATATCTACAAATCGAGAAAGAAAACAACCTAAATTAGTTTAAACATAAAAATACTTGATCTGAAAAATCATTAATCACGGAAAAAATCTGATTATAATAAAAAAAGACTATTAAGATCTATTATGAACAAAATTCATACACTATATAGTTAGTACATCTATTATCCATATATACCAATGAAAATTGAAAAATATCATCTTTTATTAGTTGTGGGACAAATAATAGATAAGAATGTAGTAAAATATAACTAAAAAATAAACGGGGCGGGTACGGGGCGGATAATGGGGCGGGCATGTATAAAACCGTAACCGCCCCATTACCCGTAAAAACAAAACGGGTATTCCCCGCCCCGTACCCGTTATCCGGTCAAAGCGGTTTTCCCTGTTTTGACCGAGGCGATTCGGTGCGGGTATCCATCGGATCGATCACAATTGCCATCTCTAGCTATGAGATGATACTTTTTGTGTTCAGTTTTTCATCCCACAATTAAAAGAAAAAGTTAAGGTGACTTGCAATTCAGATACGGAGTATGTTTTTCACTAATTATACAAATAGGCATATAAGATGAATTGAACTGTCTCATGTCAAATTTAATTTATTAAGTTGGATCAAAATAGATTATCTCACATATTTATAGACCCACCCTATTTTCCCCCTAATAAATTTCAAGCTAAATTAAGTGTTACGGATTAATTTTTTTTATCTACATTTTTTTGAAAGCAAAATTTTTTCTACATAAAAATGAATGACGTACTCGTAGTAAATTTAAGATTATATATCTACTAGGGCTGAGCACGGATCGGATCTAGGAATTCTCGTTCCATACCGAAGAACCGTCTCGTACTGTTCCAGAACCGAAAGAACCGAAAAAATTTAATATTGTACCGTACCGTACCGAACTCTTTTAATATAATGGTACAGTACCGGTTCTTAGTGAGAACCGTCCCGGAATCGTCCCGGAACCATCCCGGAACTGTATTGAACCGAACCGTCTCGTACCGTCCCGAATTGTCCCGAATTGTCTCGAAAACTAGTTTATAAATTATAATATACTCCCTCCGTCCATCAAAACTTGCCCAATTTGACTTTTCTTGGTCAATTGAAAAAAAGTTTGAACAACTATTTTAGTTATTATATTTGTTTGAAACTTATAATTTTTATACTTTTATGAAAGTATTTTTTAACAAAAAAAAAATTTCATGTAATTTTCATTATTGAAGTAATTTCACATTAAGAAATATTGTTGGTCAAACTTGACCATCATTGACCAAGAAAAGTCAAAATGGCCAAGTTTTATGGGACGAAGGAGTAATAATATACGTAGTACGGAGTACTCGTATTATATATAATATATTACTGAGTATAAATGTTAGTGACCGTATGCCCCGAAAACTAGTGTTATAATATAATAGTATATTATATAATACGTATAATATATTACCGAGTATAAATGTTAGTGACCGTATGTCCATATATTACAAATATGCAATCTTGCATATTCTTTGGGCGTAATCCAATTATTAAGACTTGACAGCACTAAAAGTTAGCTTTAAAACATAACAATACTAAATGATATAAACAATGCTACGTAAATAGGGTTAATTATATTTCATGGGGGCGAATCATTTAGGAACCAAATAACACCAGAGAACCGTACCGAACCGTACTAAAAATTGGTACGGAACGGGGCAGGTTCTATATATATGCGGGACGGTACCGGTTCTTGATTTTTAAAAAAACCGTACTTTGGGACGGGACAGGTTTTTTGAAATAATCGTCCCGTACCGTCCCATGCTCACCCCTAATATCTACCAATCACAAGTAATATTATTAATGATTTTCATTTAATACAATATGATAATAAGTATGGAGTATATTAACATTTTAGTACTTGTGCATAGAAATGTAATCACTAAATACTTAAAAGCCTTTTGTATAATAACTAATAGTATAAAAGTTGTGAAGATAATAGATAAAGTCATTGTTCAAATTTTATTATCATTGATCATGATGAGAAGCCAATTGAATTGGTCAAGTTATATGGGATTGATGGAGTGATTAAAACATGAGAAATTGCTGTTTTTCTCTTTAAAATAAGACTCAAAAATTCCTAATTGTGAAAGTTTCATACTTTTAATAGCATCAACTAAATCATGTTTTAGGAAATGAAACATATATACTGACTCATATTTGTATGCTTTATCCATACTTTAATAGGAAATTGCCCTAAAAAGGAGTAAAACAATTGTACCTTTGGCCGTGGATGGATAGATGTCGCGTCCTTGGCCAGAGAAATCAATCTTGAACTTGGGCACTCCGTCAAAATTGTAAATTCCCCGGTGACGCCGATAAGGCCCCAACAAAAGTGGGTATTTGTTCTCATCAAGCAAGGTGCCAAGGAAGACGTCGATGTTCATGTTGGGCCGGCGAGGCGTGCCCTTCTTCTGCACAATGTGCTTGAGAAAGCCGCGGTGGAACCTCTCCGCGTTCTCCGGGGTGGCGTATTTGCCGCCATCGGTGGGAAAGCCGATCTCCCCGACAACAATCTCCATGTCGGGGAACCCAGCTTTCTCGATGGCGACGACAAGGGCATCGAACAGGAACTCGAAGATGTTGGTGTAGGTGTACGGGCCGTCAACGACGGAGAAGGAGGAGTTGTTGTCCATGAAGGCGAACTCGAGGGGCCAATTGTTGTCGACGAGGGAAGTGAGGGGGTAGAGGTTGTACATATAAAAGGAGTTGTTGGTTCTGTTGTACAGGTTGAGGTATTCGAGCATCTTGGCCTTGTACTCGTCCCGGAAGTCGGATTCCGACGGCTTTTTGACGATTTTCAGGATGTCGGGGGACTGTATGGTTGTTGTCCTAACGTGGGACATGCCGTGGTTTTCTAGGCTGGCCACTGCTTCCTTAAAGACGTCTGTTGCGTTGTTTATGGGTATTCTGCCTGCCGCCGTTAGATATGGTTCTTCCAGAACCACCAGCGTCCTGGAAAATTCATGGTGTACGTGAGTTGTACCGAAATTGTACACAAAACCTCATAGTTGCATGTGTACATAAGCAATTCGTTTAAATAGGACATGATTTAATGTCATATGTCTGCGTACACAGGCAATATACAAATTTTGTGTACATCTTGTGTACACCAAGAATGGTCCATAAGTCATTCATACATCAATTTAAGTTGATTCAGTTGATTCCAATAAACTAGTCCCTATTTAGTTAGTCATTTTTTATTTTTTCAACACGGATCAATCATTTTAATTCAGGGTGGCCCGCAACAAGTGTGCGCGGGAGCCCAAATCCTTAGGACCGTCGAAAATGGAAGGCTAAACAAATTCAATTGTGTAATTGAGATCCGGGAAGAATAGATAGCTATCTCAATTTTAAGGATTTAGTAAATAGATACTTCGTAGTTCGTACTACATTAAACTGTAATACACAGTACTCATTTTACGAGTCGATTATCACAAAAACTTTGAGTTTTATGTCAGCTTATAAACCCAAACAAGAACCTCAAAATGGGAAGGATGGTTAAATGACTAAAGTTTGACATATACGAAGTATATTGATTAAAATAGGATGATCTTTGTTTTGTCTAAAATAGAATTCAATTTAGTCAACCAGTCACTCCTAAAAATTAAATAGATAATACTTCTGTTATTTTTAGATTGGTGGGAATCTTATTTACAAGGATAAAGTGATAAAAATAGACATGGTCTTTTGAAAAAGTGAATTGCTCAGACTTTTTATAACTTTTTATGTTTTCCATCTATTACATCTTTCATTAATTTGTTTCTTTTTACTCCAGGGGACGTCTGGGGAGGGGGCTGGAGGGAGCCTGGAGTAATCTAGACTGAAACTCACTCTATTGAGTTTCGAACCCGAGACCTCCCGTAAGAGAGAGAGTCGGCGACCCGCTGGGCTGGACCGCTTCCTCTCTTTCATTAATATGTTCATTGTACGTACATTTGCACTAACTTTTCATCATACCACACTTATTAAAAGTTTGTGATTAAATTTATATATACCTGATAAAAGTAAAAATATTATTCGAAATAAGATCGAGTAAAATATAAACAAAGTTAAAAAATGCTAATATGATTCCCTATGTTTTCTTCTCAGAATATAACGACCTATAGAAAAAGCTAAGAATCCAAAAATAGAAGTTAATAGATTGTATGTTAGGAAGAAAACATTGATTATCTTATTTTGAAAAATGTGATATTAAAACTTTGTTATTTTTCCTTTTTTGTTGTCCTAATTAAAAACTTTATCATTTTCTGAATTTGTGGTTCTTATTAATTTTCTCTGATCTGCATTGATCTCAACTGCACGATTATTTTATTTTATTATATCTCGCGTCAGTCAAATTCAGCAAGGTTTTGAAGGGTCGAAGGAATATGTATTATTTCTACTTTTAGGAATTCTTCAATACTCTTTATCAGCCATATACAATTAATTTATGAAATAGGAACGAACTTGAACAAAATACGAATTACCCGTAATTATATGGTACAGATAATTTATTTAATTTAGTGGAACGAAAGAATCAAAGATAGAGAATATATATATGTGAAATTAAGTGTGGCCTTTCTTTCATTATTTAAGTTATATTTAACGTCAACGTAACGTACTTGATTTTGACGCCCCTCTTAATAGGGACGACAAGAAGTTCGGCCACCCAATCATCGATGGTTCTGATATTGTTCCATTTCATCCGTCGGATGAAATCGCTTTGGATGGCGACGGTGACGCCCAGGGAGGAGCTCTGGAGGGCCTCCATCACGTTGACCGACGGAGCCGACAGTCTTATCTCGGTCAACCCGTTCTGCTGCAGCAAGTCCACCACCACCGACGGCACCAAACTCTGCGTCGCGTATCTGCCCCAATATATTCCGACGAACCCCTCCGCTCCTCTTATACCTCCTCCTCCTCCCACCAGCACCACCAACAATAATACCGCCGGCACCGGCACCCACGCCGGAAAAAATAACGTCCCCGCCCCGCCATTGAGTTTCCGCCGCTCCGCCACCGCCATTATATTAATCTCCCCCACCGCCTTTCCGAAATTTTTAAGGTTGTAGCGAGATTAATTAATGGCAGCGGATCGGAAGGGAATTAGTTAACCTATCACGATCAGAATGTGTGAGTAGGTTTAATTTGTATCAATGTCCGGCCGGATTTATGAATGCATGCATGCATGCATAAGGCATACATGCAAGATTCTTGATTAACTACAATGGCTAATCTGTGTAATGAAAACACGACATTAATTTAGATCAGATCGAGATAAATGTCTGGTCATTTGTATTGGCTGGTTGAAAATTCCTAACTTGAGAAACCCTATGTTTGTGAACGGATAACCACAGAAAAATGGGAGAAGATTCGTGGTCAAAAAGCAAGCTATTTAGCGATCATCATGAGCAATGAATATTGGTAGATTCTATGGTACCCAAAAGGTACCATACCTTTGTCTACTTGGACCAATCAGAATTTTGCAGTTGAATTATTTAAATCTAAATTAAAAATGATTTAATGGTTTGGACCAATCATGTGAGTGGTAGGTACGGTACCCTATTTTTTAAATGGGTACCGGAGTTGTCACCATGAATATTTATTATACATCGCATTTTCATCGTAGGGGTGTCAGATAGTCAAGTACTCCCCAATCATTTTTTTTGAATTGTTTTCAGTCCAAGACCAAATCAGATTAAATCAAACCAGACTCAAACAGGTTAGATCAGACGAGATCGGAGTCAAATAGGTCAGATCATTTCAAACCACATCAGACTAGACAAACTCTCACAAAATAGACTAGACACACAAATTTCAATCCAAAAGAAAACATCTTTAGCTTGCAAGTTGCTCCATTTGTTGTTAAGAAATTGCTTGTAAAACATATTCCATATAGCTTTTCCATGAATAAGAATCTATGTCTAGTCTTCTCTAAATTGGACTAAACATTAATTTCTTACCCCTAATACTCTTAATTTAATTAATAAATTAGTTACCCCACTAGTTCCCTTAGACAACCGGGTCAGTTTGTTGGTGACAACTCAATCCGTTCGTGGCGGGCAATCCGGTGATGGTGGAGGCGGGGGGACTCCGGCGACTGACAACGGTGGCAGGCGGACTTTGCAAAAAAAATAGAAATTTTTTGGCCCTATTAGATAGAGCTCCGCGACCAACGGTGGCGGTGATCAGACAGCGATGGTGTGAATCTGGGCGGCGACGGGTGGCAATGGTGGCAGTGGATAGGGGCTAATACCTGCAGGGGCACTTTTGCCCAATCTAAAAAAATACTCCTATTCAGGGAATTTTAAAATTCTACTCCTATTTTTGCATATGTTTTACTCCCATTTGAGTAATTAACCCTTCACTCTTAAACGGTATTTGATATTCCAAAAAAGCTTGACACGAGCTCAAATTACCTCGTTAATAATTTCGACTTTCAATTCGTTTTCCAGCTTGTTTATAAATTGCTTGAAAGCAGCTCCCTTTATATGTGGCCAACTCAGGAAGCATGTTTCTTCTTTATAACTGTCAGATTGACCTTGATAAGTGGGCGAGAAAGCTGGGATCCTTAGAGCATCTTTAATGGGAAAATGGATTACTTAAAATGCATTGCCAAATCAGATAAATAGAAATTGGGGTTAAATAAGATGCTCCAACGGAGTTGTCTATAGGAAGTGTTCTGCTGAGTTGGAATTGAATTCAATGCACGGTGTGGACTCCCCCTTCTACTTTCAGAAGGTCTGTTTGACAGTCTGACTCATCAAAGGATCGTCGTTTGGTCGCAATTGGGCGCACAAAGCTTCCTTTACGTATCATCGCTGAAGATCCACCTTCGCAGGGAGGCGTCCTTGTTCAGTCACGTCGCAAGGGGTCCACCTTTAATTGTGTCATCGCTGATGAATACCCGTCGTCGCAGGTGAGGCCGTCCTCAACCGGTAGCTATCCCAACTGGTCTCACCCCCTCTGCTCGGTGCCACAATCCTAGATTTGTCCCATTTTTTCAGATTTCTGCCGGTGACATTTGTAGTGAAAGAACCAAACTGGGGTAAATTTGGAGAGGCATCTATCTGAGCATCGAGTTGTACGCTTGGATACTTGGATCTGCCGCCGTTGCCGTTGAATCTGGTGGCATCCGCTGCATCTTCTTCGGCTATCTTCTCTCCGGCTGTCTTGTACGTTTTTGGTTGCATCTCTTTTTCAGGTTATACTGTAGTGGGCGGTTGGGCTGGTTTTAGAAGAGGATTACGGTGCACCGTATGCAGTGGGCTGTTTTTTTAATTATAACATTACGATGTGGCGTTGAAGAATTGTACCATTGAAGCACATTATTTTTTAAAAAAAGTCTATGCATCCACATCAGATCCATGGCTAGGCATGGACCCGGTTCGGGCCGCCCGGCCCGGGACCGGCCCGGGACCGGCCCGGCCCGCCACTGTGCGGGCCCGGAACCGGCCCGTTCTCGGGTCCGGGTCAGGCCTAGGCCCGGTGGGGGGGCGGGTCCGGGCTCGGGCCTTGTATTTGGCGAACCGGCCCGGCCGGGTCGGGCCCGGGCCCGGGCCGAATTGATTTTTTTTTTTTAATTTTTTTTTCATTTTTTGGGGTTAGCCGGGTTGGGCTTGATGGTTAGGAGGGGTTTGGGGGTTTGGGGGGTGGGAGGGTGAGTGGGGGGGTTAGGAAAGCAAAAAAAAAAAAAAAAAATATGACCGAACCGGAGGCCCGGCCCGGCCCGGCCCGGACCCGGACCGGACCCGGTGGCTACCCGGGCCGGTACCGGGCCTTCCTTCCCAAAAAAAAAGCCCGGCTGGGCCCGGTCCGAAACCGGAACCGGCCCGGCCCGGGTCCATGACTATCCATGGCTGTCTATAGAGGTGATGTGTCCATTTTTTATGTGGTACAATCCACTTGCCCACTAAAGATGCTCTTAAGTCCAAAGGAATTGGAGGTCTTCCTATTTAAGAATGTTCCTAGATAGGGGGTAAAACGTTTAGAGAGGGTGGATAGACTTTTGAAACTTTCTTTATCCTTTGGAAGTGACCCACTATAAGAATGCTTGTCAAATGTTTTGAGAGACCTAATAGCTTGTCGGCAGAAGAATCGATCCCTTTAAGTTTGACATTTAGGTAAACAAAAGTTATAACCCTTTAAGTTTGATAGAATGATGGATTAAACAACAATAGAAAGTGTTTATAAACTGGCAGCAAACAGGTTAGCAGTGTGCTTAGTAGAGTGCTCAGCAAGCTGGTTCAGCAGCTTGCAGCAAATTATACTTCGTAGTATTTTAGATAGAGACAAAATAAGATATCTATAAACACCTTAGGCCACTTCAGTGTATTAGACTCTATAGAATGGGTTATTTTAGAGGTACATGGCAATGCTTTAAGGAGGGAGTTGAGTTGTTTAAGCCTGTGTTGTAAGAACCGACCCGGACCGCCCGGTTCGGCCCGGAACCCGCCCACCCCGCCATCACACCGGTTCGGTTGACCATCAAACTGTCCCAAACCTGGGATTTGAGCAAAACTTGAAGAAAGTAGGGGGTGGGATTCGAACTCACGCCTACTGCACCCATTCGACACTCCTGACCAACGTGCTACACTAGTTACTTGTTGATCGCTATTGCTTTATTGTTTTTATAATGCGTTAACATGAAATGTTTTTGGTAAGTCTTAATTAATTAGTTAATTACATATTTAATCTATAACAATAATAATGATAATTACATATCAATGTTATTATTATACTTCCCAATCACGCACTTAGTATATGATCTTCCCATTTTTATTATTATTTTGTAATTAGTATAATGTTCATTTTTATTATCTATATAAATTCAAATGCATTTTAAATATTGTTAGTCAATATACTTTAGTACAATTTTTTTGGCATTGCTTATATTGTATTGTCATTGTTGAAGTTTGAAGGAATATAATTTTTCTATTTATGAATTTACATCTTTTATATAACTAATTATATATATATATATATATATATATATATATATATATATTGGTGTTGACCGGATTTACCGGTTGTTGACCGGGTTGACCCATGACCCAGTCATTTGTCCGGGTCGCTTCCCGGTTCGGTTTTTACAACATAGGTTTAAGCAAGGACATGATGTTCAGTGGAGTGGCGTATAGAAATCTTTTTTATTAATGCAATATGCTGATAAGTTAACAAACTTTATGGATGAGTATTTTGCTACAAATAAGGATGAGTGTGGATATGCTGGTGCGTGAATTGAAAAGTAAAGGATACAAGGGCATATCTTGGTTCCTCTTTCAAATAGATTTCCACTAAGCTATTTTCACCAATACACTTGGTGGCTAGTCTTGATCGCAAGTTCTTTTGTTAAGTTAATGAGAATGAAATAAAATGTAGTACTAGTACTAGATAATGAGAATGAAATGAAATAGTACTAGATAATGAGTATTTTGAAGTGGAACTGGCTAGTCTAGTCTTGATTGTACAAGTCATTTTTCCACTTCCATGTTACAATAAAGAGCAGTCTACAAATAATCAAGGAGAAATGAATGCGTAACATGATACTACAAGTATTTACACTAGAATTTTAAGAATCCATGCAATAAATTGACAGATTTATACGCACGCAGTTGTAACATATCAGAGTCTAAAACGACACTACCTCTATTTTAGGGCTTATAGTTAACGTCAAGACTAATTTAGTTTATAGAATTTTACAATACATATTCCAGTGCTTGAACAAGTCAACAACTACTACGGACTACACTGCAAGACTTGAAGGAAATACCAGATATGGTACCAGGTTCTATTACTCCTCGGATGATGAAACCATCCTGATCACCAGGCGATTAATTAAATGTCATGTTAGTAAGGCAATTGTAGCAATTTAAATAAAACAGAAGCTAGAGAAAAGTCATACACCCTCCACACCCCACAGAAGTCTTAATCTAATCAAAGTACACCTTTTTTAGTAGGATACAACTCTTGGAAACTAAAAGTTCTAGTTACACTATTAAATGTTTTTGTTGATTTTCTTAAATTTTTATGCTGGAAGAACTAGACCGAGACTTGACCCGGACAAGTTACCGGGTCAAGAGTCAACCCAGACCCGAATGGGTGAGCCTGGTCAACGGAGTAACCCGGTCAATGTCCTTTTGAAAATAAAATATAAATATGTAGGGTGTATATTATATACTCCGTATCATACTACAGTTGCAAGGTTAAAAATTATTCTCATTCGTAATTTAATACGGAGTAATAAAGATAAAGATTATAACAATAGAAAACAAAAATAATGTAACAAAAAATAAAGCCTTACCACATTATTCAAACTGTGTTCGGAAATTGGAATTAGATGGCTAGATGCACAATATGTAAACATAATGCTTATATAAAATCTTAAAAATATTGCAGGGTCGCCTGGTTCCAGGTTGACCTGGCTGGTCCCAGGTCTGATTCTTACAACATAGTTAAATTTTCAAAATTTAACTTGTCTGCAATAGTTTCTTAACTAAATAAATGAAAAAACAGTTTCTTTTGTTGAAACTGGAGTCTATTTTGGGGACATAAAATAAGCTTTCAAAGTGGACTCTATTGTAAATTCATTTACAAGCTTGATAAAATGCAATAAAAGTACACTGCCCAACCTTGACTGGAAAACGCAAAGAGCTTACCATTATGTTGCTACTCGGATGCCAGTTTCCTCAAGTGTGCAAATAATTAGCAGCCATCATCAATTCCAGAGTGAGTTCAGGCTCTATAGGAAACTCTGTCTCCTTCCCTCTGTAAATAATGAAATATTTTCAGCCCTAACTATAGAGTACCCAGTTTTAAGTTGTGGAAAAGACTTTGAAGGATATAGTAAATTGCACATCCACTTCCGCATGGCAGAAGAGCCAGTTATATTGATAAAAAGTAGGCTAGTGCAATGTCTATCACGGTGACGGATATATAACAAATCACACAAGAACACATTACTATCTATGAAGACAGCAATAAGAAATTAGTAAAAATAACCATACTAAGTACCCTCTGAGTTTAGGCAGAGATGTCGGTTTCAATTTCAATTAAAAGTAGAGCGTTTTTCCTGATTCAACATACAAATTACCATGTAGGCAAAAGAACCAAGCTACTCAATATAGAGAAAGAAGTCCCACCAAAAAGGCAAAAAGCAGTTGACTTGATTTGAAAAACCTCATGTTGCAAGATTTCTGAACCATAGAGTTTGTAGCAAAAGAAATTATTTGTGTATTCAAATAAGCTTTGGTTAAGTCTTCAATCCATGACAATGAGAGTCAATTGATCAATAAATGAAAGCATCGTGAATTCGTGATGTTACAAATAGACAAATCATTTATGCACGGAGCGTGGGAACTAAACATCGGGAGCATAGGGAAACTCTAAACGCCATTTTCCAAAAGAAAAAAGTGTTTGGAAAGTTTCTAAGGAATTTCCATAGTGTTTCCTAAATGAAAAAAAAATACTATATCCAGTAAATTTCCGTTTATGGTTTATGCACCAGAAGAAGTACCGAATCCTCAACACTATTACCCTTCTTCCCAATAGTAATGTTTATAGGTTCTATCTATGGTAATAAGCAATTGGTGATGAAAATCAACAGACCAATAAGAATAATTTTGTACCAATTGGCAAAAATAACATTGTTTGAATGAAGTGTAGATATACACAATACCTTGCATATTGAAGGTGCCAGTAAAAGTACTGGCAGATCTTCTCGAGAATGGTGGTACTGATCTCAGGAAAAGTCACCTCTCGGTGCTCTGTCTCCGCGAAACCCCCTGCAAGAACACACAAATAAACCAACCCCAAACGGCCAAACCAATTACAATAAATTTCTGGAAGGATATCGATGAGGGTGAAATTCTGTAGAATAGTATGCAAGATTGAAACAAATGAAGTCAAACGGAGCAGGATAAAGAAGAACCGAACCAGGAGAAGTGAGCATGTTGCGGATGGTCTGAGAAACCATAGCAGCCTCCATATCGATCACGAATTCGAATCCCTCGGCGCTGATTAGCTTCACCGTGTCTTCCTTCTTCATCTCCGTTCACCGCAGGTCTGCTTCTAGGGGCGGAGATTTGATTTACCTACTTCTGATCACAGCGTGAGGGGACAAGATCCCGAAACAGAAGAAGCAAAGTAAGACCGGGTCTGCGATGTACGGATTACTAAACAACTTCGGGTTGTCCAGACCGAGCACGAGGGTATCAGGATCCACGCATCCACGGTCGGTTCATTTGCAACCGTGGGCTTTAATAATTATTACTCGTCCCATTTAAAATTTCATATACATTGCCAACGTGCATTCTTTTTAATATTTTATTTACTTTATATATCAAAAGTTTATGAAATGTAAATTATTTTTTGCAGGTTTTGTAGCGGTTTTAATGTAATTTCTAAATCTGTAAATTTCATTTATTAAAATTAATTCTATTAATGACAAGAATCAATTAACTTAATGTTCAGTCAAACATCGTAAATCATGTGGGAACCTTAAAGTGAGACGGAGAAAGTACGTATTCACAATTATTATTACTTCATCCGTGATTCTCAATTTAATTAATCCATTATTCTTCAAAAAAAATTAGAGTAAATGGTTCTAAATAGGATTAAATTAATTAGTAAACGCACAAATAAGAATATGTTGTTTATTTTTTTAAAATAGTACTCCGTACTAAAGTATACTCTATCTTTTTAATTTATCTTTACCATAACTTAATAGGTTAATCGTATTTTAATTTATAACAAAAAAATTAACTTACATAAAAAATCGGAAAAAGAATAAATGAATTCTAAAATACTTTTAAAAAATACTAAAATAATAAAAATCAAAAGAAATATTATTTAAAAAATAAATAAAATTAAAAATAAAAAAATAGATAAAACACTCTTAAAAATTAAAATAAAAAATATGGAGGCGTTTCCCACACCTAAGCCACTACCCGGCAATGTTACCTCCGATTGCATAAAATGCTAAAAAAATATCATTTTTCTCTGAAAAGGAAGATCACATTTCTACTCTTTGAAAATGTCAAACTTTCTCAAAGATTGTCATTAAGATGGCATTTTTAACACATGTTGGTATTTCATTCTAGTGGTCGGAGTTGGTGGTGGTGCGAGGTTGTTGAGGTGACAACATAAGTCTACATATTTTTTTTATATTTTTTATTTTTTTTATTTTTTGTTTCAGTTTCTTATGTTTTTTATATTTGTTTCTGAATTTTTTTATTTTTATGTAGTTTATTTAATATTTATGTCGTGTTTTTTATATTTTTAACATTTTTATTATAAACAAAATTATGTTATTACTTTTATGTTTTAAATATTAATGAAATATGAATTCTAATAATAAAAGAAAGCAAGGGTACAATGGGAAAGTTAGTCATGTTTGGGGAACTTTTAAGTTATGGTGTATGTTGGCAGTTAAGGTTTCATTTAATCCTCTTTGGGGAATTCTCTCCAAAAAAAATACTCACATTATAATTTCTCATTTTTCCTTTTTTCATTCATCTCACTAAATTTGTCTCATATCATATTTGATAATATTTGTATAACTCTAATTTATTCTTACCTTATTCATACTTTATCAATGTATTATCAATCACTTAACTCTGCTTTTATTATTAACCATATCACTCTCTTTTGTCTCAATCTTAGAGGACGGAGGTAGTATCAATTAATTATATGCATACCTTTTTATACACAATGTTTTCTATCCATTTCAAAGACACGTTTGTAAACATTCTATTTTTTACATGTGAACAAACTATTCATAGATTTAAAAAATCATTCACATGTGTGTAAAGTGTGTCCAAAAAATGTGTAAAAACAGTTTTTCTTATATGAGTTGGTATAGGTTCTCAAATATGAATTCATACTTATCCAAATAGTTAAATAAGCTTTTATATTATATTCTCGTCTACATACAAAGCTTTGTGTAACACCCTGACACTGTAGGGTCCAAAGTTGTTACTCCTGAATGCACTCCAAACCCAGCATTATCTTAACAAGGTGGATGTGCACTTAGGTTTCATTCATTCTAAAAGTATTCTCATACAAACACGTTTAACTGCGGAGTTCTTAGAATATAAACTCCTTAAAGAAAGTGTGTTTGGTTGGTATGAGTAGTGTTTTTAATTATTTTAAGATCTATGTGGATATTACAAACACCCCCACTTAGGATCGCAAACATATTTGTTATGCTCATAAGCTAATCTCGATACAAGCTCCATAATATCTGCAAGTGCCTGGTTCTGATATTAACACATTGTCATAGTGTATTCCTTACTATTTTAGGGTTCCCGTTCTTCTGTCAATTCGGACAATTATTTTATGAGTGACTGATTCTCATATTAATGATGAATATTTCTTAGGGGCCTAATGTGATTATTCATCTACGCTTAATCGTATTCCTCTAATCCTAGATCTGTTCTTCCTGAAGGTCTTCATGTTACTCACGAATATGTATATGGTGGCACCATTAGCCTCTTCTAGTCTCTCGAAACACCACCATCGAGTAAAGATTGGAAGTAAGAATGTCGTTGATGTTCATACAATCGTGACAATCTACTGATCAAGATGAATCAATGTCATTGATGTTCATACAATAGAGACAATCTACTAATCAAGATGAATTAGGCGAGGGCGCGACATGACTGGACTTTGATAACTTGTTGCTAATTTTTTACAAATGTAGTCTTTAATTTTTTAGCAAATTCATTTAGTTCAATATTATGAATTATTTTTTGTTTATTTTTATATTTTTTTAAAAATGAAAATCATTTTAAATTATATTATAAATGTTCAATAAAAATAAGGAAAAATTGACAAGAATAATTTCATCTTTCACTGGTATTCTCATAATAATCTCACATTTACGTAATCTCAGAATAATCCCACCTTTACACCCCATTTTCTTTCGTTGGACCCTGATCTATTGATGACATGCTATACCAGGTTTTTTACCATTTCTTTGAAAACCTTATATAAATAATCTCACATTTAACAAATATGCTCAAAACGGTCCCATTTTTCTTCTTTATTTTCATCGCTAAACACTTTTATTCTTTTTTCTATCCTTTTGTTCTTATTTCTTTTCCATTTTTTATTATTCTATTTCTTACCCTATTAGGAGATTTTTTTTGTAAAATTTCTCTTCAAAATAGCTCTTTTGAAATTTCCTTTTACAAAAAAAAAATGAAATAAAATTACGGAAAAAAAAGAAAAAAAAAGATATTTTGAAGAGAAATTTTACAAAAAAAACTCTCCTAATAGAGTGAGAAATAGAATAATAAAAATGGAAAAGAAAGAAGAACAAAAGGATATAAATAGTATTAAAAAAATGTCTAGGGATGAAAATAAATAAAGAAAAATTTTAGGGAGAAAAAAGAAAAAATGAAAAATGAGACTGTTTTGAGCAGAATTGTGAAATGTGAGATTATTCATATAAAGTTTTCAAAAAAAACGGGTAAAAAACCTGGTGTAGTAGGTCATCAACAAGGCAGGGTCCAACGAAAGAAGATGAGGTGCAAATGTGGGATTATTCTCGGATTACGTAAAAGTGGGATTATTATGAGAGGGCCAGTGAAAGGTTTGATTATTTTTGTCAATTTTTCCTAAAAATAACAAATACCAATATATGTTTTAATATGATCAAAAATTGTATTTTGGAATATTTGAGAATTGAGAGTGTTCTAAATACTTAAAAAGTATTATCATTAGTACAGTTGATTCTTATAAATAATAACTACATTTTATTATAATTTTGTATATAATTATATGTTTATTTATTTTAATATGGTCATGTAATTGCTGACCGGGTTTTTGGTATTGACTAGGTTGACCCACCGGAACCGGGATAACCGGTGACCTGATAATGTGATCGGATCGCTTCTTGGTCCTGATTTTTAAACATACGTTGTAGGTTTTAATATTAGTACGAATATTAGTTGTGACTTAAGGTTGTGTGTCTTGTGTTTTGTGATTCAAGTTGCTCTTTTGTGTGACGAGAACATTGATTTCAATTGGTTGTAAATTTGTAATCACGTTTAAAATCAATTGATGAATATAAGTGTGGTTACCATAAAACTCTTATTTTTAAATATACTAATTAAACATACATATTAATTGCAATATGTAAAATCTTTTGATAAGTTTTGGAAGAGTTTTTTAAAACTACATTTGCTATTACTCTACGCGCAAACACACATATACATCCATTTTTTAGTGTTTATATATTATAACCGATTACTATTAATGGTTTTTAAATTAATCTTAAAATAGAAAATGTGTATATATGAAAATGTCATTATTGTGTCATTATGTATATCAAATGGCATTCTCGATGAAGGTTACAAGTACTTGCTGGAGAGCGGCGGCTTCATCGGAAGATGGTGGCAGCGAACTCAATGAAGGGTGGTGGAGGTGGCAGACTTGCTAGAGGATACACGGTTGCGGCACACACCTGGTGGTGGCGGCGATGGCTAAATAATATTACGACAATTCATTAACACTGTTTTGTCCAAACTCAAATATTTACTCCTATTTGGGAAATTTAAAATAGATTTTGTTTTTGCATTTAACTCATGTTTTACTACTATTTTTGGAATTTTTTCTATTTCAAATGAATAGCGAATTCTCACTCTAGAAACAAATGTTTATACGGGAGCTAGTATCCTCTAAAGACATTCAATATGTAACATTTGTCTAAGAGATTTTTTTTCTTTGATGTACACCAAATAGGCTATATATCTATGATGATGTAAATGATGTAACCAAATAGGCTATATATTTTTTTACACAAACTATTGGCATAAATTTTACTGTACACAAATATTCCTTCAATTTATTCTCTTTCACCATACCTATTAGAGCATTTCCAACCCATAGGGTGGATTGCCTATGTGGCAATTCAATGGAGAAAGTCTATTTAGAAAAGTGGGTCCATTATTTTAATAAAGAAAAGGTATATTACACACCCTCCCGTGTGGAACTTTAAAGCAAGTAAAAAGACAAAAGAAAAAAATAGAAAACAAAGAGTAAACTAAATGAGAGCATCTCCATGCAAATAGGCCCACATTTCCTCTCTTACTTTTGTCCATATATGGATCTTCCCTTAGACTAAAGTCCCTTTTTTAATGTCACATCAGCTGCACAAAATCCATTCTATTTTACATTAGAGTAGACAATTGCATTTAGTAAGTGCATTTGTTGAGGTGGAATCACAACCCACCCCAACATTGGAGTTGCATTTGCTGCAACATTTTTTTTGGAGTTGCTTTTAGAGTTATGCCATCAAGTATTCAAGTCTGAAACTCTGAATCATAGTGTAAAAAGAAACTTCTTTACAATGGCAATAGAGAGCCCAATCGACCAAAGAAGCAAAAAGAAAATCAATGGAGTACTACGGAGGTAAAAAAAATAAAAGAAAAATAGAGGGAAGTGTCTTGGTGAGGGATTGGGGACAAATTTAAAATCTTGGCAAACCCTGCATTTTAAATGAAACAACAGATTAGGAATACCAACTTCTCCTTAGCAAAGGAGTGGTTCTGGACTTCTGGAAAAGACTATCGAGAAAAGATGAGATTCTGATGAACTCTTGCAAGTATAATCGTGAGAGAGATTCATTTTGTTCTTTGTAACTTAGATAGAGAGGAGACGAGGAATAAGAGGGGATGGCGCAGAGCGGGAAGGGAATAGAGCCTGCAGTCGTGGATGACATAATCAAGCGATTGTTGGACTTCAGGATTGCCAGGACCCCACGCCAAGTTAAACTCTCCGAAGCTGAGATCCGCTCTATCTGTAACGCTGCTAGAGAAATTTTCCTTCAGCAGCCCAATCTCCTGGAGCTTGAAGCTCCAATCAAGATCTGCGGTACCCCAATCCATCTCTCTCTTTTTGTAAAAGCTTTCACTTTTTTGTGGATATCATCTCTGTGTCTGTGCCGCTGCTCTGTTTAGAAGAAATCAATGCTGCTATGTTTTCACGTTTATCTGATACTGTATGAAAGGTAGTAAATGTGCTGGGCTTGACGCCATTGGTAGGCGATAACAAAGGGAAGACAATATTTTAGAGTCTCCATGAGTATATTGAAACAAAAAATAATGTCTTAGAATATGATCAATGGTGTTTTATGGAATTTAGGGTTTAGGCCTAACCTCTTGATGTTATGTTAATATGTTAATTATTTACATTTTTTTAAATGTTTTTCTTGATAGCTTTTGCAAAATCTGAGTGAATGGAATCTTTACATTTATAGGAATTAGGCTTCAAAGATCATTTGTAACACTTCAAATATGCAAAGTGGGTGAGTGGGATACAATATTATACATATACAAATGCTTTAGTTGCCTTTAGTAAAAAAGAAAAGTTTTTAAAACTCTAGGGATTATGTATATGAGGCGTAAGCTTTAACTTTTATACTAAAATTCCTTTAAGATTAAAATTTGCTAGCAATCTAAAGTATATCATCTATCATACATAAAAATAGGTCCTCAACATGTGTTTAAGTCTTCAAAAGAAAGTTTTTAAGTTTTTTTATCGGACCTCATAAAAACAGAAGAATATGTTAAAATAAGAAAAGTTGAAATGAAATGGCTGAATTGGAGCAATTTGAATAAAAAGAAACAATTTTAACTCAACGAGTAAGCCTCAAATGTTGGAGGCATAAGCATCTTAACTTGTAATCGGGGAGTCAGTACCTATTTTGAACGCCACAGTGTCAAGTTGTGTGGCTTAAGTTCCTTTTCAAAACTACGTTGGGTTATAATTGCAACATAGTTTGGCATGAAAACTACAAATTTATGATAGCTTTTGGTTTTCCAACATTTCCCTTGTATTAACAGCTGTCAGCCACCACAGTTTTTACAGTAAAGTTCTGCTGAGAAACTAAATTTGGTTGGGAATAGAAGGTTTTCGAGTGGGTGCCAACAATAGTAGTTTTCAGTTTCTCTTGCAAGAATAAATTCAGAGGAGTATCAATAGGAATTAATGAATTCATTTTGGTTTTTATAGCATTCATGTTGCCATTCAAATTTAGCTGGGTTCCCCTGAAGAAGACAAATAACGAAACAAGAGGATTTAAATAAGGTTGAGGTACTACAAAATGAGGGGAAAAAAAGAGAAATATATGTTGGCCATGTGATCCATCTCCGATGGAAGAGAAAAAACTAGAAATTTTAACAGAGAGGAAGAGATATATAGTGGTATTCCGTTGAGTGTTTTTAGAAGAAAAAGTAGCATATGGGTATTAAATTATTTTGTAGATTCAAAATAATTGCAAGACTTCCACTTTGGATAATAAAATATAGCCAAAGTGTAAGAAGTACCCTAACCTACATGGCTACATCATAATTCAAATTACTTTTTGAATCTGCAAAATTGAAAAAGATGAAAGTGTTGCAACTACTAAAGAACTGAGGAGTAAGGAAGTACTTCCTCCAATCCTTTGTATAAGTAACAATTTCCTTTTTGGTTTGTTCACAATTTTGTACACTTCCCCTTTTCAACCCCCCTAGTATTCTACTTTTTCAATTTTCCTTTTGAAGATTTGACATATTCTACAACTTTTATATTGTTTACACCCCTTTGAGAGGAGTGTAGGCATGGAAAATTGACTCACTATGACTGTTTATCCTAATATCTGTGCAAAATGTAACTGGGACCTATAATTTAGATGGATGGAGTATATGATTATACATTATATTGCATGATTTTACAGTCTACCAAACTACACCATAGTGTTTTGTGAGGGTAACTGAAATAAAAGTATAAAACATGCTGATTTTACTTGCTGTTGATCTGGCTATAGGCGACATTCATGGGCAATATGGTGATCTTTTGAGGCTACTAGAGTATGGTGGATTTCCTCCTGAGGCCAATTATTTGTTCTTAGGGGACTATGTCGACCGTGGCAAACACAGTTTGGAAACAATGTGCCTTTTGCTTGCATACAAAATCAAATACCCTGAAAACCTCTTCCTTTTAAGAGGGAACCATGAAAGTGCTTCAATTAATAGGATATATGGGTTCTACGATGAATGCAAACGCAGGTTTAATGTGAGACTATGGAAAACCTTCACCGAGTGTTTCAATTGTCTTCCTGTGGCTGCTCTCATAGATGATAAGATTCTTTGCATGCATGGCGGTCTTTCTCCTGACCTAACAAGTTTAGATCAAATTAGAAACTTATCTCGCCCCTCTGATGTTCCAGATGCTGGCTTGGTTTGCGATTTGCTTTGGTCCGATCCAAGTAGGGAAACTAAAGGCTGGGGAATGAATGATAGAGGAGTTTCATACACTTTTGGTGCTGATAAGGTAGCAGAATTCTTGATGCAGCATGATATGGACCTAGTTTGTCGTGCACACCAGGTATGTAGTGAATGTATGCAGTTCACTTTATTTGTCCTTTTCTTCTTTTATCAATAACAATAACTAATTTACATTCTGAAAAAGAGTCTGATTCGAAAGTTTTTTATTTTTGTCCCAAAATAGAGTCACCTTTTGAACAAAAGAATCTAACTTTTATTAAATTTAGAGCTTGTTTGGTAGTCTTTAGTAATATTTTTATGAGAATAATTAGCTTTTCAATTGCCTATTTGGCTAAAATGGTTTTTACCAAATGCTATTCTTTTCTGAAAATTCATGAGATTCAGCTATATAAGGTGAACAACCCTTAGAAGCTGTTCTCTTCACCTGATCTGAATGTTTCTGATCTGAATTTTTTAAGTTCTGATCTGATCTGATCTGAATGTTTTTTGATCTGATCTGATCTGATCTGAATCTTTCTGATCTGGTCTGATCTGATCTGAATGTCCCTGATCTGATCTGAATGTTCTTGATCTGATCTGAATGTTCCTGATCTGATCTGAATGTTCCTGATCTGATCTGAATGTTCCTGATCTAATCTGAATGTTTTTTATCTGATCTGAATCCTTCTGATCTGGTCTGATATAAATATTTCTAAAATTTTAATTTTAATTTTAATTTTTATTATAATAATTAGAAATGTAATTACACATATATAATTTAAATATAATTATAATTATAATCATAATTATAAAAAAAATTATAATTATAATTATAATAATTATAATAGTTATAATTATTATTATACGTATTACATTAGTTATAAATATAGCTATAATTAGAGGAAGCGGTCCAGCTCAGCTGGTCGCCGACTCACTCTCTATGGGAGGTCTCGGGTTCGAAACTCAATGTGGTGAGTTTCTACCTAGTTTACTTCAGCCCCCCCGACCCCCCAGACGTCTCCTAGACTAAACAAAAAAAACTATAATTATAATTGTAATTATATTTTTAGTTATAATTATTTCTATAATTATAATTTTAATTATAATTATAATATTTATTTCTATAATTTTAATTGTAATTACTCCGTGTAATATAATAATAACAAAAAAAATACTAATAACAATAACAACAACAACCATAATAGTAATAAGAATAATAATAATAATAATCATGATAATAATAAATATCATAATAATAATAATAATCATAGTAGTCATAGTAATGATGATGATGATGATGATAATAATAATATCAATAATAATAGTAATTATAATAATAATTACAATAAAAACAAGAATAATAATAATAATAATAATAATAATAATAATAATATCAATAATAATAGTAATTACAATAACAACAAGAATAATAATAATAATAAATTAATAATAATAATACTAATAATAATAATAATAAATATTATTATTATTATTATATTAATAATAATAATTATAATTATTATTAATATTATTATAATTATTATTATAATAAAAGGGATAAATCATGTCTGAACTTTTCTGATCTGATCTGAATGTTACTGATCTGATCTGAACGTTCCTGATCTGATCTGAATGATTCTGATCTGATCTGAATGATTCTGATCTGATCTGAATCTTTCTGATCTGATCTGATTTGATCTGAATTTTTCTAATCTGATCTGATCTGAATAAAGTAAGAATAAGCAATAAGTAATAAGATTAAGACGAACAGAACATCTTCTTAGCATACACAATCATAATGTAATTTTGTATATAAAATATCACAATCGCATTATATGTTGTATGCTAAAGTTAAACTAATAAAACAATAAAAATATTATTAGTTTGGTGATTTCAAAGAGTTGTCAAATATGTCATATTTTGTTTAACTAACAAATTTACAAATATAATTAAAAATATAACTGTAATTGGTGGTTTCAAAGATTTGTTCCTTACCAAAGACAACAGGTTGTGTCTTGATGAAACATGAATACATCACTCTGACGGAAGTAATGTTGTAGCATAATCTCTTTTTTTGTAGGTCGTGGAAGATGGCTACGAATTTTTTGCTGAGAGGCAACTAGTAACAATATTTTCTGCTCCCAATTATTGTGGTGAATTTGATAATGCTGGCGCAATGATGAGCGTTGATGAAAGTCTCATGTGCTCTTTCCAGATTTTGAAACCGACAAATAAGAGGGTTGGGTTTTTGTAGTACTAAGATTTGATCAGAAGTGTCTTAATCTTCTTGGACAAGACTAGGTAAGCCTAAGGTGACATCTTTGTGGAACATTGTGTACTTCACACCATAGATATGTTGATAGGCTGAAATTGATTTTGGAATTTAGGCCCTGTTCTCTTTTCCTGCAAAAACATGTTCTGATCTGATTTTGTAACATTTAGTTTGATCTGATCTAAATGTTTTTGGTGTGGTATGGTCTCTTTTGGTCTAGTATATCCTAACAGTTCCTTAGCTTGTCCACTTGCCTGAAGTATAACTTCTAGTCTTTTCTGGTTTGAACTTTTTTAAGCTGATCACATTAAAATAAGAACAAGTAATAAGCAAAAAAAAATTATTAAGGTGAAGAGATTAGCACATTAGTACTGTTTGTGTCAGCTTGCTATTTTTTAGAGTGCATTCCCTTGTATGTATCATAAAGTTGGTGGATAGCTTGTAAGCTTAACACATTCTTTCTTGAAGTTGCTTTGTTTTCTTAACAGCAGGTTTTTATGCAGATTATGAAAGATATATTCAAATTTATGCAAGTAGCAACACAAATGAAAATGGAAAACAGAGCAACATTCACAATTGATTGTTGAAGGAAATTGTTAACTGTCAATTCATCTTATGCTTGAGAGAGTTTGTGGTGGAAATTTGAAAGTAACTCTCATCTGTGGATGCTATAGAAGCCGGGGGGGGGGGGGGGGGGGGGGGGCAATCTTGTAATGATTTTTGACTCACAAAGTTGCAGTAACGATTTAACCATGTACAAATAGATTTGGTTTGTGAAATGGCTAAATATTAACATTATTGAAGGTTTAGGTTTTTATTTGTGGTCTGAGTGTGCCTGCTATTTAATACGGAGTACAAATATTTTTAGTAACTTTATTTTTCTTATCTTTCTTTTCTTTTTGACTCTAATATCATGAATCGATTCATGTTAGCTGACTCCAAAATCTTTTGGGAGTAATAAGGCTGGAAAGTTGTTGTTTCCTTACACTTTGACCTGCTTCAAATCTCTAGGCAAGCTGTTCAAGTTGAATGCTCTATGCCATATTCTATCCACCATCATTTGAATCATCATTTGAATCAAATTGAATCCTGCTCTTCCCATTCTTGTTATTCCCAAATTCTGAACAATGAACATAAGCTCCTTGTATGAAAGAGCTGAGTAGATACCAGTCCAATTGTACACAACTGTCCAAGTGTGTAAATTACCTTAAAAATAAGGTTATATTTTTATCATCACCTTCACCATTATTAGTAGAGTGGGTTGGACATGTTAATTGAAGTTGCACTGGAATTTGATATATGACCTGGACAGATACCAATTACTAAAAATAAATCACCTCACATTTAATGAACATAAACTGTACAATTTTTTTTTTGACAAAGAAAAACTCAATTCTTTTCATGATTAACCATGTGTAGGATACACCGTGGAACAAAAGTGAAAATTTTGCTAGGAGCGTGATTAGTAGCTAGGGGTGAACCCGGGCTGGTTCGGGCCCAGGCCTGGCCGGGCTTTTGTTTGTGAAGTAGGGAACCAGAACTAGCCCGGGTGGCTGGCAGTTCCGGGCCGGTCCGGGCCGGTTTCCGGTTCAATGTTTTTTTTTTAATTTCTTTTGATTTTCTAAATTACCCCCGACCCCCCTCTTCACCCCCCAACCCCCCCCCCCCCCCAAACACCCAGCCCAACCCGGTAGAAAGTAAAAAAAAAAAAAAAACTGAAAAAAAAAATGGCCCGAACCGGTTCGCATTTTAGGGGGCCCGAGCCCGCACTGGGATTAGACCGGTTCCGGTTAGCCCGAACCGTCACCAAGACCGGGTACTGGGCCGGGCCCAAATAGTACCGGTCCGGTTCCGGGCCGGGCGGCCCGACCCGAGTACACCCCTATTAGTAGCTGCCTTACCCAAGATGTGAGCGCTACTATTCACTTGTCGTTTAGTAAAAATAACTCTAAAGTTGTTTGAAGCTAAAAATATTTTGTAATCTTCCACCAATGACCCATATTCTGTCCGATTAGGGCGGTTAAGGCACACATCTTCTACAAGTTGTTTACAATCTAATTCTAACAGAACATGCTTGTATCGAATACTAGCCATCCATTTAATAGCTTCTCTAAGGCCTCATGCTTCTGATTCTGTTGGACACAAAGCTGATGTACATATATTTGTTTTAGCCATACAAAACTGCCCACGATAATCCCGAACACATGCCCCGAAGCCAACTCGCTTCTCATTTGCAAAGAGAGTGGCATCAACATTACACTTCATCATATAGAAATTGCCCCCAATAGGAGTAAAAACGTTTTGAAATTCCAAAGTAGGACATTCATGTTTTTATTCACCAAATAGGAGTAATTTCTGACAAGTTTGGAAAAACTTGGCAGAATCGTCATGTTTAAAGCTTGATAAGGCCAATAACCTAACCATTTGATATAGAGTGATCTTATGAATGTGTATTTATGATTTAAAAAATGAATGTGTATTAATGGAGAAGCGGGTGGAAGACAAGAAAGTACGAGAATCACCTAGAGTATGGGTTATTAGGAGTCTCAAATTCCATCGCAAAATCGATAGGAGTTGTTGACAGCGAGGAGAGAATGAGAGAGTTACGAATGGACATCTAAAAACCACTCGCATATGCCAAATTACCAGTTGCCTATATTTGATTTGCACAGAAACATGGAAAACATGATGAAACTGGATACAAGAGCGCCATTTTTATTAGAAAAATAATGTTTAATTTGGAGAGTATATAAAGAGTTTTCGATACGGAAACGTATTCATTCTCGAAAGTTCCTCTACTTCATAGGTGATAAGTCATTCAAGTTGAATGTCTCTCACCGCATTCCATTGACCACCAATGGCTCTATGCGTTTTCACCAATGTCTCTTCCGAACATAGTCTTCAGCCTAATTAGTTGCTTACCCAAACTAGATCTTTCTCAAATTAAAAACCTTAAACCAATCAACCAATGAGTCATACAACCCGATTTTCTTCATTTGAAACTTAAAAAAAGATGACATCCCATCCCTGAGGGCCCCCCAACACCGACCGGACAGCACAATGGGAGGATGTAAATTGGACTATAATCACAATCTGACAGATAGAGAGTGGCAGGGGCGGATGCAGCATGGGGGCAGGGGGGCAGCTGCCCCCACTCAACCCCCACCCAACCCCTATATATATCAGAAATTAAATTATTTATGTAGATAGGTGTTAAATATTAGTAACTTATTAAGTATAAACGAGACCTGGAACAACTAGCAGCGGTAGCCATGTGGAGTTAGGACTGGTGCGTGTTTTAGGAGTTTCCTAGCTGGTTGTCACGGACTGTTGTTCGTGACCGTGTTAGGCTCAATGAATGGGACGGACCGACTGGCTAGCTGGACGGGCGAGGCATGGGGGAGGCAATAGCGTCAAGGGGAGTTCTGCCTTAGACGCTAAGGTCTGGCCGAGTCGGGCATGTAGGGCTTGACTATGAAGGAGACGGAGGCGGACATGAAGGCACAACTGGTCGGGAGCTATTGCCGTTCCCCTGATGAGCCCAAGGCAGGGCGAAACCAGTCCGATTCCGTATGAGAGCGAGGCTTGTCCGCGGGGTGAGGGACCCCGGGACGCCGCACGGGCGCTGTGGGCTGCGCCAGACTCTATGCCCGTGACATGGTGTAGGGTTCGATTCTATCCTCTAGCCTTTTTTTCCATGTTGTTTCAATGTTTTGCTTACGCCTTTTTATGCTATACTTGTGCATTTCTATGCTACCCATTGGATTATCAGTTATCACCCTTAGCCTTTTCTCATTTTCTTTTGCTTTTTCATTTTTTAGCTCTAAACTATTTAAAGCTACTTTAGAGTTTGGACAATTGAACTACTTCAATAATTACAGTTTAATTTTTCGCATATAATTTGTGAAATTTAACAATTACATTTTAACATTTAATACAAATTGATTTTTTAAATATACTTGTGCATTCACAACTTAAGTTAATTCTAAGTGAATATTGGATTCATTTCTTATTTGATTCTTATTACTAACATAATTTTGAATACACTACAAACTACGGAGTATGTGATTAATTTTTTTTATCCAAGTAAAAATTTATCTGGCGTGCAATTTTTTAGTATGCCATCATAATATTTTTGACTCACGAATATTTTGTTATTTTAAATTGATTTTACACTATTTTTTTATTAATGTGGTCATTGTTTATGACATGTGTGAGATAGCTAATGTAAATACACCCCCACTGGTGAAAAATCCTGGATGCGCCACTGGAGAATGGGGCCCTGTCCCTGGTACTTGCAGAAGCCCTATGCATTTTTCAGCATAGTATCCCCTCATCGCAGTTGCCGGGATTCGAACCCGAGACCTAACCTTTGTGGCACTCCCTCGCTACCAGTTGAGCTAGTAACCCTTTCTGCATTTGAAACTTACTACAATTCAACATGTTCTTTAATGAATAAATGAATACATTATACAATTTAGTATTCTCGATCATTGACCCAACATTTATTCTCGATTTGACTTGACCCGTTTATAAATATAAGCAAAAGTATATGGTTGAGGAAATAATTACAAATAATCAAATATATTACTGAAATAATAAATGTAGTGGAGAAAATGTAACTTTTATATTTTTGGTGAATATAATAATAATTTTAGTGTACATGATTATGTTCAATTTTACACAACAGGTGAAGAAACATTCATAGTAACTTCAGTCACATTTTCCAACATCTTTAATTTATTGCAATAGTATCTATGGAAAAACTTCCCTTTTTACGATCAGTGTTTTTTATAATAATCAAATGTAAGGAACACAAAATTCACACATATGTGAAGTACATGTAAAAGTGCAAACATGTTGTCTTACACCTTTTCTAGAAACACATATCACATAACTTGAGACTTAGAGAGTGTTTTGTACGATAGTATTCACTCTAACGTTTGAGGTATGATTTATTTTAGAGATCATATGTAAATTGATTCATTCCAAAAGTTGATGGCATTGAAAAGAAAAATGAGAAAGTGATAAATAATTTTATACACATGCATGTAGCACATCCCATGCTTTCGATTTTTATCTTTAAAATTTTCACTTTTAACCGAAGACCAACTTAAAAACATTACTCTTATTATTACTTGTATTTTTTTAATTAAAAAAGCTGAAAAGTAGGGCTTAAACAGTTATATACAGACTATACGGTTAACCTCAAAATAACTGCCACATTGCCAGAATTTCGTTCATTTATCAGTTTCTACCTATAGGTAATAGTGGTAATACCGAGTCCGAGTATATTAAGCGCGTAATTTTGAAAGGCTCTACAGTACTTTATACTCCGTCCCTATTTATTGACAGATAAAAGTCAAACAGGCTCAAGTATACCACTCCGTCAACCCAAAAAAAAAAAACATACGGACTACGAAACGGTAAAATCGCCTGAACGGTTGTTTCCGGCGAAGTCAGGATGGAGCTTCTGAACTCGTCACCTCCTTCGCTCCCAAAACCTACTGCTAATGCATATTTATGCTCTGGGCCGTCGAATTTCAGGCGCGGATCCTACCACAATGAGGTGCCGGCCTTCCCACAGTTGCCGGAAATTGCTGAGGAAGCCGGCTGTAAAGTGCACGTGGCTGTGGGGAAGAAGAAAACGGACAAGGCTGTATCTCTGATTCAGTGGGTTTGCAGGAATTTCGGGAACTCTGAAATTTGCATCCTTCATGTTCATCAACCTTCTCCTTTGATTCCCACTCTATGTAAGTTTATTATGTAGTAAGTTTTGTCAGCCAGTCCTGCAATTTTTTATGCAATTTTCACTATGAGCCATCCCTAAACCGTCTCTTTGAACTGCATCCATCTGACCCCCTACCCCGGTAGGAGCCTTTGCCAATGGTGTAATGATGATATTCGTTGGAGTTTTTGCTATGATGACTTTAATTTCCTTATTGAGAAGTTACTCTAGAAAATGTTTTGATTTGCTTATTATGGGGTAGTATAGAATATAGCCATATAGGTCCTATGGCCTGGAAGAAATTCTCTAAATGTTCCGCACTTCTGGAAAGGTTGCATTTTTAAAAAAAATATTTTTATGCTAAATGGTTAAACGGTTATACCTGCATCAATCATTGACTTCCTTTCAGCTCACTGCTTTTCTGTTGGTAAGAGCTTATACAATTTAAAGGAGTGTTTGAAATTTGGCTTACATTTTGTTGTTGCTCAAATTAACGCCCAGTGGGAAGACTACCAGCATGCCAAGCTAATCCAGAAGTGGTGTCTGCTTTCAGGAATGAAGAGAGGGAAGTGATGAGGAAACTTGTTAATGGTTACTTAAGTATATGTTGCAGATTGAAGGTAAGCAGTATGCACCCTCTTTAATGTCTTTGTTTGATCTTTACCATGCTACAAGTTTGTCTGTAATTCCTTTTCGGCAACTTCTTATGTCCAGAGGAAATGAAATTAATGATTCTTAAGATATAGGCAAGTGTGTACTCACCCCCCCCCCCCCAGTTATGGGAGTTGGCGTATATAATCCTTGTGTAATTATAGAAGTCGCGTAAATGATCCTTGACCCTCACTAAGTCACGGGAGTGGTGACCATTGAAGCCACATTACTAATGACTCTGGGATTACATATTTTAGATCCACTTTCCGTAAGAGTAGATGACTGATAGCAACAGTTTGAATAATTGATTGGGAAGACAGGATAAAGGAGAATTCTTGATATAAAATGTTTAGATTGCTCATAATTATTCACAGTGTTTATGAATTATAAGCATGTAATCAGAGTATCAGACTAAAGTGTTCTTACGTTCTTTAGATTCACTTGATAATTTGATTATGAATGCATTTACTGTTAACCATCTACAATGGGTATGATGTTCTTACATTCTTCTCCAAAGCTTAGCTTGTGGGTATATGTTCTCGTACCAGTGAACGTTTTCTGAATTGCTGATTGTCCCCTATTAGGTATTTCACTAAACTCACTATTCATTGATACTTGGATTTAATATTCTATATTTAAGGAGAATCATGCTGCTTTGACCCTAAAAAATAACTAATTGAGTAGTAAAGTTGGTCATTTATGATTGAGTTTGCAGTTTTTGTCGTTAATTCTGCCAAATTTGTGTAGCAAATTATCAATCGGTGCACTCGTTCATCTCTGGGAGGTAGCAGAAATATCTGTTTTTAAAAACAAACTGCGACCACTTATTTATTTATTTATTTATTTATTTATTTATCTATTTTTATTCATTTATTTTTATTTATTTATTGATTTATTTACTTACTACCTCTGTATTTTTTTGTTTGCAACATTAGGTTTTGGCACAAGATTTAAGGGAAAATTAGTAGGGTAGTGTAAAGTGATAGTAGGAAAGAGATGTTAAAGTTATAAAGCAAGTGAGAGAAGGTAATTAAAGGTAAAAGGTAAGGGTGTTTAGGTATTTTGATACATAACACTTTCCATAAAAGGGAAAAGTTGCGAAGGGAAAAGTTTAGATTAAAATAGTGTATGTAGCTTAGAGCAACATATTTGTTCCTATGCACACAACCACACACACATACTTTTTTGGTACCACGAGAAAATTACATGCATACAAATATTTTGGTCATGCCACTTTTTTGTTCAACCAAATTGTTACTACCAAAATGCTCCTACTTTTTTCATTATTAAGACGTCATTCAAGTACTATGTGGCAAGTCCTAGTCTAGATGAGTTGGAAAGTGCAATTCTCCCTTTAGATCAAAAGTTGCTTTTTAAGAAGTGGTAGCCTGGCAGGTGTAGTCTATCTGGCTTTCATCTAAGGGTCAGTTGGGATGGAACTTTGAAGGGCAAAGTCTATATCTTGGTGTACATTTAAGATTTTAAAGTTGATGGAATTAGATATTAGGTGATCATATAGCATTTCAATCACCCTTATTTGTTTGAAGAAGCATTCTATATATCAAGATATAGACTACGCATTCCCTTCTAAAGTCCTCCATCCAAACTGAAGTTTCTACCAAGTTTTCAGTGTATGGTGCTGCTTCACATATGGGTTTTCCATGAATTTTGCAGGTCAAGGCAAGCATTATTACTCTTGAAGCTGATCAAATTAAAAAAGGAATAGTTGATATGGTAAATGAACATAAAATTAGGAAGCTAGTAATCGGAGCTATTCCAGAGTGAGTGTGCCCTTTAATATCACTTGCTTCTGCTTTTGTTAATTTTCCTGCTGCTATTGATGATGATGCTGTTGTTGTTCTTATTCTTATTATTATTATTAATACTACAGTACTACTACCTTTGTCCGTTTTTATCTCCACTCTTTCCTTTATCTTCTGTCCCGAAACTATCTTGTTTTTTCTATCAAGGAAAGGATGTTGTGGTTTATCATTTCACCTCTAATAAACAAGTTTTAACAACAGAATTTTTACTTAGTTAAAAACTGTGTTAAAACAAAATATGAGATAAAAAGTGATGGAGTCAATATCATCATAATTATTTGAGATATTACCCGAAATAGGACTAAAAATGTTTGAAAATTCCAAAATAGGACTGTCATGTTTTTATTCCCAAAATAGGACTAATTACTACTACCTCCGTTCTCTTTTAAATGCAACATTGGACTTTTTGCACTATTCACATGTTCCACTTTGACTACGTTTTATTTATTAATGTAATAATATATATTTTTGAAAAAAATATTGTTAAATTTTTCTCATTATAAATTTTCAAAATCTATTTTTTAAACTTTTTTTACTAATCGGGAATTATATATATTAATGGTCAAAGTTGTGCCTCGGCAAATGTGAAATGTTGACTGTTGCATTTATTTAAGAACGGAGGAAGTATCATGTTTTGGCAGTACCAGACTTCAAACATGACAGCATTTTCCAAACTTGACAGTAATTACTCCTATTTTGGGAATAAAAAAACATGACAGTCCTATTTTGGAATTATCAAACTGTTTTAGTCCTATTTCGGGAATTTTCCCTAATTATTTTTATCTCAACTTTCTCAATCAACCAAATTTAGTTCCCAGTAGAGTCATGATGCTGAAGATGAAATATCTTGCAAATTGAGAAACTGATGTCAGTGGCACGCGTAAATATCTTTAAAACTTGTCTGTTGCTACATAAATTGCAAATTCATATAAAGCCAGATTATTCCTATATTTACCGTTTTGAACTTTTATAAATAGTTGCAGGAAGGAAAAACGGAGCTCTAGGAAAGCAAGTTATGTTGAGCAGAATGCTCCATCATTCTGTGAGATAATATTTGTCAACAAAGGAAAACTAGTTTTTACCAGACAGGCTACGGGGTTCAATTCAAACTCTGTAGTAGCTCAAAGTCCTGTTTGTCTCCCACTGCCAGATTCGAATTCAGCATTTGAAGAGGAAAGCCTATCTGGACAGCTTAGAGAAACTGACTTAGAATCTGAGTCATCAAGAAATGAAGTGATTGCAGATATTTTTAAGTGTAATAGATTGGAAGCTGAAGCTGAAGCTGCAGAAACCATGAAGGTAAAAGAACTATAGTTTTGAAAGGAATAGTGTGTATTTAGAATGTGATAATAATCTTAAAGTGCCAGTGTTAAATAATTTGCTCATTAATAATCAAGCATCCTAAGGAAATGCTTTTTTTCATTGAAAGGTCATAGTTTGATACATTTGTTGTCATCAAATAGTTGTTTTTTTGGACAGAGGTAGTTAGATATAGCAAAGGTGAGTTTGATGCAACCTTCTGTTTCTTTTGATAGAAATGCATAAGAGATAAAAGTTCTATACTTCTATATATTTCTTTTATTATGGAAGGTCACTGCTGAGATAGGTGAGTTTGATGCAGCCTTATGTTACTCTTTGATAAAAATACATAATGGATAAAAGTTCTATATATATCTTTTATTATGGAAGCTCACTGCTGAGGTAGTGTCTTGAATGTCGACTGGTGACTGTATTTCATTTTATGTGGTCTGTTATCTGGCATCATTGTTTCCGTCTAATAATACTGATTACTGTATAGTTGGAACAAAATTGTGAACTTGCTCAGGCATGTTTATGGCTATCTTTAGATACACAATTCTATACATGCTCTTTTGTAGTCCCTAGAAATACAATGACATTCATATCAAGATGATTCTTCGTTGTCTTGGTGTAATAGCATTCATCTAGCATATGTTTGGATGAAGTACAATACTACAGACAGGGAAAAGACTTGAAAAAGAATTGTTTTCTTATGCTAGGTTTTACCTTGGAAAATGTTATGGAAATTGAAATATGATGAGTTGCTTACTTTCTTTTCACATATACGTAGTATTTAGTTTCTTTAGTCTCTATATACTCTGTAGTAGATACATTAATGTTTTAGAATGGTTAATTTAGTCTATCTTTCCTTCTAATGTTTCTCTATGTTTTCCTTCCTATTTTCTTTATCTAGTATTTTCCTTAATGTTTTAGAATGGTTAATTTCTTTGCTTTAATTTAAAAAACTAATATGATGATACAAATGCTTATATCTCAGACCAAAACATGGGAATGTGCTCATGTGCGTGAAATTGCTCTCAGGAAAGAAGCCGAGCTGTCTCATAGAACTATGATAGAGGAACAAGATAAGGATTTGAAAGAGAAGGAAGAGATGACGCACAAGCTAAATATGACCATGAGAAGTATAGCTATCTTAGACACTCATGGACTGGAAACTAACTGTATGTACAAAGATATTGCAGGAGAGATTAGACTCATCCAAACTTCCATAGAAACTCTCCAGAAGGAGAAGCAGAAAGTTCAGAAACAGAAAGATGAGGCAAGGGGGAGGAGCTGTGGAAAGGTTTGGGGAGTAAGTTCAAGAGAGTTGGTACAATTTTCTATATCAGATTTGCAAATAGCAACTTGCCATTTTTCAGAGAGCTTCAAGATTGGAGTGGGTGGATATGGAGCTGTTTATAAAGGGGAATTATTGGATAGAACAGTTGCTATAAAGAAGCTTAATCCACACTATATGCAAAGCCAATCAGACTTTCTTCAACAGGTAAATGACCTACATTATGTATACATACGTCAATATGTGTGTATAGGTTTCGGTTCAAATAAAAAAAAGTGCTTAATGTGCGGATTGCACTCCTACTTCGTTACGTTGCATTTGTATGGTGAACCACTGCCCTTTACACCGTGGCAAATATCAATTACTAAATAAAATGCGGTTGTAATTTTCTATATAAGAAGTTGAAAAGTGCAATATCTGAACATAAAGTGCAGCATGGTGAAATAGAATTGCAATTTAAACGTTCGCACATTAGCCATTTTTGTTTGAAAAGGATCCTATATATATGTTTTGTGTGTGTGGGTGGGTTCGGGGCGGAACCAGGGCACTGGGTCGATACAATGAATATTTTTGGGGGGGAAATCACACAGAATTTTTTACACTAAAAAATAAGCCACTTTTAAATTTGGGGTAGGCCTAGGTTGGCCCCCCTCTACCTCCGCCCCTGAGGTGGGTGGATGAGTGTGCCTTTCATCTATATGTTGTTGTGTTCTAAATTCTAACTCAACTACTTCCGTTGTCCCAAAGAAAGAAACTTGCTTGTAACACTCAACTCGGTACTACAAATAGGAATCTTTTTTTATCAAATGACCCTCAAGTTTTCTTTAAATTACAAATGTCCCTAATTAATTCGGTATTTCGCAGACAACATATAACATGGAATTGATTTATTTTGGACTGAATTACCATATATATGTGTTTTTAAATGTCATATTTTCGTTACATTTCATCTAAGGTATAACTTTTCCTTCCTAAAAATGCAGGTTCAAATTCTAGGAAAACTTTATCATCCTCATCTGGTAACTTTACTTGGGTTATGTACTGAAGATTGGTACCTTGTTTACGAGTATATGCCAGGAGGAAACCTCCGGGACCACCTTCTCCACAAGAGCAGCATTACATGGAAAAACAGATTGCAAATTGTTGCTCAAATTGCTAAAGGGCTTTTGTTTTTACACACTTCCAACCCTGAAAAGATTGTGCATGGCAATCTAAAGCCTGAAAATATCCTCCTAGACTCTTACAACAGCTGCAAAATATGTGATTTTGGGATTTCTAAGCTTTTTCCGAACCAAACGCTTCATTGTCCAAGTTTCCGGCGTCAAAGTGTGTCAAAGGGCGCTTTTTCATACACTGATCCAGAATTTCACGTCAGTGGGTCTCTGACAACGAAGTCAGACATCTATTCGTTTGGACTGATCATACTTCAGATGCTCACGGGAAGAAGTCCGGAGGGACTATCCCGTGAGGTACGTAAGGCTGTCTCATGCAGGAATCTGGAATCCATTTTGGATTCATCTGCTGGTGATTGGTCAGCTTTTGTGGCAAGGAGGTTGGCCGGCTTAGGGTTGAGTTGTTGTGAGCTAAACAGTAGGGATAGACCCGAGTTGACGCCAAGTCTAGTAAGGGAGTTAGAGCAGTTGCACACCTTGGAGGAGCGTGTAGTGCCATCTTTTTTCCTTTGTCCTATTTCTCAGGTAACATTTGTTTGTTTCAGGCATTTAACCCGGGTCAGTAAAATTACCAAACTAATAGCTTTTGATTGTCTCACATTGGTTGCGTTTGGTTCCAGCATGTAAGTGTGAAGTATTTGATAATTCTTTTGGGATAAAGTTACATGAAGTGTCCCACATCCGAAATTTGTTTGTCTCATACGGAGTATATAAGTATGAGGATTGGAGACTAGGAGTCAGTTACGGCCAATTTAGTATAGTGTCAGAGCCTAATCCATTTATTGTTTGTTTGTTTATTTGTTTATTTATTAGCACTCTACAAATTAGGGTAGACATTTAGGATCGGTTTGACACAGTGTCCCAGATCCAAAATTAGTGCACCTCATATATAAGTACGAGGATTGGAGACTTGGAGTCAGTTAGGGCCAGTTTAGCATAGTGTTATAGCCTAGTCTATTTGTTGTTTGTTTATTTGTTTAGCACCCTACAAATTAGAGTAGCCATTTAGGGTCGGTTTGAGACATTTATTCACCCATTCTTCCAACCTAGTTTGGGTCGAGTGTACATGTTAAGTTTCTCTCATCAGAAGTTTACCGTATTTCTGTCTGATAAATAAGTATGAGGTAAGCATATTGTATCTTGAGAATTCTTTTGGGTGGGTAAGGCCCAATTTGACAAGTTAGCCTACCCAATCTAATAATCATTTTAGCGTGACTCAAATCCAATATGATATGGTATCTTAAGCTGGTCTGACAGTGCGTTGTGATTTATTCGCCAATATGATATGAACGGTCAGGCTAAGCCGCTCGATGGTTGGTTGGGGGGCACTTGGGCTGAGGAATATGTTCAGTATCCCACATTGGTTGTTTGTTGTGTTCGGGTTTGGTAATACAAATGCAAAGTAAATATCACCTGTTTTAGATTCTTTTGGGATGAATGGGACTCAATTTAAGAACTGTATTACGTGTTTTGTGTGTGTTTGCAATTCAAAAATGGTGTTCACAACATAATTATGGATTTTTTGCTGCTTCAGGAGCTAATGTATGATCCTCAAGTGGCAGCAGACGGGTTCACCTATGAAGGAGAGGCCATAAGGGGGTGGCTGGGAAGTGGGAGAGGTACTTCCCCGATGACCAATTTGACACTTAGTCACTTGGACCTTACTCCTAACCCCTCACTCCGGCTTGCTATCCAATGTTGGATCTCCAATTCTCATTAACTCCTCCTCTTCCACCTCCACCAATGTCTATATTTTGTCAATCGTAAAGTTCATTTGTATTGTATATCCATAGGACTCAGCTTAGCGGCTTAGCCTGACCGATCACGTAAAGAAAGGTACTTTACAGTTTACGTAATCTTTTAGGCTCTGTTTCATTGTAGTAGATGTAATGGAAAAAATGTTGTGAGTTGTTCTATGTATGCGTGTATAATGCACAGGCGCCTTGGTAGGTTATTGTATTGAACTAATGAATGTGATAAAATCAATTTCAACCTAATAAGTAAATCACAAGCTCTGCTGTTATTTGATTCATCTTCTAATAGCCATAAGGCCCATAATGCTAACAAGCAGTATAAATCATTAGGGCTATATTTTTGTATCAATAGACGTTAATCCACTACACTTTCTATTGAACGTGCGATGGAAACAAAAATGTAATGAAATGAAATCTTTCATTTCATCACTATGTAATAATTATGACACCATTATGTTTTTATGTAAACATATACTACGTAGTTAAGTCATCATCATTTTCATTTGCCTCAGTGCCGCAAAGGCTCCCACCTACGGTGGGGTAAGGGGATCGGATGTACGTAGTCTTACCCTTGTACTAAAGCACAGAGAGACTGTTTACGGATGAAAATCGCGTCCAAAATTGTATGGATTGACCGATGCTTCATAAGAAAGAAGCGCAGACAGTTTAGTGAGCCGTTTTGCTTTATCCCATCATATTCTCAAGCCAAAAAATAATGAATCTTTGGCTCCCTTGCAAATGATGGGAAAGTAAACAAATAGTTAAGTAATGTAAATAATTATTTGCAATTCATAATTATCGTTACAAATACCAGCTGCAAATATCATTATCATTTGACCTTGAGTAGAAGAAGATATGTTTTTAGGTGATATCAAAGGTTGATTCCGCTCTATTACACACATACTCCTTGATCCAGAGCAGAGTGTAAGACTGGACCGCTGAAGCTTCCAAACTCACGATTTTCAGGCCTTCTCCAGTTCTCCTGTTAGGCTATTATACAGTATTAAAAGTAGCTATTTTTTTAAAAAATTCAAAAAAAAAAAAAGTAGCTCTTGTATAGAAAAGTAGAAAATGAAACATTTGATATTGAATGAATTCATTGATAATTACGAAATGCATACTTAAATAGAAATTATAACTCAAAGTCGTTCCTCAAGGATAAAATTACCAAATATTGGTTTACTGCTTTAGTAGTTAGCAAGTAAACCATATTTTGGGTTTTCTAAAAGCTCATTTATTTAAATAGGTTAGGCTTGACCACAATTTTGAGATTCTCTTAGCTTAATAACCGGCCTATATATATTGCAAATTAGGGGTGGTCTCGGGCCGGGCGGCCCGCCCCGGAACCGGCCCGGACCGGTATTGTTTGTACCCGGCCCGGCCCGGGAACCGGTCAGGGGACCGGTTCGGGCCGACCCAACCCAATAGCTAGGCGGTCCGGGCTCGGGCCCTCCAAATGATGAACCGGCCCGGCCGGGCCCGGTCCGGGCCTCAACGGCTATTTAAAAAAAAAAACAGGCTCCCTAGCCGTTGGGAATAATCCCAAACGGCTCTATAGCCGTTGGCGGGAGAGGAGGGGGGGGGGTCCGGGGGGTTTTGGGGGATACCAAAAAAAACCTATTTATACTCTTATTTTCTATACATTTTTCACATCATCTTCATACAATCCTACTCTCTAATTTTCTATTCTCTCATACTCAATCATCTCCATCTTCATCTTCTCCAAATCTCTCTCTCTCTCTCTCTCTCTCTCTCTCTCTCTATATATATATATATATATATATATATATATATATATATATATATATATATATATATATATATATATATATATATATATATATATATATATATATATATATATATATATATATATATATTATTTATATAATTATTATATCTACTTATATATTAATTATCTACTTATATACATATATTATATTACTAATATTTATTATCTACTTAATATATACTTATTATCTACTTATACATCTCCATCTTTTTAATATTTACTTTGATATCTACTTATTATCTATATTTATTTTAATTTACTTATATATATTAAAGTATTATATATAAGTGTATTACTCATCTTATAGTAATATACTTGTATATTATATACTATAAACATTATATTATATATTATTTATACAATTATCTACTTATATACATATATTATATTACTAATATTTATTATCTACTTAATATATACTTATTATCTAATTATACATCTCCATCTTTTTTATATTTACTTTGATATCTACTTATTATCTATATTTATTGTAACTTACTTATATATATTAAAGTATTATATATAAGTGTATTACTCATCTTATAGTAATATACTTGTATATTATACACTATAAACATTATATTATATATTAGTTATACAATTATCTACTTATATACATATATTATATTACTAATATTTATTATCTACTTAATATATTAGTTACACTTGAATTCATAGTAATTAAATTCATCGTATTAGTTAATTTTTACATTTCTCATTATCCTAATTTAGTTAATTAATACTTGTCTCATTTTTTCTATTAGTTAATTCATTGTTTTTTCTATTCATAGTAAATAAATTCATCGTATTGTTACATTTTTCATTTCTCTATTAGTTAATTTATTAATTGTTGCATTTATCATAAAAGTATAAAACTAGTTAATTGTTACATTTTTCATTAAAGCATAAAACTAGTTAATTCTTACATTTTTCATTAAAGTATAAAAGTAGTTAATTGTTACATTTTTCATTAAAGTATAAAACTAGTTAATTGTTACATTTTTCATTTCCCTATTATTTAATTTGTTAATTGTTTCATTTATCATAAAAGTAAAAAACTAGTTAATTGTTAATTGTTGCATTAAAGTTTAAAACTAGTTAATTTTATTAGTAAGTGGATTCTTGGAAATTTGCTATAATTTTATTAGTCGCATTTTATTATTATTATTGTACTCATATTAAAACATTTGATATAATATAACATTTGTTACATTTTAAAGATGGACCGTGGTAGACATTCCGTAGATATGGTAATCTCCAACGCAACCGAAGGAAGGAGATTGCGACAAGTCATCCTAGTTTACGCAAAGGCAAAGGGCGGGCCGGGTCTTCTTCTCAAAGTCGAGAAGATTTTGAAACGGGATACCAAAGGCGAGATGGGGATGCGATGTCCGACGAGCAACTACAACAACTATTGGCGCAAAATGATGGGCGCTTTTTCCAACAACAAAACATCCCGGAGTCCATTGATGAAGAGGAGCTCGAGGATGACGATGCGGAGGAGGACGAGGGGGGCGACGGGACTCACGGCACCCCGGATGATGAGCAAGAGTTGGAGGACGAGGGCGGTTCATCCCAAATTGGTATGAAATCTAAATCTCCTATTATAGAAAATAATTTTACAAAGAGGAAAGACAAATCAACCGATAAATGGTACGCAAGTTGCAATCATTGCAAGGAGTATAGCTTGGGAACTTCCGGCGGATACGGGAGCCTCAAAAGGCATCTTAAGTCCGCGCACTCTGTGGAGTATGCGAAAATAGACAAAGGCAAGGGGAAGCAAACTCAAATATCGAGGTTTGCAAATGACCAACCTTTTGGTAATTTCTCATACAATGATGCACAAAATTTGACTTGTATGGCTAACTTAATTGTTGAAGAAAATTTGCCTTATTTGTTTTCTGAAAGTCTTACTTTTAAAGATTAGGCACAAACTTGTTTAGATCCTCAATTTAGAGCTTATAGTCGCAAAACAGTTAAGAAAGAAATTATAAGGCTTTATTCAAAAAAAGAAATTATAAGGCTTTATCGTGTGGAAAAGGATAGATTACAAATTTTTTTTGCAAACTTTGATGGCCGTGTTACTATTTGTTCTGACATTTGGGAGGATACTTATCATAATTTACATTATTTGGGTTTGACTGCACATTTTATTGATAATGATTGGAATTTGCATAAACGTGTTCTTGCTTTTCGTGAATTTAATGATCGTCACACCGCTGAACATATTTATATTTTGATTGAACGTATTTTAACTGAGTATAATTTGATTGATAAAGTGTTTGCTATAGGTTTTGATAATGCTACTAATAATACTGCTGCTATACCTAGATTGCGTGAATTGTGTGGTTCTAATACTTTGATGGGTAGATTTTTTCATCAACGATGTGCATGCCATATTATAAATTTATGTGTGCAAGACGGTATAAAAGCGTTAGGAGATGCTATGGAGGTAGTCAAGGGGGAATTAGACGTATTTGGATCAATGGTCAACTTAAATTAAAATGGCAAAATTATTTGATTGAAAGAGGTGTGAAATATGTTGCTTTTCCTAAAGATTTGTCTATTCGGTGGAATAGTACTTATAAATTAATTAAAGTTCTTCTTAGATATAAAGAACATTTTCCTGTTTTTTTAAGACAATATGATAACTATATTTTAAACTCCGCTCACGTCGACACTTGTGAAAAAAATTGTAATGTTTTGATATATTTTAATAATGCAACTGATAGTTTTAGTCATGTTTATAAATCTACCTCAAACGAATTTATTCGTGAAGTTGTTAATCTCGCCGGTGCTTTTAATGAATTTAAGAATGCCGCTTACGTGAGTTATTTTTGTGGTTTTGCACATATTCCGCATATTTATGGTATTGCATTTATTCTCGATCCTCAGCTCGTTATAGACTTGGTAATTTGGAAGAATGTTTGAAGTTCTATTATAATGCTTTTTTTGGTCCATTTCCAATGTATGACGATAACGCCATATATCCGCAAGTTGAATACAACGAGGTTAGTAATTTATTTTATGCCTTATTTAATGAGTTTCATGCACAATATGCCAACGCGCCCCCTCCCCCTCCCCGACACACACATCTTCATCTAAAGGAAAATCACTTCTTAAATCTGCTTTTGGCAATCTTATGAAAAAAACTAAAACAACTCACACTACTGAACAAATCGCACTTAATGAGATTTCTTTGTATATAAATTATGAGGTAGAATTTGACGAAAATGAGGAGTTTGACGTTCTAAAGTTGTGGAAGTCAAAAGAAAGAATGTTCCCGATTTTGGCACGGATGGCTAAGCAAGTGCTATCAATGCCGGTTTCAACAATTGCCGTGGAACAAGAATTTAGTTCGGCCGACAACGTTCTAACGGCGTCTAGAACGAGTTTTAGCGCAGAGTCTCTTGAGACGCTTATATGCTACCACGATTGGTTGAAGGCCATACATTAGGGGTGGACCGGTTCCGGTTCGGGCCTGGGCCCGGCCGGTTCGCGGTTCTGTTTTGTTGGGCCCGAGCCCGAACCGGTAGCCACCGGTTCCGGTTCCGGCCGGGCCAGGCCGGGCCACCCGGTTTGTAATTTTTTTTTGGCTTCTCCTATTTAACCCCCAACCCACCCCCCTCACCCCCAAACCACCCCAAACCACCTCAAATGGCCCAAAATACCCAGCCCAACCCAAAAACTTAAAAAAAAATCAGAAAAAAATAAATAAATTCGGCCCGGACCGGGCCTGAATCGGCCGGGCCGGTTCACCAAATGGAGGGCCCGAGCCCGGAACCGAAGCCCACCGGGCCGGGTGGCCCGAACCGGGCACTAACCGGTTCACCGGGCCAGGCCGGGCCCGCACAGTAGTGGGCCGGTCTGGGCCGGTTGGCCCGGCCCGAGTCCATCCCTACCATACGTAGAACTCAATAAATTAGAATCACCCCCCTCCCAAGAGTCCAAGACTTTATGGATGAATCAACAACCGAGGGTGGCTCCTATGCCGGAGATTCCGATTGATTAGTATTTCACAATTTATTATAAAATGTATTTCATGTTTTAATTTTTCCCTCAATTCTCTATTGTAATTTGTAAACTTGTAGTTCATATTTCAAATAAATATATATCCTTTTTTTATATATGTAGCACTTCTCAAATTAATTAATTGGTTACAAACTTACAACTTACAACTTAGAATTAATTATATTAGTATTTATTAGAAAATGTATTTCATATTTAAGTTGTATTAGTAAGTTAAAAAAAATTACAAAGGCCCAACCCGACCTGGCAGGTGGCCCGGCCCGAACCGGCACCGGGCGAAGGACGGGCCGGTTCCGGGCCTCCCAATCCAGAACCAAAGGCCCAACTGGGTCTAGGCCCAGCCCAGGCCCGAGTCCAGGCCTGTTGCAAATTAGTTATTCGCATAATCCAACGCTAATAAAATTGCATATCAGATCAAATGGACTTTTCTGGAATAATCTTCTGATTTCCTAACAGACGCAAAATGATATCAATATGACAGTATATTTAAGAATCTTGACAAAAGCTATTACTGTATCCTTTTAAAGAAATGATATTATTTGTAATAGTCACGATTTGAAGGGAGGTAAATGCTATTAGAATTGAGAGTAAAATAGATAGAATAATATTACTTCGTATTATATTCACCAAAAGCCCTTCACACGGACCCCCCACATTGCATGGTGGACAGCTAAACTCATTGTAAACACGCCTAAATCATACAGTATATAACTTGCAATGCCAAGTAGCAAATGAAATTGAGAATACAGGACAGGTAAGAGGACTCGA
The DNA here is from genome assembly GCA_945859915.1 of Cuscuta epithymum. NCBI lineage: Eukaryota > Viridiplantae > Streptophyta > Magnoliopsida > Solanales > Convolvulaceae > Cuscuta > Cuscuta epithymum. The sequence continues at coordinate 1,468,676 of CAMAPF010000959.1, read as the reverse complement.
AATTAATAATATATTAAGAAAAAGAAACATGCAAACATGCACGATGTACACTAATTTTCGAAACGCTATAGTTGTGTTCTTTTCAGGAAGAGTTGTCCATCTATCTTCCTAATAATGCGACACGGTCCTTCTGTACGGCAAGTGCCAAGTTCATATCGAAGAGCTCACACCGAATCGGCATCTCCATTTCATAGAAAGGGTTCTTCAACACATAATCTGTGTACAATTCGTATATACATTTCAAGAGGGGTTCCATATGCAGCGTTCCAGGCTCACATACCACAAAAAATTTTGTCCCTAAAAAAAGGAAGAACAACCGTTTACTTCAATTTATTTTAATCTCACACCAGATTTACATTGAGTAATAATGAAATACACATAATATCAAACATAAATAGACCAAACCATATCAAACTAGACCAAACTTAAACAAAACAAACGAGATCAATTTCGACCACCAAAACATTCAAGTCCAAATGAACTCCTTATACGGAGCATATGGCAAGCACTTGGTGTTCTATAAATCTGCTAATCTTTGTCGAGTCAGTTAGTCACTAAACCAAAATTGGCTGACCATGTCTTTTATTAGAATCTGACCCAACCAAGACATGAGTAGACACTAGGCAATTGGTTTGAAAGTATGTAGCCTGCCAAGCGCTAAGTGTCTTTTTAAGACATTGATTTTGGCGCTTTCACATGATTCTGCATAATTTTCCTATTATGCTACAAATTATTGGTAACATTTCTTATGTCAGATGCATCTCTTTTGAGATATCATGAAATTCCAGAGTATTTTGTAGACGAGGTACTCTCAGCAAAGTAGCAGGTTTTTTATGGTTCACTTAACTAGGAAAGTATTTAATTTTCTTTCATAAATCGATCTCTTTTTGGGCTTATATACTCGGCATATTAGGATAAAGAGTCACCACCATCATAGCCTTTGGCCAAGTTCCTTCAGCCCTATGCAAATCTTCTAAACCACCCTTCTTGGCTCAAGTCAAATGCCTCACACTCCTAGAGTAGCTTATTCCATTAGTGTCAATTAACCTCCCTAGTAATCTTGACCAAATTTATGATGTTTGGTCATCAACATCACCTTAATCAAAACGTTCTTTGGGACTGGGAATCATGACTTGAAATTAAAAGGCTAATTAATTAACACTACTAATTGTGTAATTCATGCAAAAATGCGCTCCAGGTCAAAACCTTCTGAACCGGAAAAATGAGGTGAATATCATTAGACAGTGATGGTTTGTGATAGTCATGAGTCATGACCCAATGGGAAAATGGTTTTATAAAATTGGAAATTTTGAAAATATTATAATCCCAACTATTGCCGGTCCGCTAACAATAATCCCAACTACTGATTATTTTTGTATAATCCCAACTATATGGACCGTCCACCAATAATGGTCCATGATTAGATAACAAGTGAATTTCAAATAGAAATTGAGCGTAAAAAATAAAAATTGGGATTATTTATAGGGATTACTTGCTATATATCTCTTCTCATCCACTTTAGAAATTATAGGAATTTATTCATAGCCGGTCACGCCGGACCATTATAATTGATAATGGTCCCTAAAGTTGGGATTATTCTGAAATAATTGATAATTGGGATTATTATAAGCGGACCGCCAATAGTTGGGATTATTACTATCAATTTTTCCTATAAAATTTAACTTTGAAAGGCTAAACCCAAAAATGTGAAAGCTGTTGGACCTCTAATGAAGCATAAATATAACATTGTACATCGTTCTCTAAAGATTCCATTTCATAATGAGGGGTATAAGTGCAACACAGAAATAGATAAAATGTGAAAGCACATTGCTAAATTTGTTACTTAAAAAAAAGGAATGAAAGAGGAAATACCAGTTAGAGATTGGAAGCAGTGAAGATCAAAGGTGTCGGCTTGAAGGAGTTCAATGCCAGAGCAACCATTGATAGGAGAGAGTTGCTGAGAGATGGCATGCATTGAATGCCACAAACTTGCCAGCCTCAAACTATCATTGGTATCCATCCTTCCAGCTGAACCATAATCCTGCAGTTTTGACATCAATAATTAGGTTTTCCAAGAACAATTTATTCTAAATTAAAAATCCAGGCTAGAAAATTTAGGAAATAGTTGTAAATGTATTGACCTTGTAGAAAATAAGGCCTCCTGATTTGTTGATGATATAGAAGCTGTAGACAGCTGCCATTTCTGCTCAAAATTGAAATGTCTTTCTTCTTATAATGGGAGTTACTAATATAAAGATTACTAATACTACAATGCATATTTGTGCTTAAAGATTTATTTTAATGTTGAAATTAGGACCAGCTTAATTAAATTAATGGGAAAAAACCATGACTAGCGAAATAGAAGGGGGGATTACAGGTTCTTCACAATTCAGAAATCACCATGGCGAAGCAATTCATTAAAATAGAAGCATAGAGCCATAGACTAACTACAAATGGTTGAATTTAAATCAGTGTTGATCGAATGAAGTTAGCATCAAAGTGTCAAACCGATGAAATCTAATTTGAAGTGTAGAAGAAAGAATCTCACTAGAACTTTACTACACAACAACAACATCCAAGCCTTAGTCCCAAAAGAGTTTGGGGTCGGCTAACATGAATTGAAGCATGAAATCGGAGCCAGAATGATAAGAAAGATAAGCAAGATAAAAAGATAAGAAAGATAAAAAGATAGGTAAAAAAAGATAAGATAGAGATGAATATAAGATAAAGATAAGAACTTTACTATGGTGAAAATTAATTACAACCAAGCTTGTCAATGGCGCGCAAATGGCTTCTGCGCCATAAAATGGGCCGTGGCACTGGGTATACACATGGCGACGCCATTGTCTCGCCATCGCCATGGCGATGCGTAGGCTTTTTTAACACATCAGCGGGTATTTGGTCTGGGATTTTGGGGCTGTTGGGCCTGCTGAATCTAGACGCTACCTCTGTTCTAAAAATCGCTCTAGACGCCCGACTAGTCCCCGCCTAGGCGCAAGGCGGTGGCCGGGCGCCCTGATTTTTGCCTAGGCGCTCCGACTAATTGGTTTGACGCCTAGGTGAATTAGTCTGCCGCCTAAGGCACCTAATTGCCCGCCCAAAGCGCCTAATCTTCACCTAGGGCGTCTAGATTCGTCAAACAATTTTTTATTTTTAATTTTCTTTTTGTAAGAGATACATGTGCCTTTAAGTTTAATCACGCTTATGAAGAAAGATACTTATAAAATAAGATAAAACTATATATGTTTGTATATATACTTAAATTTTATTACTCCGTATTATTTAATATTTATAACATAATGTAATTAAGTGATTAGTTATCATACATTATTTCATGTGACAATTCTATCATTCATGCATGTTAATGTGTGTATATATTTTTCGTACACACACAATATTACGGTTTTACTATGTATTATTTATTATATATATGCAAAAATATTGATAAAAATATAATTTATGTGTCTCTGACTAGTCCACGCCTAGGCGCCTGCCTAGCTGCCTAGGCGTTAGGCGCTGGGCTGGCGCCCGACTAGCGCCTAGCACCTTTTAGAACATTGATGCTAACCTTAATAAAACTTAATATTTTAACCCATTATACCAATAACAACCCTAACAAAAGTAAATAAACACACAAAGCCTGCGGACACTAGAAGTTAAACCTGCGAGTCTGCGACAAAAAAGATGAGCGCCAAAAACACAAAGCATGTATTTTTCTTCTATATCTAGTTGGGGATTATTTGGTATGCAAGACATCTTCACTTGGGCATTCTTTCATTAAATATGTATGAAAAAGTTTGAGTAATTTGTTGATGCCTTCTCAGTTATTATCCAGCTAAAACAACAAATGTCAATTTTTACAAAATTTTCAAAGTGCGCGTATCAGGTACATAACCAGCCTGGATTTTGCACCATTGGCTGTGTCATGTGGAATTGACGTGGAACATGCATTTGTGATGCACTGTGAGTGTAGGAAGTGAAGTGGTTTACGGTTTGCACTTTGCAATTGTACTATCTGCAGTATAATACTATCTTGGAACATAGTTGTTTGAGTTGGACATGCATATTAAGAACTTCACATAGATTCAGACCAAGATGATGAGGAGTGCAATGATTGATGATGATCATGCCATGAACATCAAACAAAAACAAGCTAACAAGCCTAAATCCCAACATATTTTGTTTCCCTTTTCACATGTTTTGGTTAGAATGTTGTTATTCAACTTTTTTAGCATGTTTTGGTGGTTGGGTTGATGAATTATAGTGTCTATCATTCGTTTTGAAGTTTTTTTTTGTCACGTGGCGACACCATATTTGCGCCATCGCCATGGGAAATGGCTTGTGCGCCATGGATGTCGTCATGCACCATGACAACTATGGTTACATCTAAATATATTTTTTATCATATACCCCCTCCGTCCCGCAAAGAAGTTCCCGGTTTGACCTACACACATATTAAGGAAATAAACTTACCAGGGGGTAAATTTTACTGTTTCGACACTGTTTTGCACTGTTTTGATGTAGGATAACTTTCCATTTAGGGAAAGGGGAACTTCTTTTGGGGACTGCTAAAAAGGAAAGCGGGAACTTCTTTACGGGACGGAGGGAGTAATATATATAGACAGAGTATGCTGGCACATAGCACAAGCTTAGCGGTCCTTTTAATCTTATGCATCAAGAACTGAAATGCAAATATGGGTAAAATAAATTCTGAAATTAAAGTTGATCCTTTTATAACTTGAAATTGTTAATGAAAATAGTAAACAAATATATTACACATTACTTTTGATAGTGTTTCTTTTAAAACATAATTTCCATATACCTTAATTTTGATGAAACAATTGTTTTGTTTGTAGAATGAAATGACTCACAAGGTTAGCAATAATACTAAAACTCAACACACACTATATAAGAAGTAGAATATGTTGAAATAATTTGGTATTATCAGATAGGCTCATCAAAATTAAGGGGGCTGTAGGTTTCTTGGTTCATTGACTCCTCAAGTTACAACGGACATAGTGAGTATGATCTAAGGTAGTGTAGGGAGGGTTTGTAATGTTTGATGAAAAAATGTTATTGTATAATAATAAAAAGTGAAAAAAAATGTAAAGCAAAAGTTGAACTTGTCATTTACATGCTTTCAGCTTTTAGCTTTTAAGTGTTTAATTTAAGTAGAAATTGCCATTTGGAAATTGAAAACACTATTTTCAACTTTTTTTAAACCAAAAGTTGAAAAGCACTTTTTTAGTTTTTTGAAACAGAACTATAATAAAGATAATTTGGGTTGAATTGAATTGGCTGGACTTGTTAAAATTACTGGCAATAAAATTGGCATTATTTGGTGGATATGCTAAAAGTGGAGCGGAAATGAATGAATTGACTACATTTGTTGAATTTGTGGAGCATAAAACATTAACATTCAAAGTATATCTAATTAAAAATAAAGAAACGAATTTAGGATTAAATATTATTACTCATTTGTCATATACTCATATCAATAAAAAGAAACAAATATCTTATTTCGAAGTTAGTATTGAGATTGTTATAGTTTTAAAAAATTAGGAAATAGAATTCCACCTGTAGAGACCAGTCGAATCAAAAAGAAAACCAGTAAAATTTAAAAAAAAAAAACTCAAAAAGAAAGAAAAATGAAACCAGTAAAAACTAGATACACAATTCAGTAAAATATATATCCAGTTAACCTATATACACAATTCAGAAAAAAACTATATACAGAATTCAGTAAAAACTATATACACAACTCAGTAAAAACTATATACACAATTCAGTAAAACTATATACCAGTAAAAATATAACTCTAAACAAAAAATTCAGAACTATATACACACAAAAATCAGAACTAAACTATATACAAAAGTGATGAGTTTGTGCTCAAAACTATACATTTTATTATCCATCATTTCACACTAAACTAGTAAACATCGATATTCATCCTCCCATCTCATAACCTCTCTGATTCCCGTAACAAGGGGTGTTATTTAAAGAATATTTCCGTAACAAGAAAATTTGGGGATAAATACAAATATTATGCTCCAAAAATGTAGAATTACATTTAGACCTAATCTTAAGAAAGGCTTTCAGGAATAGAAAACATACCAGTGATGAAGAAATCGTTGAGATGGAACTGCTCGAAGTATATGGAGCACCGATTCACACTATAACCCGTGAGGAGATTTTCTGCAAAAAACAATCCCAACCTGTAGGTACTTGGATAATCGTAGCAGCGGATGAAATTGACGAAAATAGAAGAGAACGATCCGTGAACAGAGATGGGAGAAGGGTTCGACCGGCCTGGATATTTCGTGAGCGGAGACGCGCAAAGAAGATGAGGGGAGAACGGTGAAAGCTGGGTACGGAAGATTAGAAGAACAGCGATTGACTAACGAAAGGCCATTAGTAGAGGTTTTTTACGCTTTAAAACAGCGCTAAGAAGAACAGTAGCGTGTTTTTAAACGGAAAAAGGCCATTGACTAACGAAAATTTTATACTCCGAATTTCATACGGAATATAATATATGCGAGAGCTCTTCTCATCAGGCCGGCCTGACGGGCTGCCCCGTCCGGTCGAGCCCGTTTGGGCACCTTCCCGGTGGAATTTTTTGATGAAATTTTTTGAGCATGTTCCTCATCAAGTCTAGTTTGTCCATACCAAATTTCAGATCAAAATTCGATCGGGAAGGTCGTCAAATGATTTTTGCAAGTTAACTGGTCCGGAATATACATAGATTTGACGACCTTCTCGATGGAATATACATATTCCGGACCAGTTAACTTGCAAAAATCATTTGACGACCTTCCCGATCTAATTTTGAGCTGAAATTTGGTATGGACAAACTAGACTTGATGAGGAACATGCTCAAAAAATTTCATCAAAAAATTCCACCGGGAAGGTGCCCAAACGGGCTCGGCCGGACGGGGCAGCCCGTCAGGCCGGCCTGACATGATGATTTCTCTAATATATACTCCCTCCGTCCCAGGGAGAAGTTCCCGGGTTGACTTTCACACATATTTAGGAAATAAAGTTATTGAGGGGTAAACTTTACTGTTTGGCACTGTTTCGACACTGTTTGGCACTGTTTCGACACTGTTTGGCACTGTTTGACACTGTTTTGATGTAGGATAACTTTCCATTTAGGGAAATGGGAACTTTTTGTTGGGACTACCAAAAAGGGAAAGTGGGAACTTCTCCCTGGGACGGAGGGAGTAATAAATAATACTTGATTATTACTTGTACTAGCAAGAATGATCAGGTCCGAACGTTCGGACAGGAGCCTCTGTCCGAGCATGGACGTTTGGACCACTTCCCAGTGGTATTTTTTTATGAAATTTTTTGAGCATGTTCCTCATCAATTCTAGTTTGTTCATACCAAATTTCAGCTCAAAATTCGATCGGGAAGACATTCAAATCATTTTTTGAAGTTGACTGCGTTTTTATATGTATATTTTGACGCAATCAACTTCAAAAAATGATTTGAATGCTTTCCCTATCGCATTTTGATCTGAAATTTGGTATGTACAAACTAGATTTGATTAGGAACATGCTCAAAAAATTTCATGAAAAAATTCCACCAGGAAGTGGTCCAAACGTCCATGTTCGGACGGTGCTCGACGGGGAATGTTCGGACCTGAACATTCCTCCTTGTACTAGTAAACAAGTAACTGAAGTAAGTTTTTCTTATCATAAAGAAAGTGACTGATACTTGAGTATTAAATAATTAGAACTATGGCAAGTAACAAAATGATAAAAAGTCTTCTCTCAACTATCAGCTCTCGAATCAGACTCAGTTATAATGGACATAATTTAGCCAAAGACGATCAAAATATACTTCCATCATGAATCCAAACTCCAGGGTCTGACAAAAGTAAAATAAAAACACAACCAACAAACAATACCAGCACAAAAAACTAAAAGAAAGACAAAACTAGTAGAGGTAAGTTGATTCCCTAGAATTACGGGAAGCTTGATCTTTCCTTCTTGGAGAGAAGACTTTCTAGAATCTCAGGCGGACTTTGAAGTGTCATCTTCCAAACCCTAGTCACGCGGCCACTCCGAGGCGGCGATTCAGGATGGGGACGTACCATGTCTTTGCGACTAACCTCAAACCAGGAACCATGTTTGACCAGCCAGCCACTTAACTCAAACATTTCAATTACCTACACATCAAATAACATAGATAAACGTCGATCCCACAAAATCGACCACGTTTCATTTCGAGTGAGAGATGTCGATCTCCATGATTCTTCCTTACCAACTCCAACCGGTACAAAACAGCCACCGAGCAACGAACGTAACATAACGTCGGCCGGAGGAAACTAAAGCCGAAACGAAAGTCGCTAAGGAGAAGGAGAGAGTTGCGGCGCTAGGGCTGATAACCGCAAGTCATGATAGATGAATCATCATAAGTTAGAAATTATTTTTAGAATATTTCAAAAGGAAAATATTTGGTATCCTCTCCGTCCCGTTAATTATGAGACAAAAGGGGTGACACAAAAATCAATAAAAAGTGATTTATGTGATTATCCGATTGACATTAAATTTAATAAAGTAATAATCAAGTAAGAATCATTTCGAACCACACACATTAATTTGAAACGCGACAATTTTAGTGGGAAGCACTGAAAAAATAAAATGCGACAATCTTAGCGGGACTGGGGAGTATTATAGAATTAGTGAAAGTAAAGATTATTGAGTAGATAAATTAATTTATTGGCTTTGGTTTGAGAATAGTGTAACAACGTAACAAATACTCTCCCCTTCTCATTTAAAAGTTCATGTCCATTATTCTCCGATTAACGTGAATTGTTCTTAATCTTTTACTTTATATATTCATTTTTTTTTATCAAATTTAACTTTCTTGATCGAATATAATAAAATTTTTACTAAAAATAATCTTATTAATAACATGGATTAGTTAACTCGGTCAGTCAAAACAATAAATAGCGTGGAAAATTTAAGTGGGAGATTAGGAGATAGAGTACTTAAAAATGAGAAGTGCTACAAATCTAAGGGAAAATGAAAGGTAATAATACAACCTTTTAGCGGTCTTCTTACAATAGTCCCACATTTTCATTATTCATGAATAATCTAACATTTGGACCCTATCTTCATTCACCGGTTCAATGGTTCCTAACCGATTGATAACCTGTTATTCCAAGTTATTTTCTAATCTTTGCAAATCATTATACCATAAATCTCACTTCAGAAAGATAATATTTTGCAAAGATGAGAAAATAATTTGGAATAACAAGTCATTAACTGGTCCAGGAACGATAAGAAAACGGTTAAACAGTTGGATTATTAGTTTTTATTTTACAGCGGAAAATCCGGATGAGATCATGGGACGTTATGGGATGTGGCTATGTGGCTCACTGGCATTATCAGAACCTCCACTGGCTCATGTTGATCTGAACTTTCAACTCCCTAGCCAGAATCCATGGCAAAAACGTTTATTTCATCGCAGTCGTTTCTTGGTACACCTTTTCCGTCCTCCCCCCACCATGGAAGCTTTCCGCATAGTCGACTTCTCTCCACCCGAGTGAAACTCAGCTTCCATGAGCTCTCGCCTATTCAAGCCCTCCACTCTTCTGTCGATTTTGGAGCTATTTTTACTCGAGCTGAGAGCTTTCTGTATACAATTGCTGATGCCGCCGTTGCTACTGACGCTGCCATAGGCGGCTCTGCTTCTGATGCTTCAGCTGCAGTTCCTCAGAAAAATAACGGTTGGTTCGGATTCGTTTCGGATTCCATGGAGTTTGTGCTGAAGGTAACTTATCAATTTAAATGAATACAATTTTTTTTAATTAGCAATTGCAATACCTTTATAGCCTATGATTAATTACAATCAGAATTTGCATTTGATTTTGCTGTCCATGAATTGAAACTGAGGAAAGACCATGTAACTGTTAAGTCTGTTTTATGCCAATACAACAACATCCAAGACGTTTTGAGGTCAGCTAACATGAATAGACATAGGACCTAAAATGATAAGATAAAAAGGATATAATAAAGATAAGATAGAGTAAAGAGGATTAAAAAAACATAGTAAAGGATAAGAAAAGATAAAATGATAAAGATAAATAAGATTAAGGATAAATAAGAAGAAAATAGATCAATCCTCTTATCCTCCACACAAATAATCTCTCTGTTTTATGCTTATCCCATTTTAAATTTTATTATGTCTGTCCATCCCAGACTCCCAGTTTGAGTCTGAGATATTGCTTCTGCTACTATACTAGTTATGGAACAATAATTCACCAATAGTACCATTTGCGGTTCAACAAATTTGGGGACACATATAAGTATATAACTAGGCAAGGCTCAGAATCTTAATCCAAGAATGGAAATTGATGCGGTATTTCAGAAACATTATCTAGCCTGCATAAATTGATACGGTATTTCAGAAATAAGTAAATTTAATTTGCATATAAATGAGACTTGAGAGTTTCACATTAAGAGCTACTCGTCTTCATGGCAAACCTTGAAATAGTTAGTCAGCTACTAGCAAATCAAGCTGAGTTGTGTTGAGAAATCCAACAGTCTCAAGATGTGTATTAAGTACTAAATGCTCTCTCTCTCTCAATCTTATGTGCCTAAACAAGAGTTGATATCACTGAAAATGTGACAGAATGATGATACACTTGCGTTACTCTTATTAGGTACTAAAGAACGGACTTGAAGCTGTACATGTTCCATATTCTTATGGATTTGCCATTATATTGCTTACGGTTATTGTAAAAGCTGCTACACTTCCATTGACAAAGAAACAGGTGTGCTTTCTCTGTTCATGGTATTTAGTTCAAATTTCACCTTGAAGGTGATGTATTTTAAGGAACATCTACTTTTCTCGTCCACAATTCAACATATAGTCCTAGACTGTTTTTTTAATATTAGTGTCAAGTGAAGGTCTGCACTAACTTTAGAATAATTCATTCAATTATGTTTGTCGTCTGTGAAAGGTTGAATCAACTCTGGAAATGCAAAATCTCCAACCAAAAATCAAAGCAATCCAACAAAGATATGCTGGGAACAAGGTGACAAAATTTTCAGTCTCTAACTCTCCATTTATATTTCTAAAAAGTATAATCAGTATATAGGTTTGTCCTCTTGTAATTTTATTTTCCTTGGAGATGAGTGGTATAATTGAAAATCTTCTAGCATGCCTGTGTGATATTCGGTGTTCTCATAGCTGATATATACATTTAGATTACATATATACATATAAGTCCCAAATGTGGTGGCGTTATCGTAATTATGAAGAAATTTTAATAGAAACATGCTGATAAAAGTTTGTCGGTATATAGAATAATTGCAATGTACAATTTTAAAGTGCATCTGCATGTGAAAATAAATTATACATAGTATTTATTTATGCAATTGTGATAAAAAAATAAACACGCGTGACTGGTTCCAATAAAAAGTAGTCTTCCCGTTAAAAGTATTCTTCACTTTGAGCATATGAGGTTCACTATTGTAGCGATATGTTTTCCACTTTTCCGTCATCACTTTTGATCATTTATGGTACATTATTGCACCTATGAAGTCCACCTTTTGCAATGAAGAAAAACTTTGATTTATTTACAAAAATGTCAACGCGTTTTTCATCTACTTAAATGCATTTTTGACATAGTTAGAGTCATTAGATCTTAAATTCGATGCACCAGATTCATTTTTACTTTTCTTGGGAATTGAATTTTTTATTTGATCCCAAATCTGGATGCACATTTATACATACACAATGCACTATGGAGAATAAAAATTGCAAATAAACTTTCAAATATTTACAATTTTGATACCACATTTTTAATGTCAAATTGATCTCATTCATTCATTTTTAAGGAATGAAAGACCTGGATTTGTTCTCATTTTTCATGGGAAGACTACTTTTCATTTGAACCTAACTTTACACAAACACACTAGAGGCAACTTCATAAGGTGATATATTGAAGGCTGAATTATGAAACTGCGGTAGTGTACTAGTGTCATGTCTTTTATTTAAAGTTGCAGGAACTAACGTATATATTAGTTTCTCTTTAGGAAAGAGTACAACTTGAGACAGCACGCTTGTATCGTCAGGCAGGTGTTAATCCTTTGGCAGGTAAACTTCAACATGGATAGTTTATTTTCTTCTTCCTTAGGATCTACTATTCTACTCTACAGTAATTTTGTTTTAACCTACCCTCTCCTACTAGTTGTATGCATTTTATCATGGTGATGATTTATTTATAAAATTAAGTAACAGGTTGCTTACCAACATTGGCTACAATACCAGTATGGATAGGATTGTATCAAGCTTTATCAAATGTGGCAAACGAGGTACAACAGGAATATCATACAGAGAAAAATATATTTACTACTGCTAGTAGCTTCTAGAGACACTCGCATTTATTTATCATGTACTATTCAATGATGTAATTGTAATATTTTTTACCTAAAAAGGGACTGCTTACGGAAGGTTTCTTGTGGATTCCTTCATTGGGAGGCCCAACCACTATAGCTGCTCGACAGAGTGGAGCTGCAATTTCTTGGCTCTTCCCATTTGTGGTAATAATAATGCTACATAATAGCTTTGGATGCCAAACAGATATGCTAATAATCATACTCCCTTAGTCCACGACTGAACACCCCTGTTACTATGTAAGAGGCTCAAAACTGCCATCTACCAGATAGTCGGATACCCTAAACATCCTTCCGAATAGAACTTGAAATAGCAAATAATTAAGCATTTAGTGTTGAAGTCAGAAGTGTACCCATCTAGTTTATTCTTCAACTTGTATCATGCATGCTATGCTACATGGGTGAATGCAACTTTTATCCTCACACCATGATGATTTATTATAAGATTTATATACTCCCTCCGCCCCCTATCTTTGTCCCATTTTACCTTTTTCGCCCGTTCCACTAAGTTTGTCTCATACCATATTTGGTAATATTTGGATGGTTGCAATTTATTCTTACTTTATTCACACTTTATCGATTTAATATCAATCACACAATTCCATTTTCTTAATACCCACACGGCCACACCACTCCCTCTTGTCCCAATGTTAGGGGGACGGAGGTAGTATCTCTTTAAAAATATCAATTTTCAAGACATTTATTCTCTTAACTATGCAAATTTTCACCCAATGTGCACACTCTTCGAGGACATAAGAAAATAATTTGAAGGGTGTGACTTGTGAAATTGTGTGAAATATGAGCCACATCTGAATCCTCTTTTGTTAAACTACTAATATGTAAACATCCATCAATCAGGATGGGCATCCACCTCTAGGCTGGCAAGACACTGCAGCTTACCTTGTATTACCTATTCTCTTGGTGGTCTCTCAGTATGTATCAATGGAAGTAATGAAGCCTCCCCAAGTAAGGAAATGGTTTAATCTTATATTTCCTTTGTGCCCGCTTCCATTCTTTTGTCTAGTTATCTGAAACTCTTTATCTGCTTTTGGTAGACAGATGATCCCACTCAAAAGAACACACTTGTTGTCTTGAAGTTTCTTCCTCTCATGATTGGTTACTTTTCTCTGTCTGTCCCATCTGGTTTAACAATTTATTGGTAATCTCTTAAGACCTGGATTTATGTACTGTACTCATTATGCATTTTGTTCGTCGAGTAACATAATGGCATTCGTTGGTACTTGTACTAATTCATCCATGAATATTTATGATGGATACTCAATTACTCATTAAGTCATTATATGGCAAACTATCAAGATGGGAAATATTTGAAGGCGTAGAAATCTTATTGTTATTATGGAACTATATTTCATTTAATGTATCTGCGGGTACTCTATAGTGAACGCTACAAGTATGATTTGATTTATGGAAAAACTGTGTAGTTATCTTTGCTTTCACGAATCAGTCTTCTTTCATTATGCCTCTGAAAAGAAGGTAAAAGCTGATAATTTTCTCTTCAATTTATCAACTCAGTAATTCCATAAAGTTAGAATGTAGTATTATACATTTATACTCGCATAATCTCTTGGCAGAGCATTTTGGAACATTTGTACAACTCTTCATACAGAAATATGTGACATAGAGAAACATGTAGCCTAACTTCTTTCTCACATATGGTTTTGATATTTCATTTTTGTAACTGTTGATTTTTTTTTATGATGTAACTGTTGAAACTTGAACCTCCAGACATATTTATTATAGCATGTCAGTGCATAGTTTGTAATAATTTGATTTCTTATTAAATTTATGTGTTGCCTCTTAACTCTAGGTTCACAAATAATGTGTTGAGCACTGCACAACAAGTGTGGTTGCGCAAATTAGGTGGTGCGAAGCCTGTTGTTGCTGAAAATACAAGCGGCATAATAAGTGCTGGAAGAGCAAAAAGAATGTCTTATCAACCGGTGCAGACTGGGGATAGGTAGGTTAGTATTATTAGTGTATTACAAATTACGTAGACTCTTCGTTATTTATCTTGCTCAAAACTGTGACAGATATAGGCAGCTGGAGGAAGATGAGAAGAAAAAGTCGAACAGGGGACCAACGACAGAGCAGGGAAGAATATCAGCTTTGGCCTCAGATTCAGAGAATGAATTGGTGGAAACTGATTCGGAGGTACATTTTAACTTTTTATGAGTGTGGAGTAGCCACTTTAGATTCAGGATTAGCACTTCTGTAGTTCTGTACTATGCACTATTTCATTATTCCCCGGTTTTTAGAGAATAAGTGGATACATGATTAAACCTAAATTTACAAATGCATGATTCAAGCAAGTCGCATGCTGCAAAGTGTGTTGCATCACAACAATGTTGTTGCCTGGTAGAACAAATGTATTTCTGCCAATGATATGGAGAGTGCATTGTTTGACAAGCCTGCTCAAGACTGTAGGGCTTGATTAAATTTTTACTAACTTTCCTATCTCCAAACTGGATGAGAAAAAACAGGAAATATGATGATTTTTGGAGAAGAATATTGAATTTGCCAATGCACTTTGCCACTTGGGAGTCTTATGATGTGTTTCTGTTACTCCTCAGTTATTAATTTTTTTGCTCCAATAGGGTTTTCTGGGAGTTTTTTTTTAAAGTATGGGTAATAAATAGTAGGAGAGATATTGTGAAGAAGAAGAAGAAGAAAAGTAAGAAAGAGATTAAAAAGAATGGGTATTTATGTAGCTTAGGGTTAAAAATTGCCAAATTAGAAAATAGAACAAATAATAGAACTTTCCAAAAAGGAATAAGAGCAAACAATAAAAACAAATGGGGTAATAGATCATGGCAGCAAACTATATTTAAGTCTTAGTTTCAGTTATCTGCGGTGGCCAATATTTCTGTCATGGTTTTGTAAGTAGTAATATTTCATCTCAAATCTATATTCTTTAATGTGAGAAAGTGGAGACCTTCCTTTTACCAAATTAAGGAATGTGAAACTATTTATCTACGTAAAATTGTAAAAACAAAAAAGGAAAGAGTGAAGAGGAGGGAAGAAATGGAGGTGGTTAACAAATATTTGTTTGGTTCAAGTGTTCAATGAAGGAATGTGGTGGGATGATTAATTTTTGAAAATATGTAAAAAAAATAATGTATTTGATTTTAATACAATTTTTGTTGTAAGAGCGCTGTTTGGGAATTAGGAAAAACAGGGATGGGTGATGGGTCCCAGGGCGAGGGGAGTTATGGGGAGTTTGTAGGATTTTATCTCCCAGGCTCCATCTCCCCCAATCAAACACAGTCCCATAAGGCATTAACTCTTTCTTCCCTCCCTCCTCCAAAACCCTCCAACCAAACAAGGGCTAAATAAAGGGTATTCCTATTAATGTGTTCACACGCAATCTTGAATTCTTCATTGAGATTAGGATGATCATGATCTTGAAGCACATTAAGAAAATTGGCTTGATGGAACACCAACATCAAGAGTGAGCTTATGTATGATGAATCATGATTCATGGCAATGAGATCAGCAGTGAATTGGCAGTCAAACTCCTGCAACCTTTTTTAGACACTAGAGCGCTTGAATTTCTTTTTATTTTGACTTTTTAACCCAAATTTTGGTTGAATAGTACATTCGACGCCCATACTTGTTCAATTTTATCTCCCTCAACTTAGATTGAATTAACATCTCAGTATCTCACTGCAGAAAATGGAGGTTCTTGAAGAGGCATACACTTCTTCTGGCAACGGCAAAAAAAATCCAGACTACACTGGGGTGCCAAGGAGGAGTAAACGATCTAAGCGAAAGCGTGCGGTATGAAAATGATAGCCATTTTGAAGTCAGTTTAACTATCATCATCATCATCATCATTTTCATTTACCCCAGTGCCGCAAAGGCTCCCACCTACGGTGGGGTAAGGGGGGGTCAGATGTAAAATTGTTGTAATATAGATTCTTAGCTATAGATGCCATTTCCACATCCACCATTAGTTTGTGGTATATAACTACCACTCACCGCATTTGTTTGTAGGACATTGCTTACTCCACCTATTTAAGTGTTTTTCTACTCCTCCAAGGGAAGTTCTTAAAACATTCTATTATAGTCTCTCTTCAAACTTGTTTTATTCCTTCTGGGTGTTGTTGAGTCAGAGGTACAAAATCATGTATTTCAAATATGTGTTTACAATGTCTGAAGTAGGAATTTGTATCCAGGTTTGCTAAGAGGACTTTTTTGTAAGAAATATTTATATAGTTGTCTTAATTATATAATTTTCTACTTATTGCTTGGGTTTCAAACCTTCATGTTGTTGTGGTGATGGCTTTTGGTGTCCCTTTGGGTTCTTATTAATATTTATCTCTTTAGCTGATAAAAGATTGTTCAATCATCAGTCTTTTTTTTGCTATTCATAAGAGCAGCCCTAAGGCTGTTGTCTATGATACCGTGATACTCTGGAAAAATAATTGCAATATATCAGCAATGTTAACTTTTGAAAATGTGAGACTCAATTTACGTCCATCCTCCCGGATGGGGTGTCAACTATGGATGGACTCGGTTCGGGTCGGGCCCGGGCCGGGCCTCCGGTCCTGGATTGGAGGGCCCGGAACCGGCCCGTGTAAGTGTGTAACCCCCGGATCCGGGTCGGGCTGGGCCTCATGTTTTTTTTTTTGCCTTTTCCTAATTAACCTCCCCCCCTCACACCCAAACCACCCCAAACCACCTCAAATGGCCCAAAATACCCAGCCCAATCCAAAAACTTTTTAAAAAAAATAAATTAAAATGGCCCGGATCGGGCCCGAATCGGCCGGGCCGGTTCACGTTTTGAGGGGCCCGAGCCCGGACCGGAACCACCTCGGGTCGGGCCTACCCGGACCGGTCCCTGACCGGGCCATCGGGCCGGTTCCGGGTCGGGCCACCCGGCCCGAGTCTACCCATAGTGTCAACTGTGTCATCTTTTTTTATGGACAAGGTACACGAAATTATCTTTTCCCGATGTGAAGTTATTCAAGCCAAAGCATATTTAGGATGTTTTCTGTTGGACTGTTTTCAGTCTCAGACCAGACCAGACTTCCATAGTTATAAAATATACAGAGATTATTCCAGTTCAGACCAGACCAGATCAGACCAGCAAATTTCAGTCCAAAAGAAAACATCCTTACCCCGAGGCCACAAATTCCCACAATAGATCATATGACACATCACAACCACATAAGGGAGTCACATGTGTTTCCATAATTTTTTTTTTTTGCATTTAACCTTGTCACTTTTATGTAAAGGTTACTATTAGAGTTAACTTATTAACTCTATTAGATTAATTGTATATAAGTAACATTTGAATTCATAGTTGATTTATATGTAGTCTTAAGACTCTGTGCTACTCACTCCAACTAGGGGTGGACTGGGACAAGACCGGTCTTCAGGTCGGGACTGCACGAGAGTTAAGCGTGCTTGCACGAGAGTAGTCTTGGGAAGGTGACATCATGAGAAGTTTCTCAGTGTGCGCACGAGTGAGGACAAAATGTGCATAAAAGGCTCGTGCTGGTTTGTGAAGACAGTACTAGAGGCCTGCATGCGGTCATAAGTAACTATTGGGTTGAATAACTCAGTGAAGTCTATCTGAAAGAGGGTGAGACAAGATGTAGGAGGATTACACCACCTCTAAACCATGATATGTCTTGTGTTCCTTTTATTTTTAGTTCCAACACTATTATATTCATACTCATCCTAAACACCGATCTTAAATACACCTCTCAAAAGCTTTTACCTTGAATTTCTTATTCATTCCTATCATAAGAATATCAACAATCTGCTCATCTGGCATGTTAATATTTATCTCATTCATCTAAGTATTCATCCACGGATTATCTTGATCTTGCACAACATTGACTAGCCGCCTACTGCTAAGTCACTAGCAATATGCTGGTAACTAGACAGCAAGTAGCCTTCTACTCACTATTCGAAGTTCTTAAACACTACATTAAAACTTTGATTGTTGCCTAACCCATCTAATTACCACACTACAAGGGTCATAACTTTGTTACTATAAGTGTCACACTATACGAGGGTCAAGAGTTTTGCTGACAGTTCAAAGGTCTCCGAAAAGATCTTGAACTCACTTTATTAAAGGAAAAACTGTGAAAAGATGAAAAAGATTTAAAAGTCTATTCACCTCCCCCTCTAGACTTTTACCTCGGCAGGGACCATCAAAACTTTTTGACGTTGGCCCTTATCGGTCGGAATTATCCTAATCCATAACAACTTATACCGTCCATATTCTCCTCCACCCAATTGTTAGTACCTTTACCTCTGTCCCAAGTCCATTGACAACCACCAAATGGAAAAACTCGTAAACCATTTGTCTCTACTGCCTCCCAGGAATCTCTTAAACGCCGAAGAGGATGAGGGATCCTTACCTTCAACTCGGACTCATAAAGTATATCGTTGAAATCACCAATGACCATCCAACGTAAATTACTTCTACCTGCAAGATTATGAAGCATAGCCCATGCCGCTCTACGTCGATTTGTCTCAGGAAAACCATAAAAACATGTCAAACAACAACCTTATTCATTTACGATCAAACAAACATTGCAGCCAATGAAATTGGTCTGACAATCCAGAACTTTCAACTCTGTTTCGTCATTCCATCCCAAAGCTAGTCCACCGCTGAGTCCTATACTGTCACAGTTGCAGCTATTCTGGTACCCTGGCATTCTGAGCGCCTCTCTGACCCCGTTGTCATATTGCCTTTGTCTCCATAAGAAAGATGATGGAGGAACGGTGCGCCTGGATAAGATCTGCTAGGCCTTGCTGCGTACTCGGGTTTTCCAATCCCCTACAATTCCAACTAACCACACTCATAACTCACCAAATCAATAGGATCAAACGAAGACAACCGCTGGACAAATGGACGCCATTGCCAAAAAAACACCGCTGGGAAAATCCTAGAAACGGCCGCCTTTAGCTAATGACCACATCATGAAACTAGCTTGTAATTAGTGAAGCACTCGTAAAAGAGAAAATCAGAAAGGATCAATCAAAGCTCCTAGCGAAGCTACTATATGCAACCGCCAAACTCGATTCCTAGAAGAAACTCACACTGTTGTCTTCAAATAAAATGGTTCAATGTTTAGCACTTCTGCATGGCAACAGCCAACGAGAATCAATTGGTCCAACCCTTGGCAGCGTGGTGGCATGGGATGGTGATGATCACCGATCGAGGCGAAATTTTTAATAAAACTTTTGAGATTATTAGATATTAATTTCTTTATTTAACCCTAACTACAACGGAAGTTTCTTTTTGGTTAATTATAAGGAAAGATTAAGAAAAAGGTTGTTGATTATCTCAACAAAAAGCATGATGATAAAGACGAATTTGTCAAAAACATGAAAAATGTGGCTGCTGGGATTCGAGCCCAGGTCTCCACGGCCACAACGTGGAATTCTTACCACTAAACTACAGCCACAAGTTGCTTCAATTCCGTTTGGAACTTATTTATTCCATATAGCATGTTTTCTACCTGTTTTATGTGTTTGGGACCGCGCCAAATTCACCACATTTAAGAAAAGCACAATCCGCGCCTACATCTTCCAAAAGCTATCCAACCGTCGATGTACCCCCAATCAACGCTCTATGTTAACTCCTCACAGGCGTAGGGATCAACACATATACCCGTCGATTACAAGATTCAAATCGACGCACTAGATTGAGCCCATTTTCCACAAGCCGGCAATATAAAAGGGACACCCCGCCTTACCTTTTATCACAACCATCAAGTCATCTTCTCCAATCACCTGCATTTCAGAACCCTAAATTCTCATCTCTGCAAAAATGTCAGGCCGTGGAAAGGGAGGCAAGGGATTGGGAAAGGGAGGAGCCAAGCGTCACAGGAAGGTCCTTCGCGATAACATCCAGGGCATCACCAAGCCTGCCATTCGCCGTCTTGCTCGTAGAGGCGGCGTGAAGCGTATCTCCGGTCTCATCTATGAGGAAACCAGAGGAGTTCTCAAAATCTTTCTAGAGAATGTGATCAGAGACGCGGTGACCTACACTGAGCACGCCCGGAGGAAGACTGTGACGGCGATGGATGTCGTCTATGCTCTCAAGAGGCAGGGAAGGACCTTGTACGGATTCGGAGGGTAGAGCTTCGCAAGTCGTAGATGTTCATCTACGATGAATGGAGATGCTTGTCTCAGCTTAATTTCAATGGTGTAGTTAGCAATTTCATGTTTATTTTACAGCCGATTAATCCGAAGTAGGCTTGTTCCTTGTCTCTTCCAGGAAGGAATACTTCTTCTTGGGATAAATGCAGATGCATGTTTCAGCTCAATTTCAATGGTGTAGTTAGTGATTTCATGTTTAGTTTGTGGCCAATTAATCAGAAGTAGGCTTGTTCCTTGTTCATCGGCCAATTTGAAGTAATACTTGTTCTTAACTTGTGAATCTAATTCGATGGTTACTCTTGTCAATTCAAGATTGTGTTTAGTATTGGATCTTTCTGAGGCGGCTCTTGCAGTTTTTGGTATTTAGAAACCTTTTTCTAATCTTTTAGACTATCTTTCTCACCCTTTCTTTGAAATGAAGCAATTTGTGATGATAAATTAATCTGAACTAGACTTGTTATTGATTTACGGAGTATTATTTTGTTGGCAACAATGATGTTCTTTGTTGAAACTCATGTGAAAGGAAAACTGGAAATGAAGAACAAGCGTTGAATCAAGCAAAAGCATTTCTCTGAGAAGTTCATGATGAGAATAAGGCTATTTAATTGAAAGCTATTGTGCTTGAGAGCGAATTCATATGAGAGGATGTATCCAACTACATCCTATCATATGATTCGTGTACATTGTTAGTTGTGTGTAAACAAATGTGAAGAGTATATAAATGAGAAATGGTCCTTAATATGATTCGTGTACATTGTTAGTTGTGTGTAAACAAATGTGAAGAGTATATAAATGAGAAATGGTCCTTAATAGGACCAAAAAAGTTCTTATAGACCCGTATAGGAGTACCAACTTTTTTACTCTCAGAGTATTTTTAGTTCTTCTACCTCTTTTGCCCCTGATTAATTAATCCGATAAGTCAACTATCAATATAATATCCGTAACTATTGACCCAGCTATCTATCTGCTTTCTCGTATCTCTTCTAGTTACTTCTTCTTCGGAGTGGAACGACAACGCATGAGCAAGGGCGTTCGGCGGCGGTGTGCACGGCGAATTTATTTCGGAATCTGGATCCTCTTCTCTGAAATTTACTTCTTTGTTTTGGTTTTCTTGCAAGAACAATTCATGATCAATTTGAGATTACGGCACTCAAGGAGTCTTTTACCTCCCTCGTTTTTGCCTTCTAACGTCTCCTCCTCGTCGGAAGTGATGTTGTCAATGGCGGAGGACGGCAACGGCTGAAGACGGCATGTGAAGAATTGCTCATCACACCTTTCTTCAACTACAAAGCTGTCGCCCACTCAGATGGCAACAATGTTCGTTTCTACTTTTGTCTCTTGCGGAGCCTTTCCAAATCATTACACCACCTTTTGGCGATTGCCCGTTCTTGTTGTTGCAAATGATTCTCCTATTTTTCTCTTTTGTGTTTACAGGTGTATGTTTTAGCAATGGGACAAGGGTCAAAAAAGACACTATGAATCTCAGATATGACACTTAAGTTTTTGATGGACCAAATAAACCCAATTTTAAACTTTTACCTTCATTTTTAACCACCCACTAACATTCCATTCAAACTACCGTTACACAGCTAAATAAACCAAATAACCCCCAAGTCCACCAAGTGATGTATTCCAGTATAGCAGTAGCAGTAGCTCATTCTTTACTTAGCATCAACATTACCGGAATCCTCACCACGAGCAAAGATTCAACAAACAACACTACTATTCTCCTTGTTCCTGTTACTGGAACAACAATAGTGAACAACAATAGGGAAAGGGACGAACACCATTTCAACCAATTTGGGGATGACTACCGCTCACAGCCTCGTTCCTATTGGTACGAGGACAACACCCCTCGGCAGTCGGCACACACGAGTTCCGTCCAACACTGAATACAAATGGTTGAGACCCAGGTATCAAATTAGGGACTTTAGCAATCGACAATTTCCTATTCCCGGGTATTTTGCTTCCAGACCTCCCCTCAAGTATGAACTCAGCCATGTTCAACCAAGAAATCAACAACACACTACATCCGGAAATCAATTCAGGGATTTCGGCAACTGGAAATTGACCAATCCCATACAAGAAGTACAACCACATCTTGCTCACCGTCAACCACAACAGGAGCAGAGATATCCCAACGTTGCAGCTCGTACTGGTGCGAAGTCAAACACAAGAATCGTCTTCCTCCTCTCCTCGCTCAGCCCAACACAAATTCTAATCGCTACCACTCCGGCAACGACTGGACTACAGGTAATACCTAATCGTTTCAGCTGTTTAGATTCAGGGGATGATTAAACAGAACAATTCAAGCGACTTAATGTACACAACAATTCCGACGGCCACACAGAGACTATCACGACTTCTACAGTTTCAATAGAGACATAAACAGAAAAGAGAATGAATTTCCGAACTACAGGGACACATCGACCTTGAACAGCCTTTTTCGCCGGAATGGAAAAAAGAATGGAAAAAAAGGGTTGTTGGATGTATATTGGGGTGGTGGTGTTTAATCGTAGGGAAAAGGGCTTTTGACGGGAAATGGGCGTTAGAACAAAAAGTTAGTGGGTGGTTTAAAATTAGGGTAAAAGTTAGATTTTGTATTTATTTGATCCACAAAAAACCTAAATGTCTTATTCGAGATTCATTAAAAACCTCGATGTCATTTTTGGTCCTTCTCCCTTTAGCAATTAAGCTTTTCTGTGTTAGGTTTGATTCTTCTTGGGGCAATTTCATAGTTTTAGCATTTTGTTAAGAGTCGGAGAAGTGGCAATAAATTACCTTGTTTAACTGTTGTTATTACAAAAGCTGCTATGTCTAGGATTAATGTAAACTGTAAAGAGCATTGTTCCATTTTGAATATATGCTTTTCTTTTGCACCAGAACTGTTCAATGAAATGTCTATCTGAAAATTCTCCATATTTTGCACTTATTAGTTGAGAAAAATCTTTTGCAACTTACTTAAATTGGATGAACGGGTGGGCTGATTATGTGTGGACTCAACTCACCTTGTGATTTTAATCTTGGCATGTGTAGTCATTATGAAAACAATATCTTTAATTTTAAATAATGACACTTAATGTTGCTTTTAATCATGTGATTCTTTTATACTTTTAAATAATGATTTTTAAACAATGAAAGTAATTTTTGAATAGTGACATTTATTTTGGAACAATGACATTGTTAATTTTGATAATGTTGACAATACTTATAATGACAATGTTTGACATTTTGATTTTCTTTTATTGCAGATTCATTTTCAATGTCATTGTTACAATGTCATTTTCACGTCCGAATTGCAGGGCTGACTAGAATCTTCGCCGCACACAACAAACCAGCACCCAGTCCAAGACTCCATCTTGGTGCCTTGCGTCGATCTCCTCGTACACCACGAAGCCAAACAAGAGCAAACTTGCAAAGCAAACTAACGGAAGAGGAACTGCCGAAGCAAATCCCTTCTTGCCGAAGAAAAAGAATCGCAAATCTATGCACTTCCCAAACCCTAAGCTCTATGGAGACGACCGGTTATGTCTTACACCAGAACTTAACTTAATGTAGTGATATTTGTATGGTTTTAAATCAATTTAATATCAAATACATAGACCCACTTTTTTTATAACTGTGCCACTTTCTCGTGCCCGAATGTTAGTGGGGCGGAGGTAGTATATACTATATAGGGAAAACTATTAAATAAGCTTCAGTACTATACCGAAAAAGTCCATTAGGCTCTCGTACTTTACAAACCGTTTAAATGTAACCCGTTTCTCGGCAGCCGCCGTTGCTGAGGTTCGAGCACATCGTCGCCGCCGTCGCCGTTTAACCGGAAACCGGTAACCTATCGACCAAAAGGGCTTAATTGAGCGTTTTTTAATAGTTCGAGGACTTAATTGAGTGTTTGTAAAGTACGAGGGCCTAATCAACTTTTTCGGCATAGTACGGAAGCTTATTTGATAGTTTTCCCTAGTATATACTCTTTCCGTCCCAAAATATACTTCGCACTTTAACTTGTCACACTTATTAAGAAAGTGAGAGTAAGTAGAAATATATGTTTGTGGTTAAATAAGAAAAATATAAAAAATGTTAGATACACAAAACTTTCCAAAACTGATATATGGAAAATTGTTTTGAAAACTCCCAAAATGATAAGTTGAAAGAATTTTATAGGACAAAAAGACTAAAAAGAAATTTTTGTGCATTAAACTCCTGTTATGCTCCCGGAAGACAATGTGTAAGAAAGTCGGTTGCCAACTGCCACGTTGCAAATTGAGTTGCTGCTTCGTGTTCTAGCAATCCTATCCTGCTCCGCTTAATAGTCAGCTTTGCCTAATACAGAGCATCCGTATTATGCTCCATAGTCCGTATTCCTTTCTTCTGCATTAAGTTCCTTTGACTTGAGAGTAAATGTAACAGGAAAAATTTACATTCTTTCTTAAATAAATGTAATAGGTTAAAATTTATATTATTCACATATTTTATTTTGAGTATGCTTTATATATTAATGTATTAATAAATTGCTTTTTTAAAAATATATTTAAATTTAGCCCATTGTAAATTTTGAATATCTTATTTTTTCTTTAATTTTTTATTAATAGAGAAATTGTCAAAATTATGCATCGACAAATATGAAAAATTAGCTATTGCACTCATTTAAGAACAGATAAAGTATTTATTTTTAGAATTATTTTATATTATTTTAATCCTTTTTTATACTCCTGTATAAAATAAATAAACATTATCACAATTACAATTCATAGTCCATTACACAGACACGTACTCGTACTACCTTTAATACTGAAATAATCAGCCACACATCATTTTCACGCCTCATTCAACTTTATGCTCTAATTTTCATTTTTAATCTCTTCTTTAGGAAACTAAAGCAATAAATAAATGTGTATAATAATCCACTCAACAGCGTATAATAATACGTAGTACTCAAAGGATCCGTTCTCTCTCCCCCTGTTTGGATTCAAACCGACTCAAAGCGCATTCGCGAAGAAATCATCCACAGCTTCAATTCATCGGAAATGTCGTCTACTCCGGTGCCTCCCAGCTCCGCTTACCTCACAGCTCTCACCATGGAAATCGAGAAGAAGCTTCATCGAGTATGCGTCTGTTTATTCATAGCCATTTTTACATGGACAAATTATAGTATGCGTCTATGCGATGTGCTTCAAATCCATCGTTTTACACCTTCCGTTTTCCTTTCTTGTTAAGGAGGCGGTAAAGGTATCTGCATAAGCTGATGTGGGTGTGTGAGTTTTGTTACAGGCAGTGACTATGCCGACTCAGAGGCTTGATTCATTGCAAGAGCTATTTGCTGACATAGCTTTGGAAGTTGATGATCGAGCAAGAGGTCACTTCAAACACTTGTTGGGTTTATATTCGTGTACATTTTGCAATCGGTTTCACTTTTTATCTCATTATCTGTACTATGTTGCGTAGCATGTTGAGACTGTTAATCCCTAATTCCGTTGGACTTTAATGTGAAGACTGAAGAACATGCTCGGTCGACGTTTTAGATGACATTGGAAATGGACTTTTGATTTTTTTTTCCTTCTAAAAACTAAGATATATAAAGAAAAATGAACAATGCATACCCTGAATCAATAAAATTTACATAATCATGTAAGTGTGCAACTCTTTACCAGTGGCGTCCTATGCGTCTTTTCTATTTACTCCCTGCTGCGGTTAGATATTGCAAAAAATGGATAAACAAACCATGCAAAGCAGTTTCATTCAGCAAAATAGGCTTTTTTATGTAGTTTGCATGATTAAAAGTCCATAGTAGTTGCTTTGAATTTACCCCTTTTTACTGTAACATTTATTGGTGAATTAATACCCATGTATGATGTACTTCATTTATTGCCTTTTGTTTTTCTTAACTCTGCCACCATCCCAATTCCACTAAGACTGCTACACACACTACTTGCAATGGCACTATGGCATAACTTTGTGATGGTAATCTAGTTTTAGGTTTCGTAATTCAGTCCTTTACTTCTGACCTGGGTTTGGTTTAATGGAATGTGATCCGGTGCCCTAGGCTCATTGGCTTTACAAAATTATAAAGGATGATGATCTCGTGCTCCGTTTTCTTTTAAAGCTCTTTTTTTACTATATGCTTCTTTAAGGCATTAAATCACTAATACTTTTTACGGAGTAGTTTTTATTTACCACACATAGTAATTGTTATTACTCTCAATTCATACAAATTTGGTCAGCAATTGTTATTTCTGACGTATTTAAATCTACGACTCTAATGCTGATTATTTATGTTTAAATTGAACCAATCCTTTTATAAGTTTAAATAATTTATGTTTGAATTGAACAGACATAATTTTCAGCAGTGAAAGTGCAATATCTGCAGCTGAGGAAAGGACTAAAGGCCCAATTTGCTACTTCAATGTGCTTGCTGACCATTTTGTTCGTGTTCACCACAGCGGAAAACCAATCCTTAATCTAATTGTTCAGCTATGGAGCCAGTCCTTTGCTTGTCACATATTTTCCCTCTTGTTTCACAAGTGGGTATGTGAGTTTAAATTTTACTCCGAACTTGGTGTCTTGGAATATCATGTTCTATTATTATTATGAATCATGTGTGCTATTACAAACCTCACTCCAGTATGCCATTCTTCTTATTGACATCCACCATTTGTTCATTTTTGTAGCTTTTTGAGGTTGAGCTAGACAATTCTGAATCATTGTTTCGGTACTCTTCTGCGCTTGTTCAAGGTGCAACCAATGTATTCTGGTATGGATTTTGGTTATCTTCATTTTGTATTCTGGTATTCTGCGCTTGTTATCATATATATGTATCATTCAGCTGGAAAGATGCAAAGTGTGTGAAGTATTTTGCTGTGCTACCTTTTACAGGATTGATCTTCAATCAAACACGAAATGCTTTCAGAGTCTCTTTATGGTGAGATACAGTCACATATGTAAAGATATTTTTTCCAAAAGAACTATATATAATATTTTAACAGTTTTTCATCCAATAAACGCCCTGAATTGAAGTATCTGATTGAGGAAGTTTCGCTTGTTCCAGAACGGTTAAAGAAGATACCGTTGCAGGTCTGACATTCATTCAATTCTTCCTGCCAAGCTTTAGTCTGTTTTAGTAATTAGGCATGCCTAAGGTTCTCATTCCTGTCACTAAATATTATCTTATTTCCTTTCCCCTACCCCAAAACAGGCGCAACGGGATTTGTTCCTCCTCCTTTCACGCTTCATATTCTTTTACAGCTTAGGTGAGCAGATTTGAGAAATACGCAACAGATGTTGAACTTGGATTTATTTTTATATGTGCTGACATGCATTTAGTTTCAGTTGACAAACTAGAAAGCTTCTTTAGCCAATTTCCTGATTTTCCGAATGCTCTCTTTGTTGGTGGTCCAGCTGATTTTTTTGTTACTGAATTAGCTGATCAGGTAAGAAAAATGATGCTCCCTCTGTCCCAATAAAAGAGTCCGCTTTAAAAACTTCTGAGTGTCCCTTAACAAAAAGGAGTTAGTATTTGACAATTTACTTTCAATGTATTTAATTTATTGTATCGTGTTCCAAAAGAAGTCTTAGAGATGGTTAAATTCGCTAAATTTAGTTAAACCAGCAAACAAATTTAAAAATATATCTAAAATTAATGAAAGTATGTTAGATATGTTTAATTTTAGCTAAAGTGCTAAACCAACAAATAAATCTACAAATGTAGCCAAGGTTGATGATTTCCATTAGTTGTACCTTACTAAAATAAAAAGTTGTACCTTGGTGAAACATAATCCTTTTAGTAGGCAGATGGTGTACTATATGTAGCTTCAAGTCAACTTACATTTTATTAACCTGTTTCTTTTCTACTCCTTTTCTATTTTATCAGCTTCAGAAACTGAAAGTTGAGCCAGTACTACTGCATTACCTTTCCCAGATGAAAGTTCTTAGAGGTAAGGTGCAGCTGGATAGATCACTATGATAAAATGCTTATTAGTTTCAATTGTTTAAGGAGCTTCCTGTGCTTTACATACAGGGTTAGAATTGAGAATGACAACAAGTACAAGGCTGAGGACTTGCTTGTATAGCTTCACAAGCCCAGGTGCTCCTATGTATCCAACAAGAGCGGTCCGCCATGCCGCGTGGGAGGCATTAGATTTTCTTTTTCCGGTTAGTGATCTTCTTTCCAGTGATTTGTGGGTTTTGGATAGCTTATTTGTCCATTTGGGGTGGCTTATTAAAAACACTTCTCTAAATAAGTATGCGGTACCTTTCTAGAAAACACCAAGTCAGTGCTTTTCTCTTGAGGAAAGTGTTTTTAACCCTATGAAAATGTAATGTAATGTAATGTAATGGGTTCTAATTCAATAATTTAAAGTAATAACATATGCTTTTGAAGTATTCAAAAGATACTTTTTTCGGTTTAAAAAATTATCACACAAATAGGCTATTTGTAGGAATTGTTGTCATATTACTAATCTACTAGTTCCTCCGTCCCAAATTGTGCTGTTTTTTGAAGTTACAACTAGTAGATAATGGAAAGTATAACTCTTGTAAACCATCCATCCTACTTACCATTTTAACTTTCTTTGTTAAATGGAATTTGACATACTTAACTTGTTAGTAGCTCTGATTTTGGATAAATGTCATTAAATTCTATAGAAATTAGTTATATTTTGTTGTTGCAAGTTGAAACATGTTACAAAAATGAGTTTTGATCATTTTGTTTATGTTGATTCATGTTAGCTGACCTCAAACTCTTTGGTATTAAGGCTTGTATGTTGTTGTTGATTGATGGAGTATGCACTGATACTTCTATTGCTTGCCGCATCAGATACCCAGATGATTAAAATTGAATAAAAATTACTCCGTACATATTAAGTGCATCTATCCTTACCACATATGTTCCGCTTGTGCATATATCAAGAAAGTATGTGTCTTTACAGAGAAGGCTAATGGCATGACTCCACATAATGAACTGTCTTTGGAAACTTCTTCCATTACTTTTTTCCCCTTTCCCTCCCATTTTACTAGTTCCAAATATAGCCTAAAGAGTTCATAGAATGGCACCAAGATAAAGAAAATATTTGGATACATGGGTGCTATCGGTTTTATAGAATTGAAATATTTGAATAAAGATCTAAACTTGTTCTATTGTGTTTGAATCAATCTTTATATTTGCTACCACCCTCTTCTTCCGTAAAACTTCTGGCCGAAGTGCCGGGGAGGTCCTTTTGCTCTACTTACTACTATTTTTTATGAACTGTTAATTATCTTCATTAGTGTTTTTATTATGTGGAGGTGATGTCACGTATGACACTGATTTGACATTATTTATTTCTAAACAACTTTTCATTTATTGAAAAATCAGCCTCTATGTTCCATATGGTATGGTGGCGTGACATAATAAATGTCACTGCCACATAATCAGAGTGGTAAAATGCTCATTTACCCCCCCCCCCCCCCCGCCCCATGAAGAGAGTTCAACATTAATTACTAGTTTTCTTTAGCTCACTTGGAAAGTCAATAAAAAAAAGTTATTTTGCCTAAACAACTGTAAAGTTTAACTAGGAATTTAGGTGTCAAGTATTTACGTATCTTTTTTGTAAAGACATGTGATAAGTCATGTCACCAGCCACAGTAAAAAATGGTGGTTATGATCATCCCTGGTTAAACTGAATTACTCCGTATATAATACAGGGACTAAATTTAACACAGTTGGACTGTTGGAGTAAAAGGATTAATTTGAACAAAGTGAGATAGTAGAGGGGTCAAGTACTATATTCATTATATTGCCTTCCCTAGCATTTCCCAAGTTCCAAACGGACCCTTAGAGTCTGGAGTTTATTCCTTGAATGGCAGTATTTAAATACTATGGCCTGTTTACAAATGCTATATGTATGGTTGAATTTACTGAATTTTTCGAAAGAGAAAAGCAAATAGGAGACAAGCTTATTTTTTCTAATAAGCAAATTAATTCATTAATACTACCAAATAGGAGCTAAGCTTTCCCTCTAAATTACTTAATGATCTTTTTTTGTGCCAGGTCGGTCGGTATCCACGGCACCTGATAAGCATATTCTTTCGGTTGCTACACCCATGGTACTGGCCCTCCTCTTTTTGGAACTTCATAAAGTCGTGTATTTTAGCAGTTTTATATTTTGTATCAAGTTTTGTTTTCTCTAGTTGGGATAAGCTGGCAAAATTTAAAGAATGATAAACTGGGGCAAACTGCTCAGCTGTTGTAAATCTGTAAATGTGTATCTCATAGTCAGAGTTTCAAGAAAGAGTTACAGATTCAACCTCCACATTCCACCCACAGCTCGTCTAAACGTGATAAAATATAGCCAAGAGTAAATCCAACTTGATAATAAGAATTAAGAAATGATTAAGAATGAACACTCAATCTTGCATGTTGGTTTCTTATTTCATACTCCGTGTTTCATTAAGAGTGTGAAACCATACTACTTTAAAATTGAATATTCTGCAATAAGTTTCATTTATCCATCGATTTACTCTAATATAATAACTGAACGCCTAAACGTGCATGAATGATGAACAAAATGTGAAAAGTTGCATGTTTGCATTGGAGGTTAGTGTCGTGATTCACTTGGAGTATGTCAACTGGATATCTGTATAGTCTTAATTGTAAGCGGTATATAGTACATGT
Organism: Cuscuta epithymum; assembly: GCA_945859915.1. Classification (NCBI taxonomy): domain Eukaryota; kingdom Viridiplantae; phylum Streptophyta; class Magnoliopsida; order Solanales; family Convolvulaceae; genus Cuscuta; species Cuscuta epithymum. Next base: position 1,437,469 of record CAMAPF010000959.1, on the reverse strand, counting down.
GGACTCCATCGCTTTCTGTTGTGTGGATTGTCACACTGAAATTGTAACGTTTTGGGCTTTAAACACTGGACTAGTATGATGTGAAGAGTGGAGGGTGGATGGAATAGATCAATTTCTATGTCCAAAATGTACTGCCATTAATGTGTATTTGTGCGAAGTATTTTTTATGTGTATTTTGTACATCACAACTTCACAAGTGTTTGAGGATGGGAACAACATGTGCATTAATTGAACATTGGCAACTCTAAAATGCTTACGAGTCCGCTTGAATTTGTATCATAAACCTGTGCACATTTTATATTTTGACCTCATATTTTTATGAAGATGCATCCCATTCATCCACATTTGCGTAAGAAAAACCACGATCTACGTAGTATATCATTAGAAGTATTGTTTCACTGAAACATCTCTCCCCCTCTCTATCTCTCTAAGAGTCTAACACATGCACACAATACATGCAATGGTAGATGTATATATGCAACGTGGTGCGACTGTATGAGTTGCAATTAATAGACTTGCAGTTATGCCTTGGTATTTGATTGGGATGATAGACATTATCTATCGATTCCATCATATAAAGAGATTCCATCATATAAAGAGGTATGAGCTGCAATTTAATGGAAAAGTTACAAAGGGAATTTAAGTTCTAAATAAGAATTTTAGTTCTAAACAATAATTTTAGCATAATTGTGACGACTCCAGCAAAGTGCAAATCAAGGAATTTCATAGGGCTGGACATAGTTTGGTTTTGGACTGGTTCCGGTCCTGGACTTGCTGGTCCTTGGAGTAGAATGAGGCTCGGGACTTATATTTTTTCATTTTGGTCCTCTTAACCCTTATTCAGATTTTAAAATGTACCAGTCCTTTTTAAAATATCTCCCAATGGAATCCCAATTTTTAAAAGAGAAATTTTAAGTTATATTAAGGAGAGGGTCATACAGAGAGTTCAAGGGTGGAATAGCCGTTTTCTTTCCAAGGCGGGACGGGAGGTGCTTCTCAGGACGGTGATTCAGGCAATGCCCCAATATGCAATGAATGTTTTTCTATTACCGGTGGACCTATGTAAGGAGATTGAGCGAGTTATGAATGCTTTTTTGTGGCATGGGCATGCTTTTAAGGGAAAGGGCATTAGATGGAAGCGGTGGGAGGATCTATGCACGCCGAAAGGGTTGGGTGGTATTGGCTACCGTAAGCTTCGTGAGTTTAATATAGCCATGCTTGGAAAACAGGTTTGGAGGCTTCTGAAACAACCGGAGGCTTTGGTCAGTAAAGTTCTGAAGGCTAGATACTACTCTCATGGAGATATATTGCAGGCTAAAAGTGGGTCAAACCCATCTTTGATTTGGAGAAGTATAGCAGAAGCAATACCGGCAGTTCGAGAAGGCATTATGTATCGGGTTGGGAGTGGAGAAAATATCCGGGTTTGGAAGGATAGGTGGGTGCCGAAGACTGAAGGGGGTAGACCTATGTCCCCTATTCATGAGGGATTGGAGGAGATTACTGTTAGCTCGCTTATGATGGACAATGGCAAAAACTGGGATGTGGACTTGCTATCGGAATTATTCTGTGAAGAAGATAAGCTCAAAATATTAAGTATACCTCTTAGTGTGAAACGTGAAAATGATGAATTAATCCGGGCAGACGACTCTAAGGGTGTATATTCGGTTCGTAGTTGCTATAGAGCCTTAACAAGGAAAAATTTAAATCCTCCCAGGTGGACTAATATGTGGAAATTGGCAATACCACCAAAAATAAAAATATTCTTTTGGCAAGCGTGTGTTGGATGTTTGCCGATGAAGGATAGATTGATTCAACGTAGAGTACCGGTCTGGCCGGTGTGTCCAGTTTGCAAGAAGGAAAAGGAAACTACTATGCATGTGCTTCGAGAATGCAACCTTGCGAAAAAGGTCTGGTGCAGGCAGAACTCCAAATTTGCTGCAGAAATTTCGAGTGACTTTCAAGAATGGGCGACTAGTGTGAGTAGTAAATGCAGCCCGGAAGAATTCAGCGACTTCATCGTCCTATGCTGGAGTTTATGGAAAGCCAGAAATGCAAAGGCGTGGCACAATTCGAAAACATCGGCAGAAGGTGTTATTGCGTGTGGTGCAGCCATGCTAGAAGGATGGCAGAACGCTCAAAGTGCAGTGTCAATGCCTGCGAGCTGCTCTGGAATGGAACGCTGGCAACCACTAGTTCAAGGAGTAGTAAAAATTAATACGGATGCAGCAACTCAATCAACTGGTTTTCAAAGAGGTATAGGCTTGGTAGCTCGTGATGACAAGAGACTGTTTCTAGCTGGCAAACGCAAGAAGTTAGTGGGGACTTTTTCAGCCAGCATCACAGAAGCTTTGGCAATAAGAGAAGCTCTTCTTTGGGCTAGAGAGACTGGATGAGAAAATGTTATAATCGAATGTGATGCACAACAGGTGGTTCGTGGTCTTATAGCTCAGGATGGTTCAACATATAATGATATTCTTTATGATGATATTAGACGTATGATGACGCACTTCGTCAGTTTAGATGTCCAGTTTGTTCGACGATCGGCGAATAGGGTTGCACATGTGTTAGCTAAGCAAGCCCTTTCCGAGTCTGATTGTAGTTGGCAATCTTCGCCTCCGGCTAGTATTGTCGATCTCCTAAACAGTGATTATCCTTAATAAATTTATGTGTTTGGTTTTCAAAAAAAAAATTACAAAAAAATGGATCTGGAACTATTGACAGGTCTCGGTCACAAAAATTGAGGTTTGGGACTGGGTCACTGGGATCTCTTTCCCTCTGGACGAGGTGGGGTGGTGAGGGGGGGTTAGTGGCACGAGCTAGGGAGAGAACTAAATCTGGTTTTGGCTGGGGAGGGGACTAGGCGGTGGTCACTTGATGAATAGGTGCAGCGGCAGTCATCGGACAATTTCAGGGCTGTCACTGTGATGGGGTTGGTGGACTGTGGCTGATCTGATAGGCATGAGTGGGGTTGCAGCGGCAACCAGTCACCAGACGGGGTGACAGTAGTCATTGGACAAGGCGGCGTTAGTAACTAGACGGGGTCACTGTGACCGGTGGACGGGCAGTCACTATGGTCGGAGACGGAGTGTCACTGTGAGCGGGCAGTCACTATGACCGGTTGGGCAGTCAGTGTGGCGGTGGGGCATCACTGTGGTGGTGGGACTTGTGGGTAGTCACTTGGCCGGAGTCACTTTGCATTGCAGAGGTTAACTGTGATGTTGATCACATTTTTGGAATTTTTAAAAACATCACTTTTTTGTCTTTTATTCTATTTTTAGTAATATCCAGACCAAAAGGCCAATGAAAATACAAGAGTATTGGATTAGAAGGCCGTAATTGCAAAGCAAACTTATTGAAGGTAAAGGCACATCATCATAACTAGTCATGGACTCGGGTCGGGCCGCCCTGTCCGGAATCGATACTGTTTGGGCCCAACCCGACCCAGAACCGGTACTGTTTGGGCCCAATCCGGCCCGGTACGCGATTATAGGACCGGTCCGGGCCATCCAAACCCGAATTTGTCGGGCCGGGCTCGGGCCTCCTAAAAGTGGAACCGGCCCGACCTATTTCTTTTTTTTTTTTTTTTTTTTGTTTTTTTCAATTTTTTTGGTTTCTCCCGGGTTGGTCTGGGTGTTTTGGGGGGGGTTGGGGGTGAAGGGGGGGGGGGGGGTTAATTAGAAAAGCAAAAGAAATTTAAAAAAAAAACATGAACCGGCCCGGAACCGCTGCCTACCCGGGCCGGTTCCGATTCTTCCTTCCCAAAAAAAAGCCCGGCTGGGCCCGACCCAGGTCCATGACTAATCATAACTAAAAAGCCATGTTGTAATTGAAGTCCAAGCTCAACCCTCATGGACCTCATGGCCTCATGTGTCATGTGTGTATGCTCTCCTCGTCCCAAACTTAGATGCAAAGAGAGATTTACAAGGTCAAATGATGATAAAGTTCACTCTCATTTTTAAGTGTGCCGTAGTGATATACTAATTTGTATGCTTAGAAACTAGATTAAATGTTTTATTCAACGCAAAAACTAAATATAACAAATTTACACTCAAAATTAGAATATAAAATAGCATTTGGCTTACCAAAAAAGTAAAGTGAATGTTATTTCACTCAAAGTGTGTACACACTCCATTCGCACTGAGATCCGTGAGGAATCAAAAGACCCAAATTGGTTGCACATATTTGTTGGTAGTTTTCACAATTCGTGGAGGCAGGAAACAATGGCTTATTTACGAGAGTATCTAAACGTTTATAATCATACGAGATGTTTTACAAAAATAAGAGTCATATTTTGTACACATACCACCGTTCTTGTTCAGTTGTGTAAACCTATTCTTTTTATTGCCGATGCATACTTCTATATGTGTGTGTTATCAAATTTAACACACGAGTCTCATTGATCCAAGATAATCTATGTTTGTGTGTCATATTAGTGTGCAAACATTAGCAGCTGGATGAATACATATAGATATTTTAAAACAAAAACAAATCCCATAAACTTGTTGAGTTGATTGGCACCAAGCCAATGAAATTCATTACACATTCATTCGTTCAACACACCGAACCTTGATATGATAACATCAAAAGTACATAACTGGGGTCTAAGATGACAAGACCTTAAGATTAACGGAAAGTAAAGTCGACAACAACATATTAATAATAGTATCACAGCTTAGCAAGGCTGTCCCACACAAAACTATAAACATTCCCCTGGAGGGAGTTATAATGCGCAAAGAGATGAGCAAATCGAACCTTGCACTAGTAGAGAGTTTCATTGATTTATTTAAGGGCTCTTTCCTTGAAGATATCGAGGCCCACCTCCGTTGAATCTGTGGCTTGTAGCTCCACCTGAATGCCATCCAACTCCTTCTTAAATCTCTCCTTGGAGCTGGCATACACCATCTTGTCCCTTACTCTGCTTGTCTCGGGTGTCCTTCACACAACAAACAAATAATACACCGGTGGACTAGTTAGTCTAGCTTAAAAATTAATGAAATCTCTATATGAAGGAAAGAAAGGTGCCTGCTGCTTTTCAACTCAAATGCTAGTTACCATGCAATAAAGAATATCCTGCTCTTTGGGACATTCTCCTTTGAAACGAAGTCATAGTCATAAACTGCATAACGGGATTCATTAGCAGGCAGATTCTGAATGAATTCGTCATAGCTCTCACCCGGATCACCGAGTTTTTCCACGACTATTTGTTTTTCTTCAATTTTATATACTATATACCGGTGAGTCCTCTTTCCCTTCAACTCCAAAAATTTCAGTTTGCAGTCATCATGGACAGCCATGCCTGATGCAGCATTTGCCTGGTGCATAATAATAAAAAGCATTCATGTCTTAGTGCATGGTGCACAAGGGTATGATATACATTTCATATAAATACAGAAGTATCTACTGAGCTAGAACAAGTATCTAGAATATAAACTGAAAAAAAAAAGATGGTCCAAGATGCTGAAACCACATCATCATACCCATCATGAAGATGGGACGACCATTTTTCTCGATTACCAAATTGTCTATTGTATGGACAAAAGTTTCGAAGACCTTAAACCTCAAGTAATAGAAAAGTAAGAATGTAACGTTAGTGATTTAAGTCAGCATTTTTACTTGAAAAATATCAAGTTCTGAAAGGGTTGTATATGTGCTATCAAAAGAGATACTACTAATAACTAAGGTCAAGGAACCAAAACAGCTGTCCAAGCAAGTAATACAGAGAAATACTTCAAATGTCATGGATCAAGCAAATGCATTTGTTTGGACTTTTGGGGATGACGTGTTTGATCCAAGTAATAAAGAGAAATACATTACCCCTACTATTTTCTTCTTGAAAAGTAAAAAAACCCATAAAATACCTGGTAGGAAACTTAAAAAGAACAGAGGTAGTACTAATTAATGAGAATATTATTAAAATTGTAACATAAGATTAGACATGTTTTATTTTATAATAATAAAAATAGATACAAAAAGTGAAATATTACAAAAAAAAAATAATAATAGTACATAATAAAAGCACAAAATCTATACACAAATGTAATAATAATAATAATAATAATAATAATAATAATAATAACAACAATAACAATAATAATTAAATACAATTAAATCCAAATAAAAAATTCAAGAAAATAGAAAACTTACACATTCAAAATTAAGAAAGTGCAAAAAACAATCTAAAACTAACAACTAAAAGCTATACATCCTAATACTCCGTACATCAAATCATTTTAAAATTAGTTGATATACAATTTTGGACAAAAATAAGATACAAAATCATAAATTTATAAATGAATTTAAAAATAATATTTTTCAAAGAGTAGGATCGTAGGAATAATAACTTTACTGAAAATGAAATTGAAGTACATGATAACATTTTTAATCTTTAAACACAAGGTACACAGAATCTAGTTAAATTTACATCATACTATCGGTATAAAAATTCAATTCATATGTTTTTCTACGTTTTGAAAAATATAGAGTTGATGGTAGGGATTACTAAAAGAAAAGGAAACATAGTTCAGATAACTTGAAAAATACACTTCGTTTCTATTTAGAAATGACCTGCAATAGCACGTTATAGCATGTCAAAGATCACTATTGGCGGCCGACCATATAGTTGAGATTCAATAGTTGGGATTACTATGCACTGCTGGGCAATAGTCAACTTTAGTAATTGGGATTATTGTTTTCAATGTGAAGGAAGAGTTAACTTCAAGATAAAACAACACAATATGGGATAAAGGGGGTTATTGATAAAATAACACAGAATTATTCATTAGGATAGTAATAAAAACACCCTAGAATACAATAAAGCAGACAAATTACCTAGATAGTTCATAGATCAAATAATTCATACCGAATAGTTAATAAGAGAATAAATTCACTAAAGAGATTCTGTACACCAATCTTCAGAACAGGTCATCACTCGAACAATTAAAAATTTAGATACTTATATACGGAGTAATAAGGAATTTTGTGTGTCAGGACTACAAAATCCAAGATAACTGAATCAAATTATGGATCATCAACCGCCTTTTTCCATATGAACGGATCTGGTCCGTATTTCTTACTCCGGATTATGAAGAAAAATCACACTTCAACACTAATAGACGTAACCTAACCATCCGCTAAAATGAATGGCAAATCTAGACATTGCAGAAGACCAGACGGATCCAAACAATCAAATATCAAGTTATCAGTAAAGATCACAGAGCCATCAAAATCTGTAAACTGGATTTTCAGAACGAGAGCTGCAAAACGTCAGATCAAGCAACAACGAAAATATTGACAAAATACTAATCCATGTAAATACACAAAATACTATCTTGGTGAATATGTGTGGTAAATGTTGAAGGAATTTAGCTCAACAAACCATGGCGTTGCGCGGTAATCGGTGAAAGATCGGCGAGATTTGAGCGGAGATATAGAACTTAGGGCAAAGAAGAGATATTCTTCTACGCGTATATATAGAAGATCGCGTTTGAACCGGAAATGACTTCTGCTTTACACAGATAAGCAAAGGGTAGAGAAAGAAAAAGAGAAATGTAGGATCGAATTTCCAATTCAGCCCCGGACAATTTGGTCCACACCACCTAAGAATATAAGCAAGCTGGTCGAACCAATACATCTTTGCCACATAACGAGTCCCAAATTGACTAATCTAGCCCTTATGATTTGTCAATTCTACCGTGGATTGTTAGAGCACTCTTATGACTTTACTAGCCAAATAAAAATTTGGAATTTTTGCCACTTTTGATCTCATGACTATGTACCAAGTCTCACTCTTGGTCCTCTTCTTTTAAAATTTTCATTTTTGGTGCACGACTATTATATTTCGGACACTTTTAGTCCTCCGGTGAATTAGCCGGCAAAAAACCATCGGCCAAGCAGTTTATTTTCTCCCGATGAGCTCACTTATTTATTTTAAGGGGCATTCTCATCTTTAAACAAAAAAAAAAAAAAAGTTAATACCCCGTGCCCCTTAAAATTGAAACATTCGTTCTTAGGCATCCTTTGCTCCAGAAGAAAAGGAACGAACATATGAAGGCAAGCTCTGAAGACTAACTCCAAGAAATGGCAGATGCTCCTCCTTCAAGAGATGCGGCTATCTTTCGCAGAAACGGTATGTACTCGTACAAAAAACCCTAATTTGTTTGTTTGTAATTTTGTTCTAAATATATGCTTACACTTGTAGAATCGGATTGTGGAGATGATGAAGAGAGCGATTGTAGCTATTCTCTTTCCGGCCTAGAGAAAATCTCAGACAGTGATATGGAAGCAATTAATCAGGATAATATGGAGTTTGAAAAGAATGTGGACTTCAGTGTTGAATATGCTGGTTTGATGAGAGATGAAGAACAAATGGCTCTTGGGTGTACTGCAGAAAAAGGTTGGTCTGACCCCAACTTATCTGATGATGATTCTGTAGAAGATTCAGAAAGTGATGTTGAAAGTTCAAAAGTCCCCTGGCCTATTTTCAGAGCTAGCACAGAAATGGAAAATCCAACATTTTCTGTAGGTGTGACATTTTCAAGTAAGAAAGAATTTAGAGAAACAGTGCATAATTATGCCTTTGAAAATGGAAAGGACTTGAAATTTGTGAAAAATGATTCTCTTAGATTTATTGTGAAGTGTAAGCAAACTGAATGCCCTTGGACAATATCTCTAAGAAAAGTGCAGAATTCTTTATCATGGAGAATATTGAGGTTATCAAAAAAACATGAAGGATGTGGTTGGAATTACCATAACAAGATGGTTAATTCAACCAAAGTTGCAAAAAGATGGTCCAAAGAGATACAATTCCACATCAATTGGAAAATGAAGGAATTTAGAAAAAAAGTGTGTACTAAAGAAAAGTTTCACGTCAGTACGAAACAAGCGTATAGAGCGATCCAGAAAGCAAAGAAACAAATCCAAGGGGACCAAGAGGATAACTTAAAAAAGATTTGGAGTTATTGTGCAGAAATTGATAAGACCAATCCTAAGTCACGTGTGTTGTGAAAGTAAGTGACTTGACTGGCCAGAGTGAAGAAATTAGGTTTATGAGATTTTATATGTGTTGGGATGCTTGTAAAGAGGGATTCAAACATTGCCGACCATTAATAGGTGTTGATAGGTGTCACTTGAAGACTACCATTGGTGGTCAGATTCTAACTGTTGTGACTATTGATGCGAACAATAGCATCTTCCCTATTGCATATGCAATTGTTGAAGGAGAAACAAGACAATCTTAGAGTTGGTTTTTGAGGATTCTGAAAAGCGATTTGAATATATGTGAGGATAGTGAACATATGTACACTATTATGTCTGATAAGCAAAAAGGTTTAATTCAAGCTTGTAAGGAGGTCTTACCTGGAGCAGATCATAGGTTTTGTGTGAGACACTTACATGCCAACATGAAGGTTGCTGGTTTCCAAGGAACTGCATTGAAAAATGCATTGTGGTCATGTGCTAGGGCCTCCACAGTGAACTCTTTCAACATTGGGATGACTAAGTTGAAGGAACTAGATGAAAAGGCACATGAGTGGGTATCTGATAAGCATCCTAGTGAGTGGTCTAGGTCACATTTCTCTACCACAACACATTGTGATATGTTGGTTAACAATATATGCGAGTGTTTTAACTTTGTCATATTAGAAGCTAGGGATCAACCTATAATTATGTGCCTTGAAACTCTAAGAAACTTGCTTATGACTAGGTTCTATGACACACGTAAGAAGGGAAGAAAGTGGAAGTCTAGGGTTTGTCCTAAGATTGTTAAAAAAATAGAAGAGATTGAACAAAAGGCAGCTAGATATTTGGGATATCAAGCCACTGACACACTATTTGAAATAACAGGCATGTATGGTGAGCACCATAATGTCGATCTAGAACAAAAACTTGTTCTTGTCAGATGTGGGATTTGACTGGAATACCGTGTAAACATGGAGTGTGTGCAATTTGGCTGAAATATGGCAAGGGTCCCGTGTATGACTATGTAAGTCTGTACTATTCCAAAGATACGTACATGAAGACTTACAGTGGGTCAATAAATCCTATGTCTGGATTTGAGGAATGGCCAGTAACTGATAAAACTTCCCCTTTGCCTCCACTTTATTGTAATAAACCGGGCAGACCAAAAAAAATGAGGAAAAAATCAGCTGGTGAGCTTACAACTGATGGTGAAAGAGTTGCTAGGAGCCGAATTACATTGCACTGCTCGAACTGCAAAAAAAACTGGTCATAATTGTAGGAAGTGTCCAAATGATCCCAAGCTTAAAGATAAGTTGGTAATGATCTGATTTTATAGTTATTTTTATCTAAATTCAATTACAATTATATTTGTTGAGTTACATATATGTACTTGTAATGTTGTGATATGTTTACTACCTATGTAGCCTAGAAAGAAGACGAAAGCAGCAACAAGAGTTTCTGAAACCCAAAAGGAGTTGCATCAGCACATACATAACACCGAGGAGCACATTAACATAGAGGATGGCATTCTAAATGAGGAGTGTGTAACAGGTGTTCAATATACCAGTTCTGATATGCCTGCTGGCAGTTTGAATAACCTAGGTTGTGATTTAGAGTTGGACTGTATTATCGGATCATTTGATGTTAATTCTCTACTTGTCCCTGATGATAGCCTTCCTTGGATAGAGATGGCTAGTCAAAATGAGGCAAGTGCCAGTGAAAGAAATAGTGTTTGTGATGCGGGACAACTCTCTAACATAGAAGTGACAAGCTATGGTGTGAAGTTTGTTTTGGAGCTCCTTCCGGTAAACTGAATATCAAGAGGGCAAAATGAAGGACGTATGGATTTGGCCTGTGCACAGTTTTTTTGTTCAATTATTAATGTAATGTTAGCCAATCACTTTGGTATGTTTTTTTTTTGCTAATGTCAATGGCTTAGTAATGTAATGTTATGAAACCTCATTGTTCAAAAACATAAATATTGGATGTTAAGTATTTTGCAAAATGTTACATCCAAGTTATTTGTTCAGTGCTCTAGGCAGAAGGCTCTCATTAAAGTATACAGATATTTTCTTGACTATCATAGTTATAGTGTGTGAATAGAGACAAATTCATGTCTTTACATAGACCAAATGTGCTTATAGAGACACATTCATGTCTTCTGTCAGACCAAATCTGCTTATTACAAATTCATAAGTACATGCATATGCAGTGCAAAAATGAGATGGAGCCAACTTTATTTGGCTATACTTGTTTGTACTTTGTACACTATCAGTTTTGGTAGTTCAAATAACTTTTTTTTTGTAGTTTGCTATGTTTCCAACTTCACTATCTCATGTAATATTATGTTCAATGATATTTAAAGCAAGTACTCCTACTTGTTTAGTTACTGATGTGTTATGCTTCCAAGTTAAAACCACATGGTTGTTTGGTTTGTCCCTATAATTCTGTTTTCTGAAGTATATATATCAGCGGGAGGGCAAGCCTGGAATGGCATGCCAAATGAACTCCAATTGGGGTGAAGTTCTGGCAGCAACTTCCTAACTTATGGGGCTACATTCTGTCCGGTTTATTCTATAAAATGAGGTCTGTAACTACGGTTTCGAGCATGGTCTGTGTAGCTCAACTTCATGGTTTTCAGGAGCTGCACTTTTCTAGACATAATATAAGTAATTGTTTTTAAAAAATCTGCGAAGTCTTATCTTCTGTAATCACATCGGCCTTACTAATTGTCTTCATTTTCATTTCAAGACTTCTTATTTCTTCATCTTGACGGTTAATCCGTTTTCAATAACCCAGGGATTATCCTTTTGGCTCGTTGACACATAGGAGGGTCAAACCACTCCTTAAAATTGCATCCTTCATGTCTCTGTTGCTCTATATGCACAAGTAGAATATTAGTCAGTATTATATATATAGATTCTATCGCCTTTTTTTGCCCATGTCGTTCTATGAAATAAGCAACAAAAAAAAACTGCCTCAATTTTATGCATTTTATCTAATCAAGCTTTACACAAATTGAGTATTGAAAAACTTACTTCATAGTTAGGGAATTGGAAAAATCTCTGACCTGGATTTTCACTACTCCATGTGGTCATCAGCTTCAATTCATGGCCGCAGTGACAGGGAGTAACTGGAATCCACTCGCCATAGCTATAATTCTCACGCCTGGAATTTGAGGATATATAAGGAGCTTGCCATTTTTTGGATAGAATATAGCTTGGGTTTTTGTTCTGCGGTTCTTAAAGCTTCATTCAACGGGAGAAAACAAAAGTAACGAGACAAGTGATCGGTTACATCTATTTAAAGACAATAAAGCCCCTTCAAAAGCAACGTTTTGTTCATTAAAGGCCAAAATTGATCGGATAAGTGACTGGAGGACCAAAAGTGTCTAAGAGTACAATAGTCATGCACCTAAAATGAGACTTTTTAAAGAAGAGGACTAAGCGTGAGACTTGATATATAGTTATGGGACCAAAAGTGGAAAATGTACTCCAATAATTGGATATAACGCCTTCATTTTCATATATTATTAAAAATGTTATACTCATATTTAGTAATTTTCCTTCATGAAGTTAGTTGCTCATTTTGGTTAATTAATTTTATAAAGCGAAAAGAGAAGCAATGCTCCAAATTTTTAACCTTTTTCACTACACTACAAACGGTCCGTAGCAGAGCTTTTTGTGTGGAAGCTGCAACAAGCCTTTATTTCTCTTCAACCTCCCTCTCCCTCACGTGTGGAATAGCTTTCCACATGGAACCTACATCAGTTAATACTACAAATAACCAACAACTTGTGTTATTCAATGCACATGAGCCTCCTACGGAAGAAATAAATGCAGATGACCAAGGAAAGAGGAGGACAAATTTGAGTAATGCAGAAAAGGACATGATAGTTCAACAACTTGTAATGGCATAAAAAAAGGTTCTGGGTTCAGAGAGGCTTAATCAACAAACATGATGTGGAGTTCAATGTGACAACAAGAATAGTGAGCAGAATTTGGAAGCAAATACATATTGGGTTGCCTATTAATAACATATGTATTAGTCTCTTATTTTGTATTCTGGGCCAGTACATGAGTAGGCCCACTCTTATTTGTAAACCCTTGTACTGTTGCTATTTATAGCTCTTCGTATGATGCTAATACACAAAATGATTGGAAATATTTAACCTGTTATGGTATCAGACGCAGGCTCTCTTGACGGTTCTCTGCAACAATACCTTCGCACAGATTTCCGACGATGATTCCACATCGATGGTCGCTCCTCCAAGACGCACCATATCTCCTTATGATCTCACGTCGAGTGACAATTGATAAGCACAATAATTACCTATATTTTATATTGGTAATTATGATTATCTATACAAACATTCAAAGATAAAACAGGTAAAAAAATCACAATTTGAGAAAAACCGCACTTAGGCGTCAAAAACGAAGAAACGGGAGTCAACGGGAAAAAGGGACCAAGAAGCGGCATTTCGGGGTCAACAACTGGCGTCAAACGGAGCGAAAAAACGGAGGAATGGCATAAAAGGACACACCCGGCGCGGGCTGCCCCTATAGTCGGCACCGGGCCATCATTTTGCACAAACTGGAACGCTATCCAGTAGCTTACCCGGCGCCGGGTAGGCCTGATGGCCGGCGCCGGGTCTCCCAGTTTTTCAGGCAATTGCTACGCACAACACATAACCGGCGCCGGTCAGGCCTGGACACGGGGCCGGGTAGGTCCGATTCTGCAAATACAAAGGAACGTGTAGCCGATTCTTGATGGCAAAAACCCACCTTCCTAATGATCTGAGAAAATATTTCACCCCTGCCTAATTGTTGGGCTTGAATAAACTAAAAGATGTCAATCTTTAGCCTATTGATAAGTCTGTATTTAGACACGCATTTGATGCGTGTTGGGATTGGATTTTGATGGTTTTCCTAGATTTAAGGTGTTGCAAGTCTTAATTTTAGCTCAAGTTATGTTTAACAGGCGTTGGTTCGAGTTTTGTGTCATTTGGAGTCAAAATCAGGATTTTAGAGTTCGGCACTGGCGCTTGAGGAGAAATCAGAATGAGTTGAGAAGAATTTGAGATTGATTTGAGAGCTATGGAGGTCACCGGGTGGTTTACGATGAAGATTTGATGACAAAATAGCTCTAGGATTGGCTATGGGATCAAAAGAAGATAAATGAAGCTGGAAAACAACGATCAGGATGACCTTTGGTCAATCGTTCAAGCATATCTCTTTGTAGAAGAATCCCAAGGACACGATTCAAGTTGCATATGAAAGACAACTTCAAGGGATACAAATCATATGAAGACACCATTACGAGAAAATGAGAGCAAGAAGGTGAAAACAGATGATGAAGTCAGATGATCTCTGCTGCGATTTCAGAATGACACCTTCCACCATTTTGATCATATCTCTTGATTGGATGATTCAAATCACATTCGGCAAGTTGGGGTAGATAGAGGACTTCATTATCTACAACTTTCATGAAGGAAGTTTTGTCAAATTCGGGCTAGAAAAAAGGCTGAAGAGCACGGACGCACGATCGTGCGTAAGAGCCAACAACGCGATAACATTCTGCCTGCTACGCACGATCGTGCGTACCAGGCCACGCACGATCGTGCGTACCAGGCCACGCACGATCGTGCGTACACCCGAGACGCGGATTTCAGCCCCTTTTTAGTCTCAGTTCAGCCCAAACTCATCTGTTTTCTATAAATAAGACCCTCATACCCATATTTTGACGTTACGAACATTACGGAGAGGCCTAGGGACGAATTTAACACCGTTTTTATGCTATTTTCTTCCAAGACCCTGGGATTATTTGTAAGTTCATCTTTTTAATTACTGACAATTAATTATATTCATCTCAATTCTGTTGATTCTTCAATTATGAATTGTGAGTAGTTTAATTAGGGATTTGGGGTTGATGAAGGGGTTAATCATGACTGATGTCTAGATTCTTGTCGGTTTAATTGTATGAATGTCGTTTAATTTGTGTTTGAATAATTTAACTGATATCTCTTGTAAACTAGAACGCGCCCTAGAATTACAATTGCTTGTAGAATAAGTTATGAGAGATCTAATTTATTCTAGGACACCTTCACACACACTCAATCGTTCGCTAAGAGATTAGTAGCGATTAAGGGGCCGTAAGCTCGCTCGTCTTGACAATAATTTAGGATCTTGTCGCATGAGAGATCAGCCTGGTCCCCTAAATTATTGTACTCTACGCCGCGAGAGCGGTAAGAACTTAGTAATGATTAGCTAGGCTCAATTAAATTAATTTCATGTAATTAAGCCTGATCTGCCAGAAATCTGGTTACCCCGGAATCAATCCCTATTCCCTTCGTCATTAATTAGAGAGAAACCAATCTTTTTATTTTATTGCTCATTAGCATTAGTTTAATTTTCCAACCCAATCATATCTCGCACGACGCATTTTTTATTTATTTATTTTTAATCGCTGAATTTAGTTAATTCTTAATTCCCTTTTGTCCGTCCCTGTGGAGACGATACTCGTACTTACACCCCTATATTACAATCTTTTTAAGTGCGAGAAAACTCACATCACCTATATAAAGCCTCCAATTCATCAAACAAGATCATCAATCCATCCTTGAAACTAAAGAATTCAGTTTTTATATTTTCTTTTTGCATTCTTTTGAAGTGTTGGAGAAGAAATCATTTCTCTCCTCTACAATTGATTCTAGGTATTATTTCTTGTATGTTATTGTATTTCATTGTTCTTAGTTACACTTTCGTAATTAGTATGAGCTCAAGGAGCTAAGTTCTTAGCTAAGGCTAGGGATGAACTTCTATGCCCATTAGGTGTTTGATAAAAGTTCTAAACCAATAAATTGTGATTTATCCTTTACATTTTGATTGTTTATGACTATGGTGTACAACATAGAAGTATGTTAAATTTAGTTTATGCTTGCAATTAACGTTGAAGTCTAAACTATGAACACTAAAGGATAAACATATATATTACCGAGAATAGAAATATATCCGGTATTGTATGATACGGGTGTGATGTCTTGATATTCAACGGGGTTTTCGATAGATGAATGTAAGCTGTAACGGGACTTACACGTAACGAAAAACACGCCCTCGCTGCCATAACCGGAGTTGAGAATATATTAGCGACATCGTATTCATAATTAGTGGTAAAGAACTAATATTCAACCCTATTAAAGCATTTAAGTGATTCCCGAAGCCTTAGTTGTTGTTATCATTCATCTTAAATTCAAATTAGTTAAAGATTGCCTTCTTGAACAAAAAAGTGAAAATCCAAAAATATAAAACACAACTCAAAATCTCTACACTTTACTCATTTCTTTATTTAAAGTTATCTACTCTCGGACTTGAATTAAACAACGTTTCCCTGTGGATTCGACCCAGTATTTTACCAGAATTTATTACTATATCGGCACTTGTACACTTGCAAGTTTAGCCCGGTCAAGTTTTTGGCGCTGTTGCCGGGGAAACGGTCTTGTTTAATAAAGTCCAAAAATTCAAACAATCAAAAATCCTGAATTTATTTTATTTATTTCTTTTCACAACTTCACTTGATCTTGGAAGGGTTTATTTTTGTGTGTGTGTGTGTGTAGATATTCCTTTGTGTTTGCATGCATTTGAGAAGTCGAGGTTCTAAATTTCTTGAACCACTTGATCTTGAAATAGAAAAAACTTGCAAACACATTCGGATGGAGCAAAAAGCCACAAAAATGATGCCCACACTAAACGAGAGGAAGAGGGCCGTGGTTGCCACCACTCCCTCATGTATTGTCCTAAGCGAGGCGGCTCGGGACTGTGAAATGAAAAATAGTTATTTCAATGATATGTCTCAATTTCATGGTCTTCCGGGGGAGAATCCACTTAACTTCATCACCGAGTTCTATGGGTTCATGCAAGGAATCCCTAGACATGGTCTTACCGAGGACGATCTCAAACTTAAAAACTTTCCCTACACTTTGAAAGGGGCGGCAAGGGGATGGTTCTTGGAGCAAGCACCGGCAAGTTTTACAACGTGGGAAGGTATCTATAATGCTTTCATTTCCAAGTATTACACACCCACTATGACTCAAGAGCTAAGGCAACGAATCTTCAACTTCAAACAACAAGTTGGGAATTATTCTAAGACGCATGAAGGCGTTTTAAATCATTGTTAAGGGAATGCCCACATCATCACAATCCTCTTGATCTTCAAATTGAAACGTTCTACAATTTTTTGCACTCTTCATGTCAAGCCATTGTAGATAACCGTGCGGAGGGCTATATTGGCAATAAAACTGAAACGGAGACATTAAGAATTCTTGAATCTATTGCTTCAAATCCTCAATTACAAGGAGGAGATGTCAAATTGGCCGGTGTGAGCGAGGTGTCTATAGCTCACGAATTACACAAGCGGTTTGCTGATTTTCAACAAGCCATGCACAAAGATCTTCAAGCTTCTATTCACACGGCTCTACAAGCCGTAATCGGAGGGGCTAGTCAAGTGGAAAATGTGGAAAGCATAGCGCAACCGGAAGGTAATTCACCTCAAACTCTTGAAGAAGTGAATTATATGAACTCATATGGGAATATGGGGAATCAAGGAGGCAACAACTACAACAATCAACAAAGGTTTAACCAAGGTAATTCTTGGAGACCACAAGGAGGTCCTTCTAACCCCCCATCCAATTTTGCTCAAAGGCAACAAGAGCAAACAATAGAGGAGATGATGAAAGCTCTCACTCAAAATGTTGTGGCTATAAAAGCCCAAAATGAGGAAAATCATAGTAGAGTGGAGGCATCCATTGGGAATCTCCACTCTCAATTCACCAAGTTGGATCTTCGCTTTGAAGATCAAAATATGAAGCTCAACAAACGCATCGACACCATTGAGCAATACAACAAGGCATCCATTCGGAATCTTGAAGTACAAATGGGACAACTTGCTCAAAAAGTAAGTTCTAGGGAGCAAGACAAGTTCCCTACAACCTCAGAGGTGAACCCAAGGGAGAACGTGATGGTCATTACCACAAGGAGTGGTAAGACAATGGAGGACCCGAAAATGCCGGAAGAGGAGGAAACCCCGGAAAAGCAAAAAGAAGATGGAAATGAGGAACATATGATGCCACCATCAAATATGGCTAATTATGTCCCTCCTATTCCATATCCTCAAAGGTTGAAGAAAAAGAATGATAATGCTCAATATAGAAAATTCCTTGATATTTTTACTAAATTGAGCATCAACATTCCGTTTGACGAAGCCATAGCGGAGATTCCATCTTATGCCAAATTCTTGAAGGACATACTCTCAAATAAAAAGAAGTTTGCAGAATTTGTTATCATTACCCTTACGGAGGAGTGTAGTGCTATCCTACAAAACAAACTCCCTCCTAAGTTGAAGGATCCCGGAAGCTTCACGGTGCCATGTTCTATTGGCAAGATTGGAGAGGTAAGATCCCTTTGTTATCTTGGTGCTAGTATCAACCTCATGTCCCATTCGTTATTTAAAAAGCTTGGTATGGGGGGACTTCAATCAACTACCATAGCCTTACAACTTGCGGATAGATCAATCTGTTACCCTATTGGAGTTATGGAGGATGTACTTGTCAAAGTTGGAAAATTTTATTTTCCTGTGGATTTTCTTATCTTAGAGATGGAAGAGATGGAGATCCCAATTATTCTTGGAAAGGCGTTTCTAGCCCTTGCAGCCACCCTTATTGATGTCCAAAACGGAATTGTCAAATTCCGTGTTGGAGATGAAGAACAAGAGTTCCACGTTTGGGATTCTTTGAAGAAACATCATGATGACCCTTCTTGTTTTAGCATTGATATTCTTGATACATTGACTCAACAATGTTTTGGGAAAATAATTCATGAAGATCCCTTGGAGACTTGCATCGTGCTAGGGTGCAATGAAAAAGAAGAAAGCCATGAACTTCTTGAAGAAGTTATGTACTTGCAAGCCGGAGCCCCTTTCAAACATTTCCGTCAAAAATTTGAAGATCTTGGAACAAGTAAGTCCACATTAAACCCATCTCTTGAGGTTCCACCAAAACCACACATCACAACCCTAATGCGTCCACTTTATATGTACCCATTGCAATTGTAAAAAAAAAAATCTACCCATTGCAATTCTGGAGCTCGGGCTCAAGTACATCTCCTTACATGGCATAGAATTTAACCCTTCAATCATAACATCAATCTCCAATCTCATGTCCACCCAATGTAATTCTAGAGCGCGGGCTCAAGTACATCCCCTTACATTGGCATAGACTCCAAATCTTATATCTACCCAATGCATTTCTAGAGCTCAGGCTCAAGTACATCCCCAAGCATTGGCACAAACCCCAATTCCTAAGCATTACTATGCCTAGAATTGTCATAGCATCAAGTACCTTGGGACATCCCTATGGACTGCCCCTAACTTGATCTTAGTTCACACTAAACACAATTGACACTTGAAGTCCATCAAGTTCATCACAAAACAATCCAAACCTTAGGTTTGATTTTATCAACAATTCGAACAATCCTTAACTAGCATTTCATTACTATTAAGATTATTTTTACAACTCATTTATTCATAAAATGGGAGCCCCTGCATATCTAGTGATATGTGGTAGCACCTCATGTGTTCCTTTTCATCATACAAGTATTCATTTACATAAGCATATATATAATGCATACATGAGTAGAAACGTATATTTAACGCAATAGCACATTTATACCTCATTTAACTCCATATTCATCAATATGGTTCCAATTCATAATCAAGTCCATTACTTATCATTCATATCATGTTCAAGCATCTTTATTCACGAAAACATGATTTAAGCATTTAGGTAATCTCATGCATAACCTACAAGTTGTAAGCAACTAGATGTCGGTCCTCACCTTAATGAGCTTTAGACTTTTGTTTCACGCTCCAACGACCAAGCCTCGGCCAAGGAAGTTAGGAGCTGACTCCTTGATTAAACCTGGGCGATCAGCAGCCTGCTCCCAGCAGCCAGCTCAACCCTCTGCCAATGAAACTAAACAGCCCTCTAGAAAGGGTGTTTTCCGACGAGTTCATCTCTTAACCTTACAAGGTTCATTCTTGGTTAGTGTCTAACCTTAAAACTCACATAACTAACATTTCAAGAACATATTCAACTCTTGTAATAAGGTAGAATAGTCCCCTCAACCGTAAATATGATCTATGTAAGGAGAAGAAAAGGTTTTGGGTTCAACTCACCTTTAGAGAAGAAAACCCTCCTGCAAGTTCGTACTTTCCAACACAGATTTGAAAGCCTTCCTCAACTCCGATCGTTATGATCTACACCATTCCAGAATCCTTGTCTTGAGATCTTTCTTTAGACACCTCACGTGCCTGATTTGAACGAGTGGAGCTCGAGATATGGGCTAAACAATCAACCCTACGCACCGTGACGAAAACTGTGAACAACTCTCCCTTTTCTCTCTTTCTTTTGATCTGAGCGGTTCTCTTCTCTTAGAAGCCAAGTAAGTCCGAATGGGGGGTACTAAGGCCATTTGGAGTCATGTAGTATTAGAAGTCCAAAATGTTAAAGATGGAACTTTTGGACTCCTAATTTCATGTAGTGGTAGGCTAAATAGGGTATTAAAAATGGAAGAGGGGATGAAGGGTGTTAGAAATAGAGGGTGGGTTGGTAGGAGTGCAAAAAAGAAAAAGAAAAGAAATATGGAAAGGAATGACCGAGAATGCATTGTATGGATGTGAGGATGATGTCATCCTTGCATCATCTTAATCCCAAATTTTTTAAAACTCTTATAACTTTGTTATTTGTTCTCCAAATTTTTCAAAAGATATATCAAAATTTATGATTTTTTATTATCTTTCATATGACACCAACATGTAATATATAAAATGAAAAAAAAAACTTATGTTTTAACTATTGGAATTTTCTTGAGCCTGAAAAAACACAAAACACAAATTTTTAATTCATGGAGCCTCTACACATACCTGAATATTTCATAATAAAACTTTACTTGGACTAAGTTCATTTTTTGTTAACCGAAAAACGTAAAAAAAAATAGTGATTTTTTTTTTTACATTGAAATATGTATTTTTATTTCATAATTATATAAGGAAAAAAGTAAATTGAAAATATTACTTATAATGATTTAACTAATGTTTTACTAAATTGATATGTGAAAAAAATATGTTGAGTGTATTTTATTGACGGTGCCGAGATGCAAGGAATAAGAGTCTAAACACTGTTTTCATATGGATGAAGTCCATTTTTAACCTTTTAGCCTCCTAACCACTACAAATGGTCTAAGGGTGCCCCTTAGGCCTCCCAAAAGGTTATTCCTTTTGTGTGGAGTGGGATGAGTGAGATGTGGGTGGTTCTCCACCAAGTGTCACAATTAAGTACAAATGAGGTTCAATCCTTATCATTTTATTCTCTAAAGAACCCCACTCCATAATGGTCCGCCCCAACTGATATTTACACAATATTCCCTCTGTCTTACAAGCGCCAGGGAGGTGTGGGACGCACCCCCTTCGGTCGAAGTCAACTCGGAAGGAAAATCTTCCTGATACTTCCTAATGTTTCAGAGCATACTACCTCCAGCACTTATTTCAAGTGGGTGGCACAAGCTTTACCACGAGATAATCAACTACAACCTAATGTTTCAGAGCATACTACCTCCATTCATCATTAGTTCATGCATAACAGATCACACTCACTTTAATGAAGTCATGCATCATATAGGTCAATAATACATATAGGTCAATCATCATGGTAATCAACACACCCAGGCATCATATAGGTCAATCAGGCATCATATAGGTCAATCACCATGGTAATCAACACACTCAGGCATCATATAGGTCAATCATGCATCATATAGGTCAATGACCATAGTAATCAACACAATCAGGCTTCATATAGAGTTCATCGTGCAGGTCAATCACCATGGTAATCAACACAGTCAAACTAGGGGTGGACTCGGGCCGGGCCAACCGGCCCGGAACCGGACCGGCCCGCTACTGTGCGGGCCCGGACCGGCCCGGTCAACCGGTTCTTGACCGGTTCGGGCCACCCGGCCCGGTGGTATAGCGGTCCGGGCTCGGGCCTCCATTTTAGTAAACCGGCCCGGCCGGGCCGGGCCCGGTTCGGGCCTCCAACGGCCAGATTTTAAAAAAATTTTTTTTTTTTTAAATTGGAAGAGGCTCTCCTAGCCGTTGGGAAGGCTCCCAAACGGCTCTATAGCCGTTGGGAGCATAGGAGGGGGGGGTCTGGGGGGTTAGGGGGGTGGGGTGGGGGGTCGGGTGGGGGGGTGGGGGTGGGGTATAAAAAAAAAATCTATTTAAACTCCTATTTTCTCTACATTTTTTACATCTCTTCTTCTACAACTCTTCCTACTCTCTAATTCTCTACTCTAAATCTCTCATATTCAATCATCTTCATTCTTCATCTTCTCCAAATTCTTTCTACATATATATAATTTATATAATTATTATATCTACTTATATATTAATTATCTATTTAAAAATATATACTTATACACATTCATATTATAATTCTTTACACATTATATATACTATATAAGTATATATACTATACACATTCATATTCACTTGATATTTAGTTATTATCCATACTATTGTTATTTACTTATATTTACATATTACATTTAGTTAATATATACTTATATATATATATATATATTAAAGTATTAAGTATAAGTGTATTACTCATCTTATAGTAATATACTTATATATTATATACTATAAACATTATATATACTATATATACTTATACACATTCATATTTATTTGATATTTAGTTTTTATACATACTATTGTTATTTACTTATATTTACATATTACATTTAGTTAATATATACTTATATATATATATATATATATATATATATATATATATATATATATATTAAAGTATTAAGTATAAGTGTATTACTCATCTTATAGTAATATACTTATATATTATATACTATAAACATTATATCATATATTACTTATAATAGTAGTTAATTGTTAGACTTCTAATTTATCTATTAAACTAGTTAATTGTTACATTTCTCTACATTTCTCTTTAAAGAAAAACATAGTTAAAGTAGTATATTTTTACATTTGTCATATTTCAATTAGTTAAAGTACTTAATTGTTTCATTTGTCATATTAAAATTAGTTATTTCATACATTGCTCATTAAAGTAAAAAAAAAAAAAACTAGTTAAGTTTTACATTTGTCATAATAATATTAGTTAAACTACTTAATTGGTACATTTTTCATATTAATATTAGTTACTTGCTACATTTCTCATTAAAGTAAAAAAAGTAGTACATTTTTTCATTTGTCATATTAATATTAGTTAAAGTATACATTTCTCATTAAGGTAAAAATAACTAGTAAATTTTTACATTTGTCATTTTAAAAACTACCTAAAGTAGTTAATTGTTAAAATTGTCATATTAATATTAGTTAAACTACCTAATTGTTACATTTCTCATATTAATATTAGTTGATTTGTACATTGCTCATTAAAGTAAAAAAAAAACTAGTTAATTTTTACATTTCTCATATTTATATTAGTCAAATTAGTTAATATTTAGTTAATTGATACATTTCTCATTAAAGTATTAATTAGAAGTAGTTCGATTTGTATACTCATATTTTAGTTCGAATTCGCAATAGTTTTCTTAGTCACATTTTATTATTACTATTGTACTCATATAAAATATTTGATATCATTTAATATTTGTTCAATTTTAAAGATGGAACGTGGTAGACATTCTGTAGATGTGGGTAATCTCCAACGCAACCGCAAGAGGGAGATTGCGTCGACTCGTCCTAATTCACGCAAAGGCAAAGGTAAAGCGCGGGCCGAGTCTTCTTTTCAAAGTCGAGATGATTTTGAAACGGATTACCAACGGAGAGATGATATGATGATGTCCGACGAGCATCTACAAAACCTATTGTCCCAAAACGATCCACGCTTTGCACAAGAACAACCCATCCCGACAACCATTGATGAAGAGGAGCTCGAGGATGACGATGCGGAGGAGGACGCGGGGGGCGACGGGACTCACGGCACCCCGGATGATGAGCAAGACTTGGAGGACGAGGGCGGTTCAACCCAAACTGGTAAGAAATCTAAATCTCCTATTATTGAAAACAATTTTACAAAGAGGAAAGACAAAAATACCGAAAAATGGTACGCAAGTTGCAATCATTGCGGCAAAGAGTATAGCTTGGGAACTTCTGGCGGATACGGGAGTCTCACAAGGCATCTTAAATCCGCCCATCTTGTGGAGTATGCGAAAATAGACAAGGGCAAGGGGAAGCAAACACAAATATCGAGGTTTGCAAATTCTCAACCCTTTGGTAATTTCTCCTATGATGATCAAAAACATTTGACTGGTATGTCTCATTTAATTGTTGAAGAAAATTTACCCTATATTTTTTCCGAAAGTCTTGCTTTAAGAGATTATGCTCAAGGCACTTTAAATCCTCAATTTAGAAATTATAGTCGCAAAACGATTAAAAAAGAAGTTATAAGGCAATATAACTTCGAAAAAGAAAATTTACAAACATTTTTCGCAAACTTTAATGGACGTGTTAGTATTTGTAGCGATATATGGGAGGATACTTATCATCATTTATATTATTTGGGTCTTACTGCACATTATATTGATGATGATTGGAATATGCATAAACGTGTTCTTGCTTTTCGTGAATTCAATGATCGTCATACTGCTGATAATATTTATATTCTCATTGAGCGTATTTTAATTGAGTATAATTTGCTTGATAAGGTGTTTGTTGTAGGTTTTGATAATGCTAGTAATAATACTGCTGCTATACCTAGATTGCGTGAATTGTGTGGTGCTTCTACATTGATGGGTAGGTTTTTTCATCAACGTTGTGCATGTCATATTCTAAATTTGTGTGTACAAGATGGATTAGCGGCATTAGGAAATGCTTTGGAGGTAGTGAAGGGGGGAATTAAATTGATTTGGGCTAACACTCCACTAAAAATGCAATGTCGACAATATTTGAAGGAAAGACGTGTCAATTATTGTGCTTTTCCTAAAGATTTGTCTATTCGTTGGAATAGTACTTATAACTTAATTCAAGTACTTATTAGATATGAAGAACATTTTCCTGCTTTTTTAAGACAAACTTGTAACTATATTATAAACCCGGCTGACATCGACACTTGTGAAAAAATTGTTAATGTTTTGGTATATTTTAATAACGCAACTCAAACTTTTAGTCATGTTTATAAACCTACCGCAAACGAATTTTTTGTTGAAGCTGTTAATCTCGCCGGCGCATTTTTAGAATTTTCCGATGCCGCTTACGTTAGTTATTTTTGTGATTTCATGAAACAAAAATTTTTAAAATATTATTCACATGTTCCGCATATATATGGTATTGCATTTGTTCTTGATCCTCGTTATAGACTTGCCGCGTTGCCAAGTTGTATAGATTACTATTATAATTGTTTTTTTTCCAACTCAAGAGTTCGATAATAATCCCATCGACCCTAAACAAGAATACAACGAGGTTAGTAATTTATTTCATCAATTGTATAATGAATTTTATGCACAATATGGTAATGCACCCCCTCCCATGCCGCGAACATCTTCTTCATCTAAAGGAAAATCACTTTTAAAATCTGCATTTGGTTCTCTTATGAAAAAAAGTAGAGCAACTCCCGCTACTGAACAAAGCTCAGTTAACGAGCTTTCTATCTATCTAACATTGAATGTTGATTATGAAGTTGGGGATGATTTTGACGTTCTTAAGTGGTGGAAGGACAATGAAAGAACGTTCCCGGTTTTATCAAAACTGGCTAAGCAAGTGCTAGCAATGCCGATATCAACAGTTGCCGTGGAACAAGAATTTAGTGCGGCCGGCAACGTCCTAACTGATTATAGAACGAGGTTGAGCCCGAGCTCTCTTGAGACGCTAGTTTGCTTCCATGATTGGTTGAAGGCCAAACAAAGAACTCAAGAAATGACCATCGCTCCCACCCGCCACTTTATGGAGGAAACAACCACCGAAGGCGGAGATTCCGATTGATTTTTTATTTCAAAATGTATTACATATTTTAAATGCATCCTAATTCTCAATTGTACTTCTTATTTGAAATAAATATACTTGAATTATTTTATATTATTGTGTACATCAATTCAATAATTCAATTCAATAAAATTCATTTGTAAACTTGTACTTCATATGTAGCACTTCTCAAATTAATTAATTGGTTACAATTTTACAAACTTATAACTTACAACTTGAAATTATTTTTGTAAAATCTAAAGGCTGTTTTTAAATTAAAATATGTAATATTAATATGTAAATTAATTAATTTGTTACAAACTTACAAGTTACAACTTATACACCTATTTTGTAACATTTGTAAATTATAAATCAAATCACATTTCTAAGTAAAAATAGTTTTACTTAATTAAAAAATTAAAAACATTTTCCTTACACAATATGTATAATTTTCTAAATCATATCACTTTCCTTACACTTTTCTAAATCAAATCACTTTTCTAAGTAAATTATACACAATATGTATAATTTTCAAAAAAAGAAAATTAAAACATTTTGAAGTGGGAGATTGCTCCCAAACGGCTATATAGCCGTTGGGGCTTAGGGTGGGGGGTGGGGGGGTCGCGGGGGTGGGGGGGGTGGGGGTGGGGTTCAAAAAAATCTATAAATACATCTATTTTCTACCATTTTCTACACCTCTTCTCCAACTCTTCTCCATCTTCATCTTCTCTTATTATCCTACATTTCTACTTATACATCTACCATTTTAAAGATGGAAAGTAATTCTTCTGTTATGCAAAACAACTTTGACAAGTGGAAGGATCCGAAGACCGGACTGTGGTGGGCAACTTGCAAGTGGTGCAAAAAAGAGTGTTGCTTGGGGCGTTCACACGGAGTCGGGATGCCAATGAAACATATGAAGTCATGTGACAAAGGTAAAACAACAACCAACGGTGGCGGAAATCCCAATTGATATTTATTCGAAAATGTATTTCATATTGTTATTTTTTCCTCAATTCTCAAATGTACTTCCTATTTCAAATAAATGCACTTGAATTTTGTTTTTCATAACAATTATTATAATTATATAGTATAGAATATAAAAAAAAAATGAAAAGGACCGACCCGAACCGGGCCCGGCCCGTGAACCGGGCGGGCCACCCGGCTTGAACCGGACCCGGGGTTACCCGGGCCGGTTCCGGGCCTCCCAAACCGTGAACCGAGGCCCGGCCGGTTCAAGGCCCGAACCGGGCCCGGCCCGAACCGAGTCCATGCCTAAGTCAAACTGAAGACATAGTACATCATATAGGTCAATCTCCATGGTAATCAACACACTCAGGCATCAAATAGGCCAATCACCATGGTAATCAACACACTCAGGCATCATATAGGTCAATCAGGCATCATATGGGTCAATGATCATGATAATCAGCACAATCAGGCTTCATATAGAGTTCATCATGTAAGTCAATCACCATGGTAATCAACACAGTCAGACTGAAGACATAGTACATCATATAGGTCAATCTCCATGGTAATCAACACACTCAGGCATCAAATAGGTCAATCACCATGATAATCAACACACTCAGGCATCCTATAGGTCAATCACCATGGTAATCAACACAATCAGACTTCATATGGGGGGACGGATTATAATCAATATATGCATCGTAGAGGTCAATGACCTTGGTAATCATCAAAATCAGGCAAAAGAGGGAGTACATCAAACTGATTTCAAGCAAATGATGCATAAGTAGTGCATAAGAGAGGCTACATCACACTGATATAAGCTGAAATGGAAACATCAGCTAAGGAAAAGGCGAATGAGGCATACATGATTAAACAAAAACAACATAAATTGCATTCATCACATGCATCAGTTTAGCCAGAGTTTTTAACAACAATAACACATAAAACAACCACCGTACAATACAACTTAATGAAAAAGAGACAAGGTTACAAGCTTCCCTCAGAAAACGACATCCAAGGACGATGACGATCGTGACCGAACACATGGTCTAATGGATCTGGAGACCATGGCGGCTTTGAGGTCACTTCTTCCCCGTCTGACTCTGGAGATCCCTCGTATGTGTCCTCCGCAATCGGATCCCCATTTCTTGCGTATAGCCCATCCAGAATCAGTTTCCGAACTCCACCCCCTCATTGTCTCAGATTCAGTATCGTCCTCATCGACGGTCGGATCCGGATTCGGAATGGTCACCACTTCCTCAGCCGGCTTAGGCTTTGTAACATCATCTTTCAAATCAGTATTGGGCGACTTATTAGATTCAACCGGTGCTGGTAACACATACGCGGAATCAGTGGAGGCCATTGAATGGAAGAACCAGAGAGGCCGAGAGGCTTTGATGAAGAAGGGAGAGAGAGTGATAATGAAGAAGGAGAAAGACGTACGAAGGGGATAGGTAGAAAATGCGGCCAGCAAATTAAAAGAGGGAGTAAGTTGTTGAGGGCATTTAAGCCATTTCAACCACAAAAACTTTCCATTTATGGTAATGGGAAGTTAAATTTGGGACAACCAAATAAGGAAAGTGAGAAGTTGTTTCAGGGACGGAGGGAGTATGAAATAGACTCAGAGAGTGTGATTAAAGCTGTTAGAAACAAACATGGTATAGGCAGACAAAAACCACAATACTTATTCGAGATTATTGGAAGTTCCTCAAAGAGAAGATTCAGTATGCTCAAGCACACATTACGAGAAGGAAATAGTTGTGCTAATAAATTGGCAAACATATCTCCCGGTGCTTCTGAGTGATTATCAATTCTTCCATCAACCCCACATTGCTTGGAATTCTTTAGTTTTTCGTTGTATTAAAAAAATTATTGTGTTGCATATAAAGTAATGTTCAGGTGAGGCCTTCTTGACTATAATCATCGTTCGACCGCCTCCATTTGAGGTGCTTCTGGGTAGATATTTCTATTATGAATTTTTGTGAACATGTTTTTAATGAGGTGTAGATTATATCCATAAAATTTCAGTTTAATTTTCAATCAGAAAAGTGAGTTAATCTATTCATAAAAATATTGTGCCAAAAATATACTTCATATATAAAAGATGTAAATTTATAAGTAGCAGGGAGTGGAACATAACTTCTTTGGAGGCTATTCTTCTTGAAGAAGTGGTTTAGACTATGATGGCGGAACCGATTATTGTGGAAGATGAATATCGGAATGGCAAACACGACTCAGGGTGCTTGTAAGGGATTATCGATTCCTACATCAACCCCAAATTCGATTAAACGACTCTTTGGGAGGATGCCGATGGCTTAGAGACGATTCACTTTTATGTTATTGAGAATTACTTTTTTTGTCCATTGTATGGAATATTTAAAAAATTCTTGTGTTGCATATCGAGTCTCTTTGATAACACCAGAATTGGCTAATTTTGAAGGAAATTATGATGATTTGGTTGCAATGGCTGAATTGATCGATAAAAAGATCAAATTAGAAAGATTCATATAAACAAGGAAGATTGAGATCGGATCAGATATACAAATTCAGATAAGAAAATTTCAGATTAGATCATACCAGTCTTAAAAAAGCATACCGGTCTTAAAAAGTTCAGATCAGATGAACAAAACAATTTCTAAGAATAAAAAATGTAGCAAAATGATAAAATGTAAATGTGTCATAGTTTGAAGGAAAAAACTCCTGCTTAGAGATCGAGAGGTGAGAGGTCTGATCTGTGACACAGTTATTGTCCCAAAATTATAATAATTACGTAAACACAGAGTAAATGAGTTTTTTGACTTCACACCCACTTTTTGGGTGATATTGGATTTCACATCTATTTTAAAAAAAATTGACTTTTCACCCAGTCATATAACATTGTGTGAATAAAAAATTCCGAATGGGATGCAAAATAAAAGGATTTTAAAAAGAAAAGAAATGCAAAATTTAAAGTATCACTTAAAAAGTGGGGTGAAAAGTTAAATTTCCTAAAATAAAAATGAAGGTAATGAGAAAAATGATAAACAAGACTCGATTTCTATTGGTCTATACAAATGACACGGATGGAGCTGTCCATTGTTCTTTACCACCGATTAACTTCAATCCAACGGCCACAATGAGCTATCCCGAAAACCAAAATGCTTCCGAGGTGACTATAAAACGCCCCGCCTAACCCAACCGTAAATCGCATTCTCCATTTTCTCTCAAATTCGTTTCTCAGACAGCGTTTCATCAAATCTTCGTCGGATTTTTGTCTGCAATCCTCATTTCACATGGATACCACCGCAAAAGTGAAGAAGGGAGCCGCCGGCCGGAAAGGTGGTGGTCCGAAGAAGAAGGCTGTTACTCGCTCTAACCGTGCTGGCCTCCAGTTCCCCGTCGGTAGAATTGGCCGGTACTTGAAGAAAGGCCGCTACGCCCAGCGCGTCGGTAGTGGTGCTCCCGTTTATCTGGCCGCCGTTCTCGAATACTTGGCTGCCGAAGTAAGTTTCCATTTTCGCTCCCGGTGAAAAATCTTATTATTCCTCTACGTCTAATGTTAGCGATTGTTTTCTCCATGACCTAGGGTTTGGCAAATACCGTTAGATTAGTTGAATTTTGTTCTTAGGGTTTCTGTTGTCCAGAAATCAACTGATCCAGATTTGGAGTCTTATCTGATAAAATTCAATGTTGGTTGTTTGGCATCTACAGGTTTTGGAGCTCGCTGGAAATGCAGCTCGCGACAACAAGAAGAACAGGATCATTCCAAGGCACGTTCTGTTGGCCATTAGGAATGACGAAGAGCTAGGGAAATTGCTTGCTGGGGTAACAATTGCTCATGGAGGCGTTTTGCCAAACATCAACCCTGTTTTGTTGCCTAAGAAGACAGCGGCTGACAAAACAACGAAGGAGCCCAAATCCCCATCAAAGGCCACCAAATCACCTAAGAAGGCTGCAGCTGCATAGAAATATTATGTTCGTAGTTGTCTTGTAATTGTAGTATTACATTATCTTTTCGTTGTGGTTCAGAAATGGTCATGAAGAGATAACTGCTGTTGTTCATTCTCTTTTAGGTTTGCCCTTCATTAATCAATGAAAACTATTGTTGCCATTTACAAGATCTTGAATGTAATCTCCTAATTTCTTCCTTGAAGTGGTTCACGAATAGTTCTCTGGCAATATTTGGGCCCTTGTTTTGATTACGCCTAACAAGAATGTCAAGTTTTCTCTAATGTTGTCCTTGTTTTGCATTTCTGATGGTTCGTTTATTTCCTTTGTCCGAAAAGGAACATTTTGTTTGGGTTGAAGTCTTGATTTGGCAGTGACTTTGACTGAATATGCAATGTGGGACTGTTAGAGTAGATGGTAATTTTGTTGCTTGTTATGAGGTACTCTGTATGAAATACAGTCGAAAATTCTATAAAAAACGCAGCAATTGCGATGCTAATGATGATAATGGACTTTACAGATTCAAAATTCTACTCAGTATTTGAGCATTAGTCTGTTGACAATGCTTTTACTCGTGCATTTTATTCTGTGCAATAATTATGTACCATTTACTCCACTGCATCTCAATGAAACAGCATTAAACTATTTTTAACCTTCAACTTTATAAGATCATACACCACCGCCTTGTTATCAAAAGAATTTCAGATAGGCTAACTTGTATTGACATACGGAGTTGGAGTATATACGAGTATCATAATGAAGAAACATGCTAAAAGTTCTGTGAAAAATGATGATGCTCACAGGCTCATCCCATTGACCCATTCTACTGGCAAGTTTAGCCAAAACCTATGTTTCAGAGTTGGATCATCCAATACGCTTATTGAGCATGTCTGGTGGTGCTGGAGGTAATTGAATCAAGGCTTGACTAGGTTACTTCGATTGAGATCTTCTGCTCCGTAAGGCAGAGTGCCTTGCGCAGCGGACGGCTGGATAGCAAGAAGAACGCCTCAATACACGCGAAAAAGTGGATCCCAAATATTTCCAACCGTTGAATTCTCGACTTGACGGTCTCTCTCGATCAGGCACCCTACCTTGCTGCTAAAGCAAGACAGAGACCCTGGTTACTTGAGGCCCTTGCCGAGCTCGTTTAGTAGACTGAGATCATGGACTATGGGTTGAGGGACTTGAGTCTAGGGTGAACCCTGGCCAGCTTACGTTCTCCAAATGTGGCTCCGTTGTCTCAAGATCAGAATTCCATATTAGATTTGGTTTCTGGTTCCATATTACGGAGTATTTTGTATTCTAAATCTATAGGGAAAAATCAAATGGCAGGAATTACTGAATTAGTATGATCCCATTTTAGATAAATGTAACCATATGTGGATCTGATCAATTCTGGTATTGCGATTGATCAAGTTCCAGTCCAGTTCTGGAATCTACACTCTCAATGCAATTTGCGAGTCACCCATAGACATTATAATTTTTACGTTCTGAATATCTACCGAAAACTCTCGATAAACTACGACGAGCGTCTGACACTATCTTCTCCAGAATTTCGCTACATATCAACTTTCCTGTTAATTACATTCAAGTTGGAACCAAATTGGATTATTAAATGATGTGGCACCTCATTTACTAATAGTGTCTTGATTCTTTTTGGAAGAATTGATAACTTATTTATTAAATTAACATATGCATAAATACATTGAGTTGAATTTAACGATGGCTTGTTTCCATGTGATGCAAGGGTTAGAAAGGCGACAACTTAACTGCCTCGGCTATAAGTTGGAATTTCATGCAAAATTAGAATAGTTCATTCGGTTGAAAAGTTCTACATCTTGGACTCTCCAGTTATATATTTAGATCTATTTGTGATGCCAGTGAGTGAGACCTATTTGAAATGAAAATTTTCTTTGATGATCACATGTACATAACTAGAAATGTTATAAAAAGCTTGTTGGTTTTCGAGGACCATCATTTGGTTAACAACAACGACATTCAAGCTTAGTTCCAAAAGATTTTAAGATCGTCTAACATGAATCAGTCAAAACTCAAAAGAAAGGAAATATAATATACAAAAAGATCAGTTGGACACACAGGTGAAAATTTGGAAGCATAATCCAAGATCGAATCTCACCGAAGTGTCAAAGCAGCATGTCAAAGTGAGGGGACTTCTTATGCGCAGTGGACACCTTTGTATTTAGAACCCCTATATGCTCTATCGGGTTATGTCGTAAGAGGTTATTGAAATTGAGGATTCTACCTTTTGGAACGATAGAATCTGGTTGCTTTTAGTTGCTTCAGTTGCAATGTGCCAATGTGTGACATCGATTTTATTGAGGACTATACTTCATTTCTACATAAAATGTGAGGGCAATTCATGTCCAGCCGGTCTGACGGGAATCACCATCCTGTCAAGGCTGTTTGAGGTCGGTCCTTCATGGAATTTTTTGATGAAATGTTTGAGCATGTTCTTTGTGAAGTCTAGTTTATCTCCGCCAAATTTAAGCTAAAAATTCAATCGAGAAGTCAATCAAATCTGTAATTGAAAAACACTGCGCTGTATATATATAATAGCCACCCCGATTGAATTTTTAGTTGAAATTTAGTAAACATAAATTAGACTTGATGAAAAATATGTTCAATAAATTTAATATCGAAAAGAGACCCAAATAACCTCGGTTGGGTGATTGTTTATCAGGCGGGTTGGACATGAAAGCCTATGTTGTAAAAACCGGACCGGAGAGTGACCCGGCCACATGACTGGGTCACGGGTCAACCCGGACCCGGTGGGTCAACCCGGTCAACGCCGGAAAACCGGTCAATGATTATACGTCTATATAATAATAGTAAACATATAATTATATATAAAATTATAATAAAAATTACGGAGTAGTTGTTATTCATAATAATCAACTAACAATACTACTTATTAAGCATTTAATACACTCTTATAATATTTCAATGTATATTTTGATCTTATAAAAATATATAATGATATTTTTATTTTTATTGTACATCTATATTATAATTTGGCATGATGTTCATTCTTAAATAAATATATAAATATATCACGTAGTTTTTCTTTTTAAGGTATTGAAATTGCAATTTTATTAGTTTAAAAAATGCATTGAAAATAAAAAAGAAATTACTTTTTTTGATAAAAACACCCAAAAACTGGGTTTTACCGGGTTTTTCGGGTTTCTTGGGTCCGGGTCTTGACCGGGTTTTCCCGGGTCAGCCGAGTTTTTCCGGTTTTTGACCATTTCCGGGTTTTGAAAAAACCGAACCGGTTTTTTGTCCGGGTCACCGGGTTCCGGGTCAACCCGGCCGGGTCGGGTCGGTTTTTTAAACATAGATGAAAGCTACCCGTAAGGCCGTAAGCTTAATAGAGCAATGTTTTACTTGAGAAGAATAAGGACCTTCTTAGAAGGTTGTGGGCCTGTGGCAGTAGTCAACATCTCACAAGTAATACGTTTCACGCTGCTCCACTCTAACCAGCAGCACTTTCGCGTTTGCCGAACATGGTGAAACGGAAATCTAAGGCTCGCGCGTTGTCGACATCAACGCGGAAGCCTCCCCGTACCGGCGGCGACTCCTCCGTCTCGGACCGTCAATTGGTCTCTGTGACACCACCCGCATCCTCTCTCGTTACCAACACCGGGTTTAGTCTGCCCGCCGGTTGGAGGGTCGAAGAAGTTTTTCGCTCCGACCGCTCCAAATTTGACAGGGTGATCAGTTTTCTTCCTCTCTTTTTCTCCCGCTATATTTTAATCTCTTTGATTGTTTCTTCTTCATCTTCGCCCAGAGTAGCTTTTTTACGGTTACCAGCAAAAATTGGATAGTGATTGATCAAAAGAGGTTGATCTTATTGCAGTATTACTTCGAGCCAGATACCGGAAAGAAGTTCAGATCATTGAAAGACGTTGAGAGGCACCTGAATGGGGAAGAAGTTAAACGGATTTATATCTCGGGTAATCGTCCTGAGGTACTTTGACATGCTTGAATTCTTTCATATCTGGATTTACTAGGAATTTCCCAGCTATTTCTAATGTTTCATGTATGTTTTTTCTTTGGTTTGTTCCACCAGAGTTCGTCTCCGAGGAAGATGATTGTTCATAGTGGAAAGGCAAGTTCTCTTGTATAATGTTAGAAATTCTTAGATCAAAATGCCAAGTAATGTTGCAATGATGATTTTTTTTTTGAAAAAGTGAAATTTATTGAAAAATAACGGAAGTAGTACAATGCAAAGAATGGAAGTAGTACAATGCAAATATGATGATCCAATGCTATTTTTACGTGTTTTCTACAAGCCGGTTTCAATTCCACTAAGACTCAAATGATCAAACAGATTTTAATATTGAGTTATGAATGCAGATAAGTTCTTTTTGTCTCAATGAGAAGATGACTAAAAATATATTGAGCATCATTGGAAAACTATTAAGGTTCTTAAGTTGGATAAGGCACCATTTGGTAGCCAAAGGTGTCTTATTCTGATGAATTTGCTTTTGGGAAGAATAAGTAGATTTGACTTATTTAGTTGAAATGAATGTTACTTAAATCTTCCCCTTTCAAAAAGTTCAACAGGTTGAGTAAAGTAACCCTCACCAAATGGTCCCTAAGGACATGTTTACTTCACCGTTAGTTATATTGTTAGGTTAGTAATACAAGTCTAGTAAACGATTTGGACAGATAAAATGTACATGTAGTAAGCATCGTAACGTCTTAAATGCCTGCTTATTAAACTTCCACATCCCCATGTATTAATTAGTCGGCGTTTTAAACTCTTATTATGACCATCCTGTCCCAACATTATAACTTGCAGAAATTTTATTTACACTTATAGCCCTTCTATCATTGCATATAACCCTAACGAAGGCATTGCGTATAACCCTAACAAAGCCATTGCGTATAACCCTTATATCCAGTCACCATGAATCCTCCTCCTCCAATGAAAGTTACACCATCGCATGTATGTATCTTCAATATCTGTTATGCAATCACACTCCATTTTTTTTAGATTTCCTTCTTTAGGTTAGTTTTTTACTTGTTAGTTACATATTTTTCAATTTACCTGGTATTTCTTCACATCGCTAGATTAGACTTACTTCCTATTAAATAGATTATAGAATACTTTATCAGAATTTCTGTGCGGGTATGTCCTTTTTGCTCTGAATTTCCCTTTTCAATCTAGTTGTTTGAACATTGAAGCACACCAATATTCCGTCTTTTTATCCCAAACAAAAAATTAAAGTTAACTGGAGAAGATTGCTGGTTGGGTGAGTGGTTGAGTACAACATCTCTTCGATTGGTGGCTGATTCGGAGGTGAGAAAGAATATAATTGTAAAAATCTGTCATTCCATATATATTTCAGAAAGAGTAGAGAGAAACATTTAAAAGAAGGAATTGCAGAGGAAAGTAATTAAAGGTTGAAGGCTGTTTTTTACATCTTACCGTTATCGTATACCTTAATCCCAATGAAGTAAACACATATTTGTGTTACTAAGCATGATATTATATTAAAGTAAAAACATGTTTATTAAACGTTTCTTATTAAAACACAGCTTATTAACACAGGGGTTAGTAAGCACTGCTTAACCCCTTTGAAGTAAACACGGCCTAAGACTTAAAAGTAAAAGTTTGTCTTTAATGTGCCACAACAATATTTGCAGGTGTTGAATATGGATGAAGAAGAGCATAATCCAAACCATTGGGCAATCGTACCTTCTGGAAGTGCCGAGACCCCAGAAGCCCCGCCCTGCCAGCTTCCTGATGGCTGGGTAGTGGAAGAGGTACCCCGTCAAAATGAAAACCTCACAGATAAGGTATGGTTTGTCTATCATCTTTTTACTCTTGTGATGAAATCTCTGCATGCTTGTTACTGACCAAATGCCTATAATTGTATTTTTTTGTGCTAGTATTACTATGAACCTGGCACGGGCAGGAAGTTTCGGTCCATGGTATCTGTTCAGAAACACTTGAGTGAATTGACTAATGAGAACAGGCCATTGTCTAAGATGTTTAAAGTGAACCACAACATGACG
Organism: Cuscuta epithymum; assembly: GCA_945859915.1. Taxonomy (NCBI): domain Eukaryota; kingdom Viridiplantae; phylum Streptophyta; class Magnoliopsida; order Solanales; family Convolvulaceae; genus Cuscuta; species Cuscuta epithymum. The sequence goes on along the minus strand of CAMAPF010000959.1, from coordinate 1,400,521 downwards.
ACGGCGAGCAAACCATCTAGAGAGGAGGAGTCCTCGTTTGGGGAGCCACCCTTGAAAGTCAAATGGGTACTTGGCAATCGCAAGGGGGATGTATGGAACGCTTTCATTGATGACAAACCGGTTTCAGATTCTGTTAAGGAAGAATGGAGGAAGAGATTCTTGTCCTCCATGGAAAATTCTTGATTTAATCTGTAGACACAAGTTCTCTCATTTTGCTGAGAAAACTAAACTCCAGCTGAGTGTCATTATCGAGTACTAGCAGTATGTTGTATACTTGCTGCATTCTTAAATAATTGCAAAACTTCCCCTTTTTAGCTTTTCAAAGTAATTGCAAACATTTTCTTTTGGGTATTTTTCTTTCTTTTCTTTTGGCTATTAAATAATAGGTAAATTGAGTTCAATAATCAATACCCTTGGTTAACCCCATCTCCCTCTCTTCTTCCTTTCATTGCCAGACACACACCTAATGAATATTTACTCTCACCCATTATATCTCTATCTTCTTCACTTTCCCTTGACCATCTTCTTTCTTTCTACATCATTTCTCTAACCCTTTATTTCCTTCAAGAAAAAACGGAGACCCAGCCATAAGATCGATACAAGGAGGAGAAAGATTCTTGTAGTCATTATTTTAAACAACTGCAATCCATTTTAGAACCAAATCTTCTTGGCTTCTGATGTTATTTGTAAAGAATAAAGCTCATTTGAATGCGCTGGTTATGCTATTTTTTTTATAAAAATAAAGAATGGAGCACTGCAGCACTTTTGGATGTTCAAGTATTAACCTGTATAGCCAAGGAGAGAATAGGGAGAATACAAATTGGAGGAGAGTCTTAATTTATTTGCCTACGGGTACTATTTTAAGGAAATCAGGAAAACGAAACTATGATACAAGTATAATGTAAATAAAAATTAAAAATAAAGTAAAGTACTTAATGTAAATATTTAAATAAATGAGGAGCATGATTGACTTTAATTTTATGATAAATATAATCGATAAATATGATTCAATGTTGCATCTATTTCCTAATGGAGAGTATGAGTTAAAAAATATTCCACTTTTCATCATAAGAGAGTAGGATGCTAGGATTCCAGTATGTTTTCCTCTTTTGGTGCTTGACTGTGAGTTTTTTTTAGCATTACTGGTCCCTCTATATATACATTATCCTGGCAGTGTCAGATTGATTTTTGCTGGATACCTAGCCAGAAAAGACCAAAAGGGAAGTCAGGAACTAAGAGCTTGTTTGGCGTGTTTGAATGGGCTGAATGGCCATGAGAATATGTCAATAATCACCAAACGCTGCAGGACTTTGATTCTGCCGACAACAATCTTCAGCCAAAAGTTCACCCTTACCCTTATTTTTTGGGTGATTCAGCTCAAATGACACTATCATTTTAGGTAATGACACATTCAGAGCCTGTTTGGTGACCCACATTCGTGCGCTGAATTTTATAATAATAAGAAAAAATAAGGGTTGGGTTACTTTTCCCGTTATATAGGCTGAAGCTACGATAAAGAATCATTTTAACTATTTGTCATATATATTTTTTCTTTATTTTATTAGTAAAAACAATTTAAATGTTTTTTTCTCATAAATCAGTCAATCCAATCACTTCAACCAGAACTTCATAAATTTCAGCAGAATCAACCAATTTTAGTGTTACCAGACGGACTCTCAATTAACTATTACATTCACAAAACACTTTCAATGACTATTTGAGTCAATTCAGCCGTTCAATAACCCCGAGTGGGCTTTAGAGTGGAAATTATCCAATATTTTTGGGACCAAAAGAAGAACAGTTTGTTTATCAAGGGAAAAGGTGCAAATAAGCTCATGTACTAACCAAAAAAGGTCAAATAAGCCCTTATTTAGGAAGTTCTGTCCGGCCGTCGTCATTTGGGGTGGTTCCCGGTGGAATTTTTTGATGAAATTTTTTGAGCATCTTATTCATCAAGTCTAGTTTGCTCATACCAAATTTCAGCTAAAACTTCAATCGGGAAGGCATTCAAATGAATTCTTGAAGATAACTGCGCTTCTAACTGCGAAGTTAATTTCAAGAATTCATTTGAATGTCTTCCCGATTGAAGTTTTAGTTGAAATTTGGTATGAATAAACTAGACTTGATGAATAAGATGCTCAAAAAAGTTCATCAAAAAATCCACCGGGAACCACTCCAAATGGCGACGGCTGGACAAAGCCTCCTAAATAAGGGCTTATTTGACCTTTTTTGGTTAGTACATGGGCCTATTTGCACCTTTTCCCGTTTATCAATATGCTTTCAGATATTTTTCAATTTTTTTTAAATGATAGTTTCAAAATATAAAGAAATGTAACCAACATACATTCAGTTTTTTTAAAAAGGCATAATGTATATAAAGAAAATTAGGGAAAACCCAACCTGCAAAAACAGTCTGGTTTACATTACTCTGCATGGGTTTTCTGCAATTTTTTACCGTATAAATATAGGGAGAGATGATCCCTCATGACAGAACCAGTTTCATCAATGGTCTCAGAAACCTCTTGTGGATATCCAGGGTCATGACGGCGAGGGAGAGGCATCTCTTCATCCAAAACCTCATCTTCCATATCAATGATGATATTATGGAGAATGCAACAAACAAGTATGAACCTTGGCAACTTATGTTTGTCAGGTCTCCACATGTTTCCGTGAATCATTTTCCACACATCCTTCAACCTCGTCAGCGCTCTCTGCGCGACAATCCGAGTCGCATAATGTCTCTTGTTAAATTCAGCTTTGGGTCCCGAAAGGTCTTTCCCTTTGTAAGGAGTCATTAACCACGGATAAAGAGGAAACCCCGAACTGCCAACTATATACTCTCCCATTTCTGCTTCTCCACATATCTTTGTTTTATTCCCATTCAACCTCTCCCCTTTCTTGCAAAGCTTGAAGAATGATGAGCTTTGAAGGACCGACGAGCTATCCATCTTTCCTGGCAAACCGGTGACAATATCTAAGAACCTCATATCCGGGTCCACGATTGCCTGAAGGATCATGCTATGGTTCCCGGTCTGATCAGCCCAAACATCAGCAGTTTGCTCGGACGTGGATAACATCATCGTGATGTGTGTAGTGTCTATGGCGCCACAACAATTAGGAAGATCCCTTATTTGTTCGAACTTCAATTTTATCCGCTTCATCTCCGGTTCTGATGAAGGCCACCGGAGATGGTGGACCCCGCTTTCTTCTATGGCCTCCACAAAGCGCCATGTCACTTGAGACACAGTGGAGTGATGCGCACCAAAGGAATCACCAACCACAATCAGGGAATTGCCCGAGCATAGCCTTCGCAAGGCTAGAGCTACTTGTTCATGTAACGACATCGGCTTTCCATTTGTGAACACAGAACTTGCTGACTTTAACATCATGTGATCCTTCACTAGTGAACATATATACTCAAATGTCTTTCTTGACATCTTGAAGATGGCCTGGAATCTATCCATACCCTTTGAGGGTGAAACGCTACCTACACGAAGAAAGAGATGGCATAAATAGCACAAACATGTATGAGCAAGCATCAAGTGTTATATGATTTTTTTTTTTTAAAGTTCCCAAAGGATTTTATTAGTGTAACTTTTATCTATCTATTTTGAAGTAAAAGTATTGCCTTTTGGTTGTAAAAATTACCAGGGTGTATAGTAATAGTTTTAACAACTAACTATTTATTATTTCTATGGATGAGAAAAAGAGCTTCACAGTTAGTTCTGAATCTGATTAGGGTAAATTGCAAAGATATGGTAAAAAGGGTGTGCTTGGAACCCTTGGATACTAAGCACGAATCCTGAAGCAGAAGATAAAACATGTCTAGTTTTCACTCTAAATTAATTTTGAATAAAGTTCACATTATGCAGCCACACAAATTCATATTGTTTTTTACCATGACTTGTAGATATTTGTTCAATTTCATTTTATATACGGATTCACTTATTTATTTAATTATTTATTTCTATTATATAAAGACTAATAAAAGTATAAACATATGATTTTTTTAAAAGAAAAAGTAAGAATATTTCATTTTTCTTTGCATTTTCCAAGTTATAGCCAAACTAAAAAAAATAAATACAGATATGGGGGTACTAAAACAGGATTTCAGAAGCAGATCACAGAACAAAATGAATCAAAGTAAAAATATGTTGATTACATATGTAGGTTATCCACTTCCATCATTTGCAATGGAACAAAAGACTCACTGTTTTTTTGCTTGGGAATATGATGGAATAAAGCCAAATGACTCACTAAACTGTCTGCGCTTCTTTGCTATGAAGCAGCAGTCAATCTATGCAATTTTTGATGCAATTTTCACTATGGGTCATCAAGAAAGAGTCTCTCTGTGATTTAGTACATGGGTAAGACTGCGTGCATCCGACCCTCCCCTTGGCCCACCGTAGGTGGGAGCCTTTGCGGCACTGAGGTAATGATGATGATGATGACATATGCTGGTTATCCCTTACACCTAGGCCCCAGCTCTTCACATAAATCTTTCTTCATATTTCCTTGTAAAAATGACCCACCGAAATTACCCATATGACTGCGGGAGTAAGTATTCCTTGGCCACGAATCTCTAAGTCTGAGTTCATAGTTTTCACAACGTTGCAAACAACTGAAAATTCTTACAAGAGCTAACTTACTCCAAAAGCATCTGGCTTTAGCACCAACTTAGTGTAAATATGCATCCATTGCATACAATGTCTGCTAAACACATTGTTTTATCTTAAGTTACTACGGAGTATATAACTAACTTTATAAAAACTTTCAGAGTAGATAATATTTCTTTGCCAATAATATATCAGGGATGGGGTTCCCAAATTGACAAGCCCAAGGACCAAAAACTCAGCTGCCAAACAAATGCATTATGTATTTGTTGAGATATTACTCCTAACAGCTAAAGAGCTTATTCTTACTTTCTTCATTTATTTTAACCATCACATGAATGTATTATGTTTCATATTACTAAGGTCAATACTAACACTCAAACCCTTCATAGAAGCACACCCTGATCTGAACCATGTAAATCCCTGTCAATGGTACCAATACATTTTGACATACAACCACAACTGTATATTGACATCCAAGTTAAATTAATTATACAGACAAACGCTCCCTCTATTTCATGAAGTGTCATTTTGCTTTTTAAAAAATTGTTTTATAAGACCAAGAGCACATTTGCCAATTTCCACTTTTGCCCTCCTTTTTCCAATTTTCAATGATAAGTAAATCATAATATTCCAATAAAAAAGGCACAAGTTAAGGATGTTTAGGTATACCATACCACATTCTTTTTATGGTTTAGTGAAATTCTAGAACATTTAATGTGTTTATTTTTTTTTGGGTAAAATCACTCAGCTGGTTGGGAAGAGGAACACAAAATCACGAGTTTATTCTACATTTATACCCAAGGCATAACAAGATAGGTCATTTGGTGATCTTAACCTGAGCTGAAAATCAAGAACCCATTATATATAGAACTAACCCAGTAAACAAATTTGCTTTGAAAAACTAAGTCTTTAAATCCAAAGCTTAGGAAAACCAACATCACAAAGTAAAGAAGAATGTGTTAAGCAAATGACCTGAAACCCTTTTGGACAATGAAGCCCACCAATCAGTGGAGCCATTTTCTGGAACTATAACCTCTTCATCTTCACCCTTCTTCTCCACCTTCCTCTTCTTCTTCGACCCTCTCAATGGTGCCATCAAAGTAAACGCCCCCCAAAAATCCCAATTGGAATATTTAAAAAGAAGAAAAGAAAACCCACCACTTTAAGCAATACAATAACAAAAAGAAGAATCCTGGAAAACGAGTCAATTGCAATTCAAGAAAACTGGAACCCTTTTTTCCTTAGCCAACCAAATATTGAATTGATGAACAAAGAAGAGGATCACAAGTACACAGCTGTGAATGAATGAAGGGTACCACCAAACAAAGCAGCATTTTTGAATATAGATAAACTACTTAGCTGAACAGTGCCCATTATTTCATTAAGGCGTTTGAGACATGCAAAACTGCTTCCTTGTGGCTTTGAGTCTTTGACAACGAAGATTGTATAGAAGAAAGCGGGGAGTATGGTTTTACATATGCTCGGGATGAAAAGATAGAGATAAAAATTCTATGCAAAGTAGTACAGTATGAGAATAAATAAATAAAAACATGTCTTTTGAGTCTATGACATTGAGAAATGACAGATAAAATCTTACGGAGGATCTACGGGTTTTTACAGCTGCTAAACAATTTCAACCGTCGATGACTTCTATGACAAAAAGGGAGAAAACACTATAAACATGGTTTGAGAAAATAGCCAAAGAACCAGAGTGATGGAAGGATAATAGTTGGGAGGCAGGTCTATTATTTATTACCTGCCGTGATATTAAGTCTCAATTTTTTTCCCTTTCAAAAAAGTCTCAATTTTTTTTCCTTTCAAAAAATGTCTCCATTTTTTTATAAACTTATGATGAATATAGTTATAGAAAATTTTCAAAATGAGAGAAAAAATAATGTGAAATTTTAAACATAAGTCTATATTTTTATTCTCGAAATATAATCAGAATTGTAATATTTCAAAAATATTGTCTATCTTTTGTTTTATACAGTAACTCGGAGATAAAATGTTGATGTGCCGCTCTCCTATTGACTTCTATCAATAATAATTAACTTTACTTTGACAGAGTCCGTTTGGTGACCCTGTTTTTTGGCTTATCGGACTTTATCAGACAACTTTTTCACCAAATACGTAACTTTTGATTTCGCGCACTGAATTGTGTAATAGTAAGAAAAAGTAAAGTAAGATTAAAATTACTTTTCTGACTGTATTGGCTGGAGTTACTATAGAGGTTCACCTTATCTATTTTTACATATAAGTTTTTCTTTATTTTATTAATAAAATATATTTTAAATATAACGTTTTCATAAATTAGCAGAATAAGTCAGTTTAGCCCTTTCAACCAAAAATTCATAAATTTCATCATAATCGGTCGATTCAGCCGATTTTAATATTATCAAACGGACTCACAATATAATCATTATTTAATTCATTAAATGATGCAAATGTTTATGAAATTTAACAAATGAATTGTACTTTTGCACTACAACATTTAATTAATTTGCAACGCCTACATATCGTACTCATTGGTTCCACTCTGCATCAAATCGTGTTGCAAAGTATGGTTCAAATTCAATACATGAACAATATGGATAAATACAATGTGTTAAAATATTTCATAGTATAAATATGGTACAAAATTTGCTATATATACGTATAATATGAACACTGTCAAAAGCATCCCAATAAATTTTTTCATACATATCACTTTAATTATTATTTAAATATAAACGACTCCAAGAAATAATATGAATATGATAGTATACTATATCCCTCAATCCCAAATTACTTTTAAAAATGATTTACGAGTTAAACTGAGCATAAAAGTAACCATTTCCTGGTAATTTTTACATTAGTGATACCAACAAAAATTGTATATAGTAAAAGTAAATTAAAATTTCTGTTGAATTGCAATTTGCAAACTTTGGATCTTAAAATGAATATAACTTAGGCTATGTTTGGCAAGCCACATAAGCTCAAAATAGGCTGAAATATTAAAATTTCAGTCAATTATTTTAGGAGTAGATCTGTTTGGCAAATGAACTTAAGTGGGCTGAACCTGGAAAAATAGAACTGAATAACAACGCTATCCAACCTAGCGTTTGTATTCAGCCGGTCATAAAATTTTCTTCGGTTCCCAATTTATCCTACGGTCTCTCACCTTTCTTTACTCCGTCTGGTCATCACTTTCTTCAATTCGTTGATAAATGTCTCCCCAGAATCCATCTTCACCTGATTTATTATTTTAAGGTATATATTAAATTGCTTTTGGTTTATATATTTACTTGTGTATGTATTGCTTGTGGGATACAAATCATACCTCTAATTCCTGATATTTCTTCCGCACTCGCATAATACTGCTTCTGTGTTTTTATATGAGCTTATACGTCTAAAAAGTGTTCGATTAAAATCATTATAATGAATATATATTACACATATATCAATATATGTACTAAAGTTTTAACAAGTCTGAAAATATATAAAATTATAATAATTAATATATTTTATTCTATTAATAAATGATATGTCCTATAATGTAATTTCACATTATTCCTGCACTTTTTCAACTCTTTTTGCCGAGTCTACCAAGAAAAGTAAATTTGAAAATGGTTTTAGGACGGATAAAGTTACCAAACAAAAACATTAATCTACTCCATTTCAATATTATAAGACTCCAGGTTCAAGTCCAATAATTTAATACAATAACACACATCAAATTATACTATTTTTCCCAACATCATCTAAAGAAAACTTCAATTTAATATAATCAGATCAAATCTCCTACCATAAATTCACGACTCTAAATGAATTACAATCACCATAAAACATAAAAAACGCAAGTATGTGAAGTCAACATATATGAACCAATTTTGCTATTTAAAATTGAGATATTAACCAATTTTTTTGCGCTAAGTATCTTGTAGTTTGATAACGGGACACTGCCAAGGAGGAGGCTACAAGGTCGAAACTCATCCTAGTCAAGGATGTGACATTTAACTAGAAAATATACTATTACCTCCATCCCGGTAGACTTTGCCAAGTGCAAAGTAGATGGAGAATAAAAATAATAATAAAAAAACTGTGGTTGAGATTTGTACAGAGGAGAGAGAAATGCGTAGAACCACAAATTAGTTGCTTTAATAAGAAAGTAGTAAAGTTTTTTGGGACAACAAAAAAGGGAAAAATGGCAAAGTCCAATGGGACGGAGGGAGTATAATAGATTAGAAAACACATTAAAAAACGAATTGTCACAATAACAAATAATGTTATCACATAGGAAATGAAAGTAAGGAAGATGACCAAGATACCATATCATGTTGTTTGAAGACGCATATAGCTCACGAGAAGTTGTGGAGACGATTGAAGAGAGCTCGAACAAGACGGAAGCTCCAATTGCTAAACAAGTGATAGATGATGCTAAAGACCATGATTCACATGAGCTTACCCCGGAGGACCACCTAGTAACCAGAAGTCAATCAACAACGCTTCTGATCTGGATGACAAAGACTATTATATCTACCCGGTTTAATTACTCAAACTATGACTCTCCTCACAAGCTGGTAACATGTCTCAATCGGTACAAGTTATCACACCAGGAGGCAAAAACGTACCCTCCTTACCTACAAAGGGCCATTTTGTTTCACAACAAATATAACCGGTCGCTCTCTTCCAGGCTAGGGGTGCCTGCAATTAATTTTAATTGTTAACTCTTTATCTCGTGCCTTGTCGTTTACTCTTTATTTTGAACTATGTACTCTTGTTTTTAATATTTTTAATAAAATTGGAAGTGTTCCCCGTCGCTTCCACCACCTCCAGTGGCTTTCCCGGTTTAAAAACAATCACATAGAATGCTTGAAATGAATTTCTAACTTTCTTGAACACGTACTACCCTCTCCCATGATATAAGATATACTATATTTGAATTTGACACGAGAAAAAGAAAAAGATGATTGTTTTACAGTTTCAATATCCCCAAAGTAATATGAGTCTATAAAAACTAAAATTTAAAAGGCTGGCTAAAGGGTCAAATAGGCACTCAAACTAACTTAAAAAGTGCAAATCACCCATTATATAGGATGCTCTGTCCGGCCGCCACCATTTGAGGCGGTTCCCGGTGGAATTTTTTGATGAATTTTTTTGAGCATCTTCTTCATTAAGTCTAGTTTACTATACCAAATTTCAGCTAAAAATTCAATCGGGAAGGCAGTCAAATGAATTTTTGAAGATAACTGCGTAGTTAAACAACACAGTACATTTTCGAAAATCATTTGACTGTCTTTCCGGTTGAACTTTTATCTGAATTTTGGTATGGGTAAACTAGACTTAATGAAAAAAATTGTATCAAAAACTTCCACCGGGAACCACCCCAAATGGTGATGGCCGGACAAAGCCTCCTATATAAGGGGTGATTTGCACTTTTTATGTTAGTTCGAGAGCCTATTTGACCCTTTAGACAATTTAAAATGCTAAATAAAATGATAAAATGAGAAATTAAAAGATGAATGTAATTTAATTGAAGATAACATTCATTTATTTTTTGGAGGAAGTACTAAATTCCAGTGAACACTAATATCGACTAAAGTATAAATACATATTATATGATGTTGTTGGAACCCAAAAATCAACAATAGATAACAAACTAAGCAAGGAATGATTGAAGAAACAAAGTAATATTCATTGATGATGATTTGGAAGTTTACAACGATAAATATTTCTGCTCTTACTCTCACTCTTACTCTCACATTCGTATGTGCTCTGCGGCTCTCAGAATGATTCACGTACGCACAGATACCTAATGCAGTAAATATTTATACCCTGGGTATCTATGCATCAGTCATTTCACAATTATGGGCCCAAACTTCTATTTGAGCCCCTTAAACATTTTAGGCTAAACACTAACATTGTACTAGGCCTATTCCAAGAAAGTAATTTATTACAAGCAGATAAATTATAATAGATCACAACTAAAATACCTTCTAACATTCTCTCCCTTTGTGATCAATTGCGTTGTAGCACTTATTCATTTCTGTCTCTTAAAGTAGTTTCTCCTTAGTGCCAGGTCATGCTCATATTTTTGCAGCGATCGTCCCTTGTCGAGTCATTCATTGATAGCTCCTAGAATCTTGGTTATTCTCTCGTTCTCCTTCATCTCTTCTTTGCTAGCTTCTGCAAGTCTAAGTTTGATATCTTCCTCTTTTGGTAGCAATAGATCTCGAATGATCTTCAAAGTCTCATCATAGAATTTGGCAACCTCATCCAAAAGCATTAAGCGCTTCTTTTCTTCACGATTAAGATAGACTATCCCGATATCATGCCTATCAAAAATATGAAGAAGAAGGCACATCTCGAGTCCTTGTCCAGATAGTCTTGGCCTTGTGAGGTTTGCCTTTGGAACGTTGTTTTTGAGGACCATCTGAAGATCATGAGTGGCATGAACTCGTACTTGTCTCAACATAAACCTCCTGATCGCTTTATATCCTTCTTTGAGAATTATGCTCTTCCTCATAGGGAACTTCCTGTAGGTCATTGACATTTGGTAGATACCACCCATCTTGAGCAGCATGAAGTTGTTCTCTTGACAAGTGAATGTTGTTCCATCGGTGCGTTGTATTCTATAGACAGAGAATTTGTCTCCACCGATTTTTCCTTCAGACACTTCCAAAAATTCATAGATTGGAGATTCGCTTGTTTTCATATTAGGCTCAAGGATTTCACGTTGACGTCCATTGACCGTTTGCTTAGCATGTATAGATGTCCTCCTATTTGCTTACCTTTCAAATGTGTAAGACTTCTGGCTTTCAGTTCATTGAGTTTCTTGATCTTCTCAGGTCTCCTCCAGACATGTTTTCTTAGTTCCTCTTGGAAGGGGGTTGTGATCGTGATGTTTTCCCAAGGTTTCTCAGTTTTAGGTGAAAGAGTTCATGTGCATCTGATTACCTTGGGTAGCTCTGCTGGAGCCTTGTTGTTGTCTTCCCCTCTTCTTTGAGTTCATCCTCTTAAAGGCTTATTATATTGAAGTGGTCTCCATCATGCATATTTTCAACTAATTCAACTTTAAATCTTTATTGAGATCAACCTTAAGTCTCTTAGGTGTAAATAAAATATTACACATAACTAGATACAAAAAATTATCTATAAGCCAATATACTTTATTTATGTAGAAACTTTAAATTTTTTATCAATAAATCATAAAAGAATAACTCTCACTCAACTAAACAACTTCGACAACCACAACCATATGAGTTGTATGTTCATGAAAGATTTTATGCGGTAATCCCTTAGATAGTGGGTCTGAAACCCTTTATTTAGCTTATGGCATAAAATGACAACATTCTCTTTTTTTCTTCATGTTGTACCATGTGATTATGTACGCAATATCTCGCTACAGGAGGACTGAATATTAAGCATATAAAGATTATCCAGTAAAGACTACTAATTAGCAATATTTGAATTATAAGAGAGACTAACATTATTATTTCCGAATGAACAAGAGTAACCATATTTGTCCAAAACAAAAATAAAAATTAAATACCGCCTAATAAACAGTGCAACTTAGGTCTCAACTAAAGTCAAATAAAAATAACTCTTTAATAGTAGTCTAAAACTTATCATATCTTGAACTTCACCTTTATTGACATCACCGACATAAATATACTTTTCAGCCTGGTGGACGACTCCAGGGTCAACCTTGCATAGACATACATACTTATGTGAGTAGTAGCACCAGAATCTATCCACCATGTGTCCTTAGGCACATAAACTAAATTAATTTTAGAACAAACAAAAATAAGAAGTTTACCCTTCTTCATATGCCAAATAGCGTACTTAGGACACTCATTTTTTGTGTGTCCAGATTTTTTGCAGAAAAAACAAGCAAATGCCTCACCTTGTTTCTTCATCTTCTTCTTTAAAGAATTTCCTAGCGACCACATGTTTCTTTCTCTTCTTATTGTGAGATGTTGTAACAAAATGAGCACTCTCTGTCTTATCTCTCTATAGCCTCTCTTCCTCTTGCACACAATGAGATATAAGCTCATTAAGAGACCATTTGTCCTTTTGAGTGTTATAACTCATTATGAATTTCCCAAAGTAGGCCGCAAGAGGGATCAAAACCAAGTGAACGAGCAAATAATCAGGAAGCTCTAACTTTAGTTCCTTGAGTTTTGACGCGAGATTAGACATCTCCATAATGTACTCAAGTATGTTCCCTTTGCCTTTATACCTCATAAAGATATGTTTAACCAAATGGCTACTTGTCTCAGACCTTTCATTCTTGGCAAAAAAAATTCAATTTTCATCAGGAACTTTTGTACTTTCTCACACTCCACAATATAATTGAGCCCCGAAACATCTCAGGAATAGTATGTTCCCACTTCTCAATTTTTGCCTCATTAGAGTTTTCTAGAGTGGAAGTGGGTTGCTTCATTCTTAATGCCAGATCTAAATTCATGCACCCTAAACAATTTCGACACCCTCTTTTCAAGACTTGAATTTCATTCCATGAAGCATTGTGATTCCAATAGGGATGGCAACGGGGCGGTTTGGGACCAGGTATACCATTACCCGTACCCGCCCCGTTTTTTTATTCAGAAATTCCGTACCGCTCCCCACCGGGTATTTTTTCCCCCGCGGGTAACCACATTATTTAAAGATATTTTTTTCCTAAAATAATATCACTAAGAAACAATAACATAATTATCCATTGACCACTATTTTTTCAATAAGCACCACAAATCAAATCAATTCTTATCACAACACTGAAGTTGAAATATAAGTACAAAGTAATTATAACAGTTACAATATTACACATGTACACAAATTAAAGAAAAACAGAGCACCACTTAGTAACTTTTATACTCTTGAATCATGTACATAGAAAATTACAACACCTACACAAACTAATCAAAACTAAAGTGAAAGGGAAACTAAACTAATTTTTTACATAGAAAATTAGAGCAACTACACAAACTAATCTCTTATCGCACAAGTGGTAATGCCCACCAACTATTCGTAAAATTTCCGGAGTGAATTTTTGTTCATTTCTTGTGCAAATTTTAAATAAACTTTGTTGTACTTGAATATAGTATTGACTATATATAATTTATTTTGCATAATAGTTCTTTTCTGCATCGATTTAAATAGCTTTTATGCTACTTGAATTAAGAAATTCTTCATTTCTTTTGTTACTTTCTAAGTTTTATATTTAAAAAATTTGCTATTAGAGTTTATGTTTTGTTTTTATACATTGGATTCAACTATTAATGATTCTTATGTGATGTTTTGAGCGATTAATGTTATATTTTTCTAGCATTACATTTAAAATGAGCATTCACAAATTATACAATGTGCATTGTGTTAAAATCGATTGAGCTCTATTGTTAAGAAAGACTTATTCTAAGTTATTTGTAATGAATATATTACATGTGCGAGTTATAAAAATGAGTTTTATGTTGTACATAAATGAGTAAAACTTTCAAAGAAATGAACATTGGTATAACATTATTATAAAATGAGTGCAAGAAATGAGTTTTATGTTATACCCAAATGAGTATAATATTTACACGGAATGTACATCGATATAACGTTTTAAGATAAGCACTATTACGACTGATCATTCAATGAAGATGTTTTGATGTTCAATAGGTTTTGGAATTTTTATTGTAATACTTGAGATTTAATATAAATGGATTAATAGTACTATTCATACCAATAGAGGTGCATCTCCTTTTAAGGGAGCTCATCACCCAAGAACTCCAAAGTTAAGCGTGTTTGCACGGGAGTAGTCTTGGGATGGGTGACCCCCTGGGAAGTTTCTCAGGGTGCGCATGAGTGAGGACAAAGTGCACGGTATGTCTCGCCCCAGACCGCATCCGAGCGCGTGTACAACCGCCGTATGACTAAATGACGTCACTCGCAAGTCAACATGACTTAATCATACAAGGCGTCCATGAGCATTGTTCATACCATACTCAGTAGTAAACATACATAACAACATCACGTATTTGGATTGAACGAATCGCGGAAATAATCAAAGTTCAACCAGGGGCCACATATGGCCAAAACGTGGGCTCGCAGGCCCAAAACAAATGTACTTATTACAAAGTATCCATGAGCATAGTTTATAGTTTAAAAACGGTAAAGGAAGCACGAACCACGTCTCCCTTTAGATCACTTCACCGAGCAAGGTGAGAAGAGCAAGCTTGAGCTTCAACCTGAAATGGTGGGCCCCCCCGAAGGGGTCAGTACAAGTACCGAGCGAGTAGCAGGCTAAATGTAGAATAACTAGCGTTTCAAGTATAAGACCCAAACATAGGGTGATACATACACATATAGTTCCTTCCCCCAAGTTATAAAATATATATCATTATATATACACTTGGAAATACCCGACCCGTAGGTCATTGTTTATTTGGGAAATAATATAGCCAGTAACTTTGGCTTAAATCCTAACCCACCCATATACCTATGAGTGTATAGAACTCCTCCTAGTTCGAATCATATTAACATGAGGACACCTCCCGGTCCTAAATTACGATATAATAATCTATGAGTTTTGAGGTTACACGCCCGATCCTTGGGTACTCCACCCTATAACCGAGTTTTGAGGATAACCGCCCGATCCTTGGGTACTCCACCCTATAACCGAGTTTTGAGGATACACGCCCGATCCTTGGGTACTCCACCCTATATAACCGAGTTTTGAGTATACACGCCCGATCCTTGGGTACTCCACCCTATAACCGAGTTTTGAGGATAACCGCCCGATCCTTGGGTACTCCACCCGACTTATGATCTACCACATATCATCCTAGATAAGGTCTATATCATAATCAATAATCAAGACTAAACCAAGTCTTAAGGCCTAAGCGTAATCATCCATGCAATTCATGCATTAAAATCAACATATAGGCAAAACAGTGCCAAACCGGCGCCGGTTTTGACATAACCGGCGCCGGTTATTAATTAATTTAATAAAACCGGCCATGCCGATCCATAACCGGCGCCGGTTTTGCCTATAACCGGCGCCGGTTACCCCCTGGGTAACCAAGTCAACATTTTCGTTGACTCGCCATTTCAAACCCGATTTGCGTCAAACTTCATCCCAACATGTATTAAGTTATAACCAAGCATTTTATGCCCCTTTTATCCCTTAAAACATCATATATGTTTTTATAAACATTTTCATATCGTACTTCATTTATGATATCAATGGGTCATACATATAAGTCTAATCACTTTGGATAATCACATGTTTAAGCATCTTTTAAACATCATTATGAACACATATAACATTTACTTGGGTAATCTCATAATTAACCCAAGAGTTATAAGACATTAAGCCGTCCACTCACCTCAAATGAGCGTGATGAAGTTCTACCCTTCTCGGTTGAACTCCGGCCAAACTCCGGTGAACTTTGACGAACCCCGGTGACAACTCCGGCGACTCTTTAAACCTTGTGAAAGCTCTCAAATTACCTTTGACACGTTCCTAACATGGTTTTATCATCACAAAATCCATATCAATACAAATAACCTTTAAAAGGTTATTTTCCGGCTAACCGGTCGTTTTGGCTCCCAAGTCCGTTCTTGGACATAGAACCACCCTTCAACCCTTATTTCAACATTTATAAATATGTAGAGCTACTAAAAGGGTTCCTTACATGCTATGTAAGTCATATGGTAGTTAAAGAATAGAGGAACAACCAATACGAAGTCATTACCTTAATCACCACACTTTTTCTCCCCTTTTTCCTCCCCTAAACTTCTCCCTTTTTCTTGTTGGAGCTTGAGCTCGAGATTAGCTATGGAGGACTGAATTTGCAGAGCCTTTTTTCCTTCTTTCTTGGTGCTTGGACGAGTGCAATCAGTGGGAGAGGAGGGAGGATGGTGTTTTTGTCTTTGGTTGGCAAATGGTTGAGGTTATGGGTTCATTTGGTGTCAAAATGGTCTCTCCCATCCTCTCAATGGCTTTCAGCCACATTTTCTCTCAAACCATCCTCCAAGAGCTGGAAAATTCGTGGGTTGGCCCCCACTTATGTGGGAGGTCACCCCTTTTTGTCCAGAAGTGTACAATCGGTCCCGAAAGTTGTATTTTTCGGACTATTGTAACTATATTTTATTTTATCGGGTCAAATAAAATGTATAGTATGTTACCAATCATTACGGGCCTTCATAATGAGTATACTTTCCCCAACGCTAATTTGGAAGTCTCCGAAATTCATTTCGGACTGTTATCCGATAAATTACCCAAAACCGGTAATTGGGCCTTGTTTGACCAACCGGTCAACCCAATGCCTTTCTTATGGCCCAAAGTGAATGTCCACCACCATATAGCTATTATCTATACCAAGATGAATAAAATATGCGGTCTCGGGAATATCGGGTGGTCCCCGCTCCCAGTGTGGGCCCCACGTGCAATTTACTATTCACGCACAAGAATTAACAAAAATTTACAACCTCGTAAATTCATTAACCATTTCATAAGGTTCAATACATAATTTACATAAATGTAAATATACTTGGGGACGGTGTTACAAGTTCACCCCCCCTTAATTGGGATTTCGTCCCCGAAATCAACGTGTCTAATCGAAAAGAAACGGGTATTGCTCCCTCATTGAGACCTCGGTCTCCCAGGTTTCTTCTTCGACTCGATCACTCCTCCACAGAACCTTCACCATAGGAATCTCCTTGTTCCTAAGTTTCTTCACCTGTTGGCCCACTATCTTCACTGGTTCTACAGCATATTGCAGGTCCTCCCGGATCTCCACCGGTGGTTTCTCAAGAATATGTGATGGATCCCGCACATACTTCTTGAGCATCGATACATGAAATACATCGTGAATCTTCTCAAGTTCAGGGGTCAACTTGAGACGATACGCTACGGCCCCAACCCTCTCAAGGATTTCAAACGGACCAATGTATCGGGGGTTAAGCTTACCCCTTGATAGGAATCGGATGATGCCTTTCCAAGGAGAGATCCTTAGAAAGACTTCATCCCCGACCTCAAACTCCAACGGCCTCCGCCGTTTGTCTGCATAGCTCTTCTGCCGGTCTTGGGCAGCCATGAGTCTATCACGAATGATCTTCACCTTAGCCTTGGTGATCTCAACAAGTTCTATCCCTTCGAGTTTGGCCTCGCCAACCTCATCCCAACACAAAGGTGTCCTGCACTTCCTCCCATATAAAGCCTCGTATGGAGGCATGCCAATACTCGCCTGATAACTGTTGTTATAGGCAAACTCTACCAGAGCCAAATGTTTGTCCCAACTCCCTTGGAACTCCAAAGCACACGCTCTAAGCATGTCCTCCAAAATCTGTATCACCCGTTCGGACTGTCCATCCGTCTGTGGGTGAAAAGCTGTACTAAACTTCAGTTTAGTACCCAAGGATGCTTGAAACTTTGGCCAAAATCTGGATGTGAATCGTGGGTCCCTATCTGAGACAATGGATATTGGGACTCCATGCAATCTCACAATTTCTTCCGTATATAACTTGGCTAACCTTTCAAGAGGGTAAGTAATGTTGATAGGCAAGAAATGTGTGCTCTTGGTGAGCCTATCAACCACTACCCAAACTGCATCATAGTTGTTTACCGTCCGCGGTAGCCCTACCACGAAGTCCATAGTCACATGTTCCCACTTCCATTCTGGAATGGTAAGCGGCTGCAATAGTCCTGCCGGGTGTTGGTGTTCTGCCTTAACCTGCTGGCAAGTAAGGCATCGACTCACATACTCTGCGATGTCTCTCTTCATACCTGACCACCAGTAACTCTCCTTCAAGTCTCGGTACATCTTAGTACCCCCTGGATGCATGGCATAGGCCGAAGAATGAGCCTCCTCTAGTATAGACTTCTGGAGCTCCTCATTCTTTGGTATGCACACACGGTCCTTAAACATCAAAAGGCCATCATCACGTACCCGAAAGTTCTCAACGGGTCCCTCAAGGATCCGTTCACGGATCTTCTGACACTCCTCGTCAATGGCCTGACATCTACTGATTTCACTCAGTAATGTGGGCCTAACCTCAAATCTAGCAATGAGGGTCCCACGCGTGGACACCTCCACGCGTGCCCTCAATGCCCGTAGACATGTGAGTAACGTCCCCGACGTACTCTTCCTGCTTAGCGCATCGGCCACCACGTTGGCCTTCCCGGGATGATAGTCAATGATCAAGTCATAGTCCTTGATCAGCTCCATCCATCTCCGTTGTCTCATATTCAACTCTTTCTGAGTGAATACATACTTCAAACTCTTATGATCAGTATAAATGTGGCATGTCTCTCCGTAGAGATAATGCCTCCAAATCTTCAGTGCAAACACTACCGCCCCCAACTCCAGATCATGGGTAGGGTAGTTCACCTCATGTTTCCTCAATTGCCTAGAAGCGTAGGCTATCACCTTACCATTTTGCATCAACACACATCCTAGCCCTTGGATGCTAGCATCGCTATAGATATCGTACCCTATCCCCTGCTTGGGTAGGGCAAGAACTGGTGCCTCGGTAAGCCGCTTCTTCAATTCAAGAAACCCTTTCTCACATTTCTCATCCCATATGAACTTGGCCCCCTTCTTTGTGAGCTTCGTCAATGGAGATGCCAACACGGAGAATTTCTCGACGAACTTACGATAGTATCCCGCTAGGCCAAGGAAACTACGTATTTCTTTCACATTTTTGGGTCTCTCCCAGTCGATGATGGCTCTTATCTTGGCGTTGTCCATAGCAACGCCCGAACCGGATATGACATGCCCGAGAAAGCCAATCTCTTTGAGCCAAAATTCACATTTGGAGAACTTGGCAAAGAGTTGTTTTTCTCTAAGTCGTTCAAGCACAAGCCTCAGGTGATGTTCATGCTCCTCCTCGCTCTTGGAGTATATCAAGATGTCATCAATAAACACTATCACAAATTGATCCAGGTATTCACTAAACACTCGGTTCATCAAGTCCATGAATGCCGCCGGTGCGTTGGTTAACCCGAATGACATCACAAGAAACTCATAGTGACCATATCTAGTGCGGAATGCACTCTTAGGTATGTCACTCTCCTTGATCTTCAACTGATGATAGCCCGATCTCAAATCAATCTTTGAGAACACCATCGCCCCCCGAAGTTGATCAAACAAGTCATCAATCCTCGGTAAAGGATACCTATTCTTGATCGTGACCTTGTTCAACTGTCGGTAATCTATGCACATTCTCAATGTGCCATCTTTCTTCTTCACGAAGAGTACGGGTGCTCCCCACGGTGAGTGACTGGGCCTAATGAATCCGTTGTCCAAAAGTTCTTGTAGTTGGACCTTCAACTCTTGAAGTTCCACCGGTGCCATTCGATAAGGAGGTATCGAAATGGGTTTGGTTCCCGTTTCAACTTCAATTACGAACTCAATCTCCCGGTCGGGTGGAAGTCCCGGCAAGTCTTTGGGAAAGACGTCCGGATACTTGCACACGACACGTACATCGTTGATGTCTCTCTCTTTCTTTGTCTCATCTACTACGTAAGCAAGGTATGCGTGGCATCCTTTTCTCATCATCTTCCGTGCTCTCATCACGGATATGATACAACCATGAGATCCTCCCCGATCTCCCTCAAAACGTAAGGTGTTCCCCTTATCATCCTCGAGTTCCAACACTTTGGTGTAGCAATCAACTCGAGCATGGTGCTTTTCAAGCCAATCCATTCCCAGGATAGCATCGAACTCCATCATACTTAGAGGTACGAAGTCACAAGTCAAAGGTTGACCCGTCACTTCTACCTCACATGATGGATAGTAATGGTTCCTCTCCACGTCATCTCCCAATGGTGTGGAGACTACCAAGGTTTGCGTCATTGGCGTCAATGGCACGTCAAGACCTTCGGCGAACGCTTCGCTCACAAATGAACGTTGAGCCCCGGTATCAATGAGAATTCTCGCATTTCTTCCATTGATCAATAGTGTCCCTACATTTATAGATGGTGTAAGACACACTACTCGAAGTACCAGATCGAAAATGGGCTAAACGAACATTTTCTGACCGAAAATGTACTGGACCGGCGCCGGTTCTAGGCCAGACCGGCGCCGGTTTTCCCCTGGGATGACCGAATACCCACCAAATTCACTGGACCGGCGCCGGTTATGGCCAAAACCGGCGCCGGTTCACCGTCGGCAACCTCGGAAAATGATTTTCTTTAAAAACCGGCCCCGGTTACGAGCACGGTGATTTGCCCCGGCCAATTTTCCACTAGACCGGCGCCGGTTATGGCCAAAACCGGCGCCGGTTTTCCTTTGGCACCCCTCGGAAAATCCCATTTTTATTACCCCGGCCCTTCCGAGACCGGACCGGCGCCGGTTATGGGCAAAACCGGCGCCGGTTCACCTACGGCAGCCCCAAACAATTAACATTTAAATATAACCGGCACCGGTTTAAGCCATGACCGGCGCCGGTTTACCCCTGGGCAGCTGTATTCCTACAACTTTTTGCTAAAAAACACGCCGGTATCGACCCCGGCGAGCCCGTACAAGCCCGCTATCATTTTTAACACTTAACAACATATAATTTATCAAACATTACAAGGGATTACCTGCAACGGAGTCGGGGTTAGCCCGAGCATCGGCCTCGGTCATAGCATAGACTCGTGCTTGGGCCCCGCCTTGGTTGACGGACGCGGCATGGCTCGTTGATGCGCCGCCTCTCCCCGTGCCACCATGTGACGGTCCCGCACGGTTCCTCCCCGTCATGGGCCCTCCTCCGGCTCCCGGTGTGTTCTCCTGAGTCGCTTGAGGACAATTGGCCTTCATATGGCCCGCATTCCCACACTTGAAACACCTTGGTGGTTCATTACACTTCCCAAAATGCTGTTTTGAGCAATTGGGACATCTAGGTGCTCCCGAGTTCTGTGGCCTAGGTCCGTGCCACCTCCCGTCCCTATTCTTTTTCGCCGGTGGAGCCGGCGCCTTGAATGAGCCCCCACCACCACCATGGTTGTTCTTTCGGGAATGGTCGGGCGGCCCCGAACTGTTCCACTTCCTCTTCTTCGCCTCCTCGGCGTCCCTTGCTTTCCTCTCATTCCACTGGGCCTCTCCCAGCATGCCCTGTTCTACCACCTCACTGAAAGTCATGAGGCGTGAGTATGTAGCACGGTCTCGGATGTATAAAAGTAAGGCATCCCAGAAGTGCTCAGTCATGCGGTCCTCATCGATCGCGTACTCCGGTAAGAACCTAGCCAAGGTTCTAAACTCCTGCTCCAGCTGCTTAACAGTACAACCCTCTTTCTGCTTGAGGTTAGTGTACTCCCTCCTTTTTACATTAACCTCGAAATCAGAGTAGTATTGGGCATAAAACTCCCGCTCAAAATTTTCCCATGAGATGTTCCCACGGTATTTCCCTTCTACACCTTCCCACCATGTAGAAGCCATCCCCTCAAGCAACCGTGAAGCAACGGTTAGCTTCACGTCCGGAGTAATTTGCATGTCCCTTGATGCATCCTTCACTTTCTTGATCCAATCGGCGGCAACGGTAATGTCACCGGTGCCATCGAAGGACCTACACCCCAAGGCCCTAGCCTCCTTGAGGTACTTGGAGATTCTCACTATGAAACCTCCCTCGAGCCCACCTTGTGGAGCCTCAGGTGGGGCCCTTGGAGCTCCCCGGCTTCCTTGAGCCGACACACCTTGAGAACCACGCCTTGCTTGGCGCCTAAGGTCTCTCCTCAGCTTCTCCTTTTGATACCACTCTAGTAATTCACCCATTTGGGCGAATCGGGCATCACTCTCATCCTCAGTGTGGAAATCACCCCCATCGTATGGGGTCTCTTCATGCTCCGTTTCAGGAACATAAGTAGAGTCGTAGTTCTCGGTGCTAGTCTCGTACACCGAACTCACGTGGCCATCACTCACTGTTTGGGCTCGGTGGCCCCCACGTCCTCCACGGCCTTCACGGCCTCCACGTCCTTCTCTTCCACCTCTGGAGCTTCGAGATGGAGCCCGGCTAGCTCCAACAGAAGCTATCGGTGTTTGCCCTCTCGGATTGTTCCTGGTCTGCATGCGTCTACCCTCCATTTCTGAAAAGGAATTTGGACGAGTCGTTAGACTCCAATCAATGTCAATTGACGGAATACGTTATAGACACGTATTGGCCCGAGTCACCGCCATACCAATTGTTAAGGGTACCATCTTAACAATTAGAGACCTTGCAACTTAGGTAACAATAGTTCTATAAGCGTCAAAATACAATGCTCATGGTTTTCGGTAACACTGTTTTGAAAAATCTCTTGAGAGAGGTTGATTACATAGTTTAGAAACTGAGATGGCTCTGATACCACTTAATTGTCACGCCCCAGACCGCATCCGAGCGCGTGTACAACCGCCGTATGACTAAATGACGTCACTCGCAAGTCAACATGACTTAATCATACAAGGCGTCCATGAACATTGTTCATACCATACTCAGTAGTAAACATACATAACAACATCACGTATTTGGATTGAACGAATCGCGGAAATAATCAAAGTTCAACCAGGGGCCACATATGGCCAAAACGTGGGCTCGCAGGCCCAAAACAAATGTACTTATTACAAAGTATCCATGAGCATAGTTTATAGTTTAAAAACGGTAAAGGAAGCACAAACCACGTCTCCCTTTAGATCACTTCACCGAGCAAGGTGAGAAGAGCAAGCTTGAGCTTCAACCTGAAATGGTGGGGCCCCCCGAAGGGTTCAGTACAAGTACCGAGCGAGTAGCAGGCTAAATGTAGAATAACTAGCGTTTCAAGTATAAGACCCAAACATAGGGTGATACATACACATATAGTTCCTTCCCCCAAGTTATAAAATATATATCATTATATATACACTTGGAAATACCCGACCCGTAGGTCATTGTTTATTTGGGAAATAATATAGCCAGTAACTTTGGCTTAAATCCTAACCCACCCATATACCTATGAGTGTATAGAACTCCTCCTAGTTCGAATCATATTAACATGAGGACACCTCCCGGTCCTAAATTACGATATAATAATCTATGAGTTTTGAGGATACACGCCCGATCCTTGGGTACTCCACCCTATAACCGAGTTTTGAGGATAACCGCCCGATCCTTGGGTACTCCACCCTATAACCGAGTTTTGAGGATACACGCCCGATCCTTGGGTACTCCACCCTATATAACCGAGTTTTGAGGATACACGCCCGATCCTTGGGTACTCCACCCTATAACCGAGTTTTGAGGATAACCGCCCGATCCTTGGGTACTCCACCCGACTTATGATCTACCACATATCATCCTAGATAAGGTCTATATCATAATCAATAATCAAGACTAAACCAAGTCTTAAGGCCTAAGCGTAATCATCCATGCAATTCATGCATTAAAATCAACATATAGGCAAAACAGTGCCAAACCGGCGCCGGTTTTGACATAACCGGCGCCGGTTATTAATTAATTTAATAAAACCGGCCATGCCGATCCATAACCGGCGCCGGTTTTGCCTATAACCGGCGCCGGTTACCCCCTGGGTAACCAAGTCAACATTTTCGTTGACTCGCCATTTCAAACCCGATTTGCGTCAAACTTCATCCCAACATGTATTAAGTTATAACCAAGCATTTTATGCCCCTTTTATCCCTTAAAACATCATATATGTTTTTATAAACATTTTCATATCGTACTTCATTTATGATATCAATGGGTCATACATATAAGTCTAATCACTTTGGATAATCACATGTTTAAGCATCTTTTAAACATCATTATGAACACATATAACATTTACTTGGGTAATCTCATAATTAACCCAAGAGTTATAAGACATTAAGCCGTCCACTCACCTCAAATGAGCGTGATGAAGTTCTACCCTTCTCGGTTGAACTCCGGCCAAACTCCGGTGAACTTTGACGAACCCCGGTGACAACTCCGGCGACTCTTTAAACCTTGTGAAAGCTCTCAAATTACCTTTGACACGTTCCTAACATGGTTTTATCATCACAAAACCCATATCAATACAAATAACCTTTAAAAGGTTATTTTCCGGCTAACCGGTCGTTTTGGCTCCCAAGTCCGTTCTTGGACATAGAACCACCCTTCAACCCTTATTTCAACATTTATAAATATGTAGAGCTACTAAAAGGGTTCCTTACATGCTATGTAAGTCATATGGTAGTTAAAGAATAGAGGAACAACCAATACGAAGTCATTACCTTAATCACCACACTTTTTCTCCCCTTTTTCCTCCCCTAAACTTCTCCCTTTTTCTTGTTGGAGCTTGAGCTCGAGATTAGCTATGGAGGACTGAATTTGCAGAGCCTTTTTTCCTTCTTTCTTGGTGCTTGGACGAGTGCAATCAGTGGGAGAGGAGGGAGGATGGTGTTTTTGTCTTTGGTTGGCAAATGGTTGAGGTTATGGGTTCATTTGGTGTCAAAATGGTCTCTCCCATCCTCTCAATGGCTTTCAGCCACATTTTCTCTCAAACCATCCTCCAAGAGCTGGAAAATTCGTGGGTTGGCCCCCACTTATGTGGGAGGTCACCCCTTTTTGTCCAGAAGTGTACAATCGGTCCCGAAAGTTGTATTTTTCGGACTATTGTAACTATATTTTATTTTATCGGGTCAAATAAAATGTATAGTATGTTACCAATCATTACGGGCCTTCATAATGAGTATACTTTCCCCAACGCTAATTTGGAAGTCTCCGAAATTCATTTCGGACTGTTATCCGATAAATTACCCAAAACCGGTAATTGGGCCTTGTTTGACCAACCGGTCAACCCAATGCCTTTCTTATGGCCCAAAGTGAATGTCCACCACCATATAGCTATTATCTATACCAAGATGAATAAAATATGCGGTCTCGGGAATATCGGGTGGTCCCCGCTCCCAGTGTGGGCCCCACGTGCAATTTACTATTCACGCACAAGAATTAACAAAAATTTACAACCTCGTAAATTCATTAACCATTTCATAAGGTTCAATACATAATTTACATAAAGGTAAATATACTTGGGGACGGTGTTACACGGTAAAGGCTAGTGGTGGTTTGTGAGGACATTACTACGGGTCTGGAGTAACTACCTCGGGTCCCGCGGGCCGGGGGTTACAGGTGGTATCAAAGCAACCCTGCGATAGTGTGCTAATCCGTTGGATATCGGGCAGACACTTAGCAGGGGAAAGATTTTGGGGTTTGATTGAGATTGGTTTAAGGGCGCAACGAGGACGTTGCGATCCTAAGTGGGAGTGATTGTAATACTTGAGATTTAATATAAACGGATTAATAGTACTACTCATACCAATATAGGTGCATCTCCTTTTAAGGGAGCTCATCACCCAAGAACTCCAAAGTTAAGCGTGCTTGCACGGGAGTAGTCTTGGAATGAGTGACCTCCTGAGAAGTTTCTCAGGGCGCGCATGAGTGAGGACAAAGTGTGCGGTAAAGGCTTGTGGTGGTTTGTGGGGACAGTACTAGAGGTTTGGAAGAGGTCTGGAGTAACTACCTCAGATCCTGCGGGGCCGGGGTGTTACATTTATGCTCAATTGCAGAGTCCCAATGCTCAATATAGGAGGCTCGATGTTGAATGAAAATGTTTTGATGCTCAACGAGCAAATCTTATGATTTTCATATGAGTGCATATTTCAAAACTTTAATGTTAAACTAGATTCATATGTTGGAATTCATAGGAGTTGAATATAGATATACTTAAAAAAAATATAAAAGAAAAAGAAATATGTTATTTATATAGATTTATATAAATAAGTTTTATTTTAGTAATATTCTTGTAAAAAACCCTTAAAAGAAATATGTGTTGATTATAGATATAATTTAATAAGTTTTTTTAATAAAAAAAATAAGAAAAAGAAATAGAATTAGAAGATATGAAACAGGGATCACGATGCTCATTGTTTGGTCCCTAATACTCAATAGAATAAGTCAGATGCTCACTAAGAATACACTATTGCCAATTTAGCAGAAGCATTAATTTTTAGTTAAATTACGAAAATGTCACCCGGTGGCACGGTATAGGCTTCCCGTACGTAATACCTTTAAAGTGAAAGTATATACTCTTAACACACACATATAAAGAATTAAAATATATGTGCTTGTGATACACGTATGAGGAAAACAGTGACGGAGTACATACTTCACATATTTCCATACATATGTTAATTGACAACGAAATTAAAATTGAACGCAAAATCGCAAAATTTAACCAGTAAGCATGCATATGAGTGATAAAACCATAGCTCTATAGCTTTAAACTCACGGTCAAAACCAAAAAATAATACGGAGTAATTTTTTTTTTTTTACTTCCATCATACGAACCCATATCCAGACTCCAGAGAAAATCACAATACATAAGATGTGAAAAATTGGAGTTCAACGATTTTGGATGAAAAAAAAATTTGAACTTAACTATGACGTAGTCCAAAGAAAGAGAATTCGGCAATGATAAAAAAAATGTATTAGCCAATAATTAATATGGGCTAATATTATTGCTCAGTTAATGGCCCAACCAGGGGTCGTCCCATTATCCCCTTCAACAATTATAATTATTGTATTAGCTATTTATCATAATTGGGGTTTTATGTGGTCAATATTATCTAAGTTCAATAAACTATTGAAAGATAAATTGTATGTGCTTAATAAATGGGCAGATGCCCGTGTTACTTGTTAGGGTTTAATGGGAACCCAACTACCCAAGCTAGAAAAAACACTATATATAGGCTATGATCTCTAATACATTAAATCACCACTCAATTTCTCTTCTCCTCGTCAGAAGAGAGACTAAGACTTCAAAGCGATTCAATTGAGGAAAAGTCAGACGCCATCTATCTCGTTCCATTCCTCTTGCGATTTTGGCTAGGGTTCTAGGTATTATTTTATTATACTCAATTATACAAAATGATGAAGATCCTGAAAATATTAGAACAATTGATTCGATTTGTTCTTGTGTTGCTTCCGCTATAGAAGTATTTCCAACATATACCGGTTAGTGGTATATTTCATTACATGGGTACCATCTTTTAGAAGGACGGTGACCTAGAACAAGATATATCTCATATAATAAGAACATGATAGATATATGAAATGAAAGAGTATATAAGGATATCTATGTAATCGAGTATGTTGACTACGCTGAAGGGTCAATTTTATCAAATAACAATTAGACATGCATTATTGTATGGCGTAGAGTGTTGGAGTGAAACAATATCACATTAAAAAGATGAGCATGTCTCAGATGTGCATGTCGCGTTGGATTTGTGGACATACTTAAAAAGATTAATTACTTGAGGGAATGTCATAATCGGGCAAAAGGTGAAAGTAACATCTATTGAAGATAATATGTGAAAGTCTCAATTGCGGTGATTTGACAATGTGTATAGACGGCCGAGTGATCAGCCTATTAGAGAAATTGAGAGTGGGTAGAAGAGAAGGGAGGATAGGGAGTAAACGATTCAAATAAGGGTAATTCTATTTACAAACACCATTTTGCTAAATACAGCCCCCAATTGATTAAGATTCCAATATTACCCTTTTAACATAAAGTTGTTGCAACCATTTCACTAAATAACGGACATAGCCTTCCAAGTTCAAAATATTGTTCAACTGGTAGTGAGGGAGTGCCACAAGGGTTAGGTCTCGGGTTCGAACCCCGGCAACTGCGATAAGGGGTTACTATGCTGAAAAATGCATAGGGCCTCTGCAAGTACTGGGGACGGAGCCCCACTCTCTATCTATCAGGTTGTGATTATAGTCCAACTTACATCCTCCCATCGTGCTGTCCGGTCGGTGTTGGGGGGCCCTCAGGGATGGGGTGTCATCCTTTTTTTTTCAAAATAGAAGAAACTCAATAGTTAGTCTGTAGAGGTTAGCGCAATAGCGTCGATTCAACCAAAAGGAACACAACAGATCAACAGTAACCCATTCGGCCTTGCCGCATCACCTTCGTCGACCAAGGCCACCTGACCTCCGTCTAGGCCTCTAGGGACACCTCCTCCAGTTTGCCGGCTCAGCACTAGTCAGCAGCCACACGCCAATCTCCACCGCAGCTTTAAGTTAACTATTTGACTATTTGAATTGATTTTTATATGTTTGCCTGTTTGGATTATTAGTAGATTATTTAATATTTATGCCTTATGCCTACTCCTATTCTCCTAATCTATTACAGTATTACTCCGTATGAAATTTAAAAACAAATTAGTTATTGAGGCTGCTATTCTGTGTGTGCGTAATTGTTTGATGAATTAATTTAACAAATGT
The DNA here is from genome assembly GCA_945859915.1 of Cuscuta epithymum. Lineage (NCBI taxonomy): Eukaryota > Viridiplantae > Streptophyta > Magnoliopsida > Solanales > Convolvulaceae > Cuscuta > Cuscuta epithymum. Next base: position 1,371,680 of record CAMAPF010000959.1, on the reverse strand, counting down.
GGTGTAAATGGATAAATATGTTATTACTTGTTACTTTTTAGTTTGTGGGTTTAAAGTTATTAATACAAAATTGAATTAATTTGTAACTTAAAATAACTTAATTTTTTAGTAGATGACTTTGCATCTAAATAAGTAGAGCTGTCAAACGGGCCAACCCGACCAAACCCGACCCGGCCCGTAACGGGTTATGCTTTATGTGGGTCGGGTCGGGCGTCACGGGCCAACCCGTTTAATGACGGGCCAAAATTTCCTCAACCCTAACCCAACCCACCTAACCCGTGGGTTAAACAGGTTGGCTCGCGGGCCAATTAAAAAAATATATATAACAAAAAAACTTTAAAAATAATTACCCGGAAGTATATATTTATATTAGTAAGTAGTAACAAAGGAAATTTTGCCATTACGCTTGGTTCAATAAAAGATTGGATTTTCCTAAAAAAAAAGTAGTAGCAAAGGAAATATAAGAAATCAAAATACTAAAAATTCAACACTTGTTAAGTTTAATTAAAAAATATTAAATACTAGTTATATGAGAATTTGAAAACTATAAGAGGGTATGCGATAAAAATACTCATTGTATAAAAATAAAGATCTACACAGACCTTTTGATTGATTATTTGTAAAAAATGACTACTAATTGTTAAATATTGTATCGAACTTCACATAAAATATACTTTTCAACATTTTATTTGAATATTTATTATAGAAATAAATATTGTTTTGTCATGGTTGTAGTTTTTTAATTGTAATTATAATAATATTGATAGTAAAAGAACAATATTTATGATAATAAAATTCAAAACTATATTTTTATATTTTGGCCCGCGGGCCAACCTGCAACCCGGTGGGCCAACCCACTTAAACCCGCAACCTGCGTAGGTTGATCCGCAAAACCCGCGAACTAAATGGGTCAGAAATTATCAACCCTAACCCACCAATAAATGGGTTTAAACGGGCCAGCCCGCGGGTTCCGGCCCATTTTGATGGCTCTATAAATAAGTTCGAAGAATGTCTCTCTTTTCATGAAATGTATTTTATTAATGAATTAATGAATACATTTTTTTGCTATTATGTTCAATATTTTTTTTACAGTAAAATGCGCAGTTATTTTCAAGAATTAATTTGAATGCGTTCACGATTGAAGTTTTACCTGGAATTTGGTATGAGTAAACTAGACTTGATAAATAAGATGCTCAAACATTTTAATCAAAAAATTCCACCGGGAACCGCCCCAAATCGCGACGGCCGGACAGAGCCTCCTATATAAGGACTTATTTGACCTTTTTATGAAAGTTCGAGGACCTATTTGACAGTTTTGCCATCTTTTTTTATTCCGAATTCATGTGTCGATTTACATTTAGTATTCAAATGCATCAAAAAGTAATTGTGTTTAAAATAAGTTAGTTTAACATGGCATTAGATAGTGGAGGAGCAGCAGGCAGCAGTCCGTATACCATACAACCGGTGCAGGGTGAGCACCATGCACCCATGGCTATATGAAATGTAACTCGTGTGATTCCAGATGTAACTTCAAGTTAATCAAAATGTAAATTACACTCATTCACATGTAACTCGTTGAAATGTAAAATGGTTTTATTGAAATGTAACTTGGGGAATAAATTAGATAAAACTTAGCATATGTAACTTAAGAAATGTAAAACGTTTTTACATAAAACCCCTTCTAAAACGAGAACTCCTTATGAGGAAAACCTGGCGATCTAAGTGATGTCTGGTAAACCCTCTTCGGCGGCCAAGCCGCCGGATCCCTCGATTGTCCGATCTTTTGCAGCTGTTCTGGCAGGAGAACCCAATGATGAAATCTTATTCAAACAACCTTCCCGGTTCAAGGGAATGCCATCTTTAGAATTCTCGAAAGAAGATGTTAACATTTTGGCTCGCAAGCATAGCTATGCCCTGGTTGGATCGTTTGTTAAGGGCAGGCCTAAACTGGATGTGATCAGAAAAGTTTTTGAGTCAATCGGTTTCCAGCATACGTTTCTGATGGTCCCTGATAGAGGTAAAAGTCTAGAGGGGGGGGGGGGGGTGAATAGACTTTTAAAGTTCTTTCCTATTTTTAAAGAGTTTCCCTCATAGGTATGATGATCTATAATCTTTTTGAGAGATTTAGGATCGCAGCGGAAGTTATGACCTCTTTGTGAATGGTAACTTTCTTATGAGAGGATAAGAGGGAAGGGGTATTTGTATTTAGGACAACTTATCTTTAGTGACTGAAGTGAATAGGAGAATGGAGACTCTGCTTTGAAGATCTTTCAGTGAGATCCTCTGATGGCCTTGAATCAGAGATCCTTGAGTGAGGTCCTCTGGTAACCTTGAGTCAGAGACCCTTGAGTGAGGTCCTCTGATGATTTAGAGTCAGAGACCCTTGTATGAGGTCCTCTGATGAACTTGAATCAGAGACCCTGGTGTGAGGTCCTCTGATGATCTTGAATCAGAGACTCTTGTGTGAGGTCCTCTGATGATCTTGAATCAGAGACTCTTGAGTGAGGTACTCTGATGATCTTTAGTCAGAGACTCTTGAGTGAGGTACTCTGATGATCTCGAATCAGAGTAAATAAGATTGACACGAGATGTATCCTGGTTCAGAGGTGGTGTAATCCTCCTACATCCAGTCCCATCCTCTTTCAGATGGATTTCCACTAAAGTATTCAGCCCAATACAATTAGTGACCGTCTGGCTGTTATCACCAACTTGCTCAGACTTCAAGATGTTTCACTGAGAGTACACACCACTCCTAGTTACTCAATCCTTTAGGTTTTTCTCGATTGATCCAGTGGGGATCAAAAGGTACTCTATCCTATTCTACCACACTTAAGGACTTAGATGACGCTATCCTTATAAGTGTTTACAACAGTTTCAATATGAAACAAATTTCTAGCCTCCAACTAAAAACTAAACTTTCTGAGTGTATCAATGAGGATTTCTTTTCTAGAAGGTTTAGTGAAGCATGAGTCTAAGCAGAGAGCAGAATGTAATGAGCCCTTTCTCTTTTTGCTAGATATCTTCTTTGTGTAGTATGATTTCTCTGCTTAGTGAACTCAGGAGCTTGTTTTTCTTCTCATGCTTATGCCCGAATTTATAGGCATCTCTGGTTGATTAATCTCCTCCGTTGGTTGAGAGGATTTAATCTATTTCGTTGAGGCTTCTTGTACTTTCGTCTTCTTGTGTTGGAGCAGCTTATCTTCAGACGCAATTGGAGCAACTTGCTTTGCAGGAAATGTAAACCCATTCCTTAGACCATTTGCGCACTATTCACCATCTAGTGGGATTTTGTCTTCACAGGCAACTCTGGAGTGTCTCGTGATTATACAGCTCTTTAAGTAAAATTTGTGACTCTGGTTCTTGTGTACAAAATTAATTTGTACTGGTAGGATTTAAATATCCTTTTTAAGGTAAAGAAGAATTTACCTTATTGCATTTTATATTTCCAGTAAAATTAATTTTGTACATAAGATGTACATGTAAGATTAGTCACAATTTTACTAGTGACAATAATAAAATTGTAACCCAAAAATAAATATACTGATTGGATTTGAATATCCTGGAAAGGTAGGAATTTACCTTATTGCATTTTATATTTCCAGTATATTTATTTTGTGACACAATTTATATATTCCTAATTTTGTCACCTTCCTTCCTTTTTGGACCATACTTCAGTTCACACAATGATCATTCAATATCGAATAGAGAATTTAAACATCAAGGGAGGATGGCATCATCAAAACTATATTTCATCAAAGTCTGAGGGGCCTAACAATTTCCCCCGTTTTGATGATGCCAAAACAAAAACTAGATTCTGAATACATAAAACAAAGATAAACTAGATTCTATTTTCCCCCTTTTTGGCAGCAGCTCAAACCTAGATTAGTTCTGTCTTCTAGATGATTCTCCTGCATCCAGTTTTCTTTTTCTTCGATTTCTTTTGAGTTGGTCTAATTTTTGGTTGTAGACCTTCTCAATGAGTTCCTGGGAAAGGGCTTCTTCTATGGAGCTTGCTCCCAACCATTGGAGAGCAAATTCTTCTTCTTTTGGGATGAGGGGTGCCATAAGAAGAAGTTGGTCGATTGGAGCGTGTCTCCAATACCTCCACTTTAGGACTCTCTTTCTTTCTTGGTCGAGAGAATCCTTGTCAGTGGTGTATATTATCCATGACTCTAGGTCACTGATGAATTTATCAGGAGCATTTGGGGGGCCTAAGGAGAGATTTAGGTTGAGTCTGTGATGTGCCATTAGAGTGTTTTGGCTTAAGGTGTGTTTGAAGAGGATCTTTTAGTAGGGATGGTTGCAAAAGATGCTTGTTTATTTGAGGATTAACCTGGATATTTATACTTGCATGCATCGTTTGGGATTCTTGGTTGAGAAATCAAGGCGTATTAATGGAATTACGGCTTGATGTTCTTTTCAAGAATAAAATCAGCATAGATAAAAGAGAAAAATTGGTTGGAGGAGCTTACCAATTTAATGATGTTGCTTCCCAAGATTTTCTTGAATCACCATGTGTCGTAGTTGCATGCATGCGTAGATTCCTGACTCCTTTTGTTAAAGTGATTCTACCTCTGGGCTCTGGTTGAGGTAGTCGTCTGTTGTAGTTTAAGAGATTTCGGATCTGAGGTCTTCTGATAGTATTCAAGCCTTCTGATCTGAGGTCTTCTGATAGTTATTCAGACCTTCTGATCTGTGGTCTTCTGATAGACAGGCTTTCTGATCTGAGGTCTTCTGATAGACAGGCTTTCTGATCTGAGGTCTTCTGATAGACAGACTTTCTGATCTGAGGTCTTCTGATAGACAGGCTTTCTGATCTGAGGTCTTCTGATAGACAGACTTTCTGATCTGAGGTCTTCTGATAGACAGGCTTTCTGATCTGAGGGCTTCTGATAGTATTCAGACCTTCTGATCTGGGGTCTTCTGATAGACAGTTGAGACATTTTGTATAAGGACCATAGAGCTTCATTCCCTTGTCTTTGTGTGCTCCAACTTCTTTGATGCTCATTTTGTTAGATGCTTGAGTACATTTTCCCTTTGAGTTGATGTTTTTGGTAATTCCCCCTTATAATTGAGTTCTTTGAGTGGAATTCCCCCTGAGTTGTTGCAGACTTTATTCTCTACTTTGATCCAGATCATCAAGCATCCCTAGGTCTTGTCTTAGAGAATTAAACCTGCCTTCATTTAAGGGTTTGGTGAAGATGTCAGCTAGCTGCTTTTCTGTGGGGATGTACTCCAATCTAATGGTTTTCTTCTCAACATGTTCTCTGATGAAATGGTGTCTGATCTCAATATGCTTGGTTCTTGAGTGAAAGACTGGATTATGAGTTATTGCAATAGCACTTGTGTTGTCACACAGAATGCTGACCTCCTTTGTTTCTTCTCCATAATCCTTTAATTGCTGCTTCATCCATAGTATTTGTGCACAGCAGCTGCCTGCTGCTATGTATTCTGCTTCAGCAGTGCTTGTGGCAATTGAGTGTTGTTTCTTACTGAACCAAGAAACAAGTCTTCCTCCAATCATTTGACAAGTTCCAGAGGTGCTTTTTCTGTCAATTTTGCACCCAGCAAAGTCTGAGTCTGAATATCCATATAGATCAAAATTTCCATTTGTTGGATACCATAATCCAGAGTTAGGATTTCCTTTTAGATATCGTAGGATTTTCTTTGCTGCAAGGAGATGGCTTTCTTTGGGTTTTGATTGAAATCTTGCACATACCCCAACTGAGTAGGAGATATCTGGCCTACTAGTTGTAAGATATAGCAGAGAGCCAATCAGACCTCTATAGAGTGTAGGGTCAGTGTCTTTGCCATCTTCATCTGGAGTCAGTCCTTGAGAGGTGTTCATGGGGATCTTTACAGTAGACTTGTTCTCAATTTTGAATTTCTTCATGAGATCTCTTGTGTACTTTGCTTGGTTGATGAAGATACCTTGTGGAGTCTGCTTCACTTGTAGTCCTAGGAAATAGTTCAACTCTCCCATCATGCTCATTTCAAACTTGTTTTGCATGAGAGTTGAAAATTTCTTACATAATGCCTGATTTGAGCTTCCAAAGATTATGTCATCCACATAAATTTGGACAAGCAGTATGTGTGGTCCTTCTTCACTTTGAAAGAGAGTTTTATCTACTTTGCCTTTAGTGAAACCGTTGTTCACTAAATATTGAGAGAGAGTGTCATACCATGCTCTTGGAGCTTGTTTGAGTCCATAGAGGGCCTTCTTTAGTTTGAATACTTGATCTTTTTCTCTGTTGATTTCAAATCCAGGAGGTTGCTCCACATAGACCTCCTCTTCTAGTAGACCATTTAGGAAGGCACTTTTCACATCCATTTGATAGACTGTGAATTGCTTGTAGGCAGCATAAGCAAGGAATATTCTTATTGCTTCAAGTCTTGCAACAGGAGCAAAAGTTTCATCAAAGTCTATTCCTTCTTCTTGACAGTAGCCTTTGGCTACTAGTCTGGCTTTATTTTTGATGATTGTGCCTTCCTCATTCATTTTGTTTCTGAATACCCATTTAGTTCCTATCACATGTTGATGATAGGGTCTGGGTACAAGTTGCCATACTTCATTTCGTTCAAATTGGTTGAGTTCTTCTTGCATGGCTAGTATCCAGTCTGAGTCTGAGAGGGCTTCTTCAATTTTCTTGGGTTCAGTTTGTGAGATGAAGCAAGAGAACATAGCTTCTTTCTGGAATGATGATCTAGTTCGAACCCCTTCATGGATGTTTCCTATGATTTGTTGAGGAGGATGTTGATTTGTCCATCTGATGTCAGAGGTTCTGTTGACTTGAGTTTGTTGCTCATCCTCCTCTTCTTCTTCACTATCTTCTGGTAGAGTTGGAGGAACAGGAACTTCAGATCTTGTGAATGATTCAGTTGGTTGTTTTGGAGAACAACCAGTGATTTGAATTGATCCATTAGCTGGTAGTTGTCCATTGTTTGAGACATCTGCAGCTTCATGATTTTTGTTGGTGTTGGGAAGGCAGCTTGGAGCCTTTCCAGTTATCTTTTCTTTCCCAGATGATTCTCCTTTTACCATTTTGTTGGCATAGGAGTGATTGTCAAAGGCCACATGAATTGATTCTTCTACTACCAGAGTTCTTTTGTTGAAGATTCTGAAAGCCTTACTATTTGTTGAGTAGCCCAAGAAGATCCCTTCATCTGATTTTGGATCAAATGATTTGAGATAGTCTTTTCCATTGTTTAGAATAAAACATTTGCATCCGAATTCATGGAAATAATTGATGTTTGGCTTTCTTTCTTTCCATAGCTCATATGGAGTCTTCTTGTAAGTCTTATGAATAAGACTTCTGTTCTGGGTGTAGCAAGCTGTGTTTATTGCTTCTGCCCAAAATCTTTTGGGTAGACCGGCTGCTTCAATCATGGTCCTTCCAGCTTCCTTGAGTGTTCTGTTCCTTCTTTCAGCAACACCATTTTGTTGAGGTGTTCTTGCTGCTGATGTTTGGTGATGGATTCCGGATTCTTCACAGTACTGAATTACTGTTGAATTTAGAAATTCAGTACCTCTATCTGACCGGATCTTTTGTATTGAGATGCTCTTTTCATTCTGAAGGAGTTTCATCAGTTCTGGGAGCTTCTTCTCAGTTTCACTCTTCTTTTTCATGAATAGGGTCCATGTGAATCTGGAATAATCATCTACCACAACCAGAGTGTATCTTTTGCCACTTAAACTTGTTGGGTCAATTGGTCCAAACAAGTCAAGGTGCAGTAGGCTCAATGGTCTGGTTGATGATGCATCATTTTTGTTTTTAAAGGGTACTTTTGTTTGTTTCCCTTTTTGACATGCATTACATAGATGATCCTTTTTGTAATTGATATCTGGAAGACCAATCACCAATCCTTTCTTGGACAGTTTGTTGATGGTTTTGAAGTTGAGATGGCTGAGCTTGTTATGCCATTCCCAACTTAGATCTGAATCAGCTTTTGTTACTAAGCAGATTCCTTCCTTTGCAGTTTTCCAGTCAACAATGTACATGTCCTTCCTTCTTCTACCAGTGAGCACAATTTCATTATTTTTGACATCTCTGATCAAGCAGATGTCTTTGGAGAATGTTACATTATATCCATTGTCACAAAGCTGGCTTGTGCTTATTAAATTGAACTTTAAACCCTTAACATAAGATATGTTTTGGATTATAAGTCCTCTTCTTACTAAGTCTCCAGCTCCTTTGGTTTCTCCTTTCCTTTCTTCATTTCCAAATGTTACTTTGGGTCCTTCCCTTGCCATGTAGTTTGACAGCAGCCTTTTGCTTCCTGTCATGTGCCTGGAGCAGCCTGAATCTATGTACCATTCTGTTGAATTAGCTGCTCCAGCACCCTCCTGTATTTATCAGTGTTGAGCAGCAGCCCACAAGTTAGTGGGCTTCTTTCCTTGAACAAGTTTAGGCATCCATGCCCATCTAGAACCATCTAATTCTAAGCTGACTGGTCTATAGCCGTTTGAGGTGTTGTAGTTATATGGGATAGCTGTATAGATGTTTAGTTTCTTTCTCCTAGATGTAGGAGAAGAGAAGTTTCTTTTGGATGGAATTTGCTGCCTTTTTGGTTGGTAGTTGGTCTTATTGGTGAGTTGCCAACTTGTTTGTTTGATAGGAAAGTTTTGTTTGTACAGGTGTTTGGATTTTGGTTTGGGAACTGACATATTCCTTTTTGTGGGAATTGTTTGGGAGTTGGAGTGTTGGTGGCTTTTTGTTGTTGTTTTAATGGTATTGGATGTGGATAGTTGGTTTTCTGAGTACTTGGTGGGTGATTTGTATCCAAGACCTCTGTTCTTCTTTTTAAGGATAATCTCAGGAGTGTGATCAGCATTTTCACTAGTCAGGCTGAGATTATTCATTTTTGTTTTTAGCTCAATGTTCTCTTCTGTCAAGCTATTGATTTTGGACAAGGCAACTAAGAGTTTATCATGAATATTCTTAGTGTCTTGTTTTAGTCTTTCATTTTCAGATCTTAAGAGAACATGATGATTTTGGACCTTTTGAAAATCTTGAAGTAAAGATTCTAGTGTAATACTAGATGGTCCAGAATCATTTGAGCAATAGGAAGAACAGGAGGTTACCTCTACATCCTTGTCGTGGTTATCTGCCATGAGACATTTGAGTGAGTTATCCTGAGATGAACTGCTGCTTGTATCCTTAGCATCTGGCCAGACTCCTAGACAGAGTAGTGCTTCTTCAGAGTCTTCTGATGAAGAGCTTTCATTACTTGAGCTGCTTTCATCATTTTGGGATTCTTCATTCTTTTTCTCACTTACAAAGGCTTGATGTTTGCCTTTGAAGTTTTTGAATCCTGCTTTGTGAGTAGCATTCTGATGTCCTTGATATTTGTGTGCCAATGGGAGAGGGCACTCATTTTTGTAGTGTCCTGGCTGTCTACAGTTGTAGCAAAGAATAGTATTCTCACTTGATTTGTATCTTCTGGATTGCTGAGGAAATGGCTTCTTTGGGGATGAACCTTCTTTCTTTATGAACCTTTTGAATTTTCTTACAAACATTGCAAATTGTTCATCAGTGAAGAGATTGTTGAGTGATTTTTCTGTTGATCTTGATGTGCCAGGTTCAGACACTAAGGCCAGTGTCTTGATCTCTTCCTCCTTGTCATCCTTTATCTCTTTCATTTCAAACTCATAAGCTTTTAAATCACTAAAGAGCTTATCCGTTGAAAGACTTCTGAGATCTCTGCTATCTCTCATGGCAGTTACCTTCATATCCCATCTTGATGGTAGTCCTCTTAAAATTTTAAGAGAGATCTCTTTTTGAGAGAGAGTTTTCCCAAGATCAGAGACCTCTGCAATAATTTTAAGAAATCTGGATTCCATATCATGAATGGATTCATTTGACAACATTCTGAAATCTTCAAACTTCTTGAGAGCAATAGTTAGTTTGTTGTCTTTTTCTTGTTCATCGCCAGTTCCAATCTTTGTTAATTCATCCCATACGTCTTTGGCAGTTTCACATTTCCTTATCCTTGGAAATATGGATTCATCAACAGCTTTGAAGAGGATGTCTTTGGCAACATTGTCTAGGTTGTTTCTCTTTCTATCTTCAGTTGTCCATTCCATTTTTGGTTTTGGAATGTACATATCATCTGTTCCTTCAGTAGTTCTGGATGTGATGACCTTCATGATTTTGATGGGTCCATCAGTAATGACTTCTAGCATTTCATCATGTAGGGCACTCAGATGAGCTTTCATTCTGATTTTCCAGTCATCAAATTTGTTGAAGTTGAACAGGAGATTTTTGGAAAGTTGGTTGTCCATTTTTGAAAGTTTTTGGAGAAGAGTGAGTTTTGGATTTTTAGTTCAAACTTAGTCAGAAACTGACTCTAGGAACACCTGCTCTGATACCACTTGATGGTCCCTGATAGAGGTAAAAGTCTAGAGGGGGGGGTGAATAGACTTTTAAAGTTCTTTCCTATTTTTAAAGAGTTTCCCTCATAGGTATGATGATCTATAATCTTTTTGAGAGATTTAGGATCGCAGCGGAAGTTATGACCTCTTTGTGAATGGTAACTTTCTTATGAGAGGATAAGAGGGAAGGGGTATTTGTATTTAGGACAACTTATCTTTAGTGACTGAAGTGAATAGGAGAATGGAGACTCTGCTTTGAAGATCTTTCAGTGAGATCCTCTGATGGCCTTGAATCAGAGATCCTTGAGTGAGGTCCTCTGGTAACCTTGAGTCAGAGACCCTTGAGTGAGGTCCTCTGATGATTTAGAGTCAGAGACCCTTGTATGAGGTCCTCTGATGAACTTGAATCAGAGACCCTGGTGTGAGGTCCTCTGATGATCTTGAATCAGAGACTCTTGTGTGAGGTCCTCTGATGATCTTGAATCAGAGACTCTTGAGTGAGGTACTCTGATGATCTTTAGTCAGAGACTCTTGAGTGAGGTACTCTGATGATCTCGAATCAGAGTAAATAAGATTGACACGAGATGTATCCTGGTTCAGAGGTGGTGTAATCCTCCTACATCCAGTCCCATCCTCTTTCAGATGGATTTCCACTAAAGTATTCAGCCCAATACAATTAGTGACCGTCTGGCTGTTATCACCAACTTGCTCAGACTTCAAGATGTTTCACTGAGAGTACACACCACTCCTAGTTACTCAATCCTTTAGGTTTTTCTCGATTGATCCAGTGGGGATCAAAAGGTACTCTATCCTATTCTACCACACTTAAGGACTTAGATGACGCTATCCTTATAAGTGTTTACAACAGTTTCAATATGAAACAAATTTCTAGCCTCCAACTAAAAACTAAACTTTCTGAGTGTATCAATGAGGATTTCTTTTCTAGAAGGTTTAGTGAAGCATGAGTCTAAGCAGAGAGCAGAATGTAATGAGCCCTTTCTCTTTTTGCTAGATATCTTCTTTGTGTAGTATGATTTCTCTGCTTAGTGAACTCAGGAGCTTGTTTTTCTTCTCATGCTTATGCCCGAATTTATAGGCATCTCTGGTTGATTAATCTCCTCCGTTGGTTGAGAGGATTTAATCTATTTCGTTGAGGCTTCTTGTACTTTCGTCTTCTTGTGTTGGAGCAGCTTATCTTCAGACGCAATTGGAGCAACTTGCTTTGCAGGAAATGTAAACCCATTCCTTAGACCATTTGCGCACTATTCACCATCTAGTGGGATTTTGTCTTCACAGGCAACTCTGGAGTGTCTCGTGATTATACAGCTCTTTAAGTAAAATTTGTGACTCTGGTTCTTGTGTACAAAATTAATTTGTACTGGTAGGATTTAAATATCCTTTTTAAGGTAAAGAAGAATTTACCTTATTGCATTTTATATTTCCAGTAAAATTAATTTTGTACATAAGATGTACATGTAAGATTAGTCACAATTTTACTAGTGACAATAATAAAATTGTAACCCAAAAATAAATATACTGATTGGATTTGAATATCCTGGAAAGGTAGGAATTTACCTTATTGCATTTTATATTTCCAGTATATTTATTTTGTGACACAATTTATATATTCCTAATTTTGTCACCTTCCTTCCTTTTTGGACCATACTTCAGTTCACACAATGATCATTCAATATCGAATAGAGAATTTAAACATCAAGGGAGGATGGCATCATCAAAACTATATTTCATCAAAGTCTGAGGGGCCTAACAGTTTCACCTAGGTCTTCTTGCACCTAGACACGTAATATTGCATTTTGAATCGGAAGAAGACTTTCAGAGGTGCTGGATGAGACGCACATGGACTATTCAAGGCTATATGATGCTGATCTCTAAATGGACACCCTATTTTCGAGCAGATGTTGAGTCACCGATCTTCCCGGTGTGGATAGCATTTGAGGGACTGCCTCTACATCTGTTTGACAAAACTGCTCTTTTCTCTATAGCCAATTTGATTGGCAAACCCCTAAAAACTGATGCAGCTACGGCCAACCTCACCAAGCCCTCTGTTGCCAGAGTTTGTGTAGAGGTTGATCTAACCAAAGAATTGCCTCACAAAATCTGGTTGCAAAACTGGGATGTTGGTTTTGTTCAGACTGTTACTTACGAGGAAGTGCCTAAATATTGTATGGATTGCTTTAAGATAGGGCACACTGACTGCAAAAATGCAACATCTACTCAACCTACTCAACCCTCTCAACCTTCTATAACAAAGGAGAAGGAATGGATTCCTAAGAAGAAACAGCCCCAAAACAATAACAAAGATACAAAGCAAAAACAGAAGGTGCAGGCTAAGGATTCTGGTGATCCACAAACTTCTGGAACTGCAAATTTTGCTGAGGCTGATGCATCCCAAGTTGTAGTGATCCAGCAGGTTCAAGACAAGGCCTCGCCCCAAATGGAGAAGACTCCTCAACTTGAAGAAGTTGCTGCAACTCAGATTCAGGGCATGATTCCTCAATCGAATCAGATGGGGGATCAAGCCCATCTTTTGGATGAAGAATCATTAGCTTTAGTGGAGCATCTTCCACACGCTGTTGATCTGAGAAAACTGAAACATAGAGATGATTCTATTAAACGTATGGGTAAGCCAAAAACCATTTTACTAGAAGATGGCAACAACTCAGATGGAGGAGAACCTGAGGACAATTCCAAGCTTTCAAAAGAAGAATGGAATACTATCCTGCAGCCCTTTGCTAGACATGTAGATGCTATTATTCAGAATATGGATCAATAGTCAACCAACAATCAAGTGAAGGAGCTCATTATCCAAACTGCAAGAAAGAAACGGACCAAAAAAGATTATAATTTCAATCTACCACCTATCCAAACTAGATCAGCAGCAAGGAGAGAGGCTGAAGAGGCCCAAGGGATAGTCCCTCCATGAATATTCTATCCCGGAATGCTTGTGGTCTCTCTTCCTCTTGCCGGAGACTACAAAGCTATATAAGGCAATGGGATCTTTCACTTATTATTATCATTGAACCTATGGTTTCTGTCAATAAAGGAAGTTTCTTTCAGCAAAAGCTTCGCTTCAGTAAGGGTTTCTTCAAACCTGACAATAAAATTTGGATTATGTGGAAAGAAGAAAATTTTATTATTTCTGACTTTGAAATTAGTGATCAAGTTGTGCATTTCAAAGTTATGGATAGAAAATGGGACTGGACTTTCTTTTATTCTGCTATTTATGGTAAGCATACTAGACATGAGAGACTATCTCTTTGGGAATGGTTAAGTCATTGGAAGGATCAAAACTAAGCTCCTTGGATTGTTGGGGGGGATTTTAATGTCCTATTCTCTATTACTGAACATCAAGGCAAGACTTCTCCTAACATCAATGACATCCAGGACTTCAAGGAGTGTCTAGATTATAGCGAGCTGCAGCAAATTCCTTACAAAGGGAATTTTTATACATGGTCTGGGGTGAGGTCACAAGGCAGACTCTGGAGAAGATTGGATAGATATTCTTGGACTTGTTTGACTCGGTAATTCAACATCATCTGGTTAGAACCTCTTCTGATCATTCTCCCTTACTCTTGGACTGCAAAAAAATATTTGAAAGGGGACCAAGACAATTCAAATTTCAGAATATGTGGACACTACCTGTGCTAGTTTTCATGAAATTGTTGCAAAAAGCTGGAATGCATCTAAAAATGGGGGAGGGGGGATGAGAGGGTTGTATTACAAACTTCAAAGGCTTAAAGTAGATCTGAAAGAGTGGAATAAGTCGGTGTTTGGCAATATTTTTGACCAATTGAATCTGGCTGAAAAAGAGGCTGCTGAAGCTGAATTCTCTTTGATAGTAACCCTTCTGTTAGTAACAGAGAAATTTGGTCAAAAGCCCAGGCTGTTTACAAATTAAAGCTGAAGCAAGAAGAGATTTTTTGGAGACAGAAAGCAAAAATCAAATGGCTCAAGGAAGGTGATGCCAATACAAAATATTACCATTCTTATGTCAAGACTAGAATAAAGCATCAAATGATTTCTTCTATTGCTGATAAGAATGGGAACATTTGCGATACTCAGAACAGTATAGGAGAGGCTGCTGTAGATTATTATAAAGATCTGTACAAGGAGGAGGTACCTGATTTTGAAGCTATGGAGTACTTGACTTCCTTCATCCCCCAACTGATTTCTGCAGAAGAAAACAACCAATTATGTATTATCCCTGAAGATGATGAGATTAAACAGGCAGTTTGGCATTTGAATAAAGATAGTTCCCCTGGGCCTGATGGTTATTCTGGTGAATTTTTCAGGTCTTGTTGGGACATTGTGGGAAAGGAGGTTTGTTTGGCAGTAAAGGAATTTTTCCTGGGGGTTCCAATGCCCACTGCTCTCACGTGTGCTCAATTAGTTCTTATTCCTAAAGTCTCTGTCCCTGAGAATTCTAGCCAGTATAGACCTATATGCCTGTCAAATTTTATGAATAAGGTTTGTACAAGGATCATTACTTCTAGAATGCAAGCTATTATGAACCGTATTATTTCTCAGGAACAGATTGGCTTTCTCCAAGGAAAAGATATTCATCAGCACATTCTTCTTGCAAAGGAATTAATACATGCATTGGACAAAAAGGTTAGAGGAAGTAATGTTGCCATCAAGTTGGATATGACAAAGGCTTTTGATAGGGTGTCCTGGTCTTTTCTTGAAAAAGTTCTCAATAAATTTGGTTTTCATAAGCCTTTTATTGATATTATCTTATCAAATCTGAGAAGTACTCACCTATCAGTCTTGGTGAATGGTCAAATTCATGGTTTTTTCCAGCCCCGGAGAGGAGTCAAACAAGGTGATCCTCTATCCCCTTTTTTATTCATTTTGGTTTCAGAATGCTTCTCTAGGGGATTAAAGTATTTGATTGAGCATAATAGAATTGGTGCTTATCATGTTGTTGGAGGTGTGCCTATCATTTCACATCTGGCTTTTGCAGATGACCTCCTTATCCTTGCAAATGGCTCTCATAAATCTCTTAAGTCTCTTTCAGCTTTTCTCAAACATTATGAAAAATCTTCTGGTCAGATGGTAAACCTGCAAAAAAGTTGTCTTATTATCCCCCAAAAAATAGCAAATGCCAGGCAAACTGTAATGGGAAATGCTTTGAAAATGAAGGCAATTCATCTTCCATTTAAATATTTAGGGGTTCAAATCCATCAAGGCATCACCAGAGCTAGGCATTGTAATCATTTGGTGGATTTCTTTGAATCTAAATTGAGCTCTTGGAAAAGTAAGAATCTGACTCAAAGTGGTAGATTGATTTTAATAAAGCATGTCCTGTCATCAATTCCTATACATCACCTAGCTGCAGCCAATATTCCTAGAGCTACTCAGCATGTCTTGAATAGGCTAATGGCTCGCTTTTTCTGGGGAGCCTCTGAATTAAAGCAAAAATATCATTGGGCTAATTGGAGTAAAATTGCTAAACCAGCTGAGGAAGGAGGTTTAAGCATTCGTTCTATTTCAGATATTCAGTCTGCTTTTCATCTCAAAACTTGGTGGGCTTGGCGTGAGGGTTCATCTATATGGGCTAATTTTATGCATCTTAGATATAACAGAAATGGAGATATGAGGCCAAGACCTTCAGATTCCGCTATATGGAAGCAGATTTGTAGAATTAATGATTTAGGGGAGGATAATATTGAAGTAAATGATCAGCAGGAACTTATCTGGTTGCCTGATTCAAGGGGTATCTTTACACTTGCTTCAGCTTATGATCTTGTGCGTGACACATCATTGTCTTTATTTTCATATAAACAAGCTTAGAATCCCTATCAAAAGTTGAACATTAGACTTTTCCTATGGAAACTCTTAAATCATTACCTCCCTTTTCCAGAAACTCTCAGGAGATTTTCTATTCAGATGGCTTCTCAATGCCCAATTTGTCTGAATGCAGAACAAACCGGTTCTCACTGTCTTTACTCCTGCATCAAGGTAAGAGTAATTTGGGATTATTTCATGGGTTTAATGTCTATTCATAAAACTAATAACCCAAATATTAGACAAATGTTTTTCTGCTGGTGGCTCTCGGGGAAGCAAAATACTTTGGAAGGGATTTTGAAAAATAATCTCCCAGGTATTATTACTTGGTTTATCTGGAAAGCTTATAATGACCTGATTTGGGAAGATTAAGTGTTTGATGTTGAGGCGATTATCTTCAAAATAAAGGATTATTGTCAGAATTGGATATCCACTTTGCCCAGGAAATATCTCACTGATGCAAATGATGATTTGATTCAAGAAGGTATTTTGCCAGTTTCAATTCACAGAAGCAGAACCAAAATTCTAATTTGGAAGAAGACTTACCCCTATAAGCTGAGACTCTCAGTTGATGCGGCTTTCAGAGAGGGGCGAGGTGCTGGCGGTGCGGTTCTTAGAGTTGAAGGCGGAAAAATAATTGCTGGCTTTTTCATGCCCCTTCGAGTGAAGACGGTACTTCAGGCGGAAGTGCAGGTAGCTCTTCGGGCGTTGGAATGGTGTGCTATCTGGGTTTTTAGACTTTCAGCTGGAATCAGATTCTGAGATGACAATGAAGCTCTTGCAGAAGAAATCAAGGCCTCCAATCTATCTTCAGAGGACGGTTGATGAAGCGCACAGGCTCTGTCGGGCCCTTCATGTCCGTACACAGCATATCTTCAGGGAAATGAATTTACTTGCACATGCTCTTGCTCAGCTTGGTCTTAATTCAGACATTTCTAATTGCTTTAACACTTCAACTTCCTTACCTGACAATATTTGCACTTTAATTGATTTAGATATCAATGGGATCCCCTCTTTTAGGAAGTAGCTTTTTTGTTCTTTTGGAAAATTGGGTAAGGTCTGGTCTTCCCAATTTTTCTTCTTTTTATCGAGAGGTTTTGGTTTGGTCCCCTCTCTTTGTATTCTACTTTACTACTCAATAAAAAAATGGCAAATGTCTCCCGGCATTTGCCCCACTGGATGCGGTGGTTTTCCTTCCGGGATTAAAAAAAAAAAAAGAGAACTCCTTATAATGAGAACTCTAAATCACAACCTTTGATTTTATTCAATCGTTGGTATAATGCACATGGGGTCCTTTGTGTAATTATTCAAAATTCAAACGGGGTACTTTTTATAATTATTATAATAATTTTACAAAAGTATCCCATGTGCATTGTAGCCCTTGATTTGATATATCAAAGATGAAGATTAAGAGTTCTCATTAATAAATGAGTTCTCATTTTAGGAGGGGTTCTCACTAGAACTCTCCCTTATATATAAATATATATATATATATATATATATATATATATATATATATATATATATATATATATATATATGGTGCGGTTCCGGTGAGAACACTTCTTAACGTGAGAAATGAGAACGTTCCAAAATGATGCACTTTATCATTCACGAAAATGCACATTTATAGTTAAAGTAATGCAAATTTCTAATGTGCACTTTTACGTGTAAACTTTTGCACGGTTGAAATGCACATTTTCCAATTTTTCATATGCACATTTCTGTTTTACATGATGCACAATGCTAAAATCCAACGCTCCAAAATCATTCTCATTTCTCTCCTAAGATGGTATTCTCATTTGATCCTTACCCTATATATATATATATATATATATATATATATATATATATATATAAATGAATATTATATATTCATTCAAATATACCAGGGCATGGTTTGGGGCTGCAATTGGGTGCGGAAGCTAGGGGTTGTGGTGGTCTGATGCGGCAGTTGCAGGGTCTGTACAGGGGTTGTGGTTATGGGATGGTGTTGGGCAATTCTGCAGGCTAAGGATGGGAGAGGGGCTGGGGCGGCCAGATGGCGATGGAAGGTGGCTGGGGGCGGGGAGAGTGTTGCTGGTTTACGCGGACGTGATCGGGGAGGGGGATGATCGCGATTTTGCAACCGGGCACACCATTCTCATGGTGCGTCGGTTGCAGGGTATAATTTGCGGCAGGCAGCCTTATATAGGGGAGGGGCAGTAGGGGATAAAATAAACCATTTAGGCCCATCAAGAAAGAAATGAATTTAGGCCCCCCTTTGGTCTTTATACTATGGGTCGAGTAGATTTTTTGTGTTTAGAATGTTTTTACTTGGGTTAGACCTCAATAGGTATAAAATATACATAGACCAGACATATATAAGACCATGAGGGCTATGTAGCACTGATACCGGTACGCGGAAACGAGTACGGGGATACGGCAAAAAAAGTAGTATACAGGGCCATATTTATAAATATTAAAATTTATGGGGGTGTATTTACAAATATTAAAAGTTATAGGGGTGTATTTATAAATATTAAAAATAGATTTCTTTGGAAATATATACATATAATATCCTATGAAATATACAATTTTTTTTTGGATATATATATCCTATATATACACATATATACCCATTCATTACATATACATCATAATATTTCTCATATACACTAGTGCATCTCGAAACATAAATATAGTCGATAAGTCGTTAATTTAAAATGAGAAATAAGTCAAACAAATACAATCTTGAAATTAAAAGTGCAAGTACCAAAGTTCTAGAATAATGACGATTGAAAACAATATTTTAAAAGCTCTAACTTCTAATACATATTTTCACTGGAAGTATTAATTTCCAGGAATAATATCATCTTCCAAAAAAACGGCATCCAATTCTGGTTCATCTATGGAGAGGTTGGCAAACTCAAATACTCCTATATCCTCCATGCTCCCAAAATCATCTCCACCAACATCCCACATTTTACTTTTGTCATTCATACTAGTTTTTTATACGTGCGTTGCACGTTTGAGTAAATGCTCAATATTATATGAATGAAATTAAAACTTCAAAAAAAGAGAAAAAGTGAAATAAAGTTTGAATGAGAAGATAGAGAACAAACATTTATCATAGTACAACCATCAATACATAATGAAGCCATATTACATGTAAAGCAAAACTTAAAACTATAGTTTAAGATTAAAAACTGGCCTCATTTCGATTTGACGGGCCTTTATCGTATTTAACCGCTTTCGGAACAAAATACTTACTTGATTCAGAACAAAAGTAAAATATTAATTAACATTTAGCAACCGGATTATAAATTAACTAAAGCGAAGTATGGAAATAGAGATGATATAAATACTATCTACTTGACATACGTGGGCCGTTGTCCAAACTCAATAGTCGTGAAACAAAGTGCCCGAGTTCATAAACTCTATCATATATGATCTTCAAAGAAAACAAATTGTGTTGGATAATAGAGCAGTACTCCCTCCGTCCCGGAAAATTGTTCCCGGTTTCCTTTTTGGGTCGTCCCAAAAAATTGTTCCACTTTCCCCTTTTGGAAAGTTTTTTGTGACTACAATTCATTTACCTTTTTCTTACTCAACCACAACTATACATTTGCACTTTATTCCCACTTTCTTAAACTCCATTCCAAGTCAATGCGGGAACAATTTTCCGGGATAGAGGGAGTATAAAACTTGTTTTGTCAGTTTTTCTTTTTAATTTTAGTAGAAAGTCATTTTCCCATTAGCTACATGTTTTATGTGTAGAAAAAAAATGACAGGATCTTAGGGTCTAAATCTATCTGATGTGTTCAGATATGAAAATTTTCATCTAATCTGATCATACCTAAATATTTCTGATTTAATCTGATTATACTCCCTCAGTCCCAATTTGTAAGGTACATTTCGTATTCACTTGGTTAACATAAATCATTTTAATCTTTTACTTTATATATCAAAATTTTATGAAATTTGAATTATTTTTTGCAGGCTTTGTAGCGGTTTTAATGTAATATCTAAATATGTAAATTTTATTTTTAAAAACTAATTTGAGTGTTGACAGGAATCAATTTGCTTTATCGTCGGTCAAACATCGTAAACAATAAAGTATATTACAAATTTGGACGGAGGGAGTATAAAATAAGAATAAACAATAACTAATAAGAATAAGATGAGATAACAACTCCCAACAAAGAGATGTAGCCAAATTGTTGCGACCACGAGAGCTTAATAACAAAGGGGTAGTTTCGAAGTAATCATTTTCACAACCCGTGTGAAATTTTTTCTGAACATCAGTCATTTCAATTAAAAAAGAAGAAGATAAAAAAACTATGGGAAAAGGGGCAAATAAGCCCTCGAACTAATCCAAAAAGTGCAAATCACCTCTTTTTATAGGAGACTCTGTCCGGTCCGTCATCATTTGGGGAGGTTTCCGTTGTAATTTTTGGATGAAATTTTTTGAGCATATAATTTCAAAGCGAGCAGAGGATTTGGTATTTGTTCATACCAAATCCCGGTGTAATTTTTGGATGATTTTTTTTTGAAATTTTTACCCATAATAAATCTCAGATAAAAATTCAACCGGGAAGGTAGTCAAATGAAAATTTGAAGATAACTATGCAGTTAAACAGCGCAGTATATTTCAGAAAATCATTTCATAGCCTTCCCGGTTTTATTTTTAGCTGAAATTTTGTATGAGTAAACTAAACTTAATGAAGAAGATGCTCAAAAAAATTCATCAAAAAAATCCACCGAAAACCGCCCCAAATGGTGACGACCTTACAGAACCTCCTATTTAAAGGGGTGATTTGCACTTTTTGGTTAGTTCGATGGCTTATATGCCCCTTTTCTCAAAAACTATCTTATACTTCGTACTACATACATAACATATAAAGAAAAGAAACGTAGAGAAAATAAATTAAATGCAAAAGCAAATGAAACATAAAATAGAAATCAATTCTAACTAACATATATTCGTACCATTTACAGTACTAAATCGGTTAAAAATGCAAAAACAAATGAAAAACAAAATGAAAACATAAATGGAATCTTAACAGTTGGGATTAACAGACCGTTGAAAAAAAGGTTGGATTAACGGAGGCAAGAGGCTTAATTATGGACAATGACTAACCGTACAATGATTAAACCAAATTGTACAAGTGCATCATGCTTAAGTGTTACACCAACATTTTTTTCATTCCAAAAATGCCCTAACCATCATTGATGCTTATAAGTTTTTAGATTAGATTTAGATAAGTTTTTAGATACTGCTTAGAAGCTCATGATAAAAGACGAAGATTGTTATGAATAAATACCAAATCCTCTGCTCGCTTTGGAAGCAGTTTGTTTCTTCTAAATGAATTAATAAAAGAATAAGAACTTCAATTCCTTTCTGAGCATGATGATGAAGTAGGTTCTTCTAGTATTTTGAAAGCTAATTTTTGAAGAAAAGGTGCATTAGAACCAAAGCATGCCCACCACTTCTTAGGTTCCATGTAGTATCTGCTTGAAAAAAAGTTGATACGGGTATCCGTCAGGATACGAGTATCGGAAACTTTCAAAAAATTACAAAAAATGGAAACTTTTAAAAATTACAGATACGGCCCGGGAACGTACGGTACGGGTATCCTAGGATATCGGATACGGGAACGTATTCGATATGTCAATACGCTACCCTAGAGAAGTATCTGTGCTTCATAGCATGAGGGTGTTTGATTATTGGTCTATCACCCATTTTTTGATTGATTTGACCACTATTTGCCTTTTTTACCAAATAAACAACTAATTGAGGTGTTTGGTTAATTGACTTTTTCACTTAGCTTTTTGTCTCAAACAACCAAAATTGAAATTGCTAATAAAAGTGGCGTTTTGCTCTTGGCCGATTCAGAATAGACATGGTATTCCAATTTTACCTAGCCTGCCTCCATTCTCTTCTTGGTCGATTTAGACATGGCTTTTCTTTATTTTTTCTTTACTACTCACCGCCACCGCCCATCTCCTTACTATTATTTGCCTCCTGAGAGTCTCACACACGTCAAAGAGAAAAATCACCCACTATCTCCTTACTTGGACCAAGCATGCATTTTATAAAATACTACTCCTCCGTCCCAAAATTATCTTCATTCTTTGGTAAAGAATATGTGGTTCACAACCATTCTTACACATTCTTACACATTTCTTTCTCCTCTGCACAACTCTTCACCACACAAATCCCACTATCTTAAAACTTGTGTCCAGTCAAAACCGGAGTAAAATATGTGACGCAGGGAGTAGTATCTTTACCCGTGCCGTGCACGGGATAAAACCATTTTTATCATCAAAAGATGCAGGATCATTAAACCAAGCAAAGGGAAAATAAAACATACACCAACTGAAACTCCAACAACTACGACTGTAACCTTATGATGAGACTTTGAGACGGTCACCCCTGAAAGAGCAACACGAATCGCTAACCACGTAGTGGGATTGACACAACCAAACCTGTTCCCATAGATCCAACCATACCCAATGACATAAAGAGAGGCTAAAAACTCAAACAAATTGTCAAAGCCAACAACAAAGATGAACACAAGAAAACAAATGACAAACAGAAAAAAATTACTAGGAAAACTTTCACGGACTCTAGCACCTCGTACAACCCATGATGGTGGTTCAGGCGGAGGTCGGACCGTCGCTCGATTGATACCCTCTTTCAGTGGCGTACCCGCCGTATGACCCAAATCCATGCCATCGAATGGAGCGTTCAGCCTCTCCACGCTAACCATGTCCCGATCATCCCTACGTCTCTCTCTCTCTCTCTCTCTCTCTCTCTCTCTCTCTCTCTCTCTCTCTCTCTCTCTCTCTCTCTCTCTCTCTCTCTCTCTCTCTCTCTCTCTCTCTCTCTCTCTCTCTCTCTCTCTCTCTCTCTCTCTCTCTCTCTCTCTCTCTCTCTCTCTCTCTCTCTCTCTCGCTTCTTCCACCATCTTCTCGCTGCCCACGATCATCCATCCCGAGCTACGTCCAAACCACGGCAATCCGGCGCAGTGCTGCGTCGATTGAAAGCAACGCCGCACCAGGGCGGCGAAGTAAAAACCCTTCGCGAGAGATCTCGCTAGGGAAACACTGACCGAACTTCGATCAAGAAAGATCGAAATCGAGAATAACCTAGCGGCGGCTCTGTCCTAGGAGCTCTCTACGGATAAAATTGTAGACTCATAGAGTTGCAACACGGAGTTTGATTAATAATAACGGAAAGTCACTTATATAGTCGATAATAACATTGGTTGATAATGTATATTCTTATTTATTGAGTATGTCTTATTTTTTGACTAATTATATAAACATGTTGTCAGTATATATTATCCAATTAAAAGACCCGTTTTCATAGCTTTTGTTGCATCCAAATGAATTTCGTCTTTTCAACCATCTTTATCTAAACAAAAAAAGAAATTACTCAATGTCTATTTTTAGCCATTAGATTTCATGTGTAGCTCACTGTTTTATCAAAACCAATAACTACTCATTTTTGTTATTTATTTAATAAAGGGTGTAGTCATTTTTGAAGATATTAGCCTTTCTAGGGTTTAGAACTGAGCAAATTAGTCTTTCTATCTCCTTCTTTAAGAAAAGAATTAATCAGAATACATAGTTTGTGACATTCCGATTTTAACGAAGGTAATGGCGGCGACAACAGGCCGGCTACATAACGCGATTGGTAGCGCTCGATTTATTTTTCATTAGATTGATTTAAAATAAGTACTCCGTATTATTGAACGAAGAAAGGTTGCAAATAATTTAGACTCTTAGTATGCAAAATATTCTTATGTCAAGCTAAGTGGTAGGTAATAGCCGAAACATAAACATGTAAACTATGCAATAAAAAATAAAAAACAAAGATGCCTCATATTTAGAAATGAAAAATTATCTCAATTTTATGACCATATCGTAGTATCGTAGTATATTAAAGTTACATCATTAAGTAAAATAATTACTCTTTATACACAACCTAGCTTATTTATCTAGCTCTTAAACACCACTTTTAGTATCTGAAACTCTCGGAAAAAATATATCAAGATTTATGTTAATATGTAATATGTACACTAAAGTAAAAAATAACTTTTGCTTTCATAGATCAGATCAAAAAATTGATTCCAATTCAAAATATCATTATTTAAAAAGGTGAATACAAATTTGAAATAGCATTAAGACAAAGGGAAAAATAATTAAAATACCCCAAACTTTCAAGGGGTGTGATATAAGCACCCCAAACTTGCATATGTAATTTAAATACCCCAAACTTTCTATAAAAAGTTATTTTAGCACCATGTTCATTATTATTTGTTTCGAAAATGCTACTTTTTTGTGTTAATTTCATAATTCCAAATATTTTACCATTTATGAAGATACAATTAACATTCTAAACTTAAATTGTGAAATAAATAGTATTACCGTTCCACTCTATATAATTGGAACATTTACAATTTGCTATTTTAAATTATGCAATTAACACCATAAATTTACATTTTTGAAATAAAAAATACATGACGATAAAAAAAATACATGACCATGGTGTTAAAGTAACTTTTTATAAAAAGTTTGGGTGTTGAAATCACACATGAAAGTTTGGGGTGTTTATCTCACACCGCTTCAAAGTTTGGGGTATTTTAATTATTTTTCTCCAAGACAAATGTGTTTTTAGCAAATTTTAACACATGCAGTCTTATTTTTTACCCGGGTAAAATATGTTTTATTTTTTTGGTTTTATTATACTACATAGAATGTAAGAAAAGTATTTAACGATGCCGCTTCTGCTCCATGACATCTAAAGAGCATGTGTTACAGAAAAAAGATGTCTATATGTAATTCAATAGTCATAAGATTCGGTACTTGTGTAAAAAATACTACGTGACATTTTTGGACATCAATAGTGATATGAGACAATTAGCTTTATTAATGTCATGTTTTCTACTTCAACTAAAGAAATGAAGTAAAAAATGAGTATGTGGAAATGAGCGTTTTATAAAAAACATAAAGAAAGTAACAAATACAAATCCTAAGAACAACCTAAACGATACTAGTATTATTTAATTGTGAAAATCAATCAGTCTAAGTCTGCTATTGAATGCGGTAATAGTATTAGTATACTTAAGTTTATTATTACAGTTTGAAAGCTACTACTCCCATTGTCTCAACTAAAGGTTCTCAATTTCATTATTTGGTTATCCTAGTTAAGGTTCTCGTTTTTATTTAAGGAAATAATAATTAGCACTTTTATAATGATTTAATTATTAAATATTAAAAATAATACATCTTTAACACCATAGTTATATTCAATGGACTATTATATTATACACTCATCAAAACTATATCTCAAAATATACTTGATTGTCAGTTAAGAAAAATAAGGACTAATATCTTCAAAAAAGTTCACTACACCTATTTTTAGATAAATAACTTACAAAAGTGTGTAGTTAGTTTTGAAGAGAAAAAAAAGTCACGGATGAAATTTAATGGATAAAAATAGGCATCGAAAATTTTCTTGACTATACCCATTTTAGATAAATAAATTGCAAAAGTGTGTAGTTAGTTTTCAAAAAACTATAAGTTGGATGAAATTTAATGGATAATAATAGGCATTGAGCCTTTTTTTTGTTTAGGTAAAGATAGTTGAAAAGATTAATTTCATTTGGATGCAATTGTCAATTGAGAGTTATAACAAACTATTTTCATTAAAAAAATATAGACGGCAAAAACGTTCAAATAATTATTAACTTGGTGTACGATAATATTACAGAGATTTATTAATTCCAAGTGAGCTCGTAATCAAAAGTACTATTAAATTAGTAGCGAATAAGAAGATAAATAAATTATTTTAACAAAAGATAAATAAATTTAAAAATACAATCGATTATTAACTGTGTATGACTCTAGTAAAATTGTGTTAATTTCATAATTTGTGTTTGGGTGAAATTTTATAGAAGAGCCTAGTGAAATTGTGTTTGAGTAGAATTGTGTTAATCTATGTTAGAGTGAAATTGAGTTTCCACATGTAAATCTCGTGTAAGATTGTTTTTAATTGGTATGAATTTTTTTTATCTGATTTGATTTGCTTAAGTCTAGTGTGTCTTGATTTAATCTGAATGGGTCTACGTACTCTGGTATATTTGTTCTATAAGATTTTTACAACTGACAAAGTCTAGCATGATTTCATCTAGTATTTTTTTGTTTGACTTGGTCTGAGACTGGAATTAATCCAATTAAAAACATCCTAAATATTCTAAAAAAAGATGGAAGGATATATATATATATATATATATATATATATATATATATATATATATATATATATATATATATATATATATATATCATGGGGGAAAAAGATTTCAATGAAATAATTATTGAAAAAATAAGGAGTATTGGTTACTCTATAAAACAATTACAATGATTGAAATCCCAATTAAATAAACGTTGTTTAGATTTAATATAATCATTTCAATTTAACTTTTGGTTCCTAATTGAACTAATTTAGCTTAACCCGTATTTCAATTTATAAGTTTTGAATCTAAACTGAATTGAACAGTTTCGGATGAACTACTACTACTTGGTAATTAAAATGGTCTAATTTTTGTTTTATCATATTTAAATATTTAACTTACCAGTTATCAAGAAAAACGTGCATGAAGTTTAATTGATAAAAAGAGGCACAAAGAAAGTATTAAATGTAGATTTGATATATATTATAGTTAGTGTTTTGACTATATAAGGTCTCAGTGAATCATATGATTTTGATTCTTTTATCAAAATATGAATATAAAGTAATTTAGTAGTGAAAAATCACAGAGTAATAATTTTAACAATAGTTGTGTAGCTCTCTTTTACAGGTGTTAATACACGAAAGAGATTTTGCGAAGATGCCATGGGGAGATGTGTTTGAAAAGTGGGGAGAATAATTCATATGTGTAACACTTGAGATTTAATATAAATGGATTAATAGTACTACTCATACCAACAAGATGCATCTCCTTTTAAGGGAGCTCACTACCAAGAACTCCAAAGTCAAGCGTGCTTGCACGGGAGTAGTCTTGGGATGGGTGACCCCCTGGGAAGTTTCTCAGGGCGCGCACGAGTGCGGACAAAGTGCGCGGAAAAGGCAGTTTGTGAGGACAATACTAGAGGTCTGGAGTAACTACCTCGAGTCCTGGGGGCCGGGGTGTTACAATATGGAATAATGAAAACTTGCAGTTAATGAATATGTAATAAGGCCCAAAAAGGCTTTAGGCCCAAATTCCTAGGTTACCACTTTAGGTACCTGCAGTACGCCTATAAATATGCGCGTTAGTGCACAAGTCTAAAGGTCGATCATTCTATTCCGTAGTCTTACGCTGTAAAAACTTCTCGATAAATAGAAGGGAATGTTTCCCTGTTCTCGATATTGCCTTAGATCATTCTGTGAAATCTTTCTTCTCTGTTTATTGCTGATATCCATCTAGCCGTGTGTTAGTCTACAGAAATCTGGGACGAACAACTGGTATCAGAGCCTGACCGAGTTTGATCAGCCGCGAAGAAGTTTTCGAAGAACCTCTGTTTTCATACTTTTCGATATTTCTCTGTTTTAATCCTTGTAATTCTGTTTCTGATCGATAAACTATAAAAGTTATACCATTGGATTCGCCTTTCAAAAAAGAACCAAGGGTATATCTTACTTTTCGATTTCAGTAAACTTGCATTTTTAGAGTTCTCGATAGTATGATGTCGAAAAGCAGGGTTCTCGACATTTAAACAAGTTTCTACATCTAAAACTGCACAGGAAGGATTTTGAGATTAAGGACATTATAGAATACTTGTTTTATCTGCTTAAAACTTATCTTTCAATTTGCATGATTTTGATATTGGCTTCTCGATATAAGTTTTCGAACTGAGTTCTCGAGCTTCTCTTCTTGATACTCAGTTTTCAATATTATATTTCGATATCTTGTTTTCAAATTGCAGGTTCTCGAAACAGCTTCTCGATACTCAGTTCTCGAAACTAAATTCTCGAACTTAAGTTCTCGATACTGAGTTCTCGATATAGCTTCTTGAACCTAGCTTCTCGATAGCAGGGTTTTCGATATCAGATATCTTAAACTGCTTCTCGATAGAGCTTCTCAGATCCCTTTTCTAGAACTTATTCCTGAACCTAGGTTTTCGATATTCTGCCATTGAAAATTTAAACTTATCTGATCAAAACACTCGAATGGTCTTTTCAAAAAGTCAACAGCAGATGGACGCTTTAGCTCTAGGCAACGACAACAGACCTCCCATCCTAAGGAGAGGAGAGTACCAAATTTGGAAGACTCGCTTCTTAAATTTTTTGGAAAGCAAAGACAATTCATCTGCCATGATGGAATCACTCACTCAAGGACCATCGGAGATTTGGATGAATGTGACTGGAAATGATGGAAACAACCCTCTTGTTGTCCTTGAAAGAAGATTGAAGACGAAGTCTGAGTACAATGACGAAGATAGGCTGAGAGTCAAGGCAGATCTGATGGCTAAAACGTTCCTGCTACAAGCAATCCCAAATGATATAGCATGGAAACATCTAAAGAAATATGGGATGAAGTGATGAAGATGATGATTGGAACTGACCTTGGACTGAAGACATAGAAAGCAAACATCCTGACTGCCTATGACGCATTTAAAGCTATACCTGGTGAAGTGCTCCATGAAACGTATAACAAATTCATACAACTGATCAACGAGATGAGGAAGATCAAGGTTGTCAAATCAAACATGGAGATGAACATACGTTTCTTGTCGAGCTTGCACCCAGAGTGGAAGAGAACTGTGAAGAACCTTAGACAACATCTGGATCTTGATGAACTTGACCTCTGTACACTTCATGAGCATCTGCATCAGTTTGTGAATGACACTGCTGAGATGGAAGGAAGCTACTCTGCTAATCCATTAGCACTCATGATGGAAGCACAGCCAAAGAGTTCATCTAAGGTTCAGAAGAAGAAGAAAGCTATAGTTGTGGAGTCTGAAGAAGAAGAAAGCGAAGAAGAAGTTGATGTTGAGTCTGAATTGGCCGAGCTGCAGAAGAAGATGGCCCTGCTGACCAATCAGTTCAACAAGAATTTTTTCAAGAAGGGAAATTCATCCAACAAACTCAGAACCTCCTCAGCCAATTACAAATCAAAGAACAATGGACAGAATTTCTCTGGTAAAGCTGTTGCAACAGAAGAACCTCCCAAATGCTTCAACTGTGGAAAAGATGGACATGCCATCAAGGACTGTCGCTTACCAAGGAAGAGGGACTTCAACTATTATAAGCAGATGATGCTGTGGAATAAGCAGAAAATGTTCATGGCTAAGCAAGATGATGATAGTGCTGCAACGCTTACCGAGAATGATCACTGGCAGGAAGAGAGTTCTGATGATGATGATGAAGTGGAGAATTTAGCCCTGATGGCTATTGTTGACAAGGAAGAAGAAAAGGGTGATGTTGCGATCCCTGATGCTGAAAGTGAAGGCTCTAATAACAATGTAAGTTTTTCTAATCCTTCTTGCTCTTGTACTTGCCAAACTCATTCCTTACATGCTAAGGATAACATTATTAAGGAGTTAAGAGACAGGTTAGATAACAACTGCAAAGTTTTAGTTGAGAGTCTAGACAAAATTGCCTCCTTGAGCGTACAATTAGAAAATGAAAAGGAAAGAGTTAAGAAGCGGACTGCAGAAGCAGATAAGCTTACACAGAAAGTAGCCGAACTAACTAAAAAGGTGCCTGACACTGAAGTAGAGCGAAATTGTGAAAAGGCTGAAAAAGAATTTTTTCATGAGAAAAGATGCATTTTTTACACAAAAATCAAAGAATTAGAGGACTTAATTGCCAAGAGAGGGCAGACGGAACAAACCATTTTTCTGAACTAGAACAAGGACACTCGTTTTTATGGAAAAAACCATTTTATTGATTTTTTTCATGTTGTCTCATCCTTTGGATACACTTTCATTCAATTATTTTTCTGAATTGATGTGTTCAACAGTAGTGTTGGGTTTTCTGGAAATTACTCATCTACTCATTAGAATAACTATATGATACAACTAAGTTCATCTATTGAGTTATAGTTACTTCAATACTTGGACTCTTGCATTTACACAAGCAATATCTTCCAACACCTTATATATGGTAATTTAAAGAACAATTCACCTGAGCTAGTCACTTAAACGCGTCATATTAATTTAACACGACACAGTAAACCACAAATCAAGTAACTATGAAATGTTATGTCCTCTTCTCAATTACCTTTTCAGGTTATACCTGTTACAATAATAATCCCATACTATTTTTCAAAATGTTAGTATCAAAATTTCTCACACAAATATGCAAGTGCACATCATACACAAAAATCAATCTAATTAATTTATTCCGATTCAAAAACCAAATCAATATTTGAATGCCCTGCATGTGCATTCTATATTGCATAAAAAACTCAAAAAATTGAAAGCAACCATAAATATAATTATCAATAACTCTCACTACTCTACAATGGTATTGGATTATTGCAAGTTTTTTGGTTATGCCCATGTTGTTTGCATCTTTTGCACTTCTGTTTTGCCCAAATTCACCGGTTGAATGAATTCTCTTTGTCTTTGGTCTTCTCGTTGTTCTATTTGTGCACAGAGGCGGTTTAACTACCAAACTCCTATACTGCTCTGGAATGTCATCATTCGAGTATGACCCAATGGGATGAATTGCCCCAGAATATGTCTCACACCATGACCTCGTTTTGTAATAATCTGATACGTAATCATAACATGACAGCCCATTCATGTGTCCAATTACAGCAACCGCATGAACACACACAAAGTCTTCTAACTGAAATTCACTACAGCAGCATCTTCTTTCCTCGAGATTGACCCCAAATGTTTTACACGCCAAGTTTATCACTTCCGCGCTAAACCCAGTGCTTGGTTTTACCTAAAGTATTAAGTTTTGACAATTTTAGCAATTGTAACTATAATATCCAATGACATGAAAATAGTTCTACGAATAAATAAATTTAAAATTTGTATTTACTTACAGTCATTCCACGACTACCCTTGAGGCGTTCCACTAGCATTGCTTTGATGTCGTTTTAAATTCCTTATTCTCATTCCATCCATCTCCTTTCAACACTGTCACTAACACATTTTCCATCTCCCTGAAACAAAACAAAAACCATTACCATCTAACCAATTAAATTGCAGCCACTAGTCTTATATTTCTTTAAATCAATCTGATTTACTATACTCTTATTTATTTGTTATTGAATTTAATAACAATATCAGTTAATACTTATTACTTATCTACTTTCTGTTACTTACTTTAATTGACTGACTCCTCTACTTCAAGTAAATTACTTGTCTGCCTCAATCTCTAAGTTCATGCCAATCCCTTACTTTACTACGAGTAATAAAATACAGTCAGTAAAGACTCCTTATCTTTACTTGTAATTCATTACTTCAAATAATTTACTCAAGAAGTTATTGAATTTAATAACAGTACGAGTTACTACTTACCAATCTACTTCCAGTTACTTACTTCAAGTGACTGACTCCTCTACCTCAAACGCTTACACCCACAATAGTTACTACATACCACTTCTCTACTTGGGGTTCATGAGTTCAAATTAATTACTATTCTGCCTCAATCTCTATATTCATGTCCAATCCCTTACTTTATTAATAACACAAAGATAGTGAATTCTCCTTATCTTACTTGTAATTCATTACTTCAAATATTTTATTCAACAAAAATAGACGCACTTTTTCTTTCAACACATAATCACTGGAACATAGCCATAAACCTATTCAGGAAACCACATTTTACTTAATACTCCCTTAATACTCCCTCCGTCCTGGAAACAACTTCCGACTTTCCTTATTTGGATGTCCCAATAAATTTCTCATTTCCTTATTTGGCAAATTATCTACATCAAAACAGTGTCAAACAGTGCAAAACAGTGCCAAACAGTGTCGAAACAGTAAAATTTACCCCTCGGTAAATTTATTTTCTAAAAATGTGTGAAAGCCAACCCGTGAACTTGTTTCCGGGACGGAGGTAGTAGTCATTACTATATACTAGGAGTACCTTACTATTTGAGCTACTCTGTCTTCCAACTAAAAATTACTAACTACCCAACCATGTTTGTGTTCATTACTTTGTTCATATTTACTATCTAAATCATTACTTTGTTCTATATCTCCATTACTAATCCCTTAAAGTAAGTCCCTTCAAATCATCACAAAATTCATTTTTTTTTGGGTACAACGGAAATAAAAAACGGGAAATAACAAAAGCTATAGTCTAATAACTTCGAGTCTATTTTTGTCCTCCCAAAGAAGGCGAGCTAGCTCTTTTGGTGCCTCTTCAAGAATAGTCATTCCTTTGGGATAGGAATGAGCCATATTTGCTAAAAAAATCAGTGCATTTGTTACCCTCTCGTAGAGAATGATGTATGCCCTTGATATGAGTTGGATTAAGAAGAAAGCGGCAGTCTTCTATGAGAGGGTCGACCGCATCCCCTTCAACATTAAAATTCCGTTTAACAGTATATACAACAGCCTCAGAATCAATTTCAGCCACCACGTTGTGTAGCTCTTTGTCATGCACGAGAATCAGGCCTTGATGTAGGCCCCATAGTTCAGCCTTGAAGCTGCTCACCAGCCCAATATTTAGCACAAAACCTGTGACCCAGTTTCCCATGTGGTCTCGAACAATGCCTCCAGCTATTGCATTGTTTGTTTCCTTCCGAAAAGAACCATCTGTGTTAAGTTTGAGTTCACTTTCATACGGATGTTGCCATTTGACCATTGGTAAAATTCATTACCCATTCCAACCCATAAATTACTTGCTTCTACATTTACGTGAACACCAGATTTAGGGCGCACACATTACTGCAACAATCTATACTCTCTACTGGGTCAACAATGTATTGCAAACCCCAATTCATCATAATCGTGTTAATCCTCGGAATTCTTCATCACCATAAACATTTTCACTCTAATTCACACTCAAAACTGCATCAGAAGAAAGTTTAGACATTGGAAGTAACCTTCAACTGTGTGACTTCGTCTTCTTCATGGGTATGATACTTTCTTCCTCTGTGGTTTACAAATGCTTGCCGTATAAAATTAAAAGTCTCCCACTTCCGTATTTTAGTAGTGAATCGTTCCGTAGTGACCTCCATCTTTTCCGCAATCAGGTAACGGAATGTCTGGAATTTAGGGAAATCCAGAAATCTATCGCTACATAGGTCTGAACGATTTTGGGCAGTCATGTCATTTCATTAGTTTAGTTACGGGACTTGATGCGTTTTAAATAGTCATGGTAATATTTCTGTAAGCCCTGTTAATTTTGGTAATATATGTGTAAAAAACTCGCATAGTAAATTAATTTTGTTTGATTAGATAATTATTAGACGGCTTAATTAACTGATGACATTGGATTTTTTACTCTTATGTTGAATTTATATTGTTCAATAAAAAAGAAATACACTTTCAATAAAATATACGGAGTATTAAAAAGCTCACATGCACTTAAATTAAAATAAAAACAAAATAAAAAATACACATAAATATTTATTTAGTGGAGTTTGTTATATTTTACTTAAATTCAAAACCATAAAATATTTAGCACCACATGACCATGGAGCCTTTGATCTGGATTCTGGAGCACCCACGCAAGTTTCAGAATTAAGTGCAGCGGCAGATGAATATGTCTATATGAAAATAACGTTCGAAGATGTTTTTCATGTACTATGTACGTATAATCAGGGACGGAGCCAGGATGTAATGTCAGTGGTGTCAAAATAATATACCAAAAAAAACTACCCTAAGGAGCGCAGATCATATGAGGTTGGCCTGCCGGGAACCTCCGCAGATCATTTTTGAACATGTTTTTCATTAAGTCTAGTTAATGCGCACCAAATTTCAGCTAAAATTTCAACCGGGAAAACAGTTAAATAAATTCTTTACAAAAATTGCGCTTTATATATATAAACAACGCAGCTTTTGTAAAGAATTTAGTTAACTATCTTCCCGATTGAACCTTAAGCTGCAATTTGGTTGGCAAAAAACAGACTTGATAAAGAATATGCTAAAAAAAATTCATCAAAAAAATTCCACCAGATAGAGCTCCAAATGACCTCGGCCGGTCTGACAGGATTGCTACTTACCCTAAGTGAGAGTAAAAATAATGTAAATTTGAAATTATGAGTATTATATTATTGTTTCAGTTTCTTATTAAATATTATCAACATTATTCTTTCAATCATACATTAAAAAAAATGTGAGATAGGCCGGTAAAATTACTGGTGTCACTTTTAACACTTTTAATCTATATATACAATAAATATATAGTTTGAGTGGTGTCATTTTAACACTTTCAATTTATGTATACATATATATACAATAAATATATAATTTGAGTGGTGTCATCTGACACCATAACTCAGCACTTGGCTCCGTCCCTGCGTATAATAGAAGGACAAAATGGTCTTTTCAGTTTGAGTGTTTGGTGATTTTTTATACTTTCAGGCTTAGAAGTTATAAGCCCATTTTGGATGCTCCAAATTAAACGGCCTCTCAGTCTATTAGAGCCCGTTTGATAGCACAAAAATCGGTTGATTTGGCTGATTCTGCTGAATTTATGAAGTTATGGCTGAAGTAGCTGCATTGGCTTATTCTACTGATTTAAGAAAAAAATATTTTTAAAATATATTTTATTAATAAAATAAAAAAAAATTATATGTAAAAATAGCTAAAATGATTACCAATACAGCCAGAAAAGTAACTCAAACCTTACTTTTTCTGCTTATTACACAATTCAGCACGCGAAAACAAAAATTACGTGTTTGGTGAAAAGTTGGCTGATAAGCCCGATAAGCCGAAAAACTGTGTTGCCAAACGGTCTCTTAGTCTATATGTTAGAAAAACTTGATTACCAAGCTATTGTTGATAATTTCTCCTCACCTCAATAAGAAATAAATTTAAGTGATAGGTTTCATTTTTTCTTTAGTTTTCTTTTGTATCCATAATTCTAATTCGTTTAATTAAATGATAAAAAGTTTTTAGTTTTTAGTCTAATTCGTATAATTCTATTGTTGATAATTCGTCTAATTGGTTTTTAGTTTAGATAAAAAGTTTTTTATAATTTTTCTTTTAAATCAAACAATTATAGATAGATTATCCGCAGGCCCTAAAACAGCTAGGACCGGCCCTATAGATTCGAATAAAAAGAATTACTTGTGGTCCATAATATTTTTCTTTCTTTACCCTTTTAAGGTTTAATGCACCAAATCTCCTTATGAAATATTAATCCAACGCATTAGCCCTTTGTGATTTAAAACATGTGTTTCCCCTCCCGCCCGTGTTTTAATTATTCATGCACAAAACCTCCTTCAAGAACAAATTTTACAATTTTGAAATCACTTTTCTTAATAATATGGTTGAATATTCAAGTAAATATGTCAAAACTTCTAAATTATACAAGAAAACTAAACAATTTTCATTTAATTGACATTTAAATTTGTTCATATAAGGGGTTTTGCGCATGAATAACAATAACGCAGAGGAGTTTGACGCATTTTTCAAATCACTGGGACTAATGCGACGAATTCATATTTCACGAGAGAGTTTGGTGCATTAAACCTCTCTTTTAAAAAGATAAATTAGTGTTAGCCTAACTTAATTTTTTTGTTTTAGAGACAAACAAAAGATTTGTTAGTTTATACCCGTATCAAACTAGCTATTATTAGTCCAAATCAGATCTTATTGGTGTGGTGTCGACTAAAATCAAGGGAAAAGAACAAAGGTTAGTCTTATTAGAAAGATAAGTACGTACAAAACACGATCTTCACTAATGGATGAACGACAAACAAAGGTTATTATGGTATAACTGTGTATTATGTTTGTATTAGCCTAATTTAATTTCAGCGACTTTTCACATCAATCAGAGTCTACGTCTTTCCTTTGTCGTGCCGTGGCTTGCAAGTCTAACCCCTGAATCACTTCGCGCTTCAGCTGTCAAGACTCAAGAGTCTAGACGGATTCTAAGATCATTTGGAGTGGTGTGGAGTCCAAAATGTCAAAAATGGACTTCGTCTATATGAAAATAGTGTTTTGACTCTTATTTCTCTGCATTTCAGCACCGTCGATAAAATACATTCTGTATATTATTTTTACATACTCCCTCCGTCCCAGGGAGAAGTTTCCGTGTTGACTTTCACACATATTAAGGAAATAACGTTATTGAGGGGTAAATTTTACTGTTTGGCACTGTTTCGACACTGTTTGGCACTGTTTCGACACTGTTTGGCACTGTTTGACACTGTTTTTATGTAGGATAACTTTCCATTTAAGGAAATGAGAACTTTTTGTTGGGACTGCTAAAAAAGGAAATTGGGAACTTCTCCCTAGGACGGAGGTAGTATTAATTTAGTAAAACATTAATTAAATTATTATAAATAATGTTTTCCTTTTAATTTTTTCTCTGATTAATTATAAAATAAGAAAGACACATTTCGATGTAAAAATAAATAAATTTCATTAATATTTTTTTTGGACAAACTATAAATTAAAAATAAATAAAAAATAAAATAAATTATTTCAATCGTTGGATTTCAATTTCAGCGGTTAAATCAAATTTTTCCACCTTCAAAAAGTGTCCAAATCATCTCGTTGGATCTAATTTATTTTTTCATAAATTGCTCTTGTGATGCTCCGTGACATAAGCCCGATGTCACTATGACGTCATCGACTTCATTTTCCTCCTGCGCCGTATTGCTTTTCCTCTGCCAACCGCGGGCCACACCAGCCCCACTTCTCCTTTTCTTTTCTTTTTCATTTTTTGCCAACTGTCAATCCTCCTCTATATTTAATCATTTCCATCTCATTGCCCACTTTTACTATCCTCTATAACTCATCACTACATGAAATTAGGAGTCCAAAAATGCCATTTTTAACATTTTGGACTCCTAATACCTCACCACTCCGACAAGCCTAAGGGCCTGTTCATAAATACTCACTCGAGTTTTTACCTCTTTTGGTCTTTCGACTATTATGTCATTCACACTTTTAGTACTTGACTTTGGTCTCTTCCACTTTTAGTCTTCAACAATTGTGTTAGAGACACTTTTAGTACGAGTGTTTGAAAACTTTCATATTTAGTCCTACGACTTTCATAAAATTGACACATTTGGATCTTCAATTATTATATCAGTGACATTTTTAGTCTTTCACTTATTGAGTCAAAAACATAGTGGAAGGACTAAAAGTGTCAATTTGATCATACTCAGGGGACTAAATGTGAAAAACTTTTAAGTTGAGGACTAAAAGTGTCT
The DNA here is from genome assembly GCA_945859915.1 of Cuscuta epithymum. Taxonomy (NCBI): domain Eukaryota; kingdom Viridiplantae; phylum Streptophyta; class Magnoliopsida; order Solanales; family Convolvulaceae; genus Cuscuta; species Cuscuta epithymum. The sequence goes on along the minus strand of CAMAPF010000959.1, from coordinate 1,334,162 downwards.
CTACCACAATAGTCGAGGACTAAAAATGGAAAAGTTAAAAGTGAGTACGTACCAAAAGTGTAACTGACACAATAGTCGGGAGACCAAAAATGGAATAAACTCATACTCACTCACGTCGACGTTCCAAAAATCTTTGTCACTTTTCCTTTTAACCAATTATTTTGTGGTTTCTGTTATTTTTTTCTCCTCTGCACAAAACTCAACCACACAGTTTTAACTTTATTATTCTCCGTACCGGTCAACTTTGGTCAAGTTTTAAGGGACGGAGGTAGTAAAATATTTTCTGTTTTTCTAAAAAAATGAAAAATTGGTGAATGGAAAATCGGAAAACATGTTTACTGGTTTGTTCTTAAAACAGACAAACTTGAAAATCAGACATGTTTACTTGTTTGTTCTTCAAACAGTCTAACTTGAAAATGAGAGACATGTATCTAATTTTTTTCTTAAGTTAGAGAACTCATTTTTTGGTGTTTTTCAAAATGGAGATACGCAGCCTTACAGTGCCTCAAGATCTATGTAACAATGTATGTGGAATAATATATTTTATTTATTAAATTAGGAAAATCATTTTTCACGTTTTTAGTGTTTTATAACTTACTTTTTGGTATCACATTTTTTTCCAAAAATAGTTAAATTTGTAATAGTAACTTTGATCCATAGATTTTGAAAACAACATGTGGCTTTAAAAAAAGTATTACTAGTGTTATGTACTCTCACATATTATGAAAAAATATGTGGTCTTAAAAAAGTTTCTAATACTAACTCTGATTTCATAATTTTCACGTCAAAGCATTACTAGTGTTGTCCGTTTGTTCTTCAAGATAATGTACCCTCTTATCAAAAAATGTACGTCACTTATAAAGTCGGGTTTGTGGATTATCATTTATGTAATCTTTTTTCTTATTATAAATGCTTCTAATTATGAGTACTTTATTTTGCATTATTATACACACATATTAATTTTTTAACAGTGTCAGGTAATATTTGTCATTTTTTACGCCTTCGGTCCTATCAAGGCTATGTTTGACATGTCATTTCAGCTTATAATGGGCTAGATTTTTTAAAGTTCAGCCAATAAATGGAGAATTGACAAATATGCACGAAGCAAATGGGAATAATTTTCTGTGTGTTATTCAATCGGTGATGGAGTACATTTATATCAAATAATACAACTGTGCGCAGCTAAAGAATATCAAGTGTTAAAGCTAATCGAAAAGAATTCTACCAAGGGGAAACCCACTAACGTTACAAGCCTTCGGCCGAAAGAAAAGGAAGGAGTTAGCAACAGGAAATAATACAAAATAATGTACACAATAAAATGCATGTGACTATGCACGTAAATATGTGCTGCATGTTTCCAACATCCCCTCAAGATGGAGAGCAGTGGCGGACCCAGAAGTTTTCCGAAGCGGGGCACTCCCACATAGATAAAAATGGGTCGGGTCGGATCGAATTGGGTGTATCATTGGTTTTTTTGTCAAATGCGTTCAAATTAATATTTTTAACTGGAAATAGATTATTCAATCCCGACGTCAAGCAATGAATATATAAGGATTACAAGTCTAATTGTGAACTCATTAAGACAATTCTAAACAACAATATTTGACTTTTTGAAAGAAAGACATAATTTGGCAGATTAGAAATGACTCATCTTTGCGCCGTTTATGATTTTACATTAGAATTTTTGCTATTTTTCATACTATAAAATGATCAAGATTTCAGATTTGAATTAAGATCATGTCGATGTTATACATTGTGCCACAAAATTTCTTGGTACTTGTCTAAAATATAATACTATCGTGTTAAATTAAATTAAGTATAAGTCAAGTTTAGGATTTCATCATTTAATACAACTTTATTTAATAATATGATTCTATATATCTAACTTTTACGAGTATCATATTATAGAAAATATTTAAAGGGTATGTCGATTTGAAACTAATTTATCGCGAATTAACACATTTTTTCATGTATCAACTTTTATTCAAGACAAAAGTCTTCAATCTATTAAGTTTATCTTGCATATTAGAACCCTTGTCGTATCTTTGAACTTTAACTTTGGACCGACATTATTCACACCAAGTAAAAAATCATCAATGTCACTTTTCAATTAAAGTGTAGTAACAATATAACAACATATCTAGCTATAAGAATTTGCTCCATCACAACTGTAGAGTTGTTTATATTTCTTACTACAATTATTATATGTCTTCGACGGAGTCCTATACATATAATAGTTTTTTTGAAATAATGATAATATGACTGAAATAAAGATAGTGGACAAAAATATAACTTACGTACTACCAAAGCAATTTTAGTGACCATAATTATGTTCATTAGTTATATTTCGGTAATACTAATGAAAAATACTACTAGTATAATTTTTTGTCTAGATAACAGGGGCACAATTTTTATTTTAAGTACTAATACTAAACTTCGGGGTCGGAAGCCGGGGCACTTGCCCCCCTAGGCCCCGTCCTAGGTCCTCCACTGATGGAGTGTGAGGATCCCGAAGACCCATCTTGGATAGCAAATACTGAAATTGAGCTTGACCAAGGGCATTAGTAAAGATATCCGCCAGTTGATCCGCCGAAGGACGATGTGCAATGACAATTGTCCCGTTTTGAATATGATGACATATGAAATGGCAATTGATCTCAATATGTTTTGTACGCTCGTGAAAGACGTGATTAGAGGCAATATGAAGTGTCGCCTTATTATCACAAAATAGGCTAATGGAAGTGGAATGTGAGACACCAAGAGAAGACAACAAGCTTTTGAGCCAAATGAGCTCAGAACCAAGAGAGGCCATAGACCTATACTCCGCTTCAGCCGAGGAACGAGATACCGTAGCCTGTTTCTTTGTGCGCCAAGAGATGGGAGAATCACCGAGCAAGACAATATATCCAGAAGTGGAATGACGCGTTATAGGGCAGCTAGCCCAGTTAGAATCACAATATCCAGAGAGAGTGAGTGAAGAGTCACGCCTAAATAGAATGCCTTGCCCAGGATGGCCTTTGAGGTAGCGCAAAACACGCACTACTGCTTCCCAATGTGCCAAATTGGGAAAGAACATGCACAGCATAGCAGATATCCGGTCGGGTTAATGTGAGATAAATAAGTTTTCCAACCAAGCGTCGGTATTGATCACGATCAGAATAAATAGGCCCCTCATCCGTTTGGAGTCCATGATTTTGAACTATTGGAAAAGCAATGGGCCTAGCTCCAAGCATACCAGTTTCATTAAGAATATCCAAAACATATTTGCGTGGGCAAAGAAATATGCCAGTTGGATTCCGAGCAACTTCCAAACCGAGGAAATATTTCATAACACCTAATCTAAACATATTACAACTATTTTACAAACATAACTATTACACCAAAAGTGTGTAATTTCCGAAATATTAAACAACTAAAACTAACTAAAAGCGTAAACATACACACGGAAATTACAAGCGTATCAAAAACCTTCATATATTATTGAAAAATAACATATTGAAACCTAAATAAATCGAACCGGAAGGCGCAACTAGGGTTTTAGACCGTCATATGCGGAAGTTTGGCGGGCGGCGCTGTGAGTCTCACTGCGAGATTGTCCCGGTGTTTCGCTAGCAAGATTTTGGCTGGAGTGCAGGGCAAGATTTGTGGAGGTTCGTGTTTAGAAGCTTATCGCAGACCATTGACGGATTTTTACTGTCTGCAACTCAGCAGGACGGCCAAGAGTTGCTGCGAACCGCAAGAACTGCTGCGAACAACAACATTAACGACAGAGGAGGATCTATGTATAGGCTATGGTGGATTGAAGACCTGGACAATTTAATTTTTTTTCAATATTTTTAGTGTAAAGTTTTGAAATTTTCATACTTAGCCCACCCCGCTAATTTTTAAGGCTAGTATATTTACTTTTCAGCCGAGGGTATCCCGAAATTCTGGATCTGCCCTTGATTAACGAACAAGGAAGACGCCAAGAGTATTTGCGCGACAGAGAGTGGGGTTAATGGATTTCAGTGCTTTCAAAGGCGACAGTGGATCTGTGGCGGCTAGGGTTGTGAGACCGGAGATTTCGATGATTGGTTTGGCTATTTTGGCCCTGGTGGTGGCTGAGATGGGAGTTATACCAGTTGTGTTTGATCCGGGTGAATCTGGGCTCCACTTGGCTGCTGAGGGATCGGTGCGGGTGTTCTGGCCATCTCAGGTGGTGAAAGAAGAAGATGGTAGGTGGGTGATTCGTCCCCCTCCTGAACCGCCGCCACTGAGGAATTACGAGACTAGGGTTTTGAAATCGGCGTTGCAGCTTATATTTATTTATTTATTTATTTATTTTTGCTATATTCTGTTTGGTAACATTTACTCCCTCCGTCCCGAAAACAACTTCCCGGTTGGACTTTCACACACTTTTAGGAAATAAATTTGACTTTACTGTAGAATGCACTGTTTTGCACTGTTTAAACACTGTTTGGCACTGTTTAAACACTGTTTGGCACTGTTTATCACTTTTTTTATGTAGATAATTTGCCAAATAAGGAAAATATTGAAATGTGAAGTTAATTTTGGGACATTCATTTAAGGAAAGTGGGAAGTTGTTTTCGGGACGGAGGGAGTATTTTGTTTCTTCTATTAGGTCAAATAATAAGTGTGGTAGTTTCTTATTTTGGGTTACCGTAGCTTTTAGATTTCTAGTGAGAGGCAATCAAGCTGATTCAGCCGTATATAGTCTCAAAGCTCCCACATTTTCAGCGATTAGTCTCGCTCTTTTTGGGGTGGACTACTCTATGTCTGATAAAGAAGTCAGGAGGGCGGGGTGCTTCTGGTTATGCTTGGTTAGATGGAGGGTAGTGTGTGTTTACATTTATTGTTTGCAATTTTTTCTTGTTGTACTGTGAGTTCTAGTTTAATATATATGCTAGCTTTCCTTTCAAAAAAAACTAACTCGAACCGAACCAAACGGAAAGATATACTCCGTATATAGTATTGTTTTTGTTTGATAATAATTCTTCCAATCCGTTTCAAACCGAAACGAATTGAAATCGATAAAAACCAAACCGAAATCGATATGCCCACCTGTAAACATTCGTGTTGTTCTTTCAAATTATAATTATTAAAAATATCATAGTTTAAGTAAACACTAATGTATAAAAACCTTTGAAAACTACCACTTTTGGGAGTACTCAGATAATACTCTCTCCGTATTTCAAAGATCGCTACGTTTGGATATGACACAAGATTTAAGGTAGAATAGTAAGTGTAATGAATAGTGTAGAAAAAAGTAGGAGAGGGGGTGAAAAAGTAGGAAGGAAAAGATAAAAAATAGAAAAAGTAAGGGTAATTGAGTATTTTTAAAGGAAAAACTTACCAAAAAGAAAAAGTGTAGGGAACTTTTAAATACTCCCTCCGTCCCGTAAACAACTTCTCACTTTCCTTTTTCGTCAGTCCCAAAATTAACTTCACACTTCAAAACTTTCCTTATTTGGCAAATTCTCTACATCAAAACAATGCCAAACATTGTTCAAACAGTGTTTAAACAGTGCAAAACAGTGCACTCCACAGTAAAGTCAAATTTATTTTCTAAATATGTGTGTAGGTCAAAGTAGGAAGTTAATTGCGGGACGGAGGTAGTACATCCCAAAAAGGAAAGTGTATGAAACTTTTGAATACGGAGGGAGTAGTAAAACTATCAATCTCTGTAAGCTTACTCCCTCTTTTGCAATCAAAAGCTATGTTTAAAAAACCGACCCGACCCGGCCGGGTTGACCCGGAACCCGGTGACCCGGACAAAAAAATGGTTCGGTTTTTTCAAAACCCGGAAATGGTCAAAAACCGAAAAAACTCGGCTGACCCGGGAAAACCCGGTCAAGACCCGGACCCAAGAAACCCGAAAAACCCGATAAAACCCAGTTTTTGGGTGTTTTTACCAAAAAAAGTAATTTGTTTTTTATTTTTAATGCATTTTTTATACCAATAAAATTAGAATTTCAATACCTTAAAAAGAAAAACAACGTAATATATTTATATATTTATTTAAGAATGAACATCATGCCAAATTATAGTATAGATGTACAATAAAAATAAAAATATCATTATATATTTTTATAAGATCAAAATATACATTGAAATATTATAAGAGTGTATTAAATGCTTAATAAGTAGTATTGTTAGTTGATTATTATGAATAATAACTAATTTTTATTATAATTATATATATAATTATATGTTTACTATTATTATATAGACGTATAATCATTGACCGATTTTCCGGCGTTGACCGGGTTGACCCACCGGGTCCGGGTTGACCCGTGACCCAGTCATGTGGCCGGGTCACTCTCCAATCCGATTTTTACAACATAGATCAAAAGGTAAATCAATAAAATTATTGAGGTAAGTATTGGAAATCACTTTTGGTAAATAGTACTCTACTTCAAATTATGAATGTTTTTATTCAAATGAAAAATGTGGTCCAATTTGGTTTGGACTTTGGACTAATACGAATCTCCCTCTGTCCCTAATTGAATTGTATATTCAACATTTTTATAGAGGATAGACAAAATTGCCACGAATTCCTACTGGATTTCTGGTAACAATATACTATGTACGTAGTAATTGGCAAAAGATGAGAAGTTGTGTTAGCTGGATTGTTTTTGTTCCTGTACTGAAACATATCAATTGTAATCCCTGCTTAATCATTTCTCAGTTACTTTTCCACAGAACTTAAACTTAATTCCATCAAACAAAACTCTCACCTCTTCATACAAAACTATCAATTACACATTACACGGATAATTAGACACGGTATTTTTGAGATAACATAGCTTGGTAACTAAACCATGAAACCTTCAGAGGTCAATAAAGGAACATCACTTTTCTTGCATTCTTCTGCGGAGGCCACTTGGATCTTTGGCTTTCCTGGAATGCTTTTTGCCCTCACATTTTCCATCATCTTCTGTCTGGTCAAGTTCCATCTTTGTGCTCCTGCAGATATGCACATAATCATCCATTTTAGGCAAATAAAAAAGCCAAATGGTATAAAATACAATCATTATTCCTTCTTTTGTCAGCCCCATATTGATTGAGACTTTATAAATACAGTTTTCTAGCTTATAGAACAGCTGGGTTGAGTTTTGTTTGACATTATTATGCTAAATCCCAAGGCGGATTGGCTTAGAAGATTAAATGCTTTGACGGGACTCAACAAATTTATTCAACTGAACCGCAAGGGGATCTTCTTCATCATAATAAATGCAGATTGAACTGCGTGTAGAACAAAAAATATCTTTATAGAAAAATGAGGTGTAAACATTTTAATGGCTTGGAGCCACAAATAAACATTCTTCTGTCAATTTATCAAATTTATCAGTTAAAAGACCTATAAATTATACACAAAAATAACTAATGTCGGCCCAAAGAATTAACAAATATGGATGTTTTTCCATAGAGTACATAATTTATTGATCTTTCCTATGTTTCTAAAGAACACATTTTTTCTAAGTAAATGCATAACTTAGTAATGTTAGTATTTGATGCAAGAAAATCAATACTTGTGAAGGGATTTATGGATTCTAAGATTAGAGTGAACTTATGGGCTATAACATCAAATTGTCTGTATAATTATTATTGAATTGATAAAGGAAAAGTAAAATAAAAATAATTTAAAATTACACAAACTTTATTAAATTTGACATGATAGTTAAAAAATATTCCATCTGTCCCATTTTACATGTCCTACTTTCCTTTTTGGATTATCCCAAAATGAGTGTCTACTTTCTTTTTTTGAAAAGAAATATATGGTTTACAACATTTCACTTTATTATACTCAAATCTCAACCACAAATTTTACTTTTTCAACCACTTCATTAATAAGCGTGTCAAGTCAATCATAGCAAAACAAAAGGGAGTAACATCTTTATTTGAAACTAACTTGGTAGAAAAAACTAGATGTATACAATACTTTGAGTTAACCACTGATATAAGCGTACACACAAATGTACAAAAGAAATCAACCCCTGAATTAAATTGAGTTCTACCGAATTTCTTTTAGACGGTCGCTATATTTTCCATATGAAAAGTCAAACATTTTTTAATAATGTTATGTAGAAATTAATGTGATTATACTAATCAGCCAAATAAGTTGACTGAGATACCAACCATGCAGTAGATTTATTGGCAATAATTAACAAGGCGACGGCACTTGATTAACAATTAAAAATTTGTGCAGAAATGCAACAGAGCCTATAATGTAAATTCTCAGGAGATAAACTTACCGATCAGCATTGTAGGAAGAAGATCTCTTCAGACCTGGAAACACGTCCTTCTTCTCAATTAATAAGCTCCCACTAAAGTACTCCTTATCTTCCAAGTTTAATTTCACAGACGGAAACTCCACAGTAGAACTCTGTGCATCTTTCTCCACCTGATTGCCGCTTGGCAGCCTCGCCTTGTAATGAGAAATCAATGAAAATCCATGGTCCCTCCCGCCGCAGTCTCTGAACGATCCACATGATAGAAGCTGGAGCAACACTGAAGAGGATTTTTGCTTTCCTTTCCCCGGGATCGGATCTTCAGTGACGGTTTCCGGTCGTAGATTGAGCCGACCGTCCGCCTTCATCAACGTCTCTAACGTTTCCGGACTTGAATCCGACGGCGGCGGCGATATCTCCCCCCTGCTCAGTTCCGTGCTCTGGCTCTCCACTGGATTATTCTTCTTCTCCGGCTCTTTGTCCTTCACGTCTCCGTCTTCCTGTGCAACAACTCGGACCGGTCTTCTACGGCGGTGTTTGTCCTCGGTCTGAGTCCAGGCATCCGCGGCTCTGCCGGTAGACTCTCCGCCGGACTCTGTCTTGTACACTTTGTACTCGGTGAAGTCAGAGGAGCTCCATGATTGGTTACGCCTCGTTTCAGTTATGGTAATTTCCCGATCTACGCTTGATTTACGGAATTCCGGTAGCAGTTGCGGCCTGCCGGAAAACCCTAATTCTTCGGATTCCCCGTCCATGAGCTCCGAGCCCTTGAGTACATACTCGTGGCCGTGCGCCGGGTAGATGAAATCGTTCTCCGACAAATCCTGCCACACAAATCCGTTCTTATAGCTCCTGAAATTTCAAAAATTCACTGTTAAAATTACGGCAAATTGAACACATATAGGAGTACAAAATTTAAACTAAAAGGCTGTGAAAGTTAGCTACCTTTTGGCAGACCAGGAGTAGAGCAGAGCCATGCCTTTTCCGCGAAGCAAATTCAAACGATTGATTACATCTGGAATTCGTTGAAGCTATATTACTATCATCCAAAAAGCCGGTGACGTTTTCATTATAATTAAACGGAGTAAGTGTAAATTCATGATTACCTCTGAGATAGAGACCTTCAGGAGCAGAGAGAGGGACCTCCATGAAATGCGGGTGCTCGAGCTGGCCATTCCGGGAGAGATAGTAAACGACGGGGACTCTCCGTTCCAATTTGGGCCTCGAACTGGCAGGTTGGGCCCAAACTCTGGTCCGCTCAGGGCTGGTGGTGTCTGCGTGCGCCCATTTCTTCGCCGTCGGGTAAAGCTCCGCCGTCCTCGCGGATCTCAATGTGGCCGCCATTCTCAGCTCCCGGAGCCAGTAATGAGTTTGGCCGGCAGGGGAAAACAGAGCTCAGAGAGTGATGACGAGAATAAGAAGATGGCCTGGGGTTTGACTAAAGGGGCATGGGCTTTCCCGATGCAGAAAGCGAAGTGGGAATTCGCAAAGAGGTTTACCCGTTTATAAGCATGGCGGCGGGGCCCATTGGGAGTCGAAGAAAATGGAGTATTCAAAATTGGACAACCACTAGAGAACAAAGGAGTATGTTGAGAGGCGTTTAGCATTGCCGCTATGGACGGCTGGGGTAGGAACGCAGTTATGAAGTAATGACATCACTCGATTTCTTTTGTTAATTACGGAGTATATTATGGAGTGGTTAAAAGTCCACACTCCAGAATCATCTACTCGACTACTCCTCTTTAAAACAGTGATTGGTATTAGAACTAGAGATGGCAATTGTGACTGAACTGATGGATACCCGCATTGAACCGCCCCAGTCAAAACTAGGGGTGGGATTTTGGAACCGGGAATCGTAGAACCGATTGGAACCGAACCGTTAACAACATCTAGGAACCGTACCGTTAACAATTAATGTCTCATTTGTAGGAACCGAAGCGGGTTATAACGGTTCGGTTCCCGGTTCCTATAAAAAATATGTGCATGGAACCGTTAAGGAACCGTTATTAAAAAAAATTAAAAATAAAATAATATTAGTAATAGTAGTAGTAATAGTAGTAGTAGTAACAATAATAATAATAATATAATAGCAATAATAACCACCACCACAACCACTATAATAAAACAATATAAGATATTTAACTAACAATTCTAATTTAATCAACGAAAAAGAAGTAATAAATATTGTATATGAGGTTGATATAATACATTAAACTCCTTTCTACAAATCAAGTTTTGTTCCATCACATAAATTTTATAAATATAAAATAACTCAAATAACTTGTAGTTGATTGCACATATTTTACTTTACTATTTTCATGATATTTCTAATTATTAGATTTATTATGAATCAACAGAATGTAATAATGTTTTTTTTATATCTATACATGCAAACTTAATGTCTTTTTTTTATGTTTTGAAAGACTTGAAGTAGGTGTCATATTCTTGCTACTATGATGATGAGTAACCTTCATCGCTCCGACACTACAACAATTTTTAATGTTTCATTTATTACATGAAAATTTAAATCACTTTTGTTCTATTAAGTGTTCAAAGTTCATTAGTTAAGTTTGAGCTTTGATGTTTGAAGTGATTAGAGCTTCAACAGTGGCAGAGCCAGAAATATATGGTTGAAGGGGCCGGTCTTTAAAAATTTTACATTGCAGGGGCCAAAATTTAAAATATCAACATATTTTCTATAGATTAAAAGTATTTATACATAATATATACTTAATAATTTTTTTCTTGTAGGGGCCGTGGCCCCCTCCAGCCCCTCCCTGTCTCCACCCCTGAGCTTCAAATAAAATTTTAATACTCGTGTTTTGAATTTTCGACGTGTTTATGTTGTTTGTAGAAAGTAAATTATGTGTTAATTCTTAGATGAGAAAAAATTATTCTAGGAACCGATAAAAGGAAGAACCGAACCGTTTACTACCGGTTCGGTTCCATAACGGTTCTTGATTTTTTATATAGGAACCGAACCGATTTCATTAGTTAAAACTTTTATAATGGTTCCACTTATTTTGAGTAAGAACCGAACCGGTCCCAGCCCTAGTCAAAACGGGGAAAACCGCATTAACTGGGTAACGGGTAGGGCGGGGAATATCCATTTTGTTTTTACGGGTAATGGAGCGGTTACGGTTTTATACATGTCCGCTCCGTTACCCGCCCCGTACCCGCCCCGTTTATTTTTCGTTATATTTTTATTACATTTTTATCTATTATTTGTCCCACAACTATTAAAAGATGAGACTTTTCTCTTTTCATTATGTATATATAGATTATAGATGTACTAATTATAATGTATGAATGAAAGTTCTTAGTAGATTTTAATAGTGTTGTTTGATTATTATCATATTTTTTCGTGATTAATTATTTTTTAGAATAAGTATTTTAGGTCAAATTAATTTAAGTTGCTTCCTTTCTCGTCTTGTAGATATACAAATCTTTAAATTGACGTATGAAATCTAGAGTCGTCTATGCAATGCCATTTTTCGTCTTTTAAAATATTATTTGTATATAAAAAAATTAATGACTTATTTAATAAAGCGGTTACCCGAAATTTTATCCGTTACCCGTTGGGGCGGTTATGATTTGGATAAAAATTACCCGCTGGGTAATGGGGTGGTTACGGGGCGGGGCAATTATCAAACGGGGCGGGTACGGTTATATGTAAAACCGTCCCCGATCCGCCCCGTTGTCATCCCTAATTAGAACTTTGCTCGGTATATCCCAAATTTGTACATCAAGGAAGTGTTTATTTCGTTGCTAAAGTCATAGTTAAGTTAGTAAGACAAGTGAATTAAACATGCACGCTGCCTAAAAAGCTGCTTACTAACCGAAAGAGGTGCTTAAAGTGCCGCTTACTAAACATATCACCCCCATGTATTAATTAAGCGGCAATTTAAGCTTTTTCAGATTCCGAATTTACCTTTACCCTTATCTCTTGCCCTTATCATATTGTTACCTCTCTACCTACCCTACCCCACCTTACCCGACCTCACTCCGACCCGATCCCCACCCTAACCCCACCACCTGCCCCTACCTCGACCCCACCCAGACCCCTGGCCCTACCCTGACCACACCCCACTTACCCCCGACCATAAACCCACTCCCACCCCTTACCTCCTATGACCATCCCCTACCCCGACCCACCTTACCCTACCCTACCTTGACTCACTGATATGCACTAATTAGTAGTGCATAAGTGTATGTTTTTATGTTTGATTTGTGTGTATTGTTTATTGTTTTATTTAGTTTGTAAACATTTATGTGATTTTAGTTATAATTGTATTTTAATCTTCATTTGTAAGTTGGAAAGTAGAGTTAGGATTTATGGTGTTGGAAAGGAAGACTTTGAAGTGAAGAAAAATGATTATTGGCTGCCCAGGACAATCACCCGGTCGGGTGAGGTATTGCACCCGGTCGGGTGAGACATTGAAATGCGAAACTGCTCAGGAAATCACATCACCCGGTCGGGTGAGGTATTTCACCCGGTCGGGTCCGACTTGACCCGGAACACCAGAACGTGCCGAAGATCACCAGAACGTGGAGGATATCTGATTTTGACCGGACCCGGTCGGGTAGGTACCTAACCCGGTCGGGTACCCGGCCCAAGGTGTTGAAAAACACCTATAAATAGCACACTTTTCCTTCACTATTTTTCATCCCTTCTTCCATACTCTTAAGCTCAGTTTAGAATAGTATTTCTTTTATATTTTTATAGCATGTTTAGTCTCCAAATGAGGAGCTAAACTTCCATTTCTTGGTGTTGCTCTTGAAGCTTGTTGATTATTAAAGTTGTGAGTTATTTTCTTAACTTCTTCCCTTGAATATTAATTATTCTCTTAATCTATCTATATATTAATGTTGGGGAGTGTTGCTAAGATGACAATTAGTTAACATCTTGACATTAGTTGTAGTAGTATTTATTTTCTTCCTCTATATATTAATGTTGGGGAGTGTTGCTAAGATGACAATTAGATAACATCTTGACATTAGTTATAGTAGGATTATTCATATTTAATCTTCTTCTTTGAATATTAATTCTTCCCTTAATCTATCTCTATGTTAATGTTGGGGAGTGTTGCTAAGATGACAATTAGTTAACATCTCAACATTAATTAGTACTAGAAACGTTCAACGAACAAATGGTTAATCGTTGATGGTTTCACAAGTAAGTAACTTCGGTTTATTAATGCACGGTCGTGGTTAATAAACTTAAGAGGGATTAATTTTGTTGGTTAAACCGAAACTGTTGTGTTGAGGTTATCGATCTCAATTGATTTCATCAAGGAGTTCAGAGATTAAATGCTACTATCAAGTCGTTATATGGCGGTGTTCTATAATTGACTAATAGTAAGGGTTATTAAACGAACGGTCGTTGTTAATAACTACCCTCGATGAATTGGATATACTCCTCGATTGAGTATTCGAGAAGGGATAAGTTATAGATATAACAATGATCGACTAAAATACATCAACAAGTGGAAAGTAGCAATGCCAAGTCCTTTTTATCTTTGAATTAAATCTCATATAAGTCCTTCACCTTACTATTTAATTAATTAAATTCCAACAATATCAAAACCCCCCTTTTATTTACTAGTTCATAAAAAGAGAATTATTCATTTCCTTGTGGATACGAACTCTACTTCACTATACTACGTATTAGTGCTAGTATTGAATTTATTTTGACACCACCGTGACAAAGTGCACGTCACTCACCCTACCTTACCCTAACCCACCCTACCCCCTTACCCCTACCTCGGCCCCACATCGATCCCGACCCCACCTTACCGTCATCTACCCCTACCTACCCTACCTTACCCCGACCCCGAGCCCACCCCTACCCTACCTCTTACCACATGCTCCTACCTCGGCCCCACCCCAATCCCGACCCCGCCCTACCCACCATCCCCACCCTTACCCCTAACCACGACCCTCCCCACTCCCTACCACTTGCCCCTACCTCGGCCCCAACCTGATCCTCACCCCACCCAAGTATGGGTACACGTAAGAGGTGACCCCACATATTATATTATATACTTGTGTTAATGAATGTTTGTGTGTCTATATATGTATAAGGTTATTTTGGACATTTTAATGTTAAACGATGTTTTAAACCCTTTTAAGTAAACACGATCTTACAATATTGCTTATTTTATTATTTTATTCGCCGCTTATTAACGCGGATTTTAATAAGCACCGTTTAGTAACCCGTGAAGTAAATGTGTCCCAAGTGTACACTCGCAAAAACAACAACATCCAATCCTTAATCCCAAAATATATATGATATCATCATCAAAAGGAAAAGAAAGAATATAAAGATAAAAAGATAAACTATCATAAAAAAAGATAAAATAAAAAGAGACAAATATACATAGAAATGTTAAAATAAAAAGGATAAAAATAATATTTATATATAAGGATAAAAGGATAAAAAAGAAAAAAACAGATGAGGGGAAAAGATGATACGAGATCACTCCTCCACACAAATACTCGCCCTCCACTTTGCTCTCTCCAAACCCATACACTCATCCAACCCAAGAAGAAGCATATCACTTCTGACTCCGCTAATCCACGTTTGTTTGGGTCTTCCTCCCCCTCTCTTTCCTGCCTCTTCTCCACACATCTCAATTCGTCTGACAAGTGAATCACTCGGTCTTCTACGCACATGACCAGACCACCGTAGGCGCGACTCCCACATCTTATCTTCAATATGTGCTACTCTCACCCTTTGTCTGATTGTCTCATTCCTCACGCGGTCCTTTCTAGTATGCCCACACATCCGACGCAGCATACACATCTCTGCCACATTCATCTTTTGAATGTGACATTGTTTCACCGCCTAACGCTCTATGCCATACAATAATGCAGGCCTAATTGTTGTCCTATAAAATTTACCCTTCAGTCTCGTCGGCATATCTCGATCGCATAGAAATCTTGAGGCACTCTTACACTTCATCCACCATGTTCTGATTCTATGGGATACATCTCCATCTAACTCGCCGTCCTTCTGAATTATGGATCCCGAGTAATGGAACATATCTCTGACCGGTATCTCCTTACCATCTAGAGTAATTCCGCTATTACCACTGCTTCTACATCCACCAAACTTGCACTCCATGTACTCTGCCTTGCTCCGACTTCGTCTGAAACCCTTGTTCTCCAATGTTTGTCATCATATTTCCAACTTTGCTTTAACGCTTGATTGCGTCTCATCAATCAATACAATATCGTCAACAAACATCATACTAACGGCACATACAATAGTACCGACTACATTTTCGGTGACTCAAACTCCTCATACGTAGTACTCCGTATTATTCAAGTGACATTTTTGGTAACTCCAACTCTGATGAATGATGATGATGAACTAAGCACGATGGATGATGAACCAAGAAGATATGGTGAATATGAAAGGTGATAGAAGATAGAAAATGATGAAAAGGGAAAATGAATAAGATGTGTTTCATTCTTTATCAAAGTGGTTCATATGTTTGAGTTCCGTTATCACAAGAGGGTCACACCGTTAAAAACGTCTGAAAAAGACCGTTAAAAGTAACTCCGATTTTCAAAATTGCCTGGAAAATTAAAAGAAAGGGAAGATTATTATTTGCCCCCCTAAGGTTATATCATAATTATGATTGCAAAATTGCATTTTAAAAAACCAATTAGTTACCCCCTAAGTTTTGATCATTCTCACTGTATACCCCCTCACGTTAATATTTATTAAATTAAATGTAATATGCCTCTTAAATTCAATAAAAAAAATGTCTATAAATTAATTTTTAAAATATAATACAATTTGTTTTTATCATAATTATAAGTCATTGTTGTTGATCATTTATTTTTCTGCTTACCTACTCGATCGTGGAGTAACTATTAATGAGAGTACTTAAGGGGAAGACTCACAAGTAATATTCATGACATACATAAAAAGAATTGTTTATAAAATGTGATATCAAAATTCTAGGCACTTCTTCATTTTTTTTTGAAGTGAGACACTTTTTCATTATGAATATAAAAGTCTTGTTTGAAATTCATTCGGTTGAATTAATCGCAATGACATCCCTTTCATGTGTAGCAAAGAAGAATACCAATATTTTTTTTATCATTCCATGACCTAAAAGATAGGTTTAGTATCAATAAGGGATATAAAAGACAAAATGTGTGATGAATTTGATTATTCCAATTATTCCATGATCCGAATAATTGAAAGCTATCAATCTAATTTGGAAAATATCATAGATTTTCATTTATTTAAAAAATTTATTAACTATGTTACTAATTTGTGATGATTTTATCTTCACAGAGTTTTTTTTACTGTAAAAAGTTTATTAGTTTTATAAGATTAAATGATATTTAATTTTTTAAAATAAATATATTAAAAATTCATGATATTTTATATCTTACTCATGAGTATTTTCTCTTAATTACTCTCAATAATATTTATTCCACGATGGAGTAGCTAAGTAGAAAAATAACGATCAACAACAATGACTAATAATAATGATAATAATTTGTGTTTTAAATTAAGAAATAATTTTATAGACATTTTTCATTGAATTTAAATTTAACAAATATTAACGTGAGGGGGCAAAGAATGAGGATGATCCAAACTCAAGGGGTAACTAATTGATTTTTGAAAATGCAAGGTTGCATTAGTAATTATGGCATAACCTCAGGGGGTTAATAGTAAATTTCCCTAAAAGAAAAATACCGAAAGATGCGCCTCATCAAGATGACCTCTAAACCACCTTCGCCTTTAGATTTTCAGATCTGTTTGAATTATTTTTAAAAAATGATTTCGCTAATATCACTTTTCTGGTGGACTTTCCGGTGACAAGGGTGGCTGAAAACAAAAAAGAAAGATGACCTAGCAGTCATCTTATTGAGGCGCACCTTCCACTATTTTTCTTTTAATTTTTCGGGCACTTTTGAAATTCGGAGTTACTTTTAACGGTCTTTTTCAGACGTTTTTAACGGTGTGACCCTCTAGTGATAACTGAATTCAAACACATGAACCACTTT
Organism: Cuscuta epithymum; assembly: GCA_945859915.1. Classification (NCBI taxonomy): domain Eukaryota; kingdom Viridiplantae; phylum Streptophyta; class Magnoliopsida; order Solanales; family Convolvulaceae; genus Cuscuta; species Cuscuta epithymum. Next base: position 1,316,898 of record CAMAPF010000959.1, on the reverse strand, counting down.
GATAAAGAATGAAACACATGACCCTATCTGAAAACGGACCCAACCACAAATACCTTTTCCATACTTTTCCCAATATTATATGAAAGAATAATAACCAAAATGATCATCTACAAGCCCTGCAAGTAATTCAATAAGAAAAATAACTTCAATTTTATTTATTTTTATTACTACAATAGTCAGCACGCAGAATCAAAAGTTATGTTTATAGGGTTGAAAATTCATCCACATGATCAATACTATGATCACACTCAGTTCGAATAAATATTTGCGCTTTATATCTGGCTTTGATTCAAATTAGAAGCTCGTTAATATCCGCCTTGAGAAATACTTGATTCGTTAATAATTCTAGCTATGAGCATGATTGCTACGGAGTACTTACATATTTGGTGTGTTTGATACTCTTGGTGGTTGATATGTAAGTAGATGGGTTAACACGAACCGCCTAAAAAATCATAGCCCACCCTAGGGATGTAATAGGACGGGTTGACCCGACCTGGAACTATTTAGGCCCTGTCTGACGTGTTACGGTTTAGGCTAGGCCTGGCTTGGGGTCTAGCTCGGTAGTTATAAGGGGTGGGCTTTGGGCTCGATTTTTTTGGGTCCGACCGGACCCAGTACGGGCCCAACTGCACTTTGGGCGTGGACCGATCCCGGTCCCGGGCCTACATTCCTTAGTCCCGAAGCCCGCCTAATCCTGGACGGCTGGACCCGGGCCCGACCCGTCCCATTCTATCCCTAACCCATCCGATGGTGGAACCAAATGTTATGTTATGGCAGTTAGAGCTTAAAAAAATTATGGAGAATATTAAAGGGGTCAATATTAAAATATGACAATAATTTTTAGAGATATTACCCAAAATGGGAGTAAAAAAGTTTGGAAATTCCAAAATAGGACTTCCATGTTTTTATTCCCAAAAATAGGACTAATTACTGTCATGTTTTGGCAGTACCAGACTTCAAACATGGCAGTATTTTCCAAATTTGGCAGTAATTAGTCCTATTTTGGGAACAAAAACATGACAGTCCTATTTTGGAATTTTCAAACTTTTTTAGTCCCATTTCGGGAACTTTCCCTAATTTTTACCATCTATAAATATTTATACATATGTATATCTTCTTCGTCCTGAAATAACTGACTTGTGCACATCACATTTTTTGGAGGCTCAAGGCCTCCTCGAGCTTCTCCCCGTCTCCCCCACGAAACCCATCAGAAGTTGGATCGGGAGTTCAGGACGTCGGGTGACCGGGGTCGGCCCGTTTGACCGTCTAAAGACCGAGCATTTTTAGAAAAGGGGACTAGTATCTCGTAAGAAATCGGGATTGTTTGAGATCAGATTCGCAATAAGTAATGAGAATAATTAAGGGTACCTTACCTAACATTTGACTGAATCAGTGGAAGCGGAGATTGCGTGCGTTGTGTTAAAAGGTGAGAGACAGAGAGGATTACAGTAGCGTAGGTGGGTGCGTATAGTGTGGGTTTTGAGAGTTGACCGTATTATACGTACGTGCACAGCTTAGATTATAATCACAACAAAATCAAATCAAATGGACAGCACACTACAGCAGAATTGGAGTCTGAATCTGTGGTCCTACAAGACAAGGGAGTACGAATGTTACATTGCACGGAGTAATCATATCTATTATTCAGAGCGGAGCCAGAGCACTGGGCCGGAGTGAGTCGGTACAAATTTTTTTTAAAAAAAAAAAATTATACGAAATTTTTTATCTTAAAAATTAAGTCATTTTTAAATTTTGGCATTAGCCATGACCTAGGTTGGCCCACCCCTAACTCTGCCCATGGTTCCGAGCATATCTTTGTGATGTAAATCGAGAAGCTCATTTCGGAGTATTATTTTACCAATGCTTCATGGAGAGGGGGAAAAGTAGCAAATCAGCGCTCTAACTGCACAATTATTTTCAAAAATTCATTTGTCTTCCTTCCGATTGAATTTTTAGTTGAAGACTGATTTGCTGGCCGGGCAGAGCTTCCTATATAAGGGGTGATTTGCACTTTTTTGGTTAGTTCGAGGACTGATTTGCTACTTTTCCCTGGGGAGTGCAAGGGAGTGTTTGCAAATGCTTTTACTTAAAAAAGCATTTTTTGAAGTGATTTTGGAAAACATAATTAGTTGTAAAAGTTAATAGTGTTTGAGAAAAAAATAATTTTGAAAAGTAAAAAGTTGGTAGTGAAAAAGCAATTTTTATACAAAAATGAAAAAATAAGTGATTTTGTGTAATAGAAAAAATTTGTCGAGAAACGATTTTTTAAGTAAAAGTTGTCACGGGTCATCTTTAGGGTTCTTCCTAGTTGGTTTTTCCGGCGGTGATCTATCCAATCACGGTGTCCGGTCGGTTTGGTATCGAGTTATGAGTATTATTAGCTGGAATTGCAGTGGGCTCGGTAATGTTGCCACAGTGCAAGAATTACGGAGATTGTGCAGCGCCACAACCTTCGATTTTCTTCTTAATGGAAACAAAGGTTTGTTGGCAGCGGCTAAAAGAAGTATTGCGACAGCAAAGGTTCTACCTAGGGGTGGCAGCGGGTCGGATTTTCACCGGGTGGAGGCTCATCCACGTCCACCCGTTAATTTTTATACTCCACCCACCCGTCCATCATCCATTAAAAATTACATCCACATCCAACCCGTCCATCTTGAACGGGTTATCGGGTGGATCGGGTGAGTAGCGGGTGAAATATAAATGGTCAAACTTGAGACCAAATAAATAAATTACAAAGAGAAATCATGAGAATTAAAAACCAAAAATTAAGAATTCATTGTAAAATAACAACAAAAACATGAGCAATTAAATATATTACAATCATTAATTCACTGTCGATGATAAAGAAAAAACTGAATGTTAAACAAAATAGACATAAAACTTCTTCAAGATGTTAAATTCTGCATTTATGCATCGGCACAAAACTATTTTTGCTATTTAACTGCCATCATTATTTAACTGCATTTATGCATCGGCACAAAACAAAGCTCTCCAATTATCTTTGTTTCACCAATTAACTATTATTATTATTATTATATATTATTAAATAGATATAATATATATTATATATTATATACTTATATGCGGGTCAGCGGGTGGGTGGATGGAACGGGTGACGGGTTGGATGATGGGTTGGATGAGCCTTCATCCACACCCGATCCATCCCGTCTTTCGATCCACCCGTCATCCATTTTTCATCCATACTTCTTCGGGTTTTCATCCATATTTTCGGTTCGGATTGACCGGGTATCCGCGGGTGCGGGTGATATTGCCAGCCCTAGTTCTACCAAGGGGCCGGAGTGGACAGTGATGGGGTCGGCAGAGGGCTGGCTTTGGGCTGGAATGATGCCGTGGTCATTAATATTAATACAGTACGTCAAAGTTATATTGATTGCACGGTGGAGGCGACGAATGGAAAACCGGAGTGGCGGCTCACGTTCTATTACGCTTACCCTGAAACACGAAGAAGGAGACGTGCATTGGAGATGCTTCGAGGATTGGAAGAAAACAACAATCTTCCGTGGATGATTCTGATATTCATGTAATTTCCAATTGTATGTTTGTATTTTTAACTAGTTTTTATTAGTTCTAGTTGTGGAAATTACACACTTTTGGTGTAATACTTTATTTTCATTTTTATTTGTAATTTAGTTAGATTAGGATTTTTCTGAGCTAAACAGGTCAAAGATCATCTAAGGGATCAAGATTGGACCTTAAAAGATCAAGGAAAGTGCAAGGAGACAAGAAAGATTTCGATTTGGAAAAAATACTCATGTACCCGGTCGGGTATTGCCTATACCCGATCGGGTAATTGCTTGATTCGACTGTCCAAATCAAATCCGAAGACAAATGATCGTGGGAGCAAATTTTCAAAAAGATTTGTCACATACCCGATCGGGTATGCCCAGAAAAATCACTTTCTGGGCAATTTCCTGAGATACCCAGTCGGGTATCCTATATACCCGGTCGGGTATCAGACCCTGCAGCTCCCAAAAGCCTATAAATACACCCCTTTCCTTCACAATAAAATCACCAATTCACATATACTCTTTAGCTCAGTTTAGATTAGTGTTTTCTTTATATTTTCTATCATGTTTAGTCTCCAAATGAGGAGCTAAACTCTTACATCTTGGTTTTGCTACTTTGAAGCTTAATGAATTTGTAAGTTGTGAGTTATTCTCTTTAATCTTCTTCCTTGAATATTAATTCTTCCTTTAAATACTATTTCTATATCAATGTTGGGGAGTGTTACTAAGATGACAATTAGTTAACATCTTGACATTAGTTATAGTAATAGCTATTTCTTCCTCTATGTTAATATTGGGGAGTGTTACTAAGATGACAATTAGTTAACATCTTGATATTAACTATAGTGGGATTCATCTTCTTTAATATTCTTCCTTGAGTATTAATTAATTCCTATTCATATTTCATATTAATATTTTGAACATTACTTAAAGGATCAACTAGTTTTGTTTCATATATTAATTAATACTAGAATCGGTCGATTAATACGCTTGTTATTAATTCGGTCCTTTCACGGTAGTAAACTTGGATTATTAATGCATGCATCTCATGGTCAATAATCTAAGGGGAATTAATTACATTGATTAACCAACAAACCGCTTGTGTTGAGGTTATTATCAATCTCAATTGTTTTCATCTTAAGTTTATTGCTACTATCAAGTTAATATACGGCGCTTGTTCTATATTGACTCGATAGTAAGTTTTATTAATGAACGCATCTCGTTATTAATAACTACCCTCGATGAACTGGATATACTCCTCGATTGAGTATTCGAGAGGAAGATAGTTAAAGATATAACCGGGATCGACAAACATTTCATTAAGTGGATAAAAGCAAAACCAAGTCTCCTTCTCATTAATTAAAACCGCATAACTCGTTCATCTTCGTGTTCAATTTTAATTAAATCCTTCAATCCAAAACCCCCCCTTTTATTTACTAGTTTTATAAAAAGAGAATTATTCCTTTCCCTGTGGATACGAACCTTACTTCATTATACTACGTATAATTGTTGTATTGTATTATTATTTTGAGTGCACATCACGACAAAGTGCACGTCAGATTCTTGGAGATTTTAATGACATTCTCTACGAATCGGAGAAGAAGGGCAGAATTCCCCACCCGGGATGGCGATTACGAGGCTTCCGATAGGCGGTGTTTGGGAGTGGGCTGAGAGATCTTCCTTTCGAAGAATATCAATGGACGTGGGATAGAGGAAAGAGTACGCCGAATTGGGTGGAGGAAAAATTGGACCGAATTTTGGTCAACGATGATTGGTGGAACAAATTTATAGCAGCCCAAGCTCAATCAGCTGAAGCCCCGACGAGTGATCATATAGCTTTGTGGGTTCAAGTGAATCCAACGGTGCATGGGAGAAAAGCAAGAAGATTCCGTTTTGAAAATATGGGGCTTAGAGAAGATGAATGTCTGAATGGTGGTCATAAACAGTTGGAGGGTGGACACTCAGATGACAATCAACGAACGAATTAATTTTTGCGGGGAGGACTTGCTACGTTGGGACAACAGTAGAATAAAGGGATTTCGTCATCAAATCCAAGGGTGCAAGAAGAAGTTGGTTTAGCTTTGAGGGAAGGAATATATGGTTAGCATGGCGGAGTTTATGTGAATCAAAGCAGTGATTCAATCTCTTTATGAAAAAGAGAATCTGTATTGGAAGCAACGAGCTAAGAAATTCCGGCTAAAGGAGGGCGATAGAAATTCAAAATTTTCCATAACGCTGTTAAGCAAAGGCGTCGGAAAAATAACCTTTGCTTACGGATAAGAGTAAAAATTAAAGAAGCAGCGCAAAACTATTTTGAGAATAATTTTTTGCAAAATGAGGAAGCCACGACTGACTTTAGCCGTTGGAGCAGATTTAATCAGGTGACGCCAAGCCAGAATTCAGCCTTGCTGAGAAGTATTACGAAAGAGGAAGTGAAAGCATCCACTTTTGATATGCACCGGAGAAAGCCCCAGGAGCAGATGGAATGAACCCAGCGTTCTTTCTGAAATTTTGGGATATTGTGGGTTCAGAAGTTACTAGTCTCTACTCAGGTATTTTCGCTACTGGCGTGCTTCCTAGGGAATTAAACATTACCAATATTGTGTTAATTCCGAAAAAAGAAAAACCTGAGAATATGGGTGACTGGAGGCCGATAGCCCTGCATAATGTGATTTATAATTTTTTTTTGTAAGATACTAGCAAACCGATTAAAAGGCCTTCTAAGTGGATTGGTTAGTGAAAATCAAAGTGCTTTTATTCCGGGGAGATCTAATGTGGATAATATTATAGTGGCCTTTGAAACCCAACATTATTTGAAGAGAAAATCATACGAGAAGGAGGGCTTTGTGGCTATGAAGTTAGATATGAGTAAAGCATACGATAGAGTTAGCTGGACTTTTTTGAAAAAATAATGGGATGTATGGGGTTCAGTCCCAGGTGGGTGGATTAGATTATGATGTGCATCTCCTCTGTCAGTTACTATGTTCAATGCGATAAGGAGTTGTTGGGGCCGATAGAACCGTAGAGAGGATTGCGGCAAGGAGACCTGTTATCACCATATTTTTTTTATTTTGGTGGAGAAGGGTTTGAGTGCTATGTTGAGAGAGGCAGAGATGAGGGGTCCATTCATGGGGTGGCTGTTTGTAGAGGGGCTCTGAAGGTTTCCCGTTTATTATTTGTTGATGATAATTTTATGTTTTTTAAAGCTTCGGGGGTCGGATGGGGGGAAATTAAAAGAATTTTGCAGGATTACGACAGGTATTCGGGACATATGGTGAATTTTAACAAGTCATCTTTAACATTCAGCCAGAATGTGGGCGAGTCTGTCAGAGAAAAATGCTCTCAGATTTTGAGGATACCGCGGGATGGTGGACCGAGTATGTATTTGGGACTTCCGGCACTCGTAGGGAAGAACAAATCTGCTACTCTGGGTTACTTGTGAGACAAAATCTTTTGTAAAATAAAGAACTAAAATAACAGGTTTTTATCAAAAGCAGGGGGGGCGGCTCTGTTAAGGAATGTAGTTCAGGCCATGCCAAATTACACCATGAATGTTTTTCTCCCACCCAAGGATTTATGTGATGAAATTGAGAAGCTCATGAATGACTTTTGGTGGAGGGGATCCAAATTCAAACAAAAAGGGCTGAGGTGGCGGCGGTGGGAGGCTTTGTGTAAGCCAAAGGAAGTGGGAGGCTTGGATTTCCATAGATTATGAGAATTTAATTTAGATATGCTAGCGAAACAAGGATGGAGATTGGTCACTGAGACAGGTAACCTGATGAATCGGCTCATGAAGTCCAGGTATTTTCCAAACTCTAGTTTTTTTAATGCAAAGCTTGGAAATAATCCTTCCTTTATTTGGAGGAGTATTTCTTAGGCAAGGGATATTATAAAATATAATAGTAGGCGGCGGGTGGGAAACAGAATTGAGGTTCAGGTTTTGGCTGATGCTTGGCTACCTGGACCGGGAGACGGGAGGATTACGTCTGATAAGCCAGCAGGTATTCGAGATATGAATGAGGCGGCCCTCAGAGACGTGACGAGGAGAAAGTAGTGTCAGGAACGAATTATTAATTTATTTAATGAGGCAGGTCAAGAGCGAATTTTGAGTATCCCTATCAGTATGCACGATCAGCAAGATAGTTATTGGTGGACGGGGACTAAGTGGTAATTTTCTGAGAAAAGTTGTTATAGATTATTGATGGGAGATTTGCAAGACAATTCTTGGAGAGGCTGGGGCGGTATTTGGGAGCTACAAATTCCCCCGAAGTTCAAATATTTTATTTGGATGGTTCTTTGCCTACGGTGGATAATTTACGGCAGAAAGGAATTAATATTCAAGGAGGTTGCAAACTTTGAGGTGAGGGTGGAAAGTCTCTTGATCATGCCATTCGCTCATGCCGCCATGCGTCAGACGTCTGGAAGATTGCTAGTTTTCCAGGTGCTTGGACCGCAACTCCCAATTGACAAGTGGCTACGGGCTAACTTAGTTCAAACGGACAAGGATGTGAGGGGGCGTTTTATTGCTATTATTTGGAGCCTATGGAAGAGGAGAAATGCAGTGGTTTGGAAATATCAACAACAAGAGGCGGCGGGGTTTTTACATACGACGGCTAGTATGATATCGAACTGGAAGGCGTCACAAAATTGCAGCGGCCGAAAGCTTATATTTGGTAACCTTGATGCTCAAAAGTGGCATCGACCAAATGAGGATTTTCTAAAAGTTAATGTGGATGTGGTGGTCAACCAAGCTGGTGGGGTGCGGGCTTGGGGATGGCTAGTCAGGGATGAGGAGGGGTCTTTCATCGAGGCAAAGGGGGTACTTGTGCAAAGCGGGTTGGACGACGGAGGAGACGGAAGCTTTGGGGCTTCTTGATGCTATCATGCATGCGATTGACAGGGGCTGGCAGAAAGTGGAGTTCGAGATGGACGCGCTAACGGTGGTTCAGGGCCTCAAAGGCTTGGAGGGGTCATCTTATGTGCACTTGGTTATTGATGATATTCGTAGAATTCTAGCAACTAAGGGTAATTTTAATATCTCTTTTTGTAAAAGGTCTGCGAATCATGCGGCTCATGCTTTGGCAAGGGCGCATGTCTCTATCTCAGATCAATATGTTATTTTTGAGTTTGTGCCTGGTTGTATTAGCAACCAAGTGGCGAACAATTTGTTGATTTAATATATTTATCTGGTTTGACGATAAAAAAAAGTAAAAGTTGTCGCTTGAAAAACTCTAATTTTAGCTTTTTAAGCCAAAAGCCGAGAAGTGCTTTTTTTCATCTTTGTTTGTACCTCATTAAAAAGCCAAAGGCAGTGTTCGAAAAATGTCGTTACAACAAAAACATGACCATTCGACCATTTCAGCGTTTTCAATAAGTTAAAACATGAAATTATTACGTAAATATGACCAAATAAAGATGATTTACAAAAATATGACTAGTTACTAGAATGGTAATGAAATTATAGTAATTCATGTTCAAGTTTTGAACTTAAGTTACCATAACACCATGTTGTAGTAATGAATAGTCATATTTATGTAAATAAGTTTTATTTTAGTAATATTTTTGTAAAAAACCCTTAAAACATTGTTTGATAAATAATGGTTCGGTTATATCATTTTTGGACATAACCACTGAAATAGAAACCAGGGTCGGTCATGCTCATTTCTGGGCATATACCCGATATACTATATTGGGCTTATACGCAAGACAAATCATAACTATATATATTTAAAATATGAATTATAACTGATGGAGTTAAATCCAACTACGAGAGCTAAATATACATAGATATGAGAATAATATGGCAGCGTAAGGCAGTTTTACTCTTTATTCCGGAGAACTAGCAATAGTCTAGCCTCGGTTCAGAATTTTATCGGGGGTCCGATCCCTTGGTAGGGTGTTTACATCAAGTATTTATAGAGATTGGGAAGTCGAATTATGGGAGGAATCTAATACAATAAATGCTCAATTAATGAACTATATTCTTGCTCAAAATAGAACTCTTCGATGCTTGATTCCCATACGATTTCTTTCTCCTTTTAGTCGCCGTCCTCCGGATGAGTTCTGCATGTTGCCAAACATCTATCAACGAGTGATAGCTCGCCACGTAAGCTCTAGGAATATCCCGGCCTCACTAGAACTCCGCCCAGGCTCGAGGTCTGCTGTCCAGCTCGGCCTGGTGGTGGGTTCCTATCGTGGGCCTAATTCCTAATGGGCTAAGCGGCTTTCAATCATGAATCCCGTTTATGGGTTAATCCTATAATTAGGCTAATCCCGTTTATGGGCTAATCCCGTTTATGGGCTAATCCTGTAATTAGGCTGGTCCCGTTAAGGACTGATCCCGTTTATGGGCTGGACTACGTAATTGGGCCATGGTCTTAATCCATGGCACCATCACGAGCCCCCCTAATCCTCAAAATTAGCAGGGCTTAATTTGGAGGAGTAGAATTGAAGCGGTTTACTGGATTTCAAATTTTGAATCTTTATAGGCCGATGTAGCTCTGCCTCAGTAATTATTGCGCCGAAGTAGGGCTGCATCTCGGGCTCAACTTTCAAACGGCTTTCCATTTCCCGACTTCTCGAATCTCCGGATGCGGTTTTCCCAAGTGGTTTTCGCTCCTGAACCCTAATCCTTAATCCTCTTTAAAATCTGATTCTTTTCTGAAATGAACCTTTTCACTCTCTCCGTGTGAATGCCTTGTGCGCCCTTCAAGGAACCCTAGGTCTCGAAGAATTTCTCCAACTTTCCCCCATTTCTTACTCAGGTCAGTCTTCATGTCTTCCTCAAACTCTGTTCCCAGATGGCGAAAATACTCCGGTTCGTCCCAAAATCCCCATCGATGAAGACAGGGTAGAGACCCATTTCTTTCTTTCTTCTGAGTATGCGCGGAAGATTCCGGCAGTGGCACTTTCTGATTCAGAATTCAACGAAGTTGTGGCCCTCGCGGGCCCAAGCGTAACCTGTCTTCGTCCATTGCCAGGCCAAAACATTGTCAGACCCCCTACTCCCCTTCACTTTGGTATACACACCTCGAGTCTTCAAGTAGGTCTCAGGTTCCCTCTGCACATCGCTTATCTTGGTATCTTGGGTTATTATGGGGTAATTCCTGGTCAATTTACCCCTACCGCCCATATGTTTATTGCCGGTTTATCGCCCGGTGTATGCACCTGCAAATTCATGCCAACATTAGCCTCTTTCTTCATTTCTTTCATTCCGTAAGGCCTGGGGGCTCTAAATCCCCTGACTTTTTGTCTATCTCTCAGCGCGCTGGTCATCGTTTATTTAAAGCTAAATCCTATCCTGACTACTTTAAGGGGTGGAGGCAGAGATGGGTTTGGGTCACCCCTGTGGACGGTAAGCTTCCATTCCCAAACAAATGGGGAGAATTGATCCGGAAGTGGTCAGTGCCCTTCTTGGGAGAAGGCAATGTCGCGGCCACTGAGAGAATTGCAGATGGAGCACCGTTCTTGATGGGGCATTATGTAGGTGAGGACAAGATCGTGATTTTAACCTACCAATCAGGTTGAATCACACCTGCTTCGGGCCTTACTATTTTCCTTTTCATATTTGTAATTATCTTGATTTCTGATAATATCTCATGGGTTCTATTGCAACGGGTGACAAGATGGCTTCAAGACTAGAACGCCTTGCTGCTAAGGCCAAGGTCCTACCCGGGACTCCGTTACCTGCTAGAAAGATTCCCACTCGAGGAACTGTTAATGCCTCTTTAGAGAAACTGGGGGAGTCTTTCCCCGGAGATGGTGCTGCGCAAATGCCCACGCCGGCTGTCGAACCTCAGTCCAAAAAGGCTGGGAAGAGGCCGACACGGCAGTCCATCTCTGGGCCCCAAAAGAAGGCAAAGGCGGCCCTCAAATCTTCTGAAGAGGTGGTTGATCTGGACTCTGATTCAGACGCTCAATCCCAAGATGGCAGCAATCAGGGGAAAGCCCCGGCATCCAATCATTATGACCGGCTGTGCATGAAGTCAGATTCAGCTTCCATTTTCAATCTCACTGTGAACCCTGTTTCTTTAGGCCTGGCGATCACGCCTCCTGTCGATGCCGCAGAGATAAAAGATATGCCTGCCTTGGCTGCTATGCGTCGACGCATTCGTTCCATTACCGAGGTATGCCTTCGGCTTTTGTGTTATCTCTTGTACCATATGTTGCTTGATTTTGACAATGCCTATCTGCCCCTTAGGTGCTCATGCTGACCTTCTCAAGCTTTCGCCGATTTGAGACGAGCCATTATGACTCTCAAACCATACTGTTGGGATTGAAAGAGAAAGTAGCTGAGCTGGATTGGAGGCTGGGGGCGTCCATGCAAAGGGGAGACAATCTGCAGAAAAGATTGGACAACGTGGAGGCTGCACATCGAGTGGTGGAGGAGAAACTGAGGCAGAAAGCTCTGGAGGCCGTCCAGGTCTATAAGGACAGTGCTGACTTCCATTCTGAGCTGGAAAGGTTAATTCCGGAGCGCAAGGCTCAGATTGCTAAGGAATGACTTTAGTCCTCTGATGGTGAGGCCATGTTGGACGAAGAAGGGGCCCTTTGTTTCAGCATCGGTCAATATGGGATGCAGAAGTCCCTATATGAACTCTTGTAGAAGAGGGATCCCACCGTTTCCCCCCAAGCCTGGGGGTTACCTGAGTTGATGAAGGACCCCAAAGCCCCCCAGGAGACCGGGGATACCGTTGTCGAGAGCCCAACTCTAATGGTTCCTGCCCCTGAGAAACCTGTCTTCGAAGCTCCCCCACTTGAGCCTGGTAACTGACTTCTCCGAACTTATTCTGACAAACACTCTTTTCCAAGACTGCGTGCTTGCAGCGTTTTCCGCCCTCGGGGTGGCTTGTAAATAAACAATTACCTTTTGCACTTTATCTTGGCATGTACATGACGTTGTTTGTCTTTTAGTCCAATCTGTTTGCCCGGGGACTAACTACTTGCTCTGGCTTGACCTTCTTTTAAGCTTGACTGGAAACACCCAGCCCTCAGTTTTGAGGCCGGACTCCACCTTGTTTGATTGTCTGGGAATCCGTCCTTTATTCCTGTATCCATACGACTTGGAGCCTTGTTTTCACCTCAAGGTCTGACTTTGGTTGGCAAATAGATAAGTCTGTTTTCTATCACTTTGTCCTCATAGTTTTAGCTCGGATTTCCCGGTCAGAGTCACTTTCCTTGGGTTCTTAATTTCTGAACCGCGTCGGAGAGCTTTACCAATTTTAACCTTAAGTTCTTATTTTCTGAACCGAAGTAGGGTGGGCTCTTTACCTTAGGTCAATTAAGCCTTGTAATGAACCTCTTTAATTGGGGAGGCCTGGTGGCCTCTCCGGTGCAAAGTTAATTCCCTTAGTTCATCCTTAGTCTTTGTAAATCAGTCTTGGCCTTGAGAAAGGCCATCTTTTCCCGTTTTGAGGAAATTTGATTTTGTTTATAAGGCTGTTTGATCTTGAAAAAGATCTTGTATTCCTACTCTCGTCTTTTGATAAGACAAAGTTGAGCTGCAGAATTTGGATGAGTCTGGAATTTGTACTTTGACTTTTGCGAGTAACAAAATTAGGCGTAGTAGACTTAGTTTTTTTTTTTTGTGGTTAAACAACCTTCGCAATTTTACACGGACTTTGTAAAAGAAAATAAACTTTTATTGAACAATTCTTCGAATCAGGATTACAAACCTATTGGTAGAAATCCACACTCTTTCTATCAGCTTCCCTTTAAGAGTGCTTAGCTTGTAAGTCCCAGGTCCTATGACTTCTTTGATTTTGTAGGGCCCTTCCCAATTTTTGGCAAACTTTCCGCTCTCCAAAGGTTTGCTAGCAGACCTCCTTCTTAGAACTAGGTCCCCGACCTGAAATATCCTTGGTCTAACCCTTGCATCGTGGTATTCTTTAACTTGCCTTCTATACGTAGTTTTCAGCTATGATGAACGCGTTGTCCTTTCTTTCCTCGATCAGGTGTAGTTCTGCCCCGAGCATGTCCTTGTTACTTTCAGGATCATAATCTTCAACCCTTCTACTTGGGACTAAAGCCTCCAGTGGTGCTCGGGCTTCAAACCCATAAGTTAGGGCGAAGGGAGTCTCACCAGTAGCCTTCCTTGGGGTAGTTCGGTATGCCCAAAGTATATTGTTGAGTTCATTCACCCAAGTTGTTCCTATTGACTCCAACTTCCTTTTGCGGCCGCTAACAATAGTTCTGGTAGCATTTTCCACCTGTCCGTTGCATTGGGGGTAAGCAACAGATGCTCTGCTGGCCTCAACTCCCCATTGTGCGCAGAATCCTTTGAATGGCTCGGAGTCAAATTGTTTCCCATTATCTGTGATAACTTGCATGGGAACACCAAATCGGCAAAATATATTTCTCAAGACAAATCTCTTGCATTGCTCCGCAGTGATTGTGGCCATTGGTTCGGCCTCAACCCATTTCGTGAAATAGTCAATCGCAACTATCACAAATTTCCTACCTCCTGAGCCCGGGGGAAAGGGCCCAACGAAGTCCATTCCCCATCTTGAAAAGGGGATCGTCGTGCTGATGGGATGATATAGGGTGGCAGGCCTGCCCGGGTTTGTTTGAAATTTCTGGCAGACCTCACATCTTCGCACAAAGTCCACACAAAGTGAACGCACCTTGGTGGGATGAACAAGTTCCTTCATGTAGTTGTTTGATCACTTGTTGAGCTTGTTATGGCCTTAGACATTTGAGTAGCATGCCATTGTTACTTCTTTTGTATAGTTTGCCATTCTCAATGACATAATTCAGAGCCCATCTTCTAATCAGCTTTGCCTTCCCCTCATTGGAAGGTAATGTTCCGTCCTTCTTGTATTCTATCAATTCTTCGACCCAGGATCCTGGTTTCTGTTCGGCTGAGAAAACCTCAAGGTCTTTGGTGACCTCGATGTTAGGTTTGTCTAGCTCCTGTATTCGGGCTATGCGCATGAGGTGTTCAGGTGCGCCCTCAGTCAGCTTTGATAGAATATCTGTCTCGCTATTCTGGGCTCGGGGAACACATATCAGATCTGACTCCTCAAAACATCTGATGAGTTCCAGAGTTGTATCCCTGTATTTCTGCATCCGTTCTTCTTTGGCCTCGTATTCCCCCCTAAGTTGTTTGATAACCAACTTAGAGTCGCTTTTGACCCTCAACTTCTGTACCTTGAAGTGGATTGCTATCCTGAGGCCTGACAGTAGGGCCTCGTACTCAGCTTCATTGTTAGAGAGGTTAAATTTGTATCTGAGGGCATGGTATGTCTTGAAGCCTTCGGGGGTGATGAGGACCACCCCTCTTCCGCAACCTTTGGACCCTGATGATGATCCATCGGTCATGAGGGTCCACCAATCTTCTTCTTCATGTCTCTTTTCTTCAGCCAGGTCCCGAGCAATACATTCGACTAGGAAGTCTGCCAAGGCCTGGCCTTTGATTGATGATCTAGGTTGGAAACTTACTTGGTACTGGCTGATTAGCAGGACCATTTTACAACCCTGACTGTTTTAGTCGTTTTGAACAAATTGCCTACTCCCAGGTCTGACAGTACTTTGATTGGATGAGCCTGGAAGTAGTGTGCCAATTTATTGGTCGCCGTGTATACTGCTAGCACAGTTTTCTCCAGGGCTGAATATCTGAGCTCAACCCCATGAAGGACTTTGCTGATGTAGTAAACCGGTTTTTGCACCGTTCCTTCTTCACGCACTAAAACGGAGCTGATGGCACTTTGTGTCACCCCTAGGTAGAGTGTACGGGTCTCGCCGACCTCCGGCCTGCTGAGCAGCAGGTCCGATTGTAGATATGCTTTCAGGTCCTCAAATGCAGTTTGGCATTCCGGGGTCCACTGGAATCCATTACTTTTCTTCAGGATTTGAAAGAAAGGCAAGGATCATTCCGCCGACCTGGATAAGAATCTCCCCATGGCTGCCAGCCTCCCGGTTAAGACCTGGACCTCTTTGACACTTCTAGGGGGTTCCATGTCCAAAATGACCTTTATCTTTTTTGGGTTAGGATCAATTCCTTTATTTGTTACCATAAAACTCAAAATTTTCCTCCTTGGACAGCGAAAATGCACTTTTTAGGGTTAAGCCTTAGATTTACCTCCTTCATGATGTTGAAGACCTCCCTGAGAACTTCTGCGTGGTCAGTTGCTTTTTGGCTCTTCACGATCATATCATCAACGTATGCTTCCATGTTTCTTCCCAGAACTGTTTGAAATACCTTGGATACCATCCTAGCAGTGTAGGTAGCTCCCGAGTTCCTTAATGCGAAGGCCATGACTAAGTAGCAGAAAACTCCCTTTGACGAACGAGGTCTTCTCAGCATCATCCGGGTGCATTGAGATCTGATGGTACCCTCTGAATGCATCCATGAATGAAAGGAGTTCGCATCCAGCGGTCTGATCCACCAGCTGATCTATGCTCAGCAGGGGAAAAGGATCCATTGGGAAAGCTTTGTTCAAGTCTGTATAATCAACGCACATTCTCCAGGTGGGTGGCTTAGGTGCCAAAACCACGTTGGCAAGCCACTCTGGATATTGAACTTCCCTAATGTGCTTGATGTCCAACAGCATTGCTACTTCCCCCTTTACGAATTCTTTTCTATCCAGAGACAAATACCTGCGTTTTTGTTTGACAGGAACAACCCTTGGATCCACGTTCAAATGATGTATTACTATACTGGGTCAAGTCCCGACTTGTCTTCAGGCCCCCACACAAAGATCTTCCTGAATTCCACCAAGACTTGGATTATTTTTGCTCTCAGGTCGGCTGGAGCCCTGTACCTATCTTAATCCAGCGTTCTGGCCGGGTTGGATCGAGTGCGACCTCCTCAAGCTCTGAAACAGGCTGAGCTTTGAATTGCCCCTCTTCAAATTTCGACAAATCCTGCTCGATGGTGTTTACTCTTGCTACATTTCTTCCGTGGGCCTTGCAAGCCCTCACGTAACAACTCCTGACCATTTTTTGGTCTCCCCTCACTGTGCCCACTCCTGCTGGGGTGTAGAATTTCAGGCACAGATGGGCCTGGGAAATGATTGCCCCCAGGTCTTCCAGAAGAGGTCTTTCACTTTTTTTTTTGTCTCAACTTATTACATACTTCGTATACTTTTCAAAACCTTAAAATAATCTTCATTCATATTTTGATTTTAGTTTATTCGGACAAATTTTTAAAATGCCCCTAAAAGAGATTTTTTTTAACAAAGTACCCCCATAAGGTTTATTATTATTAGGGGCACCCTTCACAAATCAAACCTTTTCTTCTCTTCCGATGGATGCCCTCCTCCTAGCGTATATCCTCGTTGAAGCGTTCGAACAAGCTATGCTGTGAACTTAGTTGGAACACGTTCAAACCGTCCTCTTTGAGTTCAACCTAACTCATCACCAATCAACATCTTCTTCTTTAGCATCTCCCTTCCAAGTATGTTAAAGTATCTTTAACTATTTATTTCAAGAAATCTACTTAGTATAAAAAGCTTTGTTGACAATAATGGATAACTCTTAACCTGGTTTTTTGAAAATATTCTATCATGACTGTACTTGTGCGCCTTAGATGGGAATGCGTGATAGGTTCTACCATGGTTGACTGGGTTTGACCAAGTTTGACCATGTTTGGACATTCTAATAGGTTTCACTACTTCGATAGGTTTGACTGCAACTTAGTTGGCCATGTTTGACAGGTTCAACCATGGTTGACTAAGTTTGACCGTGTTCTGACATTTTCGACAAATTTGACAATTATTTGACTATGTTCAATAATTTAATATTCTTTACATTCACAGATGGCTACATGTTCGACCCAGTTGATATACGTTGTTTATGACGGGGAATGGAAAAACATGAGAATGGAGACTACACGTTTGAAGGAGATAAAAAAAATGCTGCTTTTGATTGGGATGCATCCAATACGGACTTTGATTCATTTTCAGAATGTTTGTATGAGGAGACTGGTTATAAAAAGGGTACTCATTCGTTGAGAGTCTCTTTTCAAATGTCGCGGTTTGGCGATTGACGTGTTTGGGGTGCAAAAAGAAAAGACACATCTTAAGAACTTGTAAACATAAGTTGCATATTGTCAAAATAGTAAATGACTCTACTCTAGACCCTGGAGACACTAGATGAGTTGTAATTTAGTTTGTATTATTTATCGCCTATTGTACTTATATTTTGTGTTTTCTCTGTTTATTATGTTCCATATATATTGTAAGGTTTACTATTGAACCTGGTCAAACATAGTAAAACAAACAATTTTCTCCATGGGTAGAATAGGGTCGAATGATGTGAGTTTTCTCGCACTTAAAATAGATTGTAATATAGTGGTGTAAGTACGAGTATCGTCTCCACAGGGACGGACAAAAGGGAATCAAAAATTAATTAAATTCAGCGATTAAAAAGAAAATAAAATAAAAGCGTCGTGCGAGATTGGTTGGTTTGGAAAATAAAACTAATGCGAACAATTAAACTAGGGGGTTCTTTCTAATTAATGACGAAGGGAACATGGATCGATTCCGGGGTAACCAGATTTCTGGCAGATCAGGCCTAATTACATGAAATTAATTTAATTGAGCCTAGCTAATCATTACTAAGTTCTTACCGCTCTCGCGGCGTAGAGTACAATAATTTAGGGGACCAGGCTGATCTCTCATGCGACAGGATCCTAAACTATCGCCAAAACGAGCGAGCTTACGGCCCCTTAATCGCTACTAATCTCTTAGCGAACGATTAAGTGTGTGTGAATGTGTCCTATAAAACAAATTAGATCTCTCTTAATTCATTCTACATGCAATTGTAATTCTAGCTGCAGTCTAGGTTACAAAAGATATCAATTAAATTATTCAAACACAAATTAAACGGCATTCATGCAATTAAACCGACAAGAATCTAGCCATACATCATGATCAACCCCTTCATCAATCCCAAATCCCCAATTAAAACTACTCACAATTCATAATTGAAGAATCAATAGAATTGGAATAAAAAGAATTAATTGTCATTAATTAAAAAGGTGGAACTTACAAAGAATACCAAAAGATTGATGAACAAGGCTGAAAACCCCTCTAAAATTCGTGCTAGGCACTCTCTCTAAGCTCCCCCTTGAAAACGGGGGTTTCCAGGCTGTTTAAATAGAAAAATCGGGTGAAATTTGAGCTGAATTAGGATTTTCGGAGCCGGGCACGATGCCAGGCACGATCGTGCCTCCGGAGCAAAAACGCGCATTTTGGGCAGGCACGATCGTGCCTCCCTCCAGGCACGATCGTGCCTGGCTGGCAGTAACTCCTCGGTGCTTTTCTCTTCAGGCACGATCGTGTCTGACTTTGAGGGCACGATCGTGCCCACTTAACTTCCGAATTTGACAAAACTTCCTTCATGAAAGTTGTAGATAATGAAGTTCTCTATCCACCCCAATTTGCCGAATGTGATTTTAATCATCCAATCAAGAGATATGATCAAAACGGTGGAAGGTGTCTTTCTGAAATCGCAGCAGAGATCATCTGACTTCATCGTCTGTTTTCACCTTCTTCCTCTCAGATTCTCGCAATGGTGTCTTCATATGATTTGTATCCCTTGAAGTTGGCTTTCCTATGCAACTTTAATCGTGTCCATTGGTTGTTCCTACAAAGAGATAAGCTTGAACGATTGACAAAAGGTCATTCTGATCGTCGTTTTCAAGCTTCATTCATCTTCTTTTGATCCCGAAGCCAATCCTAGAGCTCTTTTTCCTTCAAATCTTCATCGTGAATCTTCCGGTGACCTCCAAAGCTATCAAATCATTCTCAAATGCTTCTCAAATCATCCTGATTGTTCCTCAAGTGCTGGTACCGAACTCTAAAATCCTGATTTTGACTCCAAATGACACAAAACTCGAACCAACGCCTGTTAAACATGACTTGAGCTAAAATTGATACTTGTAACACCTTAAAGCTAGGAAAACCATCAAAATCCGACCCCAACACGCATCAAATGCATGTCCAAATATGGACTTATCAGATTCCCCCACACTTAAGCCTTTGCTTGTCCTCAAGCAAACTAAACAACGGGACTTACGATAATCACCACACGGAATCAAAACAATTAACATGCACACGTAGTTAAAGGGATATTCACAGGAAATACAATCTAAACCAAGAAAATTCTTCCCTAAACTACACCTTTGTACTCAAGCTAAACTATTTGACACAATTATTCACAACATCCTCAAAGTAATGACAGCCTACAAAAATAAACTAGCTATTGATCAGAAGGACTTGTGAATGTGATGGTGAATGGATAATAATGATAGTCCCTTTATTTTGAGAGATAGGAATATTCTAACAAAGACTCAATGCATTCAGGAACTTCAGGGCTATTCTTAGGAACAAGGAACTCAGTAGGCCACAAATAAGGAACAATCATTAAAACCTATGCAAAGAGTAGACATGGTGTACAACTAAGCTAAACCGTCTCGGCACATTTGTGCTTTGACGTATACTTGAAGTACGCGGAGGACTAAAGCTAATTTTTCAATAGCCTCCAAGTTCATTAATTATGTTTAGTTTTCCTTGTCATGTTGGCACGAGAACGCCGTTTCTTTCGAAAGATACCCAAGTCTCATCTTACGCTTTTTGACCGGGGCTCCCATTCTCTTTTTCGAAAAGTAAGAGGTCAAGCTATATTAATTTTCCACCTTTCGGATTCTTAATTACTGTAAGGAATAAATGTAATTAGATTTTGATGATGCTAGGATAATTAGATTAGAATTTTAATGTACCCCAATTAGATTCTGTGTATTAGAATTTTCAGTTGTAAGTATTAGTATAGTCGACGATCAGAGTTGCTCTTTTGTGGAACTGATCAGAGCTGCTATATGAGAACTGCTTTCAGAGTCGCTCCCGGAAATCATGAGAGTTGCTCATCAGAGAACCATCAGTGTTGCTCTTCAGAGACTCGTCAGAAGTCTACATCAGAAAGACATCAGAGTTCGATGTATAGCTTCATCAGAACTCAACATCAGACAAGCATCAGAGTTCCCACACCAGAGCTCGACTTAAAACTACATCAGAACTACTCTTCATAAAGCCATCAGAATCCAACGTATCAGAAGACTCCGATCAGAGTCCGACTAACACTTAGAAGAATTTCAAAGCTACTTCCAACGGCTGGGAAATTCATCAACGGCTAGAAGATATTCCGTCCAAGGAAAGTATTTAATGCTCATTAAATGAGCCTGATACGCTTTGGATTGATTGCAAATGATTGACCGAGAAATCTGGAAGATATATTATAAAAATAGAAAGCTTCCAAAACAGTGGGTCGAGTCAACAGTACGTGCATTCAATGCAGTTGTCTCCTCCTCCAACGGGCAGACAACCCCAGTATATAAGCTACTCACCGAAGAACAGGAATATAACTTTGCTACAGCTTTTGCTCATTATACTTCAAGCTCTCTTGAGATTCAAACTCTACAATCATCAACAAGACAAGCTTACGTTGGGAAGATTCAATTATTCTTATCCTCCAAACCCAACACACAGCAAAGTTCATCCTTTTCTTCAACCTTCAAGAACTTCAATTACATATCTTTTGTAACGAAGCAAGTTGGAGAAAATTCTGTTTTCAGAACATCTTCTGCAAAGAAGGGCGTCCAAGTAACTGCAGTAGTGAAGTGGTGATACTTCCGGGAAGCTGAGTGAAAGGACCAGTCATCAGGAAGCAGGACTGCATCCCGGGTGACAACTAGACTTGAAGAAGGCGTGGAGAACTTCTTAAGTGCTAGGGACTAAGGCGTTGTAATTGATCTTTACAAGCTTAGTGGAACAGTGGACTAGAGGAACGCGTTGTTCCTTGAACCACTATAAAAACTCCGGTGTCATTTACTTTACTGCATTTACTTTCTGCACCTAGGATTTTGACTGTTTAACTCTGAGACTTGGAATCTGTGTTCAGCAGATCTTGTTTTCAGAGTTATCAGAAAGGCATTTGCCTTAGTATTTTTGAGGCTACCCGGAACTCTTATCCGCTGCAAGACCAGTTCTGATTATCAGAACTCGACCCTCTCTGACAAGTCAACTCTGACTTAGAGAAAAGTTGAAAAACTTGAATCAGTCTATTCACCCCCCCTCTAGACTGATTACCAACTCAAACGGGACCAACAATTACTAGACATTTCCCCATTCTAATCTCGGTCTCACCAAGGAAAAATAGCAATTTAAGTTCATTAATTTCAAAGTGAATCCATGCCTACAATGCAATACTCGAAAGTATCATATTCCTAAAAAGTGACTGCTCTTACCCCATTTGGGGCATAGGAACAGTGCCAAAAATGGCTCCTACACACAATTCCCTAAACTTAACAAATTAATCCCTTAATTCCCTAAACATCAAGACTAAGTCAGAAATATTCACGGGTAAGGAAACACAGACCATTTGGCTATGAAGCTCAATTAATTGGGTAACAAAGAACGGTCAGGCTCAAAGTGGCTTCTCCTAAAGGAACTTATTCAGGTCAAGTGGGAAAATTGTTCATTCATTCAATGAGTGACTAATGCCTTCATCCTTTCAAAAACCAAGTTATCATTCAAGCAAATTAAGCCTAAACACTTCAAGGACATTCTAAAAGCATTGTCAAACGCTAGCCAGTTCACAAAGACACAGTTTAAAGAAAATTTTTCAAAAATTTTGACATGAATTTCCTATGAATATACAACTAACACCTGCACATGCTAACTCTAAAAATCACATGTAACAACTACTGCCCGAATGCCCAATTCACTCCCCCACACTTAAACTTTGGCATCGTCCTCGATGACCAAAAATGCACTATGCACAAGGGGGTAAAGAGGATAGGGTCACACATGCTCAACTTAACTCAAGTCAATATTTCAACAAGCGAGTAAAAGAGGCAAATAAACTTCCCTAAGACGTTGGTCGATGCAGAATTAAATTGAGTCAAGTGATCCTCGGCACATCATCCCCAAAACAAGACCCTGAGCTGCAAAAACAAAACACACAAACACAAAAACAAACCCAAAAAAACACCCCGGATTTTTTTTTTTGTTTTTTTGGGAGGGGGGGGGGGGGGGGGGGGGGGGTTCTGAAAGCAAACAAACAAACAAAAAAAAATGCAGAAATAAGCTTGGGTTGCCTCCCAAGAAGCGCTATTTTTAACGTCGTTTGCCCGACGCTACCTCATAGGCTCTCAAATAGCACAGACATCAGTGGTGCACTAATAGTCAACATCTCCAACTTCCTCTCAACAAATGCCATTAGATGGCGCAAATTCTTAAATTCTTGAAAACACGTAGGAAGCGCATGGTCTTCATAACCCTTATCAGCACAGAAGTGAAGTATGAACCTCTCATCCTCATGTTCAAAATGTATCACAAACGCCTCCTTTCCTCGCTCGAATGTATCATGAAAATTCTGAGCACCTCCTCTTGACTTGCTATCACTCTCCAAGAATGCATCACAATTCGTTTTCTCACTCTTCTCATTAATATCCTCCAAGAAATTGTGGAGCGACACTTTTTCGTTATGGAGATCATCTACCTTACTACCACTCTCTTGGAGCTCGTGATTATCATCTCTCAACTCATCTTCAATACTCAATCTTACTTCAGCGGCTGCATCAACGTTATGACTAATCTGGTCCTTGCCCTCCTCAGGTGTTAAGACTAATGGCAAATCAAACGGCTTGGGGGTTTCTGTATGAAAATCACAGTGATTTGTGACTTCATCAGTTACAGCTTGTACCATTTCAAACTTTTTCCTGTATTCTTGAAAAAATAACTTGACACTAATATCTTCTTCTTCATCTCCAAACATAGGTGGGTCTTCAAATGCATCAGGAAGTGTATCATCCATCATATTCCCACCATCATAGTCTGACTCGCTCACGTGATCATCCCTATTGGTCTCCTCAGATTGGGCTTCTGTGTTGCTAGGATGGGATCTCTCGGACTCCTCAGATAAAGCCTTTGCAATATGCCCCAATTGATTCTCCATGTTCTGCATCCTTGAGTCCGCTCTATGCTGAATTTGCACTAATTGTTTGAGTGATTCTTCCAAGCTAGAAAGTCTCTTTAAATCTGCCTCCTCCAGATCCTCTTGTTGATTATGAGGCTCATTACTCGGGAAGTATGTATGAGTGACTGAAACATTTGTGTTCGTAAATTGTGGAGAGGAAGAAGTTGGGTATACAGTTGCCCGGTAAGGATGGTCGTATGGAGGAATGGGGCAAAGACATGAATGGTGACCACCTCCACAGAAGGCACAAATGCTATTTTTAGGAAAGCAATCAACCAATTCTTTGAGACTTTTAGTTTGAATGAGAAATTCCATAATGGAGCCTGGTTTTGTCCGAGGATATTGTGGATAAGGATATTGATCAGGAGAATGAGATTGGCAGTATTGCGTATTTGGAGGAGAGTAAGAATAGGAAGATGGAAAATTTTGTCGTGTAGAAGAGTAATTTTGATGAGGTGTGTAGAATTGAGGAGGAGGGGGAGGAGGAGGAGTGTAAGGAGGGTATGGCGTATATGGTGAATATTCCATGGAGGTTTGAGGGTAAGGAATTCCTCCAGGAATTTGGCTGAATAGGTTCATCTCATGCCTCTTAGGAAAATACCTGAAAGGTTAGCACAGAAAAATCCTACGGAAAACAAAAAGAAAACTAACTAAAAAAAATCTCGCTGAAATTAATTAACCCTTAAAACCGACACCGTCCCCGGCAACGGCACCAAAAACTGATGTGAGTTTTCTCGCACTTAAAATAGATTGTAATATAGTGGTGTAAGTACGAGTATCGTCTCCACAGGGACGGACAAAAGGGAATCAAAAATTAATTAAATTCAGCGATTAAAAAGAAAATAAAATAAAAGCGTCGTGCGAGATTGGTTGGTTTGGAAAATAAAACTAATGCGAACAATTAAACTAGGGGGTTCTTTCTAATTAATGACGAAGGGAACAGGGATCGATTCCGGGGTAACCAGATTTCTGGCAGATCAGGCCTAATTACATGAAATTAATTTAATTGAGCCTAGCTAATCATTACTAAGTTCTTACCGCTCTCGCGGCGTAGAGTACAATAATTTAGGGGACCAGGCTGATCTCTCATGCGACAGGATCCTAAATTATCGCCAAAACGAGCGAGCTTACGGCCCCTTAATCGCTACTAATCTCTTAGCGAACGATTAAGTGTGTGTGAATGTGTCCTATAAAACAAATTAGATCTCTCTTAATTCATTCTACATGCAATTGTAATTCTAGCTGCAGTCTAGGTTACAAAAGATATCAATTAAATTATTCAAACACAAATTAAACGGCATTCATGCAATTAAACCGACAAGAATTTAGCCATACATCATGATCAACCCCTTCATCAATCCCAAATCCCCAATTAAAACTACTCACAATTCATAATTGAAGAATCAATAGAATTGGAATAAAAAGAATTAATTGTCATTAATTAAAAAGGTGGAACTTACAAAGAATACCAAAAGATTGATGAACAAGGCTGAAAACCCCTCTAAAATTCGTGCTAGGCACTCTCTCTAAGCTCCCCCTTGAAAACGGGGGTTTCCAGGCTGTTTAAATAGAAAAATCGGGGGGGGGGGGGGGGGGGGGGGGGAGTACATGGGGTTTATCTTCATGGAAGAGATGTGTGGACGTTTGGGCCACACACCAAGGACTCACGGCTTATGAAGACAATTGCCAATATCCGGGATTTGATTGTTTCCAAGTTCCCTTCTTTGGACATGGCCGTAGTTCAACTTGAAAAGTTCTCCCAAAATGGGAAAATTTCTTCTTCAAAGGTGTATGTTTTACTCAGAATTAAAGGCACGGTGCACCCCTGGATGTCCTTTATTTGGAAGAGCTACATTCCACCTAAATTCTCTTTCATTACGTGGCTTGCCTTCCGGGGAAGACTAGCTACGTATGATAGGTTAGGTTATCTTGATGTGGTGAATACTTGTCATTTTTGTAAGGGTGACCCGGAAACGGTGCCACACCTATTTTTTGAATGTGCATTTACAGGGCAGGTATGGAACATGGTTCGTGACTGGCTTGGATTATCTAGACAGATGACTACACTTTCAAGTGCGGTCAAATGGATCAAGAAGGAACATCATGGAGCAAATGCTAAGGCCAAGGCCGTGAGGCTCTCTTTTTGCTACACCATCTATTGGACTTGGAGGATGAGAAATCTGATTTGTTTTGAGAAGGCCAAGGCGACAGTGTTAGATATGGCTAAACATATCAAGTTTATGGTGTATAAAATCTTATATTACATGTATCCAATAGATAGGATAACATTTTGATTTTTGCTGATTCGTCACCATGTTTTGTGATGGCTAGCATGTTTGCGTAGCTATAGGTGGTTTTTGGGAGGTGACTGGGTATCCTTGCTTGGGATGACCCATACGATCTGTTCTGCCATTATACAGATGTACATATACATTTTGGATATATATATTTACATTTTATCCAAAAAAATAGAAAAATCGGGTGAAATTTGAGCTGAATTAGGATTTTCGGAGCCAGGCACGATGCCAGGCACGATCGTGCCTTCGATCGTGCCTCCGGAGCAAAAACGCGCATTTTGGGCAGGCACGATCGTGCCTCCCTCCAGGCACGATCGTGCCTGGCTGGCAGTAACTCCTCGGTGCTTTTCTCTTCAGGCACGATCGTGTCTGACTTTGAGGGCACGATCGTGCCCACTTAACTTCCGAATTTGACAAAACTTCCTTCATGAAAGTTGTAGATAATGAAGTTCTCTATCCACCCCAATTTGCCGAATGTGATTTTAATCATCCAATCAAGAGATATGATCAAAACGGTGGAAGGTGTCTTTCTGAAATCGCAGCAGAGATCATCTGACTTCATCGTCTGTTTTCACCTTCTTCCTCTCAGATTCTCGCAATGGTGTCTTCATATGATTTGTATCCCTTGAAGTTGGCTTTCCTATGCAACTTTAATCGTGTCCATTGGTTGTTCCTACAAAGAGATAAGCTTGAACGATTGACAAAAGGTCATTCTGATCGTCGTTTTCAAGCTTCATTCATCTTCTTTTGATCCCGAAGCCAATCCTAGAGCTCTTTTTCCTTCAAATCTTCATCGTGAATCTTCCGGTGACCTCCAAAGCTATCAAATCATTCTCAAATGATTCTCAAATCATCCCGATTGTTCCTCAAGTGCCGGGTACCGAACTCTAAAATCCTCATTTTGACTCCAAATGACACAAAACTCGAACCAACGCCTGTTAAACATGACTTGAGCTAAAATTGATACTTGTAACACCTTAAAGCTAGGAAAACCATCAAAATCCGACCCCAACACGCATCAAATGCATGTCCAAATACGGACTTATCATCGAACATGGTCAAAGTCAGTAAAACTTAGTAGACATGTTGATAGGTCGATCCCGGTAAAACCCAGTCAAACATAGTCGAACTCGGTCAAGTTTGACCATAGGTCAAACTTGGTAATGTCTGGTGAACCTAAATTGTAAAATTGATCATGATTACTTAATATATTGATATAATATGAATATTAATACTTGTGTTTGATATGCTCTAGTTTTCGTTCATAGAAAACCCTAGTTTGACACAATTAGGTCACACATATCCCAAATGCAATTGGATTATATGATTAACCCGGATTTTAAAATTGATTATTATTTAATTAATATATCTATAAAATATGAATATTTACAGATGTCTTTGACATGTATTGCTCTCCATTCACACAAAACCCTAATTTCACCTAATAAGGGCACAACTATCTGAAATGCAATTGAACTATACGGTGAACCCGAATTGTAAAATTGCTAATGATTTTCTCAATATATCAATACAAAAAGAATATTTACAATTGTTTTTGCCATATTTTAGGCTTTATTCATACAAAACCTAATTTTACCCAATAAGGGCACAATTATCCGAAATGCAATTGAACTATACGGTGAACCCGAACTATAAAATTGGTAATGATGTTCTCAATATATCAATACAAAAAGAATATTCACAGTTGTGTTTGACATATTTTAGGCTCCATTCATACATAACCCTAATTTCACCCAATAAGGGCACAACTATCTCAAATGCAATTGAACTATACGGTGAACCCGGATTGTAAAATTCGTAATGATGTTCTCAATATATCAATACAAAAAGAATATTCATAGTTGTGATTGACATATTTTAGGCTCCATTCATACATAACCCTAATTTCACCCAATAAGGGCACAACTATCCTAAATGCAATTGAACCATACAGTGAACCCGAATTGTAAAATTAGTAATGGTGTTCTTAATATATCAATACAATATGCAAATTTGAACTTGTTTTGAAATGTTATGGGCTACATTTATAGAAACCTCTAATATCACCCAATTAGGTCACAACTATCTGAAATGCAATTAGACTAAATGGTGAATCCGGATTGTAAAATTGATCATGAATTACTTCATACATAGATATAATATGAATATTTAGATACATATTGACACGTTTTAGGTACTACTCATAGAAAACTCTACTTCTTTATAATAAGGCCACAACTTTCCAAAATACAAACACATGTAGTTGTGGCTTATTGGGTGGACTTACTGTTTTCTATCATCGGAAACTAAAACATGTCAAACACATGTGAAAATACTCATATTGTATCGAGATATGAAGTAATGCATGATCAATTTCACAGTTCAAGTTCATATTGATTACAATTGCATTTCAGATCTTTGTGCCCTCATTGGGTGGAATTAGGGTTTTGTATGAATAGAACCCAAAACATGTCAAACTCAAGTGTAAGTAAACATATTTTATTGATATGTTAAGTAAACAATAATCAATTTTACAATTCAGGTTTATCATATAGTTGAATTGCATTTCAGATAGATATGACCTAATTGGGTGGAATTAGGGTTTTGTATGAATGGAGCCTAAAACATGTCAAATACAAGTGTGAATATTCATTTTGTATTGATATATTAAGAATATAATTATTAATTTTACAATTCGGTTTGACCATATAGTCCAATTTCATTTCAGATAGTTGTGACCTTATTGAATGGAATTAGGGTTTTCTATGAGTGGAGTCTAAACATGTCAAACAGAATTGTAAATATTAATATTTTATCGATATATTAAGTAAACAATAATCAATTTTAAAATTCGGGTTCATCATAGAGTCCAATTGCACTTGAAATAGGTGCGACCTAATTAGGTCAAATTAGGGCTTTCTATGAGCGGAACCTAAAAATGTCAAACACAAGTATACATATTCATATTGTATCGCTTTATTAAGTAATCATGTTAAATTTTACAATTCAGGTTCACTATATAATCCAATTGCATTTGACCAAATTAATTGTAGTTATATATTAAGAAGGATTTTCATACACAACCCAGTTTGACGTATGGTCAAACATGCATGATTGACCGGGGTTGTATTGATTGGGTTACCGGGTTTCACAAAATTTAGTATTGGTTTTACTATGTTTGACCGAGTTCGACCAGGGTTGTATTGACTGGGTTCTACCGGGTTTCACAAAATTTACTATTGGTTCTACCATGTTTGACCGAGTTTGACCAGAGTTGTATTGATAGGTTCGACCGACTTTGACCCCTTTTTTTTCTGTTCAAATTAAAAATCACACACAAATTCACATCACAATATTTAAACAACACATATACTATTCAAAATGTCATATAACAAAGGAGTTCATACAAAACAATTTTATTATTTATACAAATCTAAGGTTGATTGAAATTCTAAACAAATATCAAATGCCATCTTGAGCCTAAGTAACCTAATGTCTTTCATAGTAATCCCATGAAGGCAAATATAGTACTTCTTTTGTATGTCCAACTCAATGAACTTTAGAGCATACATTCCACGATCATTTAAAGTTTGTTGAGGTACAATGAGCCGTTTAAAATCCCATATTGGTTTTTTCTCTGGTGTACGTGTGAGATCCCAAGCCACTAACTCGTGCATGTATAGGAAACATCTTCCGCAAGTGCATTAATGACTCTTGCAATACATTATTGTTGCAATGCACAGTTAGAGAGTCAAACACAAGAGTACCAGTTGAAAAATCAGCACGTATAGCCACCCAATGACTACCGCCAACATTGTGAGGAAAATAGACGCACCGAATGTTTTTCCAAGGTTTCATATATTTGGCTCCATATGTGCCATCAATAACTTTGAGCAATTGATTTTGGACTTCAGGAAAAATATGGTCTTTGCAATTGGATTCACAATAATGACCACTAAAGAAATCTGTAAGCACAATAACATCTGAAAGCTCTTATTCAACCACACGCTTCCTCAAAACGAAAAGGTACTCTTCCATGTGCTGAAAAGTACAAAAGGTATTATGACTATAATAAATACGCTAAAATATATTTTAATTTACTTACCGTGTTCTCTAACCATCCCCTTGGTGTAAGCAATTCAATCCACAATCTTTTCACTTTTCCATCTTCTTTGCATGTTGTGTTAACATTACATTGAACCTTTCTCTTCTCTTGGATTGCTTTCTCAATGAAGACTTTGAATTTGTCTAACTCATCCATCTTCTTTATTAAATTCATTTTCAACTGCTTAAGAGACTCCATAAATGCCCATGTACCCCATGGAAAGTCTAGGTAGTAGCTACCGACTTGTGCAATGATCTAATCAGGAATGAAATTGTCTCTCTTGGCAGGGGCTAAAAGAACCATCACTATAAACACAAGTGATGTCATTCTTATCACTTCAGACCGTGCTTCATCTTTTTTCGCTTTATCATGATGATTTAAATTAATTACAAAGTTGGTGAAAACGTTTTAAAAGCGTGTTATAACTAACTTTATCTTTACTTTCATCACGAAGATCAGAATTGTGTTTGTCCAGAGCAGCGCAGTTCAACCCACTAATTAAAGCAAACTCCTTTAGAGAGTAGCGAATTGGAACCCCCTTCATCACAAACCACACCTCAGGAGTTCTCTCTGATGGACATTCTACCCGGGGGGTATCTTATCCGAGGGGTTATTACGGGAATAACTAGAGAGAAGTCAGAGCAAAATAGGAGGAGAGAGAGTCGATTTATTAAATGAACTCGAGATGTGAGATCTGGGATCGTTTACAAGGAGAAATGAGCTGCTATTTATAGCAGCAATAAATGCGATGAGAGTACACGTGTCAATAATCCAACGGTCGAAGGGTCACATCAATCGGGGGTGGCACCGGCAGTGGCATGTTCACTGCATTGAATGCGGTTGGTGGATGTGACGTCGCATTAAATGCGGTGGTCGGCTGTCTCCAAAGGGAATCTTCGATGATTGAGCGTGTTTGGCCGAAAGCTCCTTGTGTAGCCGAGGGCTCCACGTAACCGAGGACCCCTGTGGAGCCGAAGGCCCTGTGTGACCGGAGGCCTGGTTCAGCCGAAGGCTTTTCTGATGTCGAGGGCTTGATAATGCCGAAGGCTCCTGTTTTCGCCGTTTTCTCCCAGTAGCTTCGTATGCCCAAAAAAGTTATCCTGTGAGTTTTGGAGCCTTCGGACGAGGAGACCGAAGGCACCCCAGTGTGTACTCTGGGCTTCTTTGAGGCTTGGGCCGTTGCATTTGGGCCTGAGATGTCCCCTGGGCCCAATGGGCGTGTGTAGGAGAAGTAGGAGTCCATGGGCCGGGGGTTCCTGGGCCATATACTCCATCACTCTCAATATCCGCTATTCTACCAAGTAAAGGCCACATAAGGATGAGTGTAGGGACATATTACACGTCTAAGTACTTGTCAAATATGGTGGACCTAAACTGATTCAATAGGCCGGGATGATCACCTAACCAAGACTTCATTTGTGCTTGAAACTTTCCCAATGAATTTTTTATTGTAATTTTCATGTTTGGGAAGAGTGCAGTGTCAACCATCGGGGATATGAATGGAACCTGAACAAAATAATCATGAATACATGTTCTAATTATTAATTGCCAAACATGGCCGATCAGAGTCAAATAGGGTGGAACAAGGTCAAACTTATTCAAACACGGTAAAACATGGTAGAACAAGGTCAAACACATTTAAATTCACAATCAAACTCGTTCAAACACGGTCAAACAAATTCAAAGTAAGAACAAAAAACATGTAATTAGGTTGGATGAAGGGGTAATTACCTTAATTTCTTTGTTTAGCGAAAGAAGATTCAACATTTGAGGATCTTCTACAACAACCTTATATCGTTGAATTTCTTTACTCTGCTTTGAGTCCGACTTTTTAAGATTTTTAGCAGGGCTAATTTCTCCTATTTTTACCAACTTATGTACGCGACTTATCTTCTTCAATCATTAGAATTGTAGGGTTCTTGCCCTTCATGATGCTTGAAGTGGCACAGTTGCCGCTGAGGTTGAAGGAGGAGCCGTTAGGAGTACAGTTCAAAGAGGAATTCAATGAACATAGTTTGAACTAGTTTGACTTTGTTCTACATGTGAGGAAGAGTTGTGGCGTTTGGTGTCTTTGGAGGAAGATTTCGAAAGGAGTATTCAAACTCTAGCTCTTTGTAAATGTTGTTTTATAATTTCACAAATTTCTTTTATTTAAAACAAAAAGGGGGCATTTTCATAATATGGGTGTGGAAAGAGGGTATTCTTGAGTTTTTCCCCCGAAATAGTGCTAATTAAATAAATAATTCCCAAAATACTGTTGGGTTAAAAATAATTCCCAAAATACTGCTGGGCTAACCGTGGTTAAGAAAAGCCGCCACTTGAAGTGGCGGCTCTTCTCTTACAGTACAAAAGCCGCCACGTCAAGTGGCGGCTCTTCTCTTACAGCACATTTTGTACATATATAAAACGCAGTATGTTTCAAGATTTTTTCAACTATCTTCCCAATTGAATTTTGAGCTGAAATTTTGTATAAATAAACTAGAATTGATGTGGAACATGCTCAAAAACATTTCATCAAAAAATTCCACTGGGAAGGCTCTCTGATGGTGTTGTCTGCACGGGGGTTCCGGTCAGGACGTCGTGACAGGAATAAGACATTTTTATGAAATTTGAGGTGCTTCTGAGTTGATTTTTTTGATGACATTTGGTGATCATGTTCTTTCCGAAAGTGTTGGTTATGTTCACCGAATTTCAGATTAAATTTAAATCAAGAAGTTAGTTAAATTATTTATTGAAAAAACATGCATTTTAGGCCTAAAAAATTGTGCAAATTTTCAAAAAATTTGTTTAGATATATCTGGGTCGAATTTGTTGATAACATTTGGTGAGCATGTTCCCATGTAATGTAGATATGTCCACCAAATTTTAGATTGAAATTCAATCAGGAAGTTGGTTAAATAAATTTTTAAAAAATGCATAATTTTTTCAGCCTAAAAATGCAGTTTTTTTCAATAAATTATTTAACTAACTTCTTGATTTAATTTTAATCTGAAATTCGGTGGACATAACCTACACTTTAGGATGAACACGATCACCAAATTTTATCAAAAAACTTGACTCGAAAGCCCCTCAAATTTCATAAAAATGTCTCATTCCTGTCACAACGTCCTGACCGGAACCCCGTGCGGACAACACCATCAGAGGGTCTTCCTGGTGAAATTTTTCGATGAAATTTTTTGAGCATGTTCCTCATCAAGTCTAGTTTATTCATACTAAATTTCAGCTCAAAACTCAATCAGGAAGATAGTTTAAAAAGATCTTGAAACATACTGCGTTTTATATATGTGCGAAATTTGCTGTAAGAGAAGAGCCGCCACTTGAAGTGGCGGCTTTTCTTAAACACGGTTAACCCAGCAATATTTAGGAAATTATTTCTAATTCAGCAGTATTTTGGGAATTATTTATTTAATTAACATTATTTCGGGAAAAACTCGGTATTCTTATAAAAATTCCAGTTTATTCTATCAAATGCTGCCTAAAGCGGCTGGGTTGATGATGCTAAAATACAGCGTCGGAGTACACCCTGCCGGTGCGCGGCAAGATTACTGATGGCACCACTAAAATTTTTGGAGCAGCGCTACCCTTTAATTGATTCTAATTTTCGGACCTTTTGCGGCGCTCATGGCATTTTCTCAGGTTTCTTATCTGCTCTATCCCCATGTTCTTCCTCATTATCTTTACGTTTTTCCCCTTGCTTGTCTGTGTGTAGAAAGAAATCTAGGACCTGTTTAGTCACAGTTTGTTGTCCTTTGTTGCGTAAACAGATCTTAGTTGTAGTCCATTTTCTTAGTGAGTGGTCTAGGTCTATTCAAATACGGGATGTAAAACGTGTTCTCTCTGAATAAGGGTTAGTTTTTGTGCGTATTGGCACGAAACGATTGAAGTCATCCACTTAGTTGCTTCTTAAACAATTGAATAAGGGTTAGTTTTTGTGCGCATTGGACGTAGTATATCTGACCATATATATGTTTTGGCTAGTCGTATTATATACATTTTTTTTTTTGCGAAAGAAGAAGCGATATTATTGATAGAATAACTCAGAGTTACAATCTGCTTTGAGCAAGAGAGAAATTTGAGTTGGCTCATCAAGAATCATAAACCCCTCATCCAAAACCTTAGCTAAATGAGCTAATTCATGTGCAACCCGGTTCCCCTCCCTTTTCACAAAGTTAAAACTAGCTTCTGGGAAAGAAAGAGTCAGCTCCTTGACTTCCTGCAGCAGCAAACCAAGCCTGGAAGCATCCATCCTAGGGCTAGACAGGTTGGAAAAGATTGTCACACAGTCCCCCTCAATAATCAATGGCATGTTTATCCAGGTCTTAGCTATCCGAACACCTTCCACACAAGCTATAACTTCTGCCTCCATTGCATCAGAACACAACGGAAGTCTTCTCCAAGCTGAAACGAGAACTTCGCCCCTGCAATTGCGAATAATGCACCCCATCGTAGCTTCTCCAGTCGCCACGTCAAAGCCGGCATCCGTGTTTAGCTTTGCCCAACCAGGAGGCGGCGGGGTCCACTTAGGAAGCATATGAATCGGCCTCGGCGCTTGGGTCCTCACAGAATCACGTCCACCCTTGCTCGAGTTAGAAGCAACCTGCAATTGTTCCAAGGAGTCCATGTAAGAAACCAGATAGCGGGCATTTTCCGCAATTGAGGCCTTGCCTTTGCTATGAATAGTGTCGTTCCGCAAATGCCATGCTCTCCAGAACATCATCAGGACACATGCTTGCATCACCTTATCAATCCCCAGTAGAAGGTTTAGAAACCATTCCGGTCCAGATCTTCTAAACTTCTTTTCCCCAGGCAACTGCCAAAAGGCCCTTAATTTATTCCGGAGAGCCTTGGCTTTCGTACACTCCACAACAGCGTGAAAACCATCCTCATCATTGTGACCACATATTGAGCATGTAGCCGACAATATAATTTTCCTGCGTAACCGATTCAACTGAGTTGCAAGAGCTTCCCGGGCTAAACGCCACTCAAAAATACGTATCTTCTGGGGTACTTTGGTGTCCCACACTACTTTCCAAATGCTCCGTTCCCCGTTGCTTGCCCCGCTACTTTACCCTGTACTTTGTGCCTTAAGCCGGTCTGATATAGCAAGAAGGTATGCACTCTTGACAGTAAAAATGCCTCTTTTGTCATAGTGCCAGGCCAAGAAATCCGCCCTGCTGGAAGATGGCAGCTTAATCTTCAAAATTGCATCAGCATCCCAAGGCCAGAATTTGTCCCGGATGAGGCGCTCATCCCAACACCCCTCGCCCCAGTTAATGAGATCACTCACTTTCCTACATCAAGTGAAATCCCTCTTCCCACTGATTTTTAGAGCATTATCTCGTGGGATCCAGTTATCACGCCATATATTCACAGCCGCTCCGGAGCCAATTCGCCAAATAATACCTTTTTTAAGGAGTTCGAGACCGTATAAAATGCCCTGCCAGGATGGTGACCCTCCACCTGGGAAAGCAGTGTCATAGAGCTGACCATTGGGATAATATTTTGCCTTAAGCACCCTTGCGCATAAGCTCTGAGGATGTTGTAATAGTCGCCAAGCTTGCCTAGCCAGGAGGGCTTGGTTAAATGCTTTGAGATCACGAAAACCCATTCCTCCATAACTTTTAGGGACGGAAAGTTTATCCCAAGCAAGCCAATGGACCTTTCTGTCATTCTGCTCATCTCCCCACCAGAAATTGCGGATTAACCGCATAAGATCCTCACATAAGCCAGCTGAAAGTTTGAATATTCCCATAGAATAGACGGGAAGTGCCTGCCTAACCGATTTGATTAATACCTCTTTGCCACCCGCAGATAAGTATTTCTCCGACCAGCTATTCAACCTCTTATTAAATTTATCCTTCAAGGGCTGGAACCTCTCATTTTTCATTCTTCCACTTGGCGTAGGGAGCCCCAAATATTTCTCCTCAAAACTGGTTTTTTCAACTCCCAGAATGCGCTTAACCACCTCTTGATTCTCAGCACTACAAGACCTCCCAAACATAATAGAACACTTATTCAAACTTAGGAGTTGGCCCGTACACCGCTCATATGTCATCAAGGTATCTTTCACCACTTTGGCTTGGTCACTTGTAGCCTTCAAGAATAAGCGACTGTCATCTGCAAAAAGCAAGTGTGATAGCCCCGGTGCTCCACGGCAGACTGCCAACTCCTTCAGTCTACCACTCTGAATCTCCCTATTTAAGAGGCAAGAGAGACCATCGGCAATAAACAGAAACAAATATGGTGAGAGAGGGTCACCTTGACGAAGGCCTCGTGAAGGCGAGAATTCCTGTAACTGCTCTCCATTAAGACGGACAGTATAGCGAACAGTAGTAACACACGTCATGATCCAGTTAATCCATCTTTGATGAAATCCCATTTTATACATAATCGCCATTAGAGCTCCCCAATCGACGCGATCATAGGCTTTTGCCAAGTCCAGCTTGTAGGCACAATACTCTCCCCGCTCACCATCATTCTTTTGTAGAGCATGAATACATTCAAACGCAATTAAAGCATTATCTGTAATCAAACGCCCCGGAACAAATGCGCTCTGAGTAGGGCTAATGATCTTCTCCAAAAAGGGTCTTAAACGATTAACCAGACATTTTGATATTATCTTATATATCACGTTACATAGACTGATGGGCCGAAAGTCTTTAACACTTTCTGGTTTGTTGCTTTTTGGAATTAACACTATAACAGTGTTATTAACGCCCTCATCCATCACCCCATCCGAAAAGAACCTGTGCACTGCTCTTATAGTATCCTCTCGAAGAACTTCCCAATGGCGTTGGAAAAAACGAGCTGGAAAACCGTCCGGCCCAGGGGCTTTTAACGGACCAATTTGGAATAGAGCATCACTAATTTCTTTTTCTGAGAAATCTTCACATAAATGTGCATTCATATCATCAGTAATCACTGGTTTTAGAGTCTGAATTAATGGTTCTGGATCAAGCATTGTATCACGTGTGTATAGACTAATAAAGGACTTATTCACCAAGTCCTCCAAGTCCTCCTTTCTGTCCAACCAGTTCCTGTCCCCGCCTCTTAGTCTTTGGATCCTATTCTTTTTGGACCGCCATGCAGCTTTTTGGTGGAAAAATTTTGTATTCCTATCCCCTTCTCGCAACCACGAGATACGTGATCTTTGGAACCACATCATCTCCTCCTTATAGAGCAGTTCATCCATTTCCCGTTTCAACTTCAAGCTCTCCTCCATAGCGGCCTCCGAATGATCATTGAGAAGGCCTTCCAGACATATTCTCCGTTTCTCAAGTTCTTCAGTAACGTTCCCGATGCGTTTACGACCCCAAACATGAAGAGAGCCCATCAAAGACTTGAGGTTACCTACCAGGTCCCCCAGACTTTCCACTGGCCGAGCTCTCTCCCATGATTCCTTAACCTCTTGGGATAAGTCCTCCTCCCTTTCCCAGAAAAGCTCATATCTTTTAATTTTACTCCCCAACCTTCTCAAGAAGACCGGCTGCACCTCCAGGAGCAAGGGACAGTGATCCGACCTTGAAGATACAAGATGTCGGACTTGCGCTTCCGGGAACAAATTCATCCAGGCCGGGTTAGCAACTCCCCTATCCAGCCGGACTTTCACGCTACGTTCGCCCTTTTGTTTATTATCATAAGTCCAGGGTAACCCACGAAAGCCAATATCATAGAGGTCACATTCAGATAAAACTTCTCTAAAATCCATCATCTGCCTCTCTGAACGTTTAGAGCATGAGTAATGTTCACCTTGCCACATAGCTTCGTTGAAATCACCAATCATCAGCCATGGGGCAGTTGAATGTGTTTTAAGTATTATATACATTCTGTATCATTTTCAGATAATATATCTTATTTCAATTTAGAGCTTTTTGTTTTTTTCACTTCATGCATTTATCTCATATGGACAGTTGAAGATTTTCTTCTGTACGACACACACAGTTTGGCTGTTTCAGCAGCCCAGCACCCTACTTCAGCAAGACTGAAGCAGGTGGTTCTCAAGCCTTCATTCTTAATCATAATACTGCTTTTAGTTATTCATTTTTATCTTTTTGTGCCCTTCAAACATGTAGGGCATTACCCAGGTTCTTTCAAGCATTGAAACACTGCATCAACCATGGTTAAATGGTATAGAAATGTTAGATGATGTGCATCATAAACACATTCTATCTACGGGATGTCAATGGTATTGGCACA
The DNA here is from genome assembly GCA_945859915.1 of Cuscuta epithymum. Classification (NCBI taxonomy): domain Eukaryota; kingdom Viridiplantae; phylum Streptophyta; class Magnoliopsida; order Solanales; family Convolvulaceae; genus Cuscuta; species Cuscuta epithymum. Next base: position 1,278,796 of record CAMAPF010000959.1, on the reverse strand, counting down.
TGAATTTGTTGTGTTGATATAATTTAATCGTTTGCTACGTTACTGATTCACATTTTCCTAATTACTTATATGGTTTTACATATCAGCATTGACGTTTTCCTTGAAGGTGGATTCAGAGGGGGGCATCTCACTGAGCTAGTTGGACCATCATCGTCCGGTAAAACACAAGTAAGAATAAGAATATAAGATGTATTTTAACAAGGATACTTTAGTTTTGTTTTTAAGTCAATGAGTTACTCAACAGCCCACTTATGTTGCAGTTTCATTAATCATAAATATGAATTAGTTTGTTGTTAATTTATAGTTATGCTGTGATCTAGGTCTGCCTTCTGATTGCCACAAATGTTGCCAAAAGTTCAGGCAAAGTTATGTTCTTGGACACTAGCAATTCGTTTTCTCCCAAACGTGTTGCAGAGTTTGTCAATCAGACATCAGATCATTCTACTCGTAAGGTCAAATATCTTCACCCATGATCAACAGTGGTGCTCATTTCACTATGTAGACATAAAATCATGTTCATGAGGATCATGATGATTATTAGCAGCCAATGCTCTAAAAATCAGTAGGCATTAGTGGTGTCATGGGGTGGCACCCACTACACAGCGACTAGGCCCTTGCACTTTTTGTGCTTTTAAATATATTTATCAATGAATTTCTGTATCTTTGAGTGATTTAAACTGCTGATATACTTTCTAAATACGAAATGTTAACTTAGTGCCTACACTCCGCCCCTCACAATTCTTTTTTGTTTTTTATTTTTATTTATTAACAAGCTTCTGTATCTTTTGGTGATTAACATAGCTCAGATACTCTCTAAATGATACTCTATTTGTTTTTGTAAGAGTATATTTTGAATCATTAAAGAAAACTAGAAATTGAATGAAAGGCTGTGCTCTTTAGTGGTGGAAATAGATCGTATACATGCAGATTTTTTTTTGTAAAAGGAAATAGTTGTTTTTATAGTAGACTTAAAATAGCACCTAAACATTGTCCTTGTATGTATGTACTTCCTAACCCCAGCTTAAACACCCCTTTTAGTTGGTTATGACAGCTTATTTCTTTTCAATGTATTTAGTTATGACTTGAATGCTTCATTTTAAAATTTGTTAATGCGATCTATTTAAGTGTTCTTCTTTATTGTGTTTTCTTTCGTGACAATGGACAATGAAGTTAATGACATTGTATAACTCTTATTATGTAGGTGAAAAGAACACTTGAACATATTATGAGTAACATAGTTTGTTACTCCGTTTTTGACATCTTTACAATGTTTGATGTCATCCATGAGCTGAGGAGTACCTTGAGATCTCTCGGGTTTATTTTCCTTCTCTTCTACTATTCTTTGCATATTTATTTTTCGTTTTATGTACTATCGGCTGGATTTGATATGCGAACAGGTTGCAGGGTGAAGTTGCTTATTATTGATTCAATTTCATCACTTATCGCTCCAGTTCTTGGAGGGTCTGGTGCACATGGTATGTATGTATAGCTCTCTTTACTTATGATTGAATGTTCAATATACATATATATATATATATATATATATATATATTGTTTTGTTATTGTTTTACAATATTCCATTTGGTCATTTTTGGGAATTAGTTTGATATTTAAGAAGAGTATTTTTTTATATTTGGGGGAAAAGGGGCAAATAAGCCCTTGAACTAACCAAAAAAGTGCAAATCACCCCTTATATAGGAGGCTCTGTCCGGCCGTCTTCATTTGGGGAGGTTCCCGGTGGAATTTTTTGGTGAATTTTTTTGAGCATCTTTTTCATTAAGTCTAGTTTACCCATATACCAAACTTCAGATAAAAATTCAATCGGGAGGCAGTCAAATGAATTTTTGAAGATAAATGCGCAGTTAAACAGCGCACTATATTTCATAAAATCATTTGACTACCTTCCCGGTTTTATTTTTAGCTGAAATTTGGTATGGGTAAACTAGACTTAATGAAGATGCTCAAAAAATTTCATCAAAAAATTCCACCGGAAACCGCTCCAAATGGCGATGGCCGGACAGAACCTCCTATATATGGGGTGATTTGCACTTTTTTGCCTCTTCGAAGGCTTATTTGTTTGTCCCTTTAACCTTATTTTTGCCTGTTCAAGGAGTTTCTTCCATTCATCTTCATTCTCACCTATGTTTTTCAAGAATTTGGTATGTTTTCCAAAGAAGGAACAACTCAAGTATTTACAGACAGAAACTATTCACTAATTCACAAAGGGTGTGTTTGGTTTGAGGTGAAAGAAGGATTTCCCTCGCCTTATTTGGTTGAAATATTAGTAATGGGAGGGTGCAATTTTTTCCCACCTTCGCTCCCTTGTCCTACATTTTGTTCCCTCTCCGGCTGTGAACTAAACAGGACATAAATGTCAACTTTGATGTAAAAACAGGACATGCTTTGATGGTTTCAGCAGGACTTATGCTAAAACAACTAGCAGATGAGCATGACCTTCCTGTTTTGGTTTGTAGAAGAAACCTCTGCCTCCCCTTTCTGCATTAAATTACTGTATACAAGTACAATAAGATAGTTTTCAAAATTTGCCATCCTTAAGATTTCATTAATCATGGTTAGATAGGTAACCAATCATATGGTAGCTGGAGAAGGAAGCAATCTGAAACCCGCACTTGGTGAGAGTTGGAAAGGCATTCCACATACCAGACTGCTGCTTTCTCGCGACTCTACCAGACACATTAGCACCATTTCAGTTATAAAGCACCCGCATATGGTATTTTTCTTGATCCAATGATAGCCCTAGTTTCTAAATAGTGGACAGTGGCACATTGCTTGAAGAGTATTTCCTTGAGTAATATTTAACTATCTTATATGGTCTTCAAAATGGGGTTGTCAGGCTGCTGGAGATCGAGTGGAGTTCCAAACACCATGACAGGTTGTTGCCTGACAGCAAGTCTACCAACACCGAGATTCATACTTTCATGTGCTTATAAATCATACTCCGTATATGTTAGTGTATGTTTGACGTGCTAGTTCAGCCCCAAATATTCCAAATATAGGTTCATGTAATTACTGTTGGTTTCAGTGACCTGTTTTCTGTTACTTGTGGTTAAATGAATAGATTCTGGGGAGAGTTACTAAATGAAAGAATTGCCTAGATAGCAATTTTATAGAGAACTAACACTAAGATAGCCACTAAGCTCTGATAGTGCTCCACCATCCTAGCAATTCCGAAGAATAAATCAAATCTGATAACTCTCTCTCTCTCCTCCCCCCTCCCTCCCTCTCTCTCTCTCTCCCTCTCTCTCTCTCCCCCTCCCTCCCTCCCCTCCCCTCCCCCTCTCCCTCTCCCCCTCCCTCCCTCCCTCCCTCCCTCCCTCCCTCCCTCCCTCCCTCCCTCCCTCCCTCCCTCCCTCCCTCCCTCCCTCCCTCCCTCCCTCCCTCCCTCCCTCCCTCCCTCCCTCCCTCCCTCCCTCTCTCTCTCTCTCTCTCTCTCTCTCTCTCTCTCTCTCTCTCTCTCTCTCTCTCTCTCTCTCTCTCTCTCTCTCACACTCTCACGTATAACTCAAATACTAGACATAGTTGCAAATTCACCCAAGTACTTCTGAAAATTCTGAATTGAGCAAGGCTAAGCTTATCTCATTGTTGCCCCTCTAGGCTTGACTTACTCAAAGCTCTTCACTCCAAGTAGTTCTCTCATAGTCTCATCTTTGAAAACTCCACCCTTCTAAAGCCTTAGTGAGAATATCTGCATGTAGCTCCTTGGTGCAAATAAACTCCACGATGATATGTCCTTTATCAACACATTCACAGATGAAATGCTAATGAGAATCAATATGCTTGATGTTAGTCTTGGACCCGGTTCGGGCCGCCCGGCCTGCTACTGTGCGGGACCGGGACCGGGACTGGGACCGGCCCGGTTCTTGGGTCCGGGTCCGGGTCCGGGTCCGGTCCGGGTCCGGGTCCGGGTCGGGCCTAGGCCCGGTGGGGGGGCAGGTTCGGGCTCGGGTCTTATATTTGGCGAACCGGCCCGGCCGGGTCGGGCCCGGGCCGGATTGATTTATTTTATTTTTATTTATTTATTATTATTATTATTATTTTTTCATTTTTGGGGTTCCACTCGGGTTGGGCTTGATGGTTAGGAGGGGTTTGGGGGGTTTTGGGGGTGGGGGGGGTGAGGGGAAGGGGGTTAGGAAAGAAAAAAAAAATATAACCAAACCGGAGGCCCGGCCCGGGCCCGGTGGCTACCCGGGCCGGTCTCGGGCCTTCCTTCCCCAAAAAAAGCCCGGCCGGGCCCGGCCCGGAACCGGCCCGGCCCGGGTCCATGACTACTTGATGTGTTTGTGGAACACTGGGTTCTTCATCAATGCAATTGCCGATTTGTTATTGACGTAGAGGGTAACTGGGTTGAGATCCCCCCCTTCCCCCATGACTTCTCTTAACAAGTTTCTCACCCACAATGCCTGACACTATGATGGTGTGGCTGTCATGAATTCAGCCTTGCAGGAATATAAAGCCACAGTATGTTGTTAAGTTGTTTCCAGGTTTGCCAAATAATCAGAATTCCATTGAGGTAAAATGCCAACATGAAATGCAATGAAGTACTGCAGTAACATCAGGCAGTAACACCAGTATAAAGTGCAATATATTTAATTAGACGTACCTAACTAAAGTTAACATATCTAAAACGAAGAAAAGAACTATAAATTAATCAAATTTTCTGTGTTGTAATGGTGTCTTGTAGTGACACCAGTATATCATACACTATTTTTAATTGGACAAAAGTAGTGCAAAATGTTTAATAAGGGCATTTTTCGTTTTTGAATGAGATTTTTTTCTTTTTTCTTTTTAGTCATGAATATTTAAAACACATAATGAGGCAAATAGTTTTACTCATACCGCAAATTTGCAAAAAGAAACAAAAAAAGTGAATATCCCGTGTGAATATTCAGCGGTAACAGCGAGGAGTGGACTAATGAAATCCTTATCGATCAGGACCGATTGCACTGTGTTGGTTTGAAGGACAAATTATTGCCTACTAGTCACCTTCATATTCTTCTGTTGACTATTCCCAAATATGGCCGTCGAGATGCCCGTTCCTTCGGTGCTTAACATGGCCAAACACGCCAGATTGGAGTTCTCCCCGGTCACAACCTGCATATAGTTCTCTGTGGGGAATGGGGATAACCAAATCCCCCCGTCGAAATGAAAGGTCAACTACGGAAAGGCAACATTTGTATTGCCGTTGCCCGGCAGAGCGAAGCACAAATTCAGACCAGCTGCAGTTGGCACCTCCTGTAGACCAACCACTTGCAGCTGCGCAATCAGCTCACTTCTGAGCACCGCGTACACTGTGGGAATCAGGCGCGTGTAGGTGGTGCCGGAGTCGATGACCATCCCCCGACTTCCATCCATGATTGATTCGAACGCCGACTCCTGCCCCTGCAACAAAGCAGTCCCGCCGACGGTTATCCCCTTCAGTAAAACAAGGTACCATGGTGACGTAGTCGGTAACAAAGGGGTAGTTGTAATGGCGCCCGTCGTGGTTCTGCCGGCCGGAGAGCCAACTCCGAGCGCGCTCCCTGAGGCGCTCTCGGGGCCGGTTAAGCAATACCAAAATGTTTCCAAATTAAGCTGGGAAACAAGCAACAGTGGCCCACGGTCGAGACCATACCCCAAGCCCCTGCCGTCGGGGGCTTGGTTGACCCATCTTTATTTATGAGTTGACCGCACCCGAAATAAACGTTTTTGAACGAAGCGCCGTTGCCGAATGTGAACTTTTCTTTGGCGAGAATGCCTTGGCTCGACGATCCGTCCCCATATCCGCAGTTGTACTGGCAAGTTGAACCGCCGCCGTTACACGACAGAAATGCCGCATCCTTCGAATGGCAGATATTGTCGGAGCAGGGGACTTGGGAGTTGGGAGAAAGAAGACGATGTATCGTGGCTGTAAATCGCACTGCTCCCACTCATGTCCGAACATTGCGTCCATATCATGTCACTGCCGACGTCCAAGACATATTTCAACGGCACCAACGGGCTTCCGATGCTTAGCTCGATCAATACCTCGCCGACGACGGGTACAACCCTTGACCGCACTTCGGTTCCCGCGGCGACCCGCCTTTTAGATGCTGGCCGCGGCTCACGGTTCATGCGCAGTGGCGGACCCAGAACTTTTCTGAAGCGGGGCACTCCCGCATAGATGGAAATGGGTCGGGTCGAATCAAGTGTATCATTAGTCTTTTTTTGTCAAGTGCATTCAGATTATTATATTTATCTAGAAATATATTATTCAATGTCGTCTTTAAGCAATGAACATATATGGATTATAAGTCTAATTTTGAACTTATATTCGACCCGACCCATTTCCATCTTTGCGCCGTTTCTGATTTTACATTAAAATTCTCATTACTTTTATACTATACGATGATAATGATTTCATATTTGAACTAGAATCATGTCGAATGTGACATATTGTGCCACAAAATTTGTTGGCACTTGTCTGGAATATAATACTATCGTGTTAAAAATGAAGTATAAATCATGTTTATGATTTCATCCTTTAATACAAATTTATTTATTTAATAATATGATTCTATATGTCTAACATTTATCATATTATAGATAAAAAAATCAGAGTCTGTTAATTTGAAACTAATTTATCGCGAATTGACACATTTTTTCATGCATGGACTTTAATTCAAGATAAAAGTCTTCTATCTATTAAGTTCATCCTACATGTTAGAACACTTGTCATATCTTTTACCTTTAACTTTGGACAAACATTATTTACACTAATTAAGAAAATCATCAATGCCACTTTTCAAAGAAAGTGTAGTGACCATATCAACAACATGTCTAACTATAAGGATTCACTCTATCACAACTTCATGGTTGTTTATAATTTATACTATATCTTACTACAATTGTTATGTCTTCGATGGAGTCCTATGTAGCTTAGAGTTTTTTGAAATAATGACAATATGATTGCAATAAAGATAGTGGACAACAATAAGACTTGGTAACAACAATGACAACTTTAATAATCATGATTGTGTTCAATCTATCAATATAGTGTCTATGCATGTCCATTAGTTCTACTTCGATAATATTTATGAAATAATCTCTTGTTTTTTTTGACCGGATAGCGGGGACACAATTTTTATTTTAAGTACTAATCTTAAACTTCGGGGTTGGAAGCGGGGGGACTTGCCCCCTTGGACCCCTAAATCCTCCACTGTTCAGGCTAGCAGGCGTTCCAGTCTCGTTATGTTTCCGCTGGAGTCAACGCGCCGTAGAGTCGCTGTAAACCCCAATCCGCTTATGGACGTGGAATTCACCGGCACGGTGGTATTTCCATTCCTGGCGATTAGCCGAGTTGGAAGACCAGAAAAAGCTGAATAGTTTTTGCGGGTCAAATTGTTTAAAGCAAATATTCCGTTGGTTTTATTAGAGCAACTCCAATTCAAGAGTGTGGTCTCTTACACACCCTTACGCATGGGTCCCATTTTTTATCTCACAATTTTTATGTGTGGGACCCACGTATTTCTTAATTTATTTTCATTTTCATTTTTTATATCACTTTTAACCCACTTTTCATCAACTTTTCCTCCTCGAATCCCGTGTAAGGTCCATATATGGACCTTGTCATAGACCTTGGTCCATTTTTACCTCTATCTCTCTCCTCCTTTTTATTTTTCCCTACACACCACTTCATCCAAATATTTATTCTATCTCTATCCCTCTCCTATGCCACATCAGCTGCAATGCACCCTCCCATTCGAGATGCTCTTACGGATGAAATGGCCACCGACAGCATTATAAGCCGCAGCCAAAAGGCCATTATATTTGTCTGTCAATATAATTTGGAGTAAAGAGTCAGTTTGGTACTCGGAGTTTCATAAAAAGTGTCAAATAGGTCCTTACTGTTCGTGGTCGTCGCCATTTGGGGCAGTTCCCGGTGGTATTTTTTGATGAAAGTTTTTGAGCATCTTATTCATTAAGTCTAGTTTACTCATACCAAATTTCAGCTAAAACTTGAATCGGTAAGGCATTCAAATGAGTTCTTGAAGATAATTGCGTTTTTAATTGCGCAGTTATCTTCAAGAATTCATTTGAATGCCTTCCCGATTAAAGTTTTAGCTAAAATTTGGTATGAGTAAACTAGACTTAATGAATAAGATTCTAAAAAAATGTCGTCAAAAAATTCCACCGGGAATCGCCCCAAATGGCGACGGCCGGAAAGAGCGTACTATATAAGGACTTATTTGACTCTTTTTATGCAACTTCGAGTACCAAACTGATCCTTTACTTATATCATTTGTCCTAATTTAAACCCCATTTATATACGGAGTACTACACAGTAAAACATGTTACGTAAAAAAAAGTTATTAAAAAATAATGGCCCAAAAGATGCGGAATTGGGAAAAAATTAGGATGTGTCTGGAGAGCGGAAACATAGGCGCATTTGGAAGGCCCAGGAAACAGAGAATCAAGTGGGGGATAATATGGTTCTAGATGGGGCGAAAAACTGGGAGGATTCTAAACATGATATGGAAGATGGGGGTGATCGGGAAGCTGGGACAGAATTTTCATTTTTCGCATTTATTTATTTTGATTGTCTGGAGTTTATTGTCTACTTTCAGTTTTTTATTTTAAACATTATCTTACTTTTGAGATTCTAAACAAATCATCATCGTCATCATCATCATCCCACCACCACCACCACCACCACCATCATCATTACTATTATTATTATGATTATTATCATTATTATCATTATTATCATTATTAACACTATTATCATTATTATAATCATTATCATTATCATTATCATCATTCTAGAATGAGAATTATGTATTTTGCTTAATTTTTTGTACATTAATAATAAAAAAAATGAATTTAATAAGAAATTTTGATATAGATCATTTTGTAAATTATGAATAATACGTCCTTTGTATTTTAATGTTTGCTACTTCATCTCTTTTGAGATGTATTTAAAAATTTGCTACACTTTCCTTTTTTGTTAAATTTTTCTTTCAAAAATACTCATTTATGCTAACGTTTTCTACTGTTTATTTTCTCTTTCATACTATTAGCGTATTGAAGAAGACGCAAGGAAGAAGATGAACTGCTAATAAGGAAAAGTCTTCCACCTCTGATATATGATATATGATATATCTTTAAGAGAATGAGCAGTCCAATTACTATCTCGTAGAATATGTCTGAAGTTGATATCCGAACCAACCATCCATCTTCTAAGGTCCGAAACCATCAACTTCCATCTTCCATCCAGACCTCCTCCCAAAATTTCTTCCACTACCATCCTTGAATCCGATTCAACCTCCAGATTATGGTAGCCATTTGTAATCGCCCAATGAACAGAATAGTGCACCGCTTGAAATTCCGCCTCCATTGCAGAGCTTGCAGGAACCGGGAAGTGGAGAGCCACCGCGAGCTCACCGAGCCTAGAACGTATCACCGCTCCACCAGCTGCCCGACCAGGTCTGAAAGAGGCATCGACGTTCAATTTGAAGTCCATCTGAGGTAATTCAAAGCTTGAAGCTGCAATTTCTTAGGTTTAAAAGATGTAGCCAGAAGTCTTTCTTCAAAAAGAAAAGCACTAGGCTTTCCAAATTTAACATTAGTGAGCTGAATATCAGACCAGACCTGCACGAAAGCTTTAATCTGGCCAATAATAGTCTGCCAATTCGGGATATCATTCGCCCCTCCCCAGGTAATCCGACAATAATTTTTCCAGATGTGCCAAGAAATAATGCCTGCCATATTGTGCTTGAAAATATCAATTAAGTTCTTATTCCCTGCTTCAAGCCACCAGGCAATGAACATCTGCCTAATTGGAGTATATCTGGTAGTACAAGGGATTTCAAAAATTCCCAGAAAATATTTCCAAATGTTCCAACTATAAGAACAATTTAGAAGAGTATGATCCATAGAGTCAGAGGCGTGTTTACAGAAGGGGCACATAGTGGGGAAAATTGTCAGATTAAACCTCTTGAGATTATCTGGAAATGGAAGTATTCTATGAAGTACTTTCCATTGAAAAATCTGAACCCGACTGAATTGGTATTTGTTCCAGGCATGACTGGATGAAAAGGTAGAGTTCTTTGCTCTTCTTACACTCTGGAAAGCTGAAGAGAGAGTAAATCTTCCACTGGGCTCAGGTAACCATACTAAATCTCCATTATCACCATATGTACTTAATGCTTGACCCTCCTCATGTATTTTAAAGATTCTTTTCCAAATACCTGAATCTGCTTGTCTAGGATACATATCATTGTCTCTTGGGTATCTAGCATGGCAAAAGGTTGCCCAGTTTGACTTATTTGTCCTCCATTTCCACCATAATTTCAATGAATAGGCCTTCTCCATATCCACCAAAGATCTAATATTCAGACCACCCTCAGCATATGGTAAACACAAATCATTCCATCTAATCTAGTGTGGTTTAGGCTTGTTATCATTAGTGCCCCAAAGGAAATTGGCCATTCTCCTTTCCAGACTCCTTTTAACAGCCTTAGGCAAGGTATCCACAGCCAATATATGCAAAGGGATGGTGTTAAGAACATGTTTAATAAGCACCAGTCTCCCTCCAAAGCTTAAATTTTTCTGCTTCCATGTTGACAACTTTTTATCAAAGCTTTGATGAATACCATTACAGTAATTTTTCCTATTGATTCCTTTATGCAGGGAAGCTCCTAGATACTTCATGGGAAAACTGAGTTTAGTCATGCCCAAGAGCCTCTCCAAGTTCCTGATTCGAGCCAGGGAAGTTTTACCACATCCAAAACTGCTTTTATCAAAATTAATGGCCTGACCTGAAGCCTTTTGGTAGAGACCCAAAAATCTATTAAAATTCTGAATAGATCTAGCTTCCCCATTAAGAAAGACAAGGATATCATCAGCAAAGCAAAGATGAGTAACTGATTGTCCCACAGGACCAATCCAGTAGGGTTTCATTTTATTTTCAGCAACCATGCATTTTAAGCCTCTAGAAAGAGCTTCAGTAGCAAGAATAAAGAGGAAAGGAGAGATGGGATCTCCCTACTTTACCCCTCTATGGGGTTGAAAAAAGCCTTTAGGTGAACCATTTATGAGAACTGAAAAATGAGTAGCCCTTAAATGATTCAATATTAAATTGATAAAACAATTAGAAAATCCAAACTTAGACAACCCTGCTTCTAAGAAAGTCCAGGCCAGTCTATCAAAAGCTTTTGCCATGTCCAATTTAACCACAACATTGGTACCCCTGACCTTTCTGTCAATGGAATTGATCATTTCCTGAGCAACCAGAATATGATCATAAATATCCCTTCCCTTCATAAAGCCTGCTTGCTCTTCTGAAATTAGTTTAGGCAGAATATTGATAAGCATGGAAGCTAATACTTTTGTACATACCTTACTCACAATGTTGGAAAGACTGATAGGTCTAAAGTCTGAAATGGTAGATATCTTGTCTTTCTTTGGAATAAGGACTATGAGGGAACTGGCCATAGCTGTAGGAATAACATTTCCTTGAAAAAAAACTTGAACCGCTCTGACAACATCTTGACCCACAATATCCCAACAATGTCTAAAGAAGACTCCATTATAACCATCAGGGCCAGGTGCACTGTTTTTATCCATATCCCAAACTGCATTCTTAACTTCTTCTGCAACAGGGAGAAGCATAAGCCTTTCATTATCAATATTATCCACTAACTCTGGGATATATTGCAGAATGTTGTCCATCTCAAAAACCTCCTCTTCAGCAAAGATATTCTGAAAATAGTGTGTTGCAGCCACCCCAATAGACTCAGAATCAGTATGCATATTGCCAGCCGTGTCTTTTATAGCAGGTAAGAATTGCATTCTTCTCTGAACATTAACATAAGCATGATAGAATTTTGTGTTGGCATCACCCTCCTTTAACCATTTAATATGAGCTCTTTGTTTCCAAAATTCAGTCTCTTGCTTATGCTTTTGAATTAGAAGAGCTTGCTTAAAAGACCAATCATCCCTATGTGCTTCAGTAGGATCAGAATCAAATAAACTTTCTGCTTCATTAACTTCAGCCTCCAATTTTTTAATATCCTGAAAAAGATCTCCAAATATGTTCTTATTCCATAGCTTAAGGGCTTTTTTAAGATGTTGAAGTTTGATATAAAGACCCCTCATACCACCTCCTGTTGAACAAGCCCTCCAATTTTCTCTAACTACTTCAAGGAAACTGGGATGAGAGATCCACATATTTTGAAACTTAAAAGGCTTAGGACCAACCACCCCCTGATTTTTACATTGAATGAGGATTGGAGAGTGGTCAGAAGAAGCCTTGTTAAGGTGATTAATCTGAATAGTGTCATAAATTCTCAAGAAAGAGGAATTAAACAAGACTCTATCCAATCTCCTCCATACCCTTCCATTAGCTCGAATTCCAGACCAAGTAAACTGAGAACCATGAAAGGGAAGATCAATCAAATCAGCATTAGCCAAACAATTTTTAAATTCAATCATACTGCTCATCAAAGGAGTATTTTGGCCCTTATGTTCATTCTGGTTGATAATAGCATCGAAGTCACCTCCCACCATCCAAGGCTCCTTATTAGCACCTGCCCAATTCTCTAAAAAATGCCAAAGATGTCTTCTCTCAACATAGCTATGACTCCCATAAACAGAAGTAATCCAGAAAAAGTGAGACCCAACTGTAATTTTCATGTGAATAAATTGACTGCCAGTAGTAATGTCAGAGATATCAAGATATGATTTATCCCAATATATATACAGAGGTGGAAAAGTCAAAATAACTACGTAACTACTTCAACAATCTGAACAAACTTTAGAAGAGGAATATTATACTATGTGCTTCTCCATATAACTTGTATGTGTCTACACCAGCTCAGATATCCACGTAGCATGCGTATGTTAATACCCTCCCTCAAGCTGGATCGTAAATGGAATGAAGACCAAGCTTGGAGACACTTTGTTGAAATGTAGTTGGGTATAGAGCTTTAGTAAATGAATCTGCCACCTTATTTTCTGAGGGGACAAAGAAAAGTTTGATTAACCCTTCATCAACTTTAATTCTTATAAAGTGGCAGTCCACTTCTACATGCTTTGTCCTTTCGTGAAAGGAGGGATTTCTGGCTAGCTGAATGGCAGATTGTGTAAGGAATAAATGTAATTAGATTTTGATGATGCTAGGATGTCTAGATTAGAATTTTAAAGTACCCCCAATTAGATTTTATGTATTAGAATTTTCATTTGTAAGTATTAGTGTAGTCGACGATCAGAGTTGCTCTGTTTTGGATCAGATCAGAAGTGCATCAGAACTGCTCGACCAGACTTACTCTATGAGAACTGCTCCATCAGAGTTCTCTTACCAGAAGTCCATCAGAGTTGCACCATGAGAGTTGCTGATAAACTTGGACATCTGATAACCGATGAGAGTTACAGATCAGAGGTACTCATCAGCGGACCTATCAGAGTCAGAGTTAGAGTTCAGTCAGAGATCAGAAAGCCATCAGAACTCAACTCATCAGAAAGCCATTAGAATCCAACACATCAGAAGAGCCTGATCAGAGCCCGACTAACACTTAGAAGATTTCAAGCAACATCCAACAGCTATGAATCCAACGGGTAAAAACTTCCAACGGCTAGAAGACTGTGCATGAAAGGAAAGCATTTAATGCACATTAAATGAGCCTGATACGCTGAAGGATTGATTGCAAATGATTGACCAAGGAATCCGGGAAGATATATTATAAAAATAGAAACCTTCCAAAACGGCGGTCAAGTCAACAGTACGCGCATTTAATGCAGTTGTCTCCTCCTCCAACGGGCAGACAACCTCAGTATATAAGCTACACACCGAAGAACAGAAAAACAACTTTGCTAAAAACTTTTGCTCCATTCACTGAACATACTTCTTGAGATTCAATCCTCATAACAATCTACAAGAAAAGTTCTACGTTGGGAAGATTCAAACTCCAAATCTTTCATTCCCAACAACGAGCAAAGTTCATCCTGTTCTTCAACACTTCAAGATCTTCATAACACATCAATTGTGACGAAGCTAGTTGGAGGAAAAACTTTGTGTTTTTCAAAGGATCTTCTGCAAAGAAGGGCGTCCAAGTAACTGCAGCAGTGAAGTGGTGATACTTCCGGGAAGCTGAGTGAAAGGACCAGTCATCAGGAAGCAGGACTGCATCCCGGGTGACAACTAGGCTTGAAGAAGGCGTGGAGAACTTCTTAAGTGCTAGGGATTAGCTTTGTAACCGATCTACTTCAAAGCTAGTGGAACAGTGGACTAGAGGAACGCGTTGTTCCTTGAACCACTATAAAAATATCCGGTGTCATTTACTTTACTGCAATTTATATTTCTGCACTTAGGATATTAACTGTTAACTCTAAGACTTGGAATCTGTGTTCAGCAGATCTTGTTTTCAGAGTTATCAGAAAGGCATTTGCCTTAGTGTTTCAGAGGCTACCCGGACAGATCAGAATCCGCTGCCAAGGCCAGTTCTGATATCAGAACCAGCCTTTCTCTGTCACCAGAATCAGACATTCTCTGATAAGTCATTTTTGACTTAGAGAAAAGTTGAAAAACCAATCAGTCTATTCACCCCCCTCTAGACTGATTACTATATTAAACGGGACCAACAAGTGGTATCAGAGCCTCCTTGTTCTTGTATTCTTTTAGGTTACTCTCTGAACAAAAGATCCACTTGTTATTAGCCTCTATTTACTTACTATTATGGATAACTCTCTTGCAAAGCACCTCATGTTTTCATATCAGAAGTATGATGACTGGAAGATCAGAATGAAAGCACACCTCTGCGATCTTCATGATGAAATGTGGGAAGTCCTTGAAGAAGGACCTTTCACCAAATTTATGAAGGTGAATACTGAGCATACTATTGATAGGACTCAACCTGAGATGATTGAGAAAGCCAGATCAGAATGGACAAAGGAAGAGAGGAGACAGTACAATCTTGACAATATTGCCAAAGATATCCTCTACAAAGCCATCGACAACAGATACTTCAACAGAATCAAGAAGTGTCGAACTGCCAAAGAAATATGGGACAAACTTGATCTCATAGGAGCAGGTGATGAACAAGAGAGAGACAACAAACTGACAATAGCTATGAAGAAGTTTGATGACTTCAAACTTCTACCTGAGGAATGCATAGCTGAGATGCATGCCAGACTTCTGATTCTTACCAGTGAGATATCCGAGCTTGGGAAGGAGCTCACAGTTAAAGAAGTCAACCTGAAGATTCTCAGAGGACTGCCTCCAGTCTGGAAGATGAAGGTTATTGCTGTCCAAGAAAGCAAGGACATCAAAACCTATCCCACAGAGAAACTGATATCTGATCTCAAAGCTTATGAGTTTGAGATGCATGATGAGAAAGAAGAAGTGCCAGATGAGAGAACCACAACTGCTCTTACTGCCAGCACTTCTAAGGCTACAAATTTTGATCCCTCAACTCTTCTATCTGATGAATATATGGCTGCCTTTGCCAGAAAATTCAGAAAATTTATGAAGAAAGATGGAAGGAGTCCATCTTCCATCAGAAGACCACATCAGAAGACCAAATCTTCTGAAAGCAATGGAGAGTACCTCTGCTACAACTGCAGACAGCCTGGGCACTTCAAAGCAAACTGCCCCTATCCAAGAGTGTCCAAGAAGCAAGGACAAGAAGAAGAAAAGAAACCTGATGATCAACATAGAAGAAGAAGAGCTTTTGTCTCAGAACAAGCTGAGAGAGATCCACTCTCTGAATCAGAGTCCAGCTCAGACTCCGACTCTGATGAAGCATTCTGCTGCTTGGATGCAGAAACTGAAGACCTCTGCCTCATGGCACAATCAGATGATGAGGTATGCTCCACTTCTGATTCTATTTCTTCTTCGGTAGGCACAACCTTAAATGATGATCCAATGTCATCATTTTGGGAAGAATTTCAGACTATCCAAGCCACTCATTCTTTTGTTAAAGATGAGAACAGTAGGCTGAAAGTTGATATCTCTGATTTAAGGAAAGAGACTGAGTGTAAACTTAATCTCTTAACTGAGGAAAGAGATAGACTGAAAGCTGAAAATGAGTCTCTTCTGAAAAGAATAAGAGACATTGAGGAACTTGAGAGTAAATATAATAGTCTTCTGAAGATGCAATCTTCCATGAAGAATATTGGTGACTCTCACAACTCTACCCCTGGTCTTGGATATGTTGAACCCAAGTCTGGTGAATCTTCTGTAAGGCCTAGCACCCAAGTTGCTAAAGCCAAAAAGGTCATAATTTCACAGAGAAGGTCATACTAGTACTTCTGGTACTAAAGTTGCAGCCCCATTTGCCATGCTAGTACTTCTGGTACTAAAGTTGTTCATGAGAAGGTCATACCAGAGAAACAAACTCTAAAGGCCAAACCAAAACAAAGTTTGAAAACTAATGAACATGGCAGAAACTCTAACAAAAGGAAAAGTTTTCAGAAAAATAATAATCAAAGGCCTAATCCTATCAGACAATCTCATGACAATGGTATCAGAAACTGCTATCAGAAAGGCAAATATCAAGAGAAGATTAACTATAGGCAGAAGAGGTTGTCTGGTCAGCCTCAGAAGCCTAAAGTTAAGCGCTCCTCTGATCTTGATAGTATATGGGACTTCTTTCCAACAAAGAAGGCTATGCAAAAGTATGCAAACAGAAAGCATGATCCTCACAAGCATCTGCCCAAAGTGAATCATACATCTGTTTACTACGACTACCAGGTGGACAATGGGTACCATCCACCAAGGTTTCAGTTGATGAGACCAAAATGGTACCAACTACCAAGACTGCATTACCCCCCAGGACCCAACATTGCTTGGGTACCTAAATCTTCCTTTTAATTTTGCAGGAACTGTGTGCTGGAGCTATCTCAGAACAAGAATGGTTCATAGATAGTGGATGCTCCAGGCACATGACAGGTGACAAGAGTTGCCTATCAGAATTCCAGAAAATCAATGGACCCCGAGTCACTTTTGGAGGAAATGACAAAGATGGTCAAACAAAAGGAAGAGGAAAGCTGATCAAGAACCAGATAATCATTGATGATGTCTCATATGTCAAAGGTCTGAAGTTCAACCTCTTGAGTGCTAGCCAATTTTGTGACAAAGGCTACACAGTTGAATTCACCAAGACCCTATGCTATGTCAAGCATGAGACAACCAAGGAAGTGGTTCTTACAGCCAAGAGAAGAAAGAACATCTATGTTGTTGACTGGCAAACAGCAAAAGATGGAACCTGCTTGATAGCAAAGGACAATTCAAAGCTAAGCTGGGACTGGCACAAGAAGCTTAGTCACTTGAATTTCAAAACCATCAACAAACTGGCAAGAGAACACATTGTAGATGGTCTGCCTGACATTGTGTACAAAAAGGAGACCCTCTGCAGTGCTTGTCAGAAAGGCAAACAAGTGAAGACCTCATTCAAACCCATAGCTGGAGATCTTTCCACTTGTCCTCTAAATCTGATTCACATGGACTTATTTGGACCAGTTGAAACTCCCAGTGTTGGTGGAAAAAGATATACTCTCGTTATGGTTGATGACTACTCAAGGTACACATGGACTGTGTTCCTAACAAAGAAAAATGAAACTCTTCAGAAGTTACCATCTCTGTTAAAGCAACTTCAGACTGAGAAGAACATGAAGGTCAGGACAATCAGATCTGACAGAGGAACTGAATTTGTCAACAAGGTGATCAAGGACTTCTGTGATCAGAATGGCACATTCCATCAACTCTCTGCTGCCAGAACACCCCAACAAAATGGTGTTGCAGAAAGAAGGAACAGAACACTGAAAGAAGCCGCAAGGACCATGATTGCAGAATCAGGATTGCCCATCAGATACTGGGCTGAAGCAATCAACACTGCATGCTACACTCAAAACAGAAGCATGATCCACAAGAATCATCAGAAGACCCCCTACGAGCTGTGGAAAGGAAGAAAGCCAAACATCAGCTACTTCCATGTGTTTGGATGCAAATGCTACATTCTAAACAATGGAAAGGAAAATCTGAAAGTATTTCAGCAAAAAGCTGATGAAGGTGTATTCTTAGGCTATTCAAGCTCAAGCAAAGCCTATAGAGTACTCAACAGGAGAACTATACAAGTTGAAGAATCCATTCATGTCAAGTTTGATGACAGCACCTCTGCTGAAGAAATATCAGAAACCCTGCAGAAGATCAATCTTGATGACAAAAGTTCAGAACCATCCGAAGAGGTCACCATCAATCCTGTTTTATCAATCCCTCCTGCTAACCCAATTCTGATAGATAAAGATGAAGATGAAGAATCAGAAGATGAAACATCAGAGTTGCCTAGACAGCAACTATCAGAACCTGATCTAACTTGGTTAAGAGATCATCCTCCTAATCAAGTGATTGGGCAAGTCACCAGTGGTGTTAGGACCAGATCTGCATCTAGAAGAGAAGCGATGTTCACCTGCTGCATATCTCAGATGGAACCAATGAGTGTAGAAGAAGCTCTAGAAGATTCAGATTGGATCAATGCAATGCAAGAAGAGCTGACACAGTTTGAAAGGAATGAAGTATGGAAACTTGTTCCTCGACCAAAGCATCAGAATGTCATTGGAACCAAGTGGGTATTCAAGAACAAAGCAGATGAAGAAGGCAACATTGTAAGGAATAAAGCAAGGCTTGTAGCAAAGGGATACTGTCAAGAAGAAGGCATAGATTTTGATGAGACCTTTGCACCTGTTGCAAGACTAGAAGCAATCAGGATATTTCTAGCCTATGCTGCCTACAAGGACATCAAAGTCTACCAGATGGATGTCAAGAGTGCATTTCTGAATGGAGAACTTGAAGAGGAAGTTTATGTTGAACAACCTCCAGGTTTTGTCATTCCTACTCAATCTTCTTGTGTCTACAAGCTTAGAAAGGCCCTTTATGGTCTTAAGCAAGCTCCCAGAGCTTGGTATGACACATTGTCCCTATTCTTAGTGAACCATGGGTTTACTAAAGGAAAGGTGGACAAAACTCTATTTCAAATCTCTGTTGCTAATCATATTCTATTAGTGCAAATTTATGTTGATGATATTATATTTGGAAGCACTAATCCAGAATTATGCAAGAAGTTTTCTAAAGTGATGCAGAAGAAATTTGAAATGAGCATGATGGGAGAACTAAGTTATTTCCTTGGATTACAAGTCAAACAAGTTCCAGAAGGCATCTTTATCAACCAAGGGAAGTACACCAGAGATCTCATCAAGAAGTTTGGAGTAGATGGAAAATCTTCAGTCAAGATTCCAATGAATGCATCTCAAGGCATTGGACCAGATGATGAAGGCAAAGATGTTGATGCTACAACATATAGAGGAATCATTGGATCTCTCCTCTATCTGACTGCAAGCAGACCAGACATAGCTTTTGCAGTAGGAATCTGTGCCAGATACCAATCAAAGCCCAAGGAGAGCCATCTAGTTGCTGCTAAGAAGATTATCAGATATATCAAAGGAAATCCAAATGCAGGCCTATGGTATCCTAAGGGAGGTAATTTTGAACTAATTGGCTATTCTGATTCAGATTTTGCAGGTTGTAGATTGGACAGGAAGAGCACTTCTGGTCACTGCCAATTGCTGGGTGGGAGACTTGTCTCCTGGTTTAGCAAGAAGCAGAATTCAATCTCAACTAGCACTGCTGAAGCTGAATACATTGCTGCTGGAAGCTGCTGTGCCCAATTACTCTGGATGAAGCAACAACTCAAGGATTATGGAGTGCAAGCAAAGGAGATCAAGCTGCTGTGTGACAATACAAGTGCTATTGCCATCACTCAGAATCCTGTGCTGCATTCAAGAACCAAGCATATTGAGATCAGACATCACTTCATCAGAGATCATGTGGAGAAGAAGCACATCTCAATTGAGCATGTTCCAACTGAAGACCAGCTTGCAGATATTCTCACCAAACCTCTCTCAGAGGCAAGGTTTAACAAGCTAAGGGAAGAATTGGGAATGATGGATGATCTTCCCAGAGATACATGAATCAGAGTTGCAGAAGTACCAAATGTGGATTCATCAGAACACCCCATCTCTGGTACCCGAGTTCTTATCCATCAGAAGCTTGAATCAGAATTGCGAAGATCAGACTCGCAAAAGTCAGAGTTGCAGGAAGGATCAGACTTGGTATTCATCAGAGGTCCTCGTATCAGAACATCTCTATCTCTGATACAAGGGCTAATATTTATCAGAGTGGCTGTGGACTTAGCAAAATTTACTAATTTACTGGCGAGACTGTTCAATAAACCAGAAGTTACCACTGTACCCCCGGTAGTTATTACCATATTTGGAAAACGGCTTTCCGCCCACAATCCATTTAATGCGACCTCGAAACCGCAAATTATATCAAACGTCCACTAACCCAAAATCATATATACTCTTTCTGAAACCTAAATCGCTACTGCAATTTTTCTCTTCGACTTCAAGCTTTTATCTCTCTAAATTTCCAACCTTCAAACCTCTCAAATCCCTCCAAGAATCTGAAAATGAAGTTCATCAACATCACCGACCTCTCCGAATCTGAAGCCAAGGCGCTTGTGGCTAACATTGCCACAGGGATGAAGGTTGACATGTCCTCCTTGCCGTTGCTGGCAGAAAACAAGAGAATCATGAAAGAAGTCATTGCTGGGATGATTGACTCACAGCTAAACAAGATTGTAGCTCATCCTTATGAGCACTTCAGCAACTTGGATGTGGCTGAGTTCTATCTCAACGCCTACATTGCTGACAACACCATCCACTCTCAAGTCCAGGGGAAGGACTTGAAGATTGATGCTGAATCACTCAATGGGTTCTTCGGGATCGAACTCGATTCTCAAGACATTGACACCCCGACACTCATCGACTTGGAGTCAGTCGAAGTCTCTGTGGAGACATTTGTGGACACCTACTGCCGGGATGATGCAACCGGAGTAGACAAACTGTACATGAAGAAGAATGTCCTGAAGAAGGACTTTGAAAGGCTTATGAGCATCATGCACAGATGCCTATGGTGCAAAACTGGGTCAACTGACCAGATGAACAATGCCAACTCCAAGGCCATCTTTGCAGTTCACAGAGGCATGAACATCAACCGGGGAAAGGTGCTTTTCCAGTCTATCTCTGAGTCCATTGCTAAGAAGGACAAAAAGACAGGAATGTTCTTCACCAAGATGGGCCATGGACTTCTGATATCTAGGCTCATATCCAATGTCAACATAGCGCTCAGAGAAGCCAATGAAGTCAACCACAACAAGACCATCTTCCTCACTGCTTCACCCAAACTTCATGTTGCTGTTGCTGCAGAGCTGAAGAAAACCAGCAAGTATGAGCAACTGAGGGAGAAACCAGCCACTACAGTTGAGGTTGATGATGAACAACCCAAGGCTAAGAAGAAGAAGCTTCAGAAGGAGCCTAAGACTACCACTAAGAAAAATGCATCAGAAGAGGATGCATCAGAACCGGAAACCTCTGTTGTGGCTCCCAAAGTCACTCCTGTCAAAAAGATGAGACAGAAGAGGAGAAGAAGATCTCTCATTCAGAGTGACTCTGACAGCTCCAAATCTCCTATCAGAATGGCGAAGAAGAAGAAGAAGGTTCTCTCATCCCCTAAAGGATCAGCACCTCAGGGGGAACCAGCACCAGAGTTGGCTGCTGCACTGGTGATCTCTGATGCTCAGGGGGAACCTGAGTCAGAGGTCCAACCTATCTCTGCACCAGCACTGCAAGTCACCATCTCTCCACAAGAGCACCCAACCTCATCAACTGGAGCTCCTGAGGTAGATCCCATCTCTGCCCTTGAGAAACAATTTCAAAGGGTACTAACATGGAGGAAGTGGAGAATGGGACCTCTGCAGCAGATTCTTGCTCAGGCTGCTACTTATGAAACTGAGGAAGTTGAAGTCCTCAAATGGGCAGGTACTGATGATGTCTCTCTATGCTTCGACCTTCCATTTTTACATTCGGTTCTTGAAAAGAAGAAGGCAAGCCACAAAGGCAAGGAGAAGCTGCCTACTACCTCATCAGACGAGCATGTTAAGCCTTTATCAGAGAGCGAGGTTCCAGTCTTTGAGGAATGGTTGCTGGAAAAGAAAAGGAAGGAATCCTTAATCAAAATGAGACCTATTCCAGGATTAGAGGGCGAGCCATCTACTGTCAATAATGTAGCTCTGGCCATGAGGAGTCTGATAAAGGAATGGAGGGACTCTCCTTTTGAAGAAACGGTTTTAGAGGTAATACCAGTATCTCCTGTTCCTCTAATTACTTTGCAACCAACTCCATCTCCCCCACACTCACCTCCCAAATCCCCTTCACCCAAACCAACAACACCAGCCTCAACTCCGTCTTCTCTACAAATTCAGAAAACACCCACTTCATCTCACAAGAAATCCTCACCTAAACAACCCTCACCCTGCCATCAGATAACCCCCATCAGAAGCCGATCACCCTCACCTCCTCCTTCACCCCAACATCAGAATACCCCCGCTCTACAAGCTCAACCTCATCAGAGCTCAGCCAATCAGAGATCCAAGTCTGCTCCTTATCAGAAATCCTCCAAACCTCTCTCTCCACAACATTCTGCAGCCTCCACTCAGAAAAGAGAGCCAGCTGTAAGGATTCTTTCCTCAACTGAAGACAATGATGGTTTTCTCACAGCTTCAATGGCTGGTGATCTTCAATCTGCCAAGAGAAAGACTCCTACTCCTCCTCCCTCTCCTGCTCAACATCCGCAGGTCAATCATATACCTCAGCCAGAACCTCCAAAAGCTGTCCTCATCCCCTTCCAGGAGTTTGTGGAATCAGCTGAAGACTTTGGAGATCAGATGGTTGCAGGACTGAACAAGATGCTTGTACTGAATCAGAAGCATGATGCTCACCTTGATTTGGTACAGTACAACATTGAATCTGAACTCACCAAAATCTCAACCTCTCTTTCTACACTGGCAACAACATTCCTCAGTTACATGAAGACATCCAATGAGAAGGTTGATAACATCGCCTCAGAGGTTGCTAGTCTACACACAGTCTTGTTCTCACAATCTCAGACTCTGACAGCCCAGGACAAGGCCATTCAAGAATTATCTGATGCTGTTGACACTCTCCAATGGTCTCATGACAAAAATGCAGAGCATCTGACAGATGTGGAGGAAATCTGCAAGACCAACAAAGAGTTTTGTCTCAAACTGATCAACACTGGCAAGGACAGAGATCACAAGTTGACTCTCCTTGAGGCTACTACTAAGGATATCCAATCTGCAGTTGATAAGCAGAAAGAGTTGATAGAAGGGCTGGCCTCGGTGACTCAGACACTCCCAGGTGCTCTAGAAGCGATCAAAGACAATAATGCTACAGAGTTCTCCAAAATTGGACTCCTGCTTGGCGACCTTGTTGATGCCAAAAAGGGGGAAGAAATCAGAGAACCTGCTAGAGCCATCAGAGCTGCAGAAGGAACTAGCACCAGAGCTGTTGATCCTGCTGTATACTTTGAAAGGGCAAGACAAAAGAGGATTGCTGCTGGTACTCAGAGACCACCTCTTCCAAGATCAAAGAAAGGAAAGAAGTCAACTTTCACTCTTGCTCAATGGCTTAAAAGTGATCTAGCTAAACCTGATGCTGCTCAGTTTCAAGAAATGAAGAAGCACATGACACCTCTCCAACAGGAAAATCTTATTCTGGATAGAGATGGGACGATCATCATAAATCATGGTGGCTCCATGCAAGAAGCAGAGGATTGGTGGCACATGAAAGTGATCCCTGGCAAGGACATCTCTGAAGCCATCAGAAATTATCTTGATTGCAAGCTTGAACCTGCCTGGTCAGAGTGTCAGAACCCAAGGAACTTGGCCTCCATCAGAGCAAAGGTAAATGCTGATCTGAAAGAAATTGAAGCAAAGGAAGCTGAACTAGAAGAGGAAGATATCTAAACACTATCCTCTTGTTGATTTAAATATCCTCTCTTATATAAAATAACCAGCTTGCCTCTATTTTGCATGGCAATTTCAAATTATTTCTTTTTTGCACTCTGATTATTTTTGCTCTGATACCTTGTGTTATTTCTTATCTTACTTATCTGATTGATTGTATCTTACTCTTACTATTTTCCTATGCCAAGTGCCCACCAAGATTCTAAATGAAAGTTTATTTTTAACTTATTTCTCTTCATGGTGAAAGGCACTTCTCTGGGAATAGTTTAAGGGTTTTGGCATCATCAAAAAGGGGGAAATTGTAAGGAATAAATGTAATTAGATTTTGATGATGCTAGGATGTCTAGATTAGAATTTTAAAGTACCCCCAATTAGATTTTATGTATTAGAATTTTCATTTGTAAGTATTAGTGTAGTCGACGATCAGAGTTGCTCTGTTTTGGATCAGATCAGAAGTGCATCAGAACTGCTCGACCAGACTTACTCTATGAGAACTGCTCCATCAGAGTTCTCTTACCAGAAGTCCATCAGAGTTGCACCATGAGAGTTGCTGATAAACTTGGACATCTGATAACCGATGAGAGTTACAGATCAGAGGTACTCATCAGCGGACCTATCAGAGTCAGAGTTAGAGTTCAGTCAGAGATCAGAAAGCCATCAGAACTCAACTCATCATAAAGCCATCAGAATCCAACACATCAGAAGAGCCTGATCAGAGCCCGACTAACACTTAGAAGATTTCAAGCAACATCCAACAGCTATGAATCCAACGGGTAAAAACTTCCAACGGCTAGAAGACTGTGCATGAAAGGAAAGCATTTAATGCACATTAAATGAGCCTGATACGCTGAAGGATTGATTGCAAATGATTGACCAAGGAATCCGGGAAGATATATTATAAAAATAGAAACCTTCCAAAACGGCGGTCAAGTCAACAGTACGCGCATTTAATGCAGTTGTCTCCTCCTCCAACGGGCAGACACCTCAGTTTATAAGCTACACACCGAAGAACAGAAAAACAACTTTGCTAAAAACTTTTGCTCCATTCACTGAACATACTTCTTGAGATTCAATCCTCATAACAATCTACAAGAAAAGTTCTACGTTGGGAAGATTCAAACTCCAAATCTTTCATTCCCAACAACGAGCAAAGTTCATCCTGTTCTTCAACACTTCAAGATCTTCATAACACATCAATTGTGACGAAGCTAGTTGGAGGAAAAACTTTGTGTTTTTCAAAGGATCTTCTGCAAAGAAGGGCGTCCAAGTAACTGCAGCAGTGAAGTGGTGATACTTCCGGGAAGCTGAGTGAAAGGACCAGTCATCAGGAAGCAGGACTGCATCCCGGGTGACAACTAGGCTTGAAGAAGGCGTGGAGAACTTCTTAAGTGCTAGGGATTAGCTTTGTAACCGATCTACTTCAAAGCTAGTGGAACAGTGGACTAGAGGAACGCGTTGTTCCTTGAACCACTATAAAAATATCCGGTGTCATTTACTTTACTGCAATTTATATTTCTGCACTTAGGATATTAACTGTTAACTCTAAGACTTGGAATCTGTGTTCAGCAGATCTTGTTTTCAGAGTTATCAGAAAGGCATTTGCCTTAGTGTTTCAGAGGCTACCCGGACAGATCAGAATCCGCTGCCAAGGCCAGTTCTGATATCAGAACCAGCCTTTCTCTGTCACCAGAATCAGACATTCTCTGATAAGTCATTTTTGACTTAGAGAAAAGTTGAAAAACCAATCAGTCTATTCACCCCCCCCTCTAGACTGATTACTATATTAAACGGGACCAACAGATTGGCTATCACTGTATACACAAAAAGGTAATGTAATGTTGATGCACATATCTTTAAGAAGAAATTGAAGCCATTGAAGTTCACAGCTTAAAGAAGCTAAAGCTCTATATTCTGCTTCAGAAGATGAGCGGGAGACTGTGCTTTGTTTCTTTGATTTCCATGATATAAGAGAATTCCCAAGAAAAACACAAAAACCTGTAATTGATTTTCGTGTGGTTGGGCATGTAGCCCAATCTGAATCTGAGAAGGCTTGAATATTAGGTGCATTGGAAGATGAATAGAATAAGCCCAGACCAGGAGATGCTTTCAGATATTTAAGAATTCTCAATGCTACATTGAAGTGAGTATCCCTGGGATTGGAGACAAACTGGCTAAGGTGCTGAACTGCAAAAGATATATCAGGTCTTGTATTGGTGAGGTAAATGAGTCTTCCAATCAGTCTACGAAAGGATGTAGGATTGTCTAGAGGTGTGCCAGAATCAGGTGTTAGTTTATGAGATGGATCAAGAGGTGTTGAGACAGGTTTACAACCTGTGAGTCCAAACTCGTCTATAAGCTCTAGACAATACTTTCTTTGATTGATGACTAATCCTTTCTTTGAGCGTGCAACCTCTAAACCAAGAAAGCATTTGAGATTCCCAAGATCTTTAATATGAACTGAGAGTTCAAATATGATTTAACATGTGTAATTTCATTGAAGTCATTGCCAGCTATGATGATATCATCTACATAAATGAGTAGAAAGGTGATATTGGGACCAGATTGTTTTAAAAAGAGAGAGTAATCAGCTGCACTATGATGATATCCAATATGGGTTAAAGCAGGAGTTAATTTTTGATTCCATTGTCTACTTGCTTGCTTGAGGCCATATAAGAACTTGTCTAATTTGCAAACAAGGTCAGATTGTGTGGGTAGGAGACCTGGTGGTGGTTTCATGTAAACCTCTTCATATAACTGTCCATGTAAGAAGGTGTTGGTCCCGTTTAATATGGTAACCAGTCTAGAGGGGGGGTGAATAGACTGGTTGGTTTTTCAAATTTTCTCCAAGTCCAAATTGACTTATCAGAGAAGGTCTGATTCTGATGACAGAGAAAGGCTGGTTCTGATATCAGAACCGGCCTTGGCAGCGGATTCTGATCTGTCCGGGTAGCCTCAGAAACACTAAGGCAAATGCCTTTCTGATAACTCTGAAAACAAGATCTGCTGAACACAGATTCCAAGTTTTAGAGTTAATCAGTTAATATCCTAAGTGCAGAAATATAAATAGCAGTAAAGTAAATGACACCGGATATTTTTATAGTGGTTCAAGGAACAACTCGTTCCTCTAGTCCACTGTTCCACT
Source organism: Cuscuta epithymum (assembly GCA_945859915.1). Taxonomy (NCBI): domain Eukaryota; kingdom Viridiplantae; phylum Streptophyta; class Magnoliopsida; order Solanales; family Convolvulaceae; genus Cuscuta; species Cuscuta epithymum. The sequence continues at coordinate 1,251,739 of CAMAPF010000959.1, read as the reverse complement.
AGCTTTGAAGTAGATCGGTTACAAAGCTAATTCCTAGCACTTAAGAAGTTCTCCACGCCTTCTTCAAGCCTAGTTGCCACCCAGGATGCAGTTCCACGTCCTGATGGCTGGCCCTTTCACTCAGCTTCCCGGAAGTATCACCACTTCACTACTGCAGTTACTTGGACGCCCTTCTTTTCAGAAGATCCTTTGAAAAACAGAGTTTTTCCTCCAACTTGCTTCGTCACAAATGATATGTAGTTGAAGTTCTTGAAGTGTTGAAGAACAGGATGAACTTTGCTCTTATTGGGGATGAGAGATTGTGAGATTGAATCTTCCCAACGTAAGCTTTTTCTTGTTCTTGTGTTGTGGAGTTTGAATCTCAAGAGAGCTTGAAAATTTGATGAGCAAAAGTTGTAGCGAAGTTATATCCCTGTTCTTCGGTGAGTAGCTTATATACTGGGGTTGTCTGCCCGTTGGAGGAGGAGACAACTGCATTAAATGCGCGTACAGTTGACTTGACCGCCGTTTTGGAAGGTTTCTATTTTTATAATATATCTTCCCGGATTCCTTGGTCAATCATTTGCAATCAATCCTTCAGCGTATCAGGCTCATTTAATGTGCATTAAATGCTTTCCTTTCATGCACAGTCTTCTAGCCGTTGGATGTTTTACCCGTTGGATTCATAGCTGTTGGATGTTGCTTGAAATCTTCTAAGTGTTAGTCGGGCTCTGATCAGGCTCTTCTGAAGTATTGAAAACTGATGGCTTTCTGATGAGTTGAGTTCTGATGGCTTTCTGATCTCGGATAGAGCTCTAACTCTGACTCTGATTTATCCGCTGATGAGTACCTTTGATTTGTGGTTCTCATCGGTTATCAGATGTCCAAGTTTATCAGCAACTCTCATGGTGCAACTCTGATGGACTTCTGCTAAGAGAACTCTGATGGGGCAGTTCTCATAGAGCAAGTCTGGTCGAGCAGTTCTGATGCACTTCTGATCTGATCCAAAATAGAGCAACTCTGATCGTCGACTACACTAATACTTACAATAGAAAATTCTAATACATAAAATCTAATTTGGGGGGTACTCTATCTTTCTAATCCTATAGCATCATCAAAATCTAATTACATTTATTCCTTACAATTTCCCCCTTTTTGATGATGCCAAAACCCTTAAACTATCTCCAGAGAAGTGCCTTTCACCATAAAGAAAATAAGTTAAAAAAAATAAACTTTCATTTAAAATCTTGGTGGGCACTTGGCATAGGAGAATAGTAAGAGTAAGATACAATCAATCAGATAAATAAGATAAGAAATAACACAAGATATCAGAGCATAAATAATCAGAATGCAATATAGAAATAATTTGAAATTGCCATGCAAAATAGAGGCAAGCAGGTTATCTTATCAATGAAAGATATTTAAAGCAACAAGAGGATAGAGTTTAGATATCTTCCTCTTCTAGATCAGCTTCCTTTGCCTCAATTTCCTTCAGATCAGCATTGACCCTAGCTCTGATTGTAGCAAGATTCCTGGGATTCTGATATTCTGACCAGGCAGGTTCAAGCTGGCAATCTAGATAGTTTCTGATGGCTTCAGATAGGTCCTTGCCAGGGATCACTTTCAATCGCCACCAGTCTTCTGCTTCTTGCATAGACCCACCATGGTTAATTATTATTAGCCCATCGTTATCCAGAATGAGATTCTCTTGTTGAGTAGGGGTCATATGCTTCTTCATCTCTCTGAATTGAGCAGCATCAGGTGTAGCTAAGTCACTGTTAAGCCATTGAGCCAGAGTAAATGAGGGAGTTTTCTTCCCTTTCTTGGAGCGAGGAGGGGGTCTCTGAATGCCTGCAGCTAGCCTCTTTTGCCTTGCTCTTTCAAAATATATAGCAGGGGAGATGGTGGGTTTAGAGGTTGAGCCTCCAGTAGCTCTGATTGCTGGCCCTTCTGCATTTCTGATCACTTTAACTGGTTCTCTGCTATCTTCCCCCTTTTTGGCATCAACTAGATCACCAAGAAGGAGTTGAACCTTTGAGAATTCAGTGGCTTGACTTTCTTTCAGTGTTTCAAGGGTCCCTGGCAGAGTCTCAGTGACAGATGCCAGTCCTGCCATTAGGTCTTTCTGCTTATCAACTGCAGTTTGAATATCCTTAGTTGTGGCCTCAAGGAGAGTGAGTTTGTTGTCTCTCTCCCTGCCAGAATTAAGAAGCTTGATGGCAAACTCCTTTGTATCCTTGCACATTCCTTCTACACCTTGAATTTCCTCTCTAGCCTTGCCAGTGGACCATTGAACTTCATCCACAGCATCTGTTAGCTTCGAGATTGCCTTTTCTTGTTCTTCAAGGACTTTAGTGTGATGGAACAGTACAGAATTGACACCATCTACTTCCTTAGCGATTTCATCCAGTTTCGCAGCTGTTTTATCCTTGTGCTGATCAAAGGCCATGGCAATAATGCCTACATTCTTGAGCAGTGCATTGATCCCTTCTGCTAGCTTCTCACAGTATGAGGTGAGATGATTATCAGTAGCATACTCAGCATCCAGGATTTTATTCATACCCTTGACAAGTTGGAGTCCCACATGCTCTATCTCAGCCATGAAGCTCTGAGGAGTTGCCTGACTTGTGGCGAGATCTTGTACAGTTGTGGGAGGAGAGGCTGATTGTTGAGGAGCTTTGGGAGAGGGCTCTGAAGATGAAATCAGAAGAGGTGGGTGTTGGGGAGAAGATGGGGGTTGGTTAGCTGGTTGTTTTGGAGAAGGTGGTGGTGATGGTGAGCGGTTTTTTATGGGGGTAAGTTGATTGCAGGGTGAAAGTTGTTTGGGTGAAGGCTTTTTGGGTGAAGGAGTTGGGGATTTCTGAGGTGAGGGAGTCGGGGCTTTCTGATGAGGTGGGGATGGAGTTTTCTTGGGTGAGGGAGAGGGTAAAATGTGTGAGGATGGAGGAGATGGTGGTGGAGTGGATTTTGGTGATGTAAGTGCTGGTGAGGGTGAATTGGGAGGAGGTGGAGGTAACTCTGATGTAATGGATGGAGCAAGATGAGGAATATGAGTGTCAGAGTCAGGAATTACCTCAATTTCTTGTATCTGGGATTGTCTCCAATCAGCAATGAGATTTGCAAGGATAAGCTCTGCATCAGAGGGTCCACCAGCTGGCTGAACTGGTTCAAGTGAGGCCTTCATTGTCCTCTCTGTCAGCCATGCCTCAAAGAGCGGAACCTCTTGCTCAGATAGAGGAGTTACTACTGAAGTCACATCCATCATAGCTGAAGTTGATAGACACCCTTTTCCTTTGAAGTTCTTCTTCTTTGTAGCCAGAATGTGCTCCAGAAACGTGATATCTGTGCACTTAGAGACATCATCAGTGCCAGTCCATTTGAATACTTCCCTCTCTTCAGCACAGAAGAATCCAAACTGGTGCAGTATGTTGGATAGAGGGCCCAATCTCCATTTCCTCCATTCAAGAACTCTGTTGAACTCTTTGTTCAAAGCAGTGAGAGTGTCCTCCTTATCAGATTCAGGGGAGGTTGCTGGTGAAGGAGGAGGCACCACAGTTGATTCCTCAGCAACAGGCAGAGAGGGAATCACCAGTTCCCCCTGAGTTTCAGCCTCTGGTGCAGGTTCTGAAGTTGCAACAGGAGTCTCTGATGTAGGTGCTGCTTGATCATCAACCAATTCTGAGGAAGGTTCCCCCTGAGGTTCTGACTCCTTTGGGGGTGAGCTGGTCTTTGATTTCTTTATTTCTCTGATGGGAGAAGCAGGGACATCAGAGTCACTGTGAACGACAGCTCTTCTTCTTCTCTTCATTCTTTGCTTCTTCACGAGAGTGACTTTTTCAACCACTACTGGAACTTCTTCCTCTGATGCATCCTTTTCTGATGTATCTGGTGGAGACTGAGGCTTCTGTGCTTTAGGCTTTTCAGTCTTCTTCTTCTTCTGTTGCTCAGAACTGGGAGCTGGTAGTGCTTTCTTGGGGCTGGACTTAGGTTTCTCAGCCAGCTTCTCCCTGTTCTGCTCAAGCTTGTTGGATTTCTTCAGCTCAGCAGCAATGGCCACGTTTACTTTGGGAGAGATGGTGAGGAAGATGGTCTTCGTGTGGTCCACAGAGGTGGCTTCTCTGAGAGCTATCTTGGAGTAAGAAATGAGCCTGGAGATCAGAAGTCCGTGACCCATCTTTGTAGAGAACATACCAGTCTTTTTGTCCTTCTTGGAGATGGATTCAGAAATGGATTGGAACAGCACTTTACCCCAGTTGATGTTCATCCCTCTGTGAACAGCATATAGGGCTTTGGAGTTGGTGTGATTCATCTGATCAGTTGAACTTGTTTTGCACCACAAGCACCGATGCATAATGCTCATTAGCCTCTCAAAATCCTTCTTGAGAGCATTCTTTTTCATATATAAGGTCTCTACGCCTGTTACATCTTTTCGGCAGTAGGTTGCTACGAAGTTTTGAACTGTGATGTTCACATCATCAAGCTCGATGAAGTCAGTGGTGCCCTCCTCTTGAGGCTCCAGAGTGACGCCAAAGAACTCGTTGAGAGCATCAGCATCGATTCTGAGGTTCTGACCCTGAACCTGTGAGTGGATAGTATTGTTGGAGATATGCGCGTTGAGGTAGAATTCTGCGACATCAATGTTGCTGAAATGCTCATAGGGATGAGCAACGATCTTGTTCAACTGGGAATCACTCATTCCCTGGATCACTTCGTTCATGATCTTCTGATTTGTTGCCAACAGCGGTAGTGAGGACATATCTACCTTCATCCCTGTGACAATGTTGCTCACTAGGGTCTTAGCTTCAGATTCAGAAAGATCGGTGATGTTGATGAACTTCATTTTCAGTTTGGTGAGGAGTTTGAGAGTTCTGAAGATTGAGAGTTTAGAGAGATAAAGCTTGAAGACGAGGAATAAAATTGCAGTAGCGATTTAGGTTTTCAGAACGAGTAGATATGAATTTGGGTTAGTGGACGTTTGATATAATTTACGGTTTCGAGGTTGCATTAAATGGATTGTGGGCGGAAAGCCGTTTTCCAAATATGGTAATAACTACCGGGGGTAAAATAGTAACATCCGGTTTATTGAATAGCCTCGTCCGAAATTTAGAAAATTTTTCTAAGTCCACAACCACTCTGATAAGTATTAGCCCTTGTATCAGAGAAGAGATATTCTGATATAAGGACCTCTGATGAACACCAAGTCTGATCCTTCCTGCAACTCTGACTTTTGCAAGTCTGATCCTTCTCAACTCTGATTCAAGCTTCTGATGGATAAGAGCTTAGGGTATCAGAGATGGGGTATTCTGAGGAATCCACATCTGATACTTCTGCAACTCTGATTCATGTATCTCTGGGAAGATCATCCATCATTCCCAATTCTTCTCTTAGCTTGTTAAACCTTGCCTCAGAGAGAGGTTTGGTTAAGATATCTGCAAGCTGGTCTTCAGTTGGTACATGCTCAATTGAGATGTGCTTCTTTTCCACATGATCTCTGATGAAGTGATGTCTGATCTCGATATGTTTGGTCCTCGAATGCAACACAGGATTCTGAGTGATGGCAATGGCACTGGTATTGTCACACAATAGCTTGATCTCCTTAGCTTGAACTCCATAATCCTTGAGTTGTTGCTTCATCCAGAGTAATTGAGCACAGCAGCTTCCAGCAGCAATGTACTCAGCTTCAGCAGTGCTAGTTGAGATTGAATTCTGCTTCTTGCTAAACCAGGAGACAAGTCTCCCACCTAGCAATTGACAGTGACCAGAAGTGCTCTTCCTGTCCAATCTGCAACCTGCAAAATCTGAATCAGAATAGCCAATTAGTTCAAAATTACCTCCCTTGGGATACCATAGTCCTGCGTTTGGATTTCCTTTGATATATCTGATAATCTTCTTAGCAGCAACTAGATGGCTCTCCTTGGGCTTTGATTGATATCTGGCACAGATTCCTACTGCAAAAGCTATGTCTGGTCTGCTTGCAGTCAGATAGAGGAGAGACCCAATAATTCCTCTATATGTTGTAGCATCAACATCCTTTCCTTCATCATCTGGTCCAATTCCTTGAGATGCATTCATAGGAATTTTCACTGAAGATTTTCCATCTACTCCAAACTTCTTGATGAGATCTCTGGTGTACTTTCCTTGGTTGATAAAGATGCCTTCTGGTACTTGTTTGACTTGTAATCCAAGAAAGTAACTGAGTTCTCCCATCATGCTCATTTCAAACTTCTTCTGCATAACTTGAGAAAATTTCTTGCATAATTCTGGATTAGTGCTTCCAAATATAATGTCATCAACATAAATTTGCACTAACAGAATATGATTAGCAACAGAAATTTGAAATAGAGTCTTGTCAACCTTTCCTTTAGTAAACCCATGGTTCACCAAAAATAGGGACAATGTGTCATACCAAGCTCTTGGAGCTTGTTTAAGACCATAAAGGGCCTTTCTAAGCTTGTAGACACAAGAAGATTGAGTAGGAATAACAAAACCTGGAGGTTGTTCAACATAAACTTCCTCTTCAAGTTCTCCATTCAGAAATGCACTCTTGACATCCATCTGGTAGACCTTGATGTCGTTGTAAGCAGCATAGGCTAGAAATATCCTGATTGCTTCCAGTCTTGCTACAGGTGCAAAGGTCTCATCAAAATCTATGCCTTCTTCTTGACAGTATCCCTTTGCTACAAGCCTTGCTTTATTCCTTACAATGTTGCCTTCTTCATCTGCTTTGTTCTTGAATACCCATTTGGTTCCAATGACATTCTGATGCTTTGGTCTGGGAACAAGTTTCCAAACTTCATTCCTTTCAAACTGTGTCAGCTCTTCTTGCATTGCATTGATCCAATCTGAATCTTCTAGAGCTTCTTCCACACACATTGGTTCCATCTGGGATATGCAGCAGGTGAACATGGCTTCTCTTCTAGATGCAGATCTGGTTCTAACACCACTAGTGACTTGACCTATCACTTGATTAGGAGGATGATCTCTTAGCCAAGTTAGATCAGGTTCTGTCAGTTGCTGTCTAGGCAACTCTGATGGTTCATCTTCTGATACATCATCTTCATCTTCATCTTTGTCTATCAGAACTGGATTGGTAGGAGGAGTTGAGAATATAGGATTGTTGGTGGCCTCTTCTGATGGTTCTGAACTTTTGTCTTCAAGGTTAATCTTCTGCAGGGTTTCTGATAATTCTTCTGCAGAGGTACCATCATCAAATTTGACATGGATGGATTCTTCAACTTGTAGAGATCTTCTGTTGAGTATTCTATAGGCTTTGCTTGAACTTGAGTAGCCTAAGAATACACCTTCATCAGCTTTTTCTTGAAATACCTTCAGATTCTCCTTTCCATTGTTTAGGATATAGCACTTACATCCAAACACATGGAAGTAGCTGATGTTTGGTTTTCTTCCTTTCCACAGCTCGTAGGGGGTTTTCTGATGATTCTTGTGGATCATGCTTCTGTTTTGAGTGTAGCATGCAGTGTTGATTGCTTCAGCCCAGTATCTGATGGGCAATCCTGATTCTGTAATCATAGTTCTTGCAGCTTCCTTCAGAGTTCTGTTCCTTCTTTCTGCAACACCATTTTGTTGGGGTGTTCTGGCAGCAGAAAGTTGATGAAAGGTGCCATTCTGATCACAGAAGTCCTTGATTACCTTGTTGACAAATTCAGTTCCTCTGTCAGATCTGATTGTTCTGACCTTCATATTCTTCTCAGTCTGAAGTTGCTTTAACAGAGATGGCAGCTTCTGAAGAGTTTCATTCTTTTTAGTCAGAAACACAGTCCAAGTATATCTTGAGTAATCATCAACCATAACAAGAGTATATCTTTTTCCACCAACACTGGGAGTTTCAACTGGTCCAAATAAATCCATGTGAATCAGATTTAAAGGACAAGTTGAAAGATCTCCAGCTATGGGTTTGAATGAGGTCTTCACTTGTTTTCCTTTTTGACAAGCACTGCAGAGGGTCTCCTTCTTGTAGACAATGTCAGGCAGACCATCTACAATGTGTTCCCTTGCCAGTTTGTTGATGGTTTTGAAATTCAGGTGGCTAAGCTTCTTGTGCCAGTCCCAGCTTAGCTTTGAATTGTCATTTGCTATCAGACAGGTTCCATCTTTTGCTGTTTGCCAGTCAACAACATAGATGTTCTTCCTTCTTTTGGCAGTAAGAACCACTTCTTTGGTTGTCTCATGCTTGACATAGCATAGGGTCTTGGTGAATTCAACTGTGTAGCCTTTGTCACAGAACTGGCTAGCACTAAGGAGGTTGAACTTCAGACCTTTGACATATGAGACATCTTCAATGATTATCTGGTTCTTGATCAGCTTCCCTCTTCCTTTTGTTTGCCCTTCCTTGTCATTTCCACCGAAAGTGACTCTGGGTCCATTGATTTTCTGGAACTCTGATAGGCAACTCTTGTCACCTGTCATGTGCCTGGAGCATCCACTGTCAATATACCATTCTTGTTCTGAGATGGCTCCAGCACACAGTTCCTCATCATCTGATTGTGCCATGAGGCAGAGGTCTTCAGTTTCTGCATCTAAGCAGCAGAATGCTTCATCAGAGTCGGAGTCTGAGCTGGACTCTGATTCAGAGAGTGGATCTCTCTCAGCTTGTTCTGAGACGAATGCTCTTCTTCTTCTGTGTTGATCTTCTGGTTTCTTTTCTTCTTCATGTCCTTGCTTCTTGGACACTCTTGGATAGGGGCAGTTTGCTTTGAAGTGCCCAGGTTGTCTGCAGTTGTAGCAGAGGTACTCTCCATTGCTTTCAGAAGGTTTGGTCTTCTGATGAGGTCTTCTGATGGAAGATGGACTCCTTCCATCTTTCTTCATAAACTTCTTAAACTTCCTGGCAAAAGCAGCCATATACTCATCAGATAAAAGTGTAGAAGGGTCAAAGTCACTTACCTTTGAGGTGCTGGCAGTGAGAGCAGTGGTGGTCCTTTCATCAGGAACTTCCTCCTTCTCTTCATGCATCTCAAACTCATAAGCTTTGAGATCAGAAATGAGTTTCTCAGTGGCATAGGTCTTGATGTTCTTGCTTTCCTGGACTGCAATCACTTTCATCTTCCAGGCTGAAGGCAGTCCCCTGAGGATCTTCATGTTGACTTCTTTGATGGTGAGCTCCTTTCCAAGCTCCGAAATCTCACTAATGAGAATCAGCAGTCTCTCATGCATCTTAGCAATGCATTCTTCTGGCAGAAGTTTGAAGTCATCAAACTTCTTCATTGCTATGGTCAACTTGTTATCTCTTTCTTGCTCATCTCCTGCTCCAATCTCATCAAGCTTGTCCCAGATTTCTTTGGCAGTTTTGCACTTCTTGATTCTGTTGAAGTATCTTTCATCAATAGCCTTGTAGAGGATGTCCTTGGCTATATTATCTAGATTGTACTGCCTTTTCTCTTCCTTGGTCCATTCTGACCGGGCTTTCTCAATCATCTGGGGCTGAGAGTTATCAATAGAGTGATCAGGATTGATCTTCATGAACTGGATAAAGGGTCCATTCTCCAAGACTTCCCACATTTCATCATGAAGAGCACACAGATGTGCCTTCATTCTGATCTTCCAATCATCATATTTCTGATCTGTGAACATTAGATGCTTTGCAAGAGAGTTATCCATAATAACAAATAAATAGAGGCTAAGAACAAGTGGATCTTTGTTCAGAGAGTAACCTAAAAGATTACAAGAACAAGGAGTCTCTGATACCACTTGTTGGTCCCGTTTAATATGGTAACCAGTCTAGAGGGGGGGTGAATAGACTGGTTGGTTTTTCAAATTTTCTCCAAGTCCAAATTGACTTATCAGAGAAGGTCTGATTCTGATGACAGAGAAAGGCTGGTTCTGATATCAGAACCGGCCTTGGCAGCGGATTCTGATCTGTCCGGGTAGCCTCAGAAACACTAAGGCAAATGCCTTTCTGATAACTCTGAAAACAAGATCTGCTGAACACAGATTCCAAGTTTTAGAGTTAATCAGTTAATATCCTAAGTGCAGAAATATAAATAGCAGTAAAGTAAATGACACCGGATATTTTTATAGTGGTTCAAGGAACAACTCGTTCCTCTAGTCCACTGTTCCACTAGCTTTGAAGTAGATCGGTTACAAAGCTAATTCCTAGCACTTAAGAAGTTCTCCACGCCTTCTTCAAGCCTAGTTGCCACCCAGGATGCAGTTCCACGTCCTGATGGCTGGCCCTTTCACTCAGCTTCCCGGAAGTATCACCACTTCACTACTGCAGTTACTTGGACGCCCTTCTTTTCAGAAGATCCTTTGAAAAACAGAGTTTTTCCTCCAACTTGCTTCGTCACAAATGATATGTAGTTGAAGTTCTTGAAGTGTTGAAGAACAGGATGAACTTTGCTCTTATTGGGGATGAGAGATTGTGAGATTGAATCTTCCCAACGTAAGCTTTTTCTTGTTCTTGTGTTGTGGAGTTTGAATCTCAAGAGAGCTTGAAAATTTGATGAGCAAAAGTTGTAGCGAAGTTATATCCCTGTTCTTCGGTGAGTAGCTTATATACTGGGGTTGTCTGCCCGTTGGAGGAGGAGACAACTGCATTAAATGCGCGTACAGTTGACTTGACCGCCGTTTTGGAAGGTTTCTATTTTTATAATATATCTTCCCGGATTCCTTGGTCAATCATTTGCAATCAATCCTTCAGCGTATCAGGCTCATTTAATGTGCATTAAATGCTTTCCTTTCATGCACAGTCTTCTAGCCGTTGGATGTTTTACCCGTTGGATTCATAGCTGTTGGATGTTGCTTGAAATCTTCTAAGTGTTAGTCGGGCTCTGATCAGGCTCTTCTGAAGTATTGAAAACTGATGGCTTTCTGATGAGTTGAGTTCTGATGGCTTTCTGATCTCGGATAGAGCTCTAACTCTGACTCTGATTTATCCGCTGATGAGTACCTTTGATTTGTGGTTCTCATCGGTTATCAGATGTCCAAGTTTATCAGCAACTCTCATGGTGCAACTCTGATGGACTTCTGCTAAGAGAACTCTGATGGGGCAGTTCTCATAGAGCAAGTCTGGTCGAGCAGTTCTGATGCACTTCTGATCTGATCCAAAATAGAGCAACTCTGATCGTCGACTACACTAATACTTACAATAGAAAATTCTAATACATAAAATCTAATTTGGGGGGTACTCTATCTTTCTAATCCTATAGCATCATCAAAATCTAATTACATTTATTCCTTACAGAAGGCATTATCAATGTCAAGTTGTTGAAGGTGCTAGTTGTTCATAGAGGCCAGTGATAGCAACAAACGAAGTGTGGTTAACTTGGCAACAGGTGAATATGTTTCAAAGAAATCAATGCCTTCTATTTGGGTAAAGCCCTTGGCTACTAGACGTGCTTTGTATCTTTCAATAGATCCATCAGGTTTCATCTTGACTTTATAAACCCATTTGCAACCCACAGTTTGCTTGCCTGGAGGTAACCTAACTAAAGACCAAGTTTCATTGTCTTGAAGAGCTTTTAATTTAGTGGTCATGGCAGTCCTCCAACATTCATATTGACTGGCTTGTTTGAAGGACTTGGGTTCAGTATGAATGGATAAAGCATTGCAAAAAGCAAGATGGTTTTTGGAACATTTGGATAGATCAAGATATGACTCCAGTTTGTATGGGGTAGAAGTAGAAGATTTTGATGCACCACAGTAGTATGAACTTAGGTATCCCAGAGGTTTCCTAGTTGTAGTTGTGGAAGGATCAGGAGAACTGGAATTAGGATCAGGATTACCTATAGTGATAGGTGAAGTGGGAGTAGAAGAAATGTTGGAAATATGGTCAAAATTGTAGTCATATGGAATGTTGTTGTTAAGATGATGAAAAGGGAAATCATTTTCATAGAAGATGACATCTCTGGAAAGAAAGATGTTCTGATGGTGTAAATCATAAAGAATATAACCTTTGGTTCCTGTTTTGAAACTAAGAAAAATGCACTTGTTTGCTCTTTTGTCCAGTTTAGTTCTTCCTGAGGACAAAGTGCTTGAGTAAGCAAGACAACCAAACGGTTTCAAAGAGTGAAGGTCAGGTTTTTGTTGGTGAATGACTTCAAAAGGGGATTGTTGATGTAAGATGGGGCATGCTTGACAGCAAAAGACCAGAAATTGTGAGGAAGTTGAGCTTGAAATAGTATGGCTCTTGTGGTATTGAGGATGTGTTGATGTTTCCTTTCAACAATGGAGTTTTGTTGAGGACATTCAACACATGATGTCTCATATTGTATGTCATGAGTTTGATAGAAATCAGGAATGAGAAATTCTTTGCCATTATCAGATCGAATTTGTTTTAGATGGCAATCAAATTGATTTTGAATGAGAATGATGAATGATGGAAGTAATGATCTGACTTCAGATTTGAGTTTCAAGGTGTGAATCCAAGGTGTGAATCAAAGTGAATCCAAGGTGTAAAGTACTCTCACAGATGATATACCTTGACGAACTTGCTGAATTTCATCATTTAGGTTTGCTATGCGAAACATATTACCATGAGAAAAACGTTCAGAAAGATCTTTCCATATTTGTGCAGCTGTATTGAAGAAGTGGCAAGGAAGAAGATGATTATCTCATTATTGAAACAAAGCTGAGTACTACAGAGAGTTATATACAGAGGTGGAAAAGTCAAAATAACTACGTAACTACTTCAACAATCTGAACAAACTTTAGATGAGGAATATTATACTATGTGCTTCTCCATATAACTTGTATGTGTCTACACCAGTTCAGATATCCACGTAGCATGCGTATGTAATACATACTTTTTCATTATCTCTTACGGAAATTAACTTTAACACTATTCATTATCCCTACTATTTTACTCTTAAATAATATGTCCAAGCCTAGTGTACTGGATATTAAAATTAGGACGGAGTATTATTTGGCATAAATGGCGGAACATAACATATAATATTGAGTTATATATTGAGTTAGATTTAAAATTTAACGCGACTACAATGGAAGAAAGTCAAGAAACTAGTTCTCGAATGGGAATTCTAGAATGTTTTATAATGGGATAAATACTCTAATATTACTAAAACTCATGACTTTTCTAAGAATATGACTATCTATGTTTTAAATCCTATGTATCACTAAATTGAACATCACGATGATCACATACACAAGTCGGCTGAGATTATTAAAGCAAATAACCAATAATGCCCTTACATCACATACGTGAGTCGATGCTGACAAACGGAAAAGGAGAAGTTGAGAAACATGCGCCGGAAATTGGGGGAGTAAAAATAAATGCTAAAGAACAATTACAAAGACCTCGGTAGAACTTGTAGGCAATAATCGACGGTGGAAGTTGAGGTCTAAGGAGAGAGAGGGGCAGAAAACGAATGCAATGATGATGAAGACCCGCCAACATTATTGCCCGACATTACTGCATGACATTACTGCACGACATTATTGCACTTTTGGTAGCATATCAGTGCACTTATGCCAACATAATTCTCTTCTCATTCATTCTAGGAATTTATTTATCATTCTTATTTTTTAAATTTTTTTAGATTTAATAATTTCAGTATTTTACGTCTAATTAATTATATTACAGTTCATGCGGGTGATCTTGCTTTACATTACTGCACTACTTGTCATAATCACTGCACTGTCCGTCGATGTTATGACACGATCTTTTGTATCTGATTCACTGCACAACACACTTCATCAATGCATTCCTTCATTACATATTGTCATATTCACTTCTCATACTCAACCATAGTTATTGTCATGTTCACTGTCATGCTCATCGCCTATGTTTACCGTCCATGTTTAATGCCCACAAATGACAAACCCTAATTTCAAAAATAGAAAAGAAGAAGAAGATGAATGAGAATGGAGGGGAGGGCTGGGCGGCGACAAGATTGGGATGGATGGATTAATGAATTACCTTCTATTCATTAATCCCTAATTTTTAGGAGTCCCCATAATTAATCCAACGGTTATTTCTCAAAACGATAATGACACATGAAGTCGTGCGATTATGTCAAAAGCTTAGCCAAGCCGTTAATTTGGGATGGAATCGCATACCATTAATTTAATGGAAGAAGGGCACTATCGGGATCAAAATAAAAATTAAAAACCACGTGCATATCCGTGAACATGTGCAAGTCATATAACAAAAAGTCTTGGTGTACACCCTGGGTTACACCCTGGGGTACACCATATATAAGGTCTAATTATTTACAGCTTTCTTTACCCCTTTCACTCGCACAGCCCTCCCCTCCCCTCCCCAAAGTTGCGCACGTTTCTTTCTCTTCCCATCCTTCACCCTTGTTCATTCTTTCTTCCCGCCCTTGTCTCTGTTTTTTTTATTTTTTTGTTGCGAATATCATGGATGATTTTCTAGCATATGTGACGGTGGATGAACAGGGGACTGGAAACGATGGAGCATTGGACGATTCCTGCCTGCGACGGACGACGGAGGTCGGAAATGGAAGAAACGAAGAAGCTCTAAGCGTCGGAAATGGTGGACCTGTGAACGAACAAGACGGAGCTGCGATGGAGGACCGAAATGGTGGATTTGTGAACGAAGAAGATGGAGCTCCGGACAAAGTTGGGGATGAAGACTTAGGTGCGACGGGTGGTAGAGCTGCGACACAAGGTGGCAACGAAGTTCTGATCTTTGAGGGTCTGGATGATGAAAACTTTGACGGGGAAGGAAGTAGCAGGGGGAAGACAAACGCAGATGGTGGAGGTATTTTATTTGACACACACAGACAGCTTACATACACAGTGTCGGTGTGTACCGACAACTAATGTATATATGGTTAATGTATACCTACAAATATGAATTAATGTATGTGTGAATGTTGTTAATGTATACCTACAAAGATGTATTTGATGTATGAATGTTGTTAATGTATACCTATAAAAATTGATTTTATCAATGAATGTTGTTAATGTATACCTACAAATATGAATTAATGTATGTGTGAATGTTGTTAATGTATACCTACAAAGATGTATTTGATGTATGAATGTTGTTAATGTATACCTATAAAAATTGATTTTATGAATGAATGTTGTTAATATGTACCCTATAATTTAATGTATACCTACAAATATGAGTGTTGTATCTATGTACAATGAGTTAATGTATGTATGAATGTTGTTAAAGTATACTTACAAACAAGTCTTTGATGTATGAATTTTGTTAATGTATACCTATGAAAAATGATCTATGAATATTGTTAATATATACCCTACTACAATAATGTATACCTGCAAATATGATTGTTGTATCTATGAAGGAGTTAATGTAAAATAATTATTTGATTATGTGAACAGATGGAGATAACATTGCTGATGAATGTGAACAAATTCCAAAGATAGGCATGAAGTTTCCTACAAAAGATGCAGTTTATGATTTCTACAAAAAGTATGCCAAAAGTGTTGGCTTTCCTGTTAGACACCGCACTTCAAAGAAGGATAAAGAAGGGGACTTGATCGCGTTTGTAGTAGAGTGCTCACGTGCAGGCAACAAAGGTAGTAGGTCGAAAAACTGTTTGAAACCTCAACCTTCCATGCAAAATGGTTGCTTAGCAAGAATAAGAGCAAAGACAGATTATGCCGGGTCATGGGTAATATCACAAGTTTTTTTGAACCATAATCATCCTATGAGTCCCACGAAGTCTAGATTATTCCGTTGTAATAGGAAGTTGACAATGAAAATTAGGCACCAAATCGATGTAAATGAATATGGATATATGACCCTTCAAAGAACATCTATTTTCTTTTATAGTTCACATATAGTTAGCTAATGTAACACAACGGCTTCACAGACAAGTTGTACTCAAATCTGTTGGTGCACACAAACAGTTCACTTCCAACACACCACCGGTTTTATGCTTATAATAACTTCTTCATTATTTACATGTCCATCCCAAAGTCAAATCGATTTTATTAAACTGAAACTGAAACGTAAGCCTACAAAAACAAAAACAAAAAAAAATTATGGATGTATGACACTTCAAAGAACAGCTATTTTCTTTTATAGTTCACAGATAGTTAGCTAATTTAACACAACGTCTTCACAGACAACTCATACTCAAATCTGTTGGTGCACACAAACAGTTCACTTCCAACACACAAATATGAACGGTGCACAGGACACTGCTACTAAGTAAACTCTAGGGTCACACAAACACTGCAATTGAAAGTCGCACACAACCGATTAATGATGAACCAATTGCTATTTTTTTACTTAAACAACGCCAAATAAAACACAAAAGATCCAGAGATGACTTCATGCATACCGTTCGGCCATTTCGGACAGACTGGTTCGCACCATGTTCGCAATTCTGGGGTATTCAACAATGGCGTCTTCTCCCTGGGGTCTTCGCCTTCACTTCAACCACCTTCCGCTTCGTTGTGTGGATGGAGAATGAAGAGGGGATGGAGGAATCTTGATCAGGACGAACAAAGAGGAAGCGGAAGCTGTGTGAAGGGGATGAGGAAAGCGGGGCGGGAAGGGGGATGAGGAAGGCGGAGCGGGAAGCTTTGGGAACGATTGGGATGCGGGAAGGGGGTGAGGAAGGCTGAGCGGGAAGCTTTGGGAACGGTTGGGATGCGGGAAGGGGGGGAGGATTCTCGAATGGGAAAGAGACGGGTTTTTTCGAATGGGAGGATGGGGTAAAAAAAAATTGGTCTTATAAATGGTATACCCCAGGGTGTAACCCAAGACTTTTTGGTCATATAATAGGAGTAAAATCTATGCAGTCATACGGTGGGAAAGACGTTGTCTTTTAGTCTCACGCCGGGTAATAATCTCTTTTATAATTTATTATGCTTGTAGTTACTTTTTAGAGTGTTCCCCGAATTATAAAAGAAATACGGAGTACTTTTTACTGTCGGTCATTCACTTTTGGAAGTGTTTATTTACGACTTTGGAAGTTTGGAGATCAAAAGCATATATTTTTTTTTTTTTTTTTTTTTTTTTTACTTCATAACAGATATTACCTTCACATCACCACAACATATTACAAGAGAATCCAAAAGCATATTACTTCAAAAGCATATTTAATTACTTTAACATTCCATGTTTCATTCTCCGTGCTATTATTATTAGCTACCGTTCTCTTCTAATCCGGGAGTAAAATACCCTTTATTCGAACTAACTTACTACTTTATCCCAGATTGCGTTACTACTTTGGCGTTGAGGTCAATGCAATTTATCTTTGTTACCTAATTCTTAGATTTGATTTTTATAATATTTGAATTCACCCTGTGCCCTTTATTAAGACATTTACTATATCTCGATGCGTAAAAAGATTAATTATTTACATAAATTTAGATATTATAAATTTATTACGTTAAAATTACATTTATCGACAATTAGTCTTAAGCCTATGTTGTAAAAATTGGACTCAACTGGCCGGGCCAATTCGGAGCCCAATCTGGTCCCTATTGTAAGGTGCCGCTTCTTGCCATTGTAGCTTTCTGTTTTATTTTGTCCTTTAAGGGTACTGAGATTTTGACTCTGAATGTTAGCAACTAATCGAGGTTGTTAAAGCATTGTATTGAGATAGTGGGTACTACTAAGAGGCCGTTTGGCAACACTGTTCTTCGGCTTATCAGCCTTATCAGCCAACTTTTTCACCAAACATGTGACTTTTGCTTTCGCGCGCTGAATTGTGTAATAAGCAGAAAAAGTAAGGTTGAAGTTACTTTTGTGGCTGTATTGGCTGAAGTTACTGTAGATGAGCATTTTAGCTATTTTTACAAATAATTTTTTCTTTACTTTATTAATAAAATATATTTTAAATTTTTTTTCTTAAATCAGCAGAATCAGCCAATGCAGCCATTTCAGCCAGAACTTCATAAATTTCAGCAGAATCAGCCAAATCAGCCGATTTTCGTGCTACCAAACGGGCTCTAAAGCTGTTATTTGAAGTTACGAGAGTATTGTTTGAATGAATTTTTGATTTTGCACAAATATCCAATTTGTAGATCTGGTTGATGTCCATTAAATCTTGATAAATTTACATTAAACTAATCCCCAATTTCTTGGAAAGACATGACTAATTTAAAGCAATTTGATACAATGAAAAAGAAAGTAATTTTGTTATTTAATGGAGGGTTAGCCTACTTTTTTTTTATTAGTATATCCTCTTTTAGTATTTCCAATTCGTGTATTATCACTCATACCTCATTTTATAGTGGAACTAGTATCTCACTTGTACGTTGTACGAGATGTAATTTTCAGAATGACAAATGACTTATATAGATAGTACTTTTTTAAATAAGTGTAACAATCAACTTTTCACATTGTCAAGACACAACTTTGACCATTAATATATACTCCATCCGTCCCCTTTTAAATGTCTCGTTTTACCATATTGGGATGTCCCTATTTAAATGTCCCATACCTTATTTGGTAAAGTTTGTGTGACTCAAAATCATTCTTACTTTATTCTTACTTTATCAATTAATATCAACTACACAAACACACTGAAAGCGTAGAAGTAAAGAAACGAAAAGTAATTGATCTGTCATTCTTCAGCACTATGGCTGGGATTAAATAAGCCCCTGTGCGAAAGAGGAGTCCTAAGCCATTTAAACTATTAATCAGACAAGTCCTGATAGGACTCTCTTAACGCACGTAGTCTATATGCAAAAGAAATACTGCAACATAAAATATTAAATTATAATAATGCTAAATAATGCTAACTAATACCCCCCCTCAAGTTGGAGCATGCAAATTACAAATGCCCAACTTGCGTAGCAAAAAATGAAATTGAGATGCTCCCAAAGCTTTAGTGAAAATATCAGCCAATTGTAATGTTGTGGGCACATAGGAAGGAGTAATAAGACGATCTTGAATAGCATCTCGAACAAAATGACAGTCCATTTCAATGTGCTTAGTACGTTCATGAAAGACCGGATTGCGAGCAATATGTAAAGCAGACTGACTATCACACAAAAGGGGTATAGCTTGCGGGTGATTAACACCAAGACTTAATAGTAAAGCCTTGAGCCACTTTAACTCACAAGTAGCAGCTGCCATGGATCTATATTCAGCTTCAGCAGAGGACCTGGAGACTGTGACCTGCTTCTTGGTTTTCCAAGATACGGGAGAATGACCCAAAAACACAATCCAACCAGAGATAGACCGACGAGTCAAGGGACATGCTGCCCAATCAGAATCACACCAACCAGTGAGAGAAAGAGCACTATCTGAACGGAGTAAAATTCCTTGACCCGGAGTACCTTTTAAGTAGCGAACAACTCGCAAAGCTGCCTGCCAATGATCAGCCCGCGGAGCATGCATGAACTGAGACAGAATATGAATAGAGTAGGACAAATCCGGGCGAGTGACTGCAAGATAAATGAGTCGACCAAGTAGACGCCGATAAGGAGCCGGATCAGACAAACATGAGCTGGTGGATTTAGCCAGGCCGTGATTAGGATCAATTGGAGAAGTAGCCGGCTTAGCACCAAGCAGTCCAGTCTCAGCAAGAATATCCAAGGTGTATTTGCGTTGACTGAGAAACAAACCAACTGGACTGCGAGCAACCTCAATACCCAAAAAATATTTTAAAGGACCAAGATCCTTCATGTGAAAACATTGATGCAAATAATTCTTAAACATAAGAATAGCCTCAGAGTCATTACCAGAAATAATTAAATCAACATAAATCAACACATTAAGCTGAATTTCCCCTCGGGAGCAAGTGAAAAGAGAATAATCAGCGTATGACTGAAGAAATCCATAAGACCGTAGGGCAGTAATTAATTTGGCAAACCAGCATCTGGGTGCCTGCTTCAAGCCATATAAAGATTTTAATAATCGGCAAACCTGAGTGGAAGATGCGTTAGAAAATCCAGGCGGACAACGCATGTAGACTTCCTCTTCCAAATCACCATGAAGAAATGCATTGTGAACATCCATTTGGTGAAGTTCCCAATTTTTAGTTACCGCAACAGCTAGAAAAGCGCGAACCGTAACCATTTTTGCTACAGGAGCAAAAGTCTCATTATAGTCAACTCCCTCAACTTGATGATTCCCAAGAACCACAAGGCGAGCCTTAAGGCGTTCTATACCTCCATCAGCACGGTATTTAATTTTATACACCCATTGACACCCCAAGGCCTTTTTCCCGGCAGGCAAAGAAGTCAAAACCCAAGTACCGTTGTCTTCAAGAGCCTTAATCTCAGATTTCATGGCATCCCGCCATCCTTCATCAGCCATGGCTTCTTTAAAATTACGAGGTTCACAACCCGCGGTAACAGCAGCAAGAAACTGAATGTGTTTGTTAGAAAATTTATCACAATTAATATAATGTGTTATAGGAAACGGATTACCTGAGGAAGACTGAGGAACCGAGCTGGAAGGTGAACGTGGGGGGACAACAGTGTGTGTGGCATATTCTTTGAGCCGTACAGAAGGATGCCGAATACGAGTACTCCGGCGAAGTGGTTCTGGAGCCGTTGAGTCAGAATCAGGAGACAAATCCGTGGAAGAAGGGCAAGTATCGTCTTCCGGAAGTGTTGGAGTCGTGGCAGGTGGTGACACATCATGTTGCATGCATGTGTTGTCTGAAACAACTGGGATGGTCAAGGATAATGGCTGCTGGTCAAAAGTAATATCACCTACGTAAGAGTCATTATGATCCATGCATACATCTTCCGCAGGAGTAGGAGGCGAATTAGCAAAAGGAAAAATTTCCTCAAAGAATTTAACATCACGTGACACAAAGAAGGTAGACGTCGCCAAATCAAACAATTGCCAACCTTTCTTAGCAAACGGATATCCAAGAAACACACACTTCCGACTGCGGGAAGAAAATTTATCTCTTTTGTGATGAAGGTTGTGTGCATAACACAAGCAACCGAACACCTTAAGAGTAGAATAATTCGGTTTCTGTCCATAGAGTATTTCATAAGGTGTTTTATAGTTCAACAGACGTGAAGGTGTACGGTTAATCAAGTATCCCGCAGTCAACACACACTCTCCCCAAAAAGTGATAGGAATGTGACCCTGAAACCGCAAAGCACGAGCAACATTTAGAATGTGTCGATGCTTTCGTTCCACGCGGCCATTTTGTTGAGGTGTGCCCACACAAGATGTCTCAAAAATAATTCCTTGATCATCAAAATATTTCTTGAGACAATTAAATTCAGTACCGTTATCACTTCGCACACGACGAATGATTTTAGAAAATTGACACTTGACTAAGGCAACAAACGACATGAAACGAGAGTATACTTCCTTTTTATCCACCAAAAGATATATCCACACAGCACGAGAAAAATCATCAACAATTGTAAGAAAACTTTTTGCTCCACACGTTGACACAGTCTGATAAGGACCCCACACATCAACGTGTATTAAATCAAAAATTCCAGCAGAAGTATTGTTACTTAAAGGAAAAGCATCTCGAGTTTGTTTAGCTCGAAAACAAATATCACAGGGAATACTAACACTACTATTGACAGGAGCAAACAACTTAGTTATGTTTTCTGATGGATGTCCCAGTCTTTTATGCCAAAGTTCCCCTGTAGTTGCTATGCCATTGACCACCACACACTGTTCATCACTTTGTTTGAAATAATACAGTCCATCCCATCGTTCACCCGTTCCAATCAGCTTCCTCGAGGATTGGTCCTGAATAACACAAATATTAGTGACAAATTGAACACTACAATTCAAATCATCCGTCAATTGTGATATAGATATCAAATTGCAACGCAATTGTGGAACATATAAAACATTTTTCAATGAAATAAAATTGGACAACACAACCGTCCCCTCCTTTGTAGCATTCACAATTTGTCCATTTGGCAAATTAACTGGACAATTGTCCACCGCACATACATCAACTAAACAATCCATGCTTCCGGTAACATGATTTGTTGCCCCAGTGTCAAGAATCCACAAAGAAGGATGAAACTTACCAATCATTCGTTCAGAGGAGGATGAATTGTTACCAAAGGCTGTAGTAAGAGCCTTCCACTGTTCTGCGGTAAACCCAGGTAGAGAAGTGGGAACAACATCACTTTGTTGCACTTCGTTTCTGGCTTGAGATGTGTACTCACAAGCCGCCGCCGCATGAGCTTTAACACCTCCTGTCCCTCGCCCAGAACCTGTTTTTCCTCGTCCTGCTCCCTTAACGTTACCCCCGTGGCCGGTCTCCCCACCAGTCGGGATACCCGATCAACTGAAAGCATCCGGTTATATCATGTCCTGGGTAATTGCAATGTGTGCATATTATCCCAGACTTATCTCCTTTGACTGATTTGGCAGTTCCTTGTCGTTCAGATTTTGCTGCAAAGCCCATTACTTCAGGTTGTTCCTCCTTCTTCTGACCAGTTCCTCGCACTCGTTCCTCCTGAGTGATTTGATTATATGCCCTATTCAAGCTAGGCAGAGGATCCTGGGATAATAAATTTGAACGTTTTTGCCCATATAATTCCGACGACAACCCCATCAAAAACTGATGGAATCGTTCCGATTCACGGCGTTGAGCGTGCAATTCTCCAAGTTTGCACGTACACTTGCCGCATCTACAGCTCAGCAATGGTTCATAATTGTTCAATTCATCCCACCACATCTTCAGTAGGCCGTAATACTTACCGACCGTCATAGAATTGCTTTGTTCGCACCGTGCTATATTCACCTTTAATTGATGAATACGGGGCCCGTCTACCACAGAGAAACGTTCTTTTAGATCGTCCCATAGCAGTTTTGCATCTTCATACATTGACAGAGTATTCTTCACATCGGGTGCTATGGTGTTCATCAACCACGAGACAAGCATCGAGTGAATTGTCTGCCAGTCATCCTCCGTACAGTGTTTCTCATACGTCGTGAATGTGCCGTCTATAAACACAAATTTGCGTCGTGCTCGCAGCGCCAACCGGACAGACCTAGCCCATTCGTCATAGTTTTCTCCATGAAGGCGGACAGGAGTGATATAATCCCCTGGGCGATCCTGTGGTCCAAGGTAAAACGGAGAGGTGTGATCGACCTTCACCGTATTAACATTGGTGTCTTGTTCGTCTTCTTTAGCCATGAGGGTAGCGATATATCGACGCTCACCCGAGCGAAGGCTCTGATACCATGAAAGCGTAGAAGTAAAGAAACGAAAAGTAATTGATCTGTCATTCTTCAGCACTATGGCTGGGATTAAATAAGCCCCTGTGCGAAAGAGGAGTCCTAAGCCATTTAAACTATTAATCAGACAAGTCCTGATAGGACTCTCTTAACGCACGTAGTCTATATGCAAAAGAAATACTGCAACATAAAATATTAAATTATAATAATGCTAAATAATGCTAACTAATACACACTTTTCTTAAAACCCGTGCCACCCTCCTCCGGGACATTTAAAAGGGGACGGAGGGAGTACAATTCTTTATCAATAAAAAAATTTATAAAATCAGATTGTGAAAATATATAATGAGACAAATCTAATAATATTTTTTTCAAAAATATATATTAATACATTAATAAATAAAACATAGTCAAAATAAAACATGTGAATAGTATACAATTCAACATGTTGCACATATTTAATAAGGGTTAATTTTTGCGCTTATTGGCACGAAACGATTGAAGTCATCGACTTAGTTGCTTCTTAAACTACATCTGACCATAAGAAATGTTTTGGCTAGTCGTATTATATGCATCCAGTATCCTTTTCAGATGATATATCCTATTTAATTATAGAGCTTTTTGTTTTTTCACTTCATGCATTTATCTCATATGGACAGTTGAAGATTTTCTTATGTACGACACACCCAATTTTGCTGTTTCAGCAGCGCAGCACCTAGGGCTGAGCACGGGTCGGGTTCGGGCGGGTCGGGTCTGCGTACCCTACTTCAGCAACACTGAAGCAGTTGAGTCTCACTACATGTAGGGCATTACCCAGAATCTTGCTAGCATTGAAACACTACATCAACCATGGTTAAATGGTATAGAAATGTTAAGGTCTGTTTGCAACAGCTTCTTCTTTTAAAAAGTGTTTTTTTTAATGAAATCGGGAGAAGTGATTAAATAAAAGTTGATAGTGTTTGAGAAAAAAGTGATTTTGAAAAGTAAAAGTGGGTAGTGTTTGGTAAAATAAGTGCTTTTTGTGTAATAGAAAAAGTAAAAGCACTTTTGACGCGGAAGCCGAGAAAAATAAAAGTTGTAGTGTTTGAGAAAATAAGTGCTTTTTAAAGCCATAAGTTAAGAAGTGTTTTTTTAAAAGGAGTTGCAAACCAACCCTTAGATGATGTGCAACATAAACACATTCTATCTATGTGATGCGTACTATTTAGTAGTACATAAACACCACATTTTAGAATGGTTTTAGATTATGTTTACTTAGCTTTTGTACAATTACGGTGTAATCTTTATCTTCTAAAATTAAAGAAGAATTAGAAGATATTAAGATATTTTGACATGTAAGCAAAAACATGATGAAAAGAAGAGGAAAGAGCTTGGGAGCATAAGGAAGGAGCATTAGAGACAAGATGAAGCTTCATGGAGGACAAAGATGTGTGAAAAATCGGATATGATTCGACCCGGAGATCATAAGAGATCAAATAAAGCAAGTGAACATGGAAAATCAGATTATGTCTTAGACTTAACCACCTCACTTCTCCTATAAAAACACCTCTTTCCTTCCTATTTTAGATACCAATTTAATCCCCTCTTTCATATACACTTTATTCTTGTAATTTAGGTAGTCTTTCCGTCTTGGTTTTGCTACTTTGAAGCTTAATGAATTGTAAGTTGTGAGTTATTTTCTTTAATCTTCTTCCTTGAATATTAATTAATTCCTATTCCTATTTCATATTAATATTTTAAGCATTACTTAAAGGATCAACTAGTTTTGTTTCATATACTGTATTGATTATTACTAGAATCGATCGACTAATACGCTTGTTATTAATTCGGTCCTTTCACGGTAGTAAACTTGGGTTATTAATGCATGCATCTCATGGTTAATAACCGAAGGGGAATTATTTATATTGATTAAACCGATAAACCGCTTGTGTTGAGGTTATCAATCTCAGTCGTTTTCATCTTGATTTTATTGCTACTATCGGGTTAATATACGGCGCGTGTTCTATATTGACTCGGTAGTAAGTTTTATTAATGAACGCGTCTCGTTATTAATAACTACCCTCGATGAATTGAATATACTTCTCGATTAAGTATTCGAGAGGAAGATAGTTAAAGATATAACCGGGATCGACGAACATTTCATTAAGTGGATAAAAGCAAAGCCAAATCTTTATCTCTATTAAGTAAACCACACAAGTCGTTAATCTTCGTGTTTAAATATAATTTAAGTTCATCAAATCAAACTAAACCCCCCCTTGTTACTTATCTCTAGTTTTGTAAAAAGAGAAGTATTCCTTTCCCCGTGGATACGAACTCTACTTCACTTTACGACGTATAAGTGCTAGTATCAAATATTATTTTGACGCACCATGACAAAGTGCTCGTCAAATTTGGCGTCGTTGCCGGGGAAAGGCTACACTTTTTAACTGTGTGTTTGTGTAATTTTGTTTTTAATTTTCTTTTTTGTTTTTTCATTTACCTTGAACAAATTGAAAAGAGCGGGTACACACTTTAATCTTCTACTCCATCCCAAATCCATATTCCCAACTTAACTCCATTTGTCAGTGAGATGAAGAAAAAATGAGGAGCTAGGATGAAAACGCGAAAAGGACTCCTAGGCAAAATGAGAGAAAACGAGATAAATTTTAATTTTTGTAGGAGAAAATTTCATGTGTAAGTTCAAACAACAAGATACCGGATCGGGTACAGGCCATACTCGTTCGGGTGTTTTCAAAGATCTTCTCGAAATATTTAAAGGAGGCTAGCACAAAAAGCTTAGCATGGGGGAGCATGAACAGATAAAACCTTGGGAGAAGAAACCGATTTTAAATGTGAGAAGAAACGTGACACTCCTAAGCATTGAACTTAATCGAATTGCACTTTACTCGAGGACGAGTAAAAGATTAAGCATGGGGGTATTTGATGCGTACTATTTAGTAGTACATAAACACCACATTTTAGAATTGTTTTACATTATGTTTACTTAACTTTTGTACAATTACAGTGTAATCTTTATCTTCTAAAATTAAAGAAGAATTAGAAGATATAAAGATATTTTGACATGTAAGCAAAAACATGATGAAAAGAAGATGAAGGAGCTTGGGAGCATAAGGAAGGAGCATTGGAGACAAGAGGAAGCTTCATGGAGGACAAAGATGTGTGAAAAATCGGATATGATTTGACCCGGAGATCATAAGAGATCAAATAAAACAAGTGAACATGGGAAAATCAGATTATGTCTTAGACCAAACCACCTCACTTCTTCTATAAAAACACCTCTTTCCTTCCTATTTTAGATACCAATTTAATCCCCTCTTTCATATACACTTTATTCTTGTAATTTAGGTAGTCTTTTCATCTTGGTTTTGCTACTTTGAAGCTTAATAAATTGTAAGTTGTGAGTTATTTTCTTTAATCTTTTTCCTTGAATATTAATTAATTCCTATTCCTATTTCATATTAATATTTTAAGCATTACTTAAAGGATCAACTAGTTTTGTTTCATATATTAATTATTACTAGAATCGATCGACTAATACGCTTGTTATTAATTCGGTCCTTTCACGGTAGTAAACTTGAGTTATTAATGCATGCATCTCATGGTTAATAACCGAAGGTGAATTAATTATATTGATTAAACCGATAAACCGCTTGTGTTGAGGTTATCAATCTCAGTCGTTTTCATCTTGATTTTATTGCTACTATCGGGTTAATATACGACACATGTTCTATATTGACTCGGTAGTAAGTTTTATTAATGAACACGTCTCGTTATTAATAACTACCCTCAATGAATTGGATATACTATACTCCTCGATTAAGTATTTGAAAGGAAGATAGTTAAAGATATAACCGGGATCGACGAACATTTCATTAAGTGGATAAAAGCAAAGCCAAATCTTCATCTCTATCAAGTAAACCACATAAGTCGTTGATCTTCGTGTTTAGTATGTTTTAAATTGCATGAATCTTTATTTAATATGTGTATGAATGGTTTAATTTGATTACTCATACCAAATTTGAACCAAAACTTCAATCGAGAAGGCATTCAAATGAATTATTGAAGATAATTGCGCATTTAAAAGTGTAGTTATCTTCAGGAATTTATTTGACTGACTTCTCGATTAAAGTTTTAACTGAAATTTGATATGAATAAACTAGACTTAACGAATAAAATGATCAAAAATTTTCATCAAAAAATTCTATTGGGAACAGACGAACAGTCGCTAACAGCCGGACAGAGCTTCCTATATAAGACATGTTTGTGTTTGGGTGTTCATGTGTCATGCGTGAGCTGTGTACGTGTGTCGTCCTATGTGACGTATGTGCCGTGTATATATATGGCTACCTAATTTGGGATTGATGGATAGAGGAACAAAAAATACATATATACGCAGTAATAATGGTTTTCTGGTTTCGTTTAATAATGCTGTTGGTGGCGTTTTCATCATCAACAATGTTGTTTGCTGAGGAGCTGAATTCCACGCCAGTAAACGGAGGAGGGTTTAAGGCGACTCTCCGACGCGTTGACTCCGGCGGCAACTTTACAAGACTGGAACGGCTGCGACGCGCCATGAACCGTCAGCTGCCCCACCAGAGGCTGGCCGCAAGCGACGACGTGCAGTCAAAGGTTCTCCCCGTCTCCGGGGAGTTCTTAATTCAGCTAGGCATCGGGAGCCCGCCGGTGTTTTCGAATTATCTCATGGACTCCGGCAGTGACTTGATATGGTCGACGCAGTGTTCTGCGGCCGGGATTCAGGGTGCGACGATCCCCTGCGACCACCCCATCTGCGGTACGCCGAGGCCGCCGTTTTTGCCGTGTAACGTTCGCGGCCCATCTTGCTGGTTCGACGCCGGATATAAGGACGGATCAAAAAGTGCGCAAGGCACTATGGTCAACGCAAAAATTACATTCAGCGACGGCTCTTCGTTTGATAAAGTTCTTTTAGGGTGCGGTCAACTTTATCAGAGTTATGCTAATAATACTGTTTCCCCCATAGACCCACCGTCGGGATCCTCCGGTATAGTCGGTATCGGCCGCCGGCAGTTGTCTCTGGTTTCCCAGCTCAACATGAAGCAGTTCTGGTACTGCTTAACCGACATTGAAAGCCTTGCAGCGAGCACCCTTGTGTTGGGATCTCCCGCGGGTGTTGTCGCGGCGGCTGAATCATATTCAGCCGCCGTGACAACCACCCCTTTGTTACCCCACGAAATACTTTACTGCATCTCACTTAAGGGGATTAGTGTGGGCGGCGTACCGTTGCCTGTAGAGGAGGCGGAGTTCGAGGCTCACCCGGTGGGGGTCCCCGGGATGGCGATAGACTCCGGGGCCACCTTCACCTGCCTGTATCCCACCGTGTTCGGGGCGCTCCGGGATGAGCTTATTAGGCAGGTGGGGGATCATCTGCCGGTGGCGAGTGATCCCGCGGGGAAAACGGTTATGGAATTGTGTTTCGTTCTGCCGTCCGGCGGCGCCAATATCAACGACATCTTCCCCCAGCTGACCCTTCACTTGGACGGCGGCGATTTGGTTCTCCCTCAACAGAACTACATCGAGACCGTAGCTGGACTGGCGTGTTTGGCCATGGTAAGCACGGACATAGCCAGTCCATCCATATTTGGAAGTACCCAGCAGCAGAATATGATGGTGAAGTTTGATCTTGTCCAGAGTACTGTATCCTTTCAATCCACACAGTGTGATCAGATCCCATGATTTCACTCCTTCAATCCGATCTAGGGAGTGTTCTTTAATTTATTTTTGT
The DNA here is from genome assembly GCA_945859915.1 of Cuscuta epithymum. Lineage (NCBI taxonomy): Eukaryota > Viridiplantae > Streptophyta > Magnoliopsida > Solanales > Convolvulaceae > Cuscuta > Cuscuta epithymum. The sequence goes on along the minus strand of CAMAPF010000959.1, from coordinate 1,222,934 downwards.
TTGCCCATTTCGAATTACAAGTAATATTGCAGACATGAAGTGATTGTCAATCGTGGTTTTGTATTCGGTTGGGCATTAACCTTTAGTTTGCATCAAGAATATGTGTGGTTTTGTATTCAGTTGGGCATTAAACTTTAGTTTGCATCAAGAATAAGTGTTTTAATTTCAAAATAGTACTACGTGCTAGCCAGTAATTACTCCGTATAGCCACGTATTTTTGTTACTCCCTTCGTCCCAAAATTAACTTCTCACTTTCCTTTTTAGGGCAGTCTCGAAATTACCTTCACACGTCAAAATTTTCCTTATTTGGCAAATAATCTACATCAAAAAGTGCCAAATAGTGTCCAAATAATATCAAACAGTGTTTAAACAGTGCAAAACAACGCACTCCACAATAAAGTCAAATTTATTTTCTTAATGTGTGTGAATTGAAACTATAAACTTAATTACGGGACGGAGGGAGTATTTCTCTCAACTTTCAGTCTATTTAAATATTCTTTTCATTAGACGTTGCCTGCGTTGTTGCCTATATGGCCACGTAATTCACCGACGTGGCTCATGTTCTTTTAACTTCTCCATGCTTCACTTCAATTCACCGGCCCTTTTTTTAATTAGTCTCATTCCCTAGCCTTCATCATTCGCTTAACTTCACCATGCTTTCTCTTCATTTTTTTTTTACTATTTATAATTCTTAATTAAATCAAATTAATTCTTTTTTACTATGTATCATAACATGTTTATAATAAATATTGTAATGTTACATCAATTCCCAATTAACGTAAACATTATGCTCATATTAGTATATAAAAAACTCATTTCATTCCATTGAGCGTTAGGAGCCTAACAATGAGCATCGCGACCTCTGCTTTATATTTTCTAATTCACTTTCTTTTCTTTTTTTTTCTTTTAGAAAAACATTTAAATTATATCTATGATCATTTTCCACGAACTTCAATATGTGATTCTAATGTAATTTGTACTTTTGAAATATGCATTGATATGACATTTTAAAAATGAGCATAACATAAGTATCGATTGAGCATACATAACTTACAAAATGACCATTGATATGAAAATCATAAATGTTTTTTTAGTTGAGCATCAAGACATTTTCATTGAGTACCAAATCTCCTTTGTTGAGTATTACAAACATGCAATTGAATATCATGGTCTGTGCACACGTATCTACAATCAACTCCTGTGTGAGTCTAATGTAATATGCTACTTTTGAAATATGTATTGATATAACATTTTAAAATGACCATAATACCAGTACAAAATGAGGATACATTACTTACCAAATGAGCAATGATATGAAAATCACAAGCTTTGTTAGTTGAGCACCAAGACATTTTTTATTGTACATCAAACCTCTTTTATTCAATATCAAAAGCATGCAACCGAGTATCATAATTTCCGCTCTCATGTATACAATCTCACTCTTATGCTAATCTAATATCATACTTTAAAAATATGCATTAATATGGCATTTTCAAATAAGCATAAAACCAGTACTAGATGAACGTATAGAACTTATAAATGAGCATTGAAAAATTAAAAAGCTTGTTTGAATACTCTAATGTGTTCAAATGTTCATTTGTGCACATATAATGACAAATATAATAATGACAAATATAGTAATGAAAAATATAGTAATTTAATATTAAAAATAATTTATATAAAAAGAAAATGGAAATAGGAGTTCAAAATTGGAGGAGCAGAGACAAAAGACATATATAAAAACAAAAAACGGAAGCAGAAAAAAGAAAAAGAAAAATCAAAGTTAGAAAATTTAAAGTTCAAAATTAAAGGAAAAGAAAGAAAAAGAAAATTAATGTTAGGAAAATTGAATTTCAAAATAAAAAAAAGACAAAAAATAAAATAAAAGCAACACAAAGAAAAAGAAAAAAAACGAGAAAATAAACGAAGAGCAAATACGAAGATCAACGGAAGACAAATAAAGAAAGCATATCTCCTTCTCCTTAATTAATAGCCTTTGGATTGTGACTAATTACAAAAATACCTGGCTATACTGACACGGTACAACCGGGTGTACCTTATATTTTACGTACAACTAGTAATGTTTAGTTAGTTTTTTTTTTATTTTTTATTTTTTCATTTCTGATTTATTTTTATTTTTGAGTTTGGGCAACACATTGTACTATTTATTTTTGAGTTTTGAAAGTAGCGTTTCATTATAATTTTATATTCATGGTATAGTTAGATATTCTTTGTTTTTGATTTTTTCTTATTTTTATTTCTGATAAAAATTGATTTCAATATTTTCGTAGTTACATGATTAGTTAGACAACATGTTATAAGTCAACAAAACTGTTTTATTAAAAAGCCAACTCTCAAACCTTTTAAATCGTGCTTACATTTCACTATCATATATGTAATTCATTTATTCATGTACCTGCTTACATTTTATCCACAATTATTAAAAAAAAAATCAACCTTTTCAAGTACAAGCCCGAACACAAACCTTGAGATGATTTCGATTGCGTGTTCCAATCCATAGGTGTGAGCTTTCCACATTGAATTTAATATCTAATATTGTATTAAAGGGGAATTGGTGTCTTACCATTAAGGATTTAAATGGATTTTAATCTCATCCCTATGACGGACTTGTGCAATAAGTGTTGGGCTAAATTATTTTTAGTCAAGTTGTTTGCCAAAATATGTTGCGATCTTACAAACTCCAACGAAATTACATCGTTCATTCACTAGAACGTCAAAACAAGCCTTTGGCAATGCTTTCAAAATGTTGCATTAGATCATTAAAGTGTTACAGACGGCTAACACAACACATTAATGAGTGTTACTTCATAAATATGCAACACGTTTTTCTTTTATTATGCAACATTGAATGAAAGTGTTGCATATATCTCCAATATGCAACCCTTTTTTTTTAAATCAAATGCAACACTTAAGATATGACTTTAGACAACACTTTTCATATATGTGTAACATATTTCTATACTATTTTGCAACACTTATTACATTTCGTAATAGTTTAATGAATACTTTATGCAACATTTTATTCAAAATTGGCAACACTTCTCTAGAATTATAAGCAACACCTGTAACACCCCGATTTTTATGAGCTAGTTATATTAATCACTATTAATTATTTTAGTCTGCTAAATAAGTTTCTTCTATGAATAATGTGATTTATTGTTCGATCATGTGTTGTCTTGGCAGGTAATGTTGACCGGTAAGCTCATAATAATTTTAATAAAAAAAATTAATACTATTTTAATATTTATTTAGTATATTAATGAAAGGGGGAACATATTATAATTCAGTTGGGTCACAAGTATTTTTAGAGGACTTAGAAATCCAAATCAGTTTTCTTGGCCCGCATCAATATTTTACTTAAAAATCCCTAACGAGATGTGCTTAGAAGATCCTGATCGTAAACTCGTAAACCCTCAATCGGCTCTCTCTCCCTTTAGTAGCAGTCCGCCGTTCTTAGCGAGTCACCTTGGAAAAATTTCTCTCCAACTTTTCAATTGTTGGTCAAAGCTTTAATCAGATCATCATCCCTGCATCTTTTACAAGGTAAGCGGAATTCTTTTCTCTATATGTTAAAATTCCTCCATCTATAGAAAACTTCCCTTTCTCCTCGGATTCTTAAATTCATTCGACCAACTTCATCCAGATGATAACATCTTCAATCAGCTATGTTGATTTCTTTCTTAAATTGGCAGTGACAGAAATTTGCTATTTTAGTCTAAATAGAGAGGTAGCCGAAACAGAGATGCGATTATTTGCAAAATTTATTTATTAGTTTAAAATTTTAGCAGCAACCTATTATCCCATTAAGTGATATTATGAGTTAGGGGATTTTAGCTTTCTGTTAGAATCATCACCGACACCTTAGTTTTGTAATTCACTTTTAAGGGTTGATTGGTTAAGGTGTTGAATTAATCTTTAGTTTGTTAAAATTTCCACCAGACTTTTAAAATTTGTTGTTAAGAAAACTGAGCTTTCCAATTCTTACTGTGGGGATGTTATTTCAGTGTTAGGCTTTAGTCAGGTTCAGCAATGGGTCTCATTCAGTAACCATTCAGCAGCCAAAATTTCTCTTTTCTGTTTTCCTTTGAGTTGGATCTGCTCCAAATTATGTAGCATATGTTCTGAGGCAATTTTGACGGTGGTTGCTGCTAACTTGAGTATAAGACAATATTAAACCGATTAAAGTAGTGCTCAAACCAGCTAGTAAATTTTACCCTAAGCGGCTGCGTGACAGTAGCCAAAGATTTCTTTAGCTTAAAATGGTTTAAGACATCAGATTTGTGATTATATTGTTATATCTAAATAAAGATTTCAAGGAAGAGCTTACCGGAAGACGTTATCAAGGTGCCACACTTATTTGAGTATTTTGAGTTCAGCCGTTAACAGGTAAGTTCACTACCACCTGTACATGTTTGTTCAACCAAATGCAAGAAAGAAGTCTGGTTGATTTTTAATAGATAATTTTAGACTATTTGCTATTATGTGAACTATGTGAATTATGTGATGAGTTATTTTATTGCTAGATTAAGTAATGTTTATTATCTGGCATAGTCAAGATTTGTTAGTACTTTTGTTTCCAGATTTAATAATGTTTTCATTCAAACGTCACCATAAAAAAAGAACTAATACTTAAAGTGAAAGATTAAGTGATATGTACTCGGGAACTAGTTCCCTCAGATTAGCAGTTTTAGTTTTAGATAGTCCGATATGTTTAGTGGGTCGCTCCCCTGAGCTGTCGGATTGGCGCCATTGAGTACATATCACGGGCCCACAGTTAAAATTAGCCACAAAGAGTTTATAGAAAGTTTATGAGATCTCTTTCAGTAAGTTTACAGAAAGTTGTTTTTGAGATCTCTTTCAGAAAGTTCCAGAGATGTTTTCAGAAATAAATTTTGAGATCTCTAGCAGTTTTGAGAAAATATTTTAGAAAATATTTTTCCTTTGAGATCTCCCTCAGAATGTATTTGAGAAGTTATGTGTTAGTTATTTGTTCAGTGCATGCTTATAGCCTAAATTTATCTATTGATAAATTGGCATAGACTTCTAGGTATTTTTGTGGATCCATAGTGACTTACTAAGCGTAAAGCTTATCAGTTTCTTTCTTCGCATGTACAGATACTAAAGGTAAGGCCAAGGCCTAGGAAGGTGATGAGAGAGTGGAACGCGTGCCAAGATGAGTTAACGGGGACGACCTTGGCGGCTTCCAGCTAGCAATTATTATATTTCAGTATTTCAGTTCTTATAGTTAAGAGATTGTTATTACTTTATTTTATTTGAGAATTTAAGTTTGATTAAATTCCTGGATCCAGGTGGTTATCATATTTTCTGGTGATAACTAGATTTTGTTGAGTTTTTATTTGGAGCTATATTCTAGTTACATTTGAGATTTTATCAGGGTTATTTCTTAAATAGATGGCCATTATATTGCAGTTATTTTTAAAAGTAGTAAATTAGTGTAACGTTCCCTTTAACCCTGAGAGGGGTGTTACAACACCCTTATCAATATTCATATTAACCATTTTGTAATTTTTTAAATAATTGTTGGAGTTATGGGACTAGGCCCAAAGCCTTATCGGCCCAAGCCCCGAACTTGGACCTGTGGATCCAGGTCCACAACCCGGAGCCTGCCTACCACCCCAATGGGGATCCTGCCAGTCTGGCCGACCTGCCAGCTAGAAAAAGTAACGGTCAAGCAATTAATGCGTTGTTTAATTATGTATTTAATTCCGTATAAATGTTGTAATTAATTAGTCATTATTATCGGTAGCTGATATTCGTGTAATTTGCGATTGTATATTTGTATTTTTAACTAGTTTTTGTTAGTTCTAGTTGTGGAAATTACACACTTTTGGTGTAATACTTTATTTTCATTTTTTATTTGTAATTTGTTTAGATTAGGATTATTCTAAGCTAAACAGGTCAAAGATCATCCAAGGAATCAAGATTGGACCTTAAAAGATCAAGGAAAGTGCAAGGAGGCAAGAAAGATTTCGATATGGAAAAAATATTCATGTACCCGGTCGGGTATTGCCTATACCCGATCGCGTATTTGATTGATTCGATTGTCCAAATCAAATTCGGGAACAAATGATCATGTGAGCGAATTTTCGTGAAGATTTGTCACATACCCGATCGGGTATGTCGACATACCCGATCGGGTATGCCCAGAAAAGTGACTTTCTGGGCAATTTCCTAAGATACCCGGTCGGGTATCCTATATACCCGATCGAGTATTAGACCCTGCAGCTCCCAAAAGCCTATAAGTACACCCTTTCCTTCCCAATAAAATCACCAATTCACATGTACTTTTTAACTCAGTTTAGATTAGTGTTTTCTTTATATTTTCTATCATGTTTAGTCTCCAAATGAGGAGCTAAACTCTTCCATCTTGGTTTTGCTACTTTGAAGCTTAATGAATTGTAAGTTGTGAGTTATTTTCTTTAATCATCTTCCTTGAATATTAATTCTTCCTTTAATCTATCTATATATTAATGTTGGGGCCGGAGAGTTACTAAGATGACAATTAGTTAACATCTTGACATTAGTTATAGTAGTATTTATTTTCTTCCTCTATATATTAATGTTGGGGAGTGTTACTAAGATGACAATTAGTTATCATCTTGACATTAGTTATAGTAGGATTTATCATCTTTAATATTTTTCCTTGAATATTAATTAATTCCTATTCATATTTTATATTAATATTTTGAACATTACTTAAAGGATCAACTAGTTTTGTTTCATATGTTAATTATCACTAGAATCGATCGACGAGTACGCTTGTTAATCGTTCGGTCTTTTCATGGTAGTAAACTTGGATTATTAATGCATGCGTCTCTTGGTTTATAATCTAAGGGGAATTAATTATATTGATTAAACCAATAAACTGCTTGTGTTGAGGTTTTCAATCTCAATCGTTTTCATCTTAAGTTTATTGCTACTATCGGGTTAATATACGGCGCATGTTCTATATTGACTCAGTAGTAAGTTTTATTAATGAACGCGTCTCGTTATTAAGAACCACCCTCGATGAACTGGATATACTCCTCGATTGAGTATTCGAGAGGAAGATAGTTAAAGATATAACCGGGATCGACGAACATTTCATTAAGTGGGTAAATGCAAAACCAAGTCTTCATCTCCATCAACTAAACCACATAAGTCGTTCATCTTAGTGTTAATTAAATCAAATCAAACTAAAATCCCCCCTTTGTTACTAATTATATAAAAGAAAAGTATTCCTTTCCCTGTGGATACGAACCTTACTTCAATATACTACATATATTTGTTGTATTGTTTATTTTTTTGAGTGCACACCACGACAAAATGCACGTCAGTAGCGGTTACGAATTGTATACGCCTATAAAAGACACGTTGTAATTCAAACTAATGAAGCAAATTCTATACGCTACTTTCTGGCAACTAAATCCCCTGAGCACTTTCCAATTTCGTACTTTCTATTTTCCTGTTGAGTGTTCTTTCGTAGCTTTCCTAAAAGCCTACGAGCGTCCTATTTTGGACCAACAATACTTTTGAACTACACGTATGGATATAAAACAACATGCTTGTGATATTAAATTGTATATAATATAATATTACAAGTATTAAATATTCAACGTATGCTAGAAACAATATGTATCATCAACTAAAAAGGTAACATGTCCAGTTTGAAAAAAAATCAAAATATCATAGAATACTTTTAATAACAACTAAAAAATTGTTTACTCGTTGGATTTCGAATAAACAAAAGACACGCAACTTCAAATTCTCTTGCCTTAGTAATGTCTTCTTTCTCATTTTTCACATTAGAGTGCTCAGAATTGCATATACATCATTTGATGTCATTGAATACGATTGTCCAGCCTCTTTTGCCTTAGCAATGTCTTCTTTCTCATTTTCTCTTCATGTTTGTCTGTATTTGTTGCCTTATAATCTTGCATTTAAACCTAAAATATAAAAAAATACACGATATAAAGAGGGCATTGTGGCAGCTAGGGGAGAGCATAATCCGACCCGACCCTAACTACGCCGACTGGGTCGGATGACCCGAACTCGATAACCCAATCTGAATATGCCAGCCCATGCTGTTTTAAGGGTAACATGTATCAGGTAGGTTATTTAAAATGGCTACCCGACCCGCCCCAAAACCCGAATTACCCTAGCACACAGACTACTTATTCAACATTTCACTCTTCACTCAATACTCCCTCTCTCTAACCTAACCCTAACACTTCACTCTTCACTCACAACTCCCTCTTTCTAACCTGTAGTCCTTGTCGACTGTTGTCCATCCGCCGTTGCGTATTTGGCTCTCCCTATCTGTTAAACGTTGTCTGATACTTCAGTTGTCCCTCCGACTCTGAGGCTCTGACCTTTGTAGTCTATACGGATCCACCATTGCCTATCCGCCTCTCTGTCTCTACCTTGGTGAAAGCCGATTAACGCAAGACCCTTACAAATCTAGATATCTATTATGGATTTGTTGAAGCCTGCAACCCGTTCGACTATCTTAGTAAGATATAAACGTTAAAATGTATGATTGGATAAACCATTTAATTCATGTTCCGATCCGTAATATTGGCATTCAAATGTGCTATGGTGAATGTCTGGACCCTAAATCAGATGTGTTATCATTTTTGTATACGAATTATCTGTGTTGTTTCGATTCACTTATTTGTGTATGGTGGAAGCTTGAAACCCTAGATCTGGCTATTTTGAATTACATGTGAATCTGTGATGCCTCAGTGATGCATGTGATTATGAGATTTTTATATGAATTACATGTGATGCCCTGGTGATGCCTGTGATTATGAGACTTTGAAATAAACCACCTGTGATGCCTCGGTGATGCTTGTGATTATGAGATTTGGATATGAATTATCTTTGTTGCCTCAGTGATGCATGTCATTATGAAATTTTGATTCCTGGTTGCACATTTATGTGATATATGTGTAAATTGTAATGTGTAGACATATCAGAATTAGGATGCTTTCATACACATATTTTCTGAATACTGACGATTGGTTAATACAATTTGCTGAGTAAAGATGATGGTTGATTTTTTCTGATAAGTGTTGAAGTTACCTTTTTGTACTCAAACACTAAAAAAAAGTAGTTATAGTCAACTGATATCTTCTAAATCTGTAGAAAAGTGAATAAGCCTACTGCTTATATCCTTCTGTAGATTAGCTTGTTGATTTGTTGTTCTAGACTTTATTGTGAATGTATGATGTTGTGTTCAATGTGTTGATTTCTTTGAGGTTGTTGGACTTTCTATACTTATCAGTTATCAAAATAGAAGTTGAATGTATTGATACCATACCTGCATCTGGCTCTCAACCTCCTCTGACTCCTATTTCCCAAGAATGAGCCTAACACTAGCACTCAACGGAGAAATGTTACTGGAAATAAAAGAAAGGAGGTAGGTTAAGATAAAAAACAGTAATGGTGTCCTTCTGAAAGGAAAATGCATACATTGTGCCAAAACATACTGTTGTCAGTCAAAGAAGCATGCATGTCAATTCCCCTCTTATAAATCACATATTCAACTGTCTCAAAATTAGGGTTGAGCAAAACCCGATCCGACCCAAAAAACCCGATATTTTTTCGGATATTATCCAAACCGAAGTGGATATCCGACTCGAAAAACCCGAAACTGAAAATCCGATTAGTATTGGGCTTAGACCGGGTGGCGGGTAGGGTTTGTGAAATCCCAACCCGACCCGCCCGAATATCCGAAATATATGTTAGTGTGTACTATATTAATTTTCACCTTTCGGATTCTCACTAGACATTACCTCATTCTAATCTCGGCCTCACCAAGAAAAAATAGCAATTAAAGTTCATTAATTTCAAAGTGAATCCATGCCTACAATGCAATCCTCGAAAGTATCATATTCCTAAAAAGTGACTGCTCTTACCCCATTTGGGGCATAGGAACAGTGCCAAAAATGGCTCCTACACACAATTCCCTAAACTTAACAAATTAATCCCTTAATTCCCTAAACACCAAGACTAAGTTAGAAATATTCACGGGTAAGAAAGCAGGTCATTTGGCTATGGAGCTAAATTAATTGGGTAAACAAAGAACGGTCAGGCTCAGAATGGCTTCTCCTAAAGGATTTTTTCAGGTGGGGTGGATGATTAATGGAAAATTCATGGGTGACTAATGCCTTCATCCTTTCAACAACCAGATTATAGTGCAAGCAATTTAAGCCTAAACACTTCAAAGATGTTTTAAGAGCATAGTCAAACACTAGTCAGCTCACAAAGACACAGTTTAAAGAAAAATTTTCAAAAATTGACATGACTTTTCTACGAATATACAACTACTACCTGCACATGCTAACTCCAATAATCACGTGTAACAACTACTGCCCGAATGCCCAATTCACTCCCCCACACTTAAACTTTGGCATCGCCCTCGATGACCAAAAAATGCACTATGCACAAGGGGGTAAAGAGGATAGGGTCACGCATGCTCAACTTAACTCAAGTCAATATTTCAACAGGCGAGTAAAAGAGTCAAAGAAACTTCCCTATAGTGCTGGTCGGTGCACAACTAAATTGAGTCAATGATCCTCGGCACATCATCCCTATAACAAGACCCCTGAGCTGCAACAAAAACACAAAGCAAAACAACCAAACAACAAACAAAGCAAAAGCAAAAACAAAAGCAGAAAAAAAGCTCGGGTTGCCTCCCGAGAAGCGCTATTTTTAACGTCGTTTGCCCGACACAACTACCCCATAGGCTCTCCAATAGCAAAGACTGTAGTGGTGCACTTATAGTCAACGTCTCCAGCTTCCTCTCAACAAATGTCATTAGGTGACACAAATCTTTAAATTCGTCAGCCCACGAAGGCAGCACATGGTCTTCATAACCCTCATCAGCACAGAAGTGAATTATGAAACTCTCATCCTCTTCAGGTGGACAGAAAACATGAGTGAAAACTTTGATTACTCTAGGTATCACCGGAAGCTCAAAAGATGTCTCAAAGCAATGAGTAGGAGCAACATCGTAATCAAACTGCACCATAGAAAAGTCTTCTTCTTCATCTCCAAACATAGGAGGGTCTCCAAAAGCATCAGGAAGTGTATCATCCATCATATTCCCACCTTCGCAGTCCGACTCACTCACATGATCATCCCTATTGGTCTCCTTAGGTTGGGCTTCTGTGTCGCTAGGATGGGATCTCTCGGACTCCTCAGATAAAGCCTTTGCAATCTGCCCCAATTGATTCTCCATGTTTTGCATCCTTGAGTCTGCTTGCTGTTGAATTTGGATTTGTTGCTGTTGAATTTGCATTTGTTGTTGTTGAATTTGCATTTGTTGCTGTAATAATTTCTTGAGTGTTTCTTCCAGGTGAGACAGCTTCTCTGAAATTATCTCTTCCACTTCATCCTGTGGCTCATAGCTCGACAAAGACGTAGGAGTGACTGAAACATTTGTGTTCGTAAATTGTGGGGAGGAAGAAGTGGGGTATGCAGTTTCCCGGAAAGGATGGTCATATAGAGGTTTGATGGGGCAAAGACATAAATGGTGACCTCCTCCACAAAAGGAACAAATGCTACCCTTAAAACATTCAGATATTTCCTCAGGCGTTTTATTTAGAAGCATAAATTCAAGAATGGAGCCTCGTCTTACGCTTACCCAAGGGTAATGTGATGAAGGATATTAAGAATCAGAATGAAAGGGTTGTGTGGTGGGGGTGTACGGATAAGAAGGCTGAATATTTTGTGGTGTAGGAGAGTAATTTTGATGAGGTGTGTAATATTGAGGAGGAGTGTAAGGAGGGTATGGCGTATATGGTGAAAATTCCATGGAGGTTTGGGGAAAAGGACTTCCTCCAGGAATTTGGCTGAATGGGTTCATCTCATGCCTCTTTGAAAAAAACCTGAAAGGTTAGCACAGAAAATCCTACGAAGAACAAAAAGAAAACTAACAAAAAAATCTCGCTGAAATTAATTAACCCTCAAAACCGACACCGTCCCCGGCAACGGCGCCAAAAACTGATGTGAGTTTTCTCGCACTTAAAAAGATTGTAATATAGTGGTGTAAGTACGAGTATCGTCTCCACAGGGACGGACAAAAGGGAATCAAGAATTAATTAAATTCAGCGATTAAAGAGAAAATAAAATAAAAGCGTCGTGCGAGATTGGTTGGTTTGGAAAATAAAACTAATGCGAACAATTAAACTAGGGGGTTCTTTCTAATTAATGACGAAGGGAATAGGGATCGATTCCGGGGTAACCGGATTTCTGGCAGATCAGGCCTAATTACATGAAATTAATTTAATTGAGCCTAGCTAATCATTACTAAGTTCTTACCGCTCTCGCGGCGTAGAGTACAATAATTTAGGGGACCAGGCTGATCTCTCATGCGACAGGATCCTAAATTATTGCCAAGACGAGCGAGCTTACGGCCCCTTAATCGCTACTAATCTCTTAGCGAACGATTAAGTGTGTGTGAATGTGTCATAGAACAAATTAAATCTCTCTTAATTTATTCTACATGCAATTGTAATTCTAGTCGCGATTCTAGGTTACAAAAGATATCAATTATATTATTCAAACACAAATTAAACGGCATTCATGCAATTAAACCGAAAAGAATCTAGCCATACATCATGATTAACCCCTTCATCAATCCCAAATCCCTAATTAAAACTATTCACAATTCATAATTGAAGAATCAATTGAATTGGAATAAAAAGAATTAATTGTCATTAATTAAAAAGGTGGAACTTACAAAGAATCCCAAAAGATTGATGAACAAGGCTGAAAAGCCCTCTAAAATTCGTACTAGGCACTCTCTCTAAGCTTCCCCTGAAAACGGGGGTTTACAGGCTGTTTAAATAGAAAAATCGGGTGAAATTTGAGCTGAATTAGGATTTTCGGAGCCAGACACGATGCCAGGCACGATCGTGCCTTCGATCGTGCCTCCGGAGCAAAAACGCGCATTTTGGGCAGGCACGATCGTGCCTCCCTCCAGGCACGATCGTGCCTGGCTGGCAGTAACTCCGCGGTGCTTTTCTCTTCAGGCACGATCGTGTCTGACTTTGAGGGCACGATCGTGCCTACTTAACTTCCGAATTTGACAAAACTTCCTTCATGAAAGTTGTAGATAATGAAGTCCTTTATCCACACCAATTTGCCGAATGTGATTTGAATCATCCAATCAAGAGATATCATCAAAACGGTGGAAGGTGTCTTTTTGAAATCGCAGCAGAGATCATCTGACTTCATCGTCTCTTTTCACCTTCTTCCTCTCAGAATATCGCAAAGGTGTCTTCATATGATTTGTATCCCTTGAAGTTGGCTTTCCTATGGAACTTGAATCGTGTACATTGGATGTTGCTACAAAGGGATATGCTTGAACGATTGACAGAAGGTCATCCTGATCGTCGTTTTCAAGCTTCATTCATCTTCTTTTGATCCCGAAGCCAATCCTAGAGCTCTTTTTCCTTCAAATCTTTATCGTGAACCTCCCGGTGACCTTCAAAGCTCTCAAATCACTCTCGAATGCTTCTCAACTCATCCCGATTTCTTCTCAAGTGTCGGTGCCGAACTCTAAATTCCTGATTTTGACTCCAAATGACACAAAACTCGAACCAACGACCGGTAAACATAACTTGAGCTAAAATTGAGACTTGCAACACCTTAAAGCTAGGAAAACCATCAAAATCCGACCCCAACACGCATCAAATGCATGTCCAAATACGGACTTATCAGATTCCCCCACACTTAAGCCTTTGCTTGTCCTCAAGCAAACTGAACAACGGGACTTACGATAATCACCACACAGAATCAAAACAATTAGCATGCACACGTAGTTAAAGGGATATTCACAGAACAGAGAGTCTAAACCAAGAAAATCCTTCCCTAAACTACATCTTTGTACTCTAGCTAACATATTTGACAAAATTATTCACAACATCCTCAAAGTAGTGACAACACACACAAATAAACTAGCTACCGATCAGAAGGACTTGTGAAAATGGTGGTGAAGGGTGAATGGTAACAATAGTAGTCCCTTTGTTTTGAGAGATTGAAATATTCTAACAAAGACTCAATGTATTCAGGAACTTCAGGGCTATTCTTAGGAACAAGGAACTCAGTAGGCCACAAATTAGGAACAATCATTTAAACCTATGCTAAGAGTAGACATGGTGTACAACTAAGCTAAACCGTCTCGGCATATTTTTGCTTTGACGTATACTTGAAGTACACGGAGGACTAAAGCTAAATTTCAATAGCCTCCAAGTTCATTAATTATGTTTAGTTTTCCTTGTCATGTTGGCACGAGAACGCCGTTTCTTTCGAAAGATACCCAAGTCTCATCTTACGCTTTTTGACCGGGGCTCCCATTCTCTTTTTCGCAAAGTAAGAGGTCTAGCTATATTAATTTTTCACCTTTCGGATTCTCACTAGACATTACCTCATTCTAATCTCGGCCTCACCAAGAAAAAATAGCAATTAATGTTCATTAATTTCAAAGTGAATCCATGCCTACAATGCAATCCTCGAAAGTATCATATTCCTAAAAAGTGACTGCTCTTACCCCATTTGGGGCATAGGAACAGTGCAAAAAATGGCTCCTACACACAATTCCCTAAACTTAACAAATTAATCCCTTAATTCCCTAAACACCAAGACTAAGTTAGAAATATTCACGGGTAAGAAAGCAGGCCATTTGGCTATGGAGCTAAATTAATTGGGTAAACAAAGAACGGTCAGGCTCAGAATGGCTTCTCCTAAAGGATTTTTTCAGGTGGGGTGGATGATTAATGGAAAATTCATGGGTGACTAATGCCTTCATCCTTTCAACAACCAGATTATAGTGCAAGCAATTTAAGCCTAAACACTTCAAAGATGTTTTAAGAGCATAGTCAAACACTAGTCAGCTCACAAAGACACAGTTTAAAGAAAAATTTTCAAAAATTGACATGACTTTTCTACGAATATACAACTACTACCTGCACATGCTAACTCCAATAATCACGTGTAACAACTACTGCCCGAATGCCCAATTCACTCCCCCACACTTAAACTTTGGCATCGCCCTCGATGACCAAAAAATGCACTATGCACAAGGGGGTAAAGAGGATAGGGTCACGCATGCTCAACTTAACTCAAGTCAATATTTCAACAGGCGAGTAAAAGAGTCAAAGAAACTTCCCTATAGTGCTGGTCGGTGCACAACTAAATTGAGTCAATGATCCTCGGCACATCATCCCTATAACAAGACCCCTGAGCTGCAACAAAAACACAAAGCAAAACAACCAAACAACAAACAAAGCAAAAGCAAAAACAAAAGCAGAAAAAAAGCTCGGGTTGCCTCCCGAGAAGCGCTATTTTTAACGTCGTTTGCCCGACACAACTACCCCATAGGCTCTCCAATAGCAAAGACTGTAGTGGTGCACTTATAGTCAACGTCTCCAGCTTCCTCTCAACAAATGTCATTAGGTGACACAAATCTTTAAATTCGTCAGCCCACGAAGGCAGCACATGGTCTTCATAACCCTCATCAGCACAGAAGTGAATTATGAAACTCTCATCCTCTTCAGGTGGACAGAAAACATGAGTGAAAACTTTGATTACTCTAGGTATCACCGGAAGCTCAAAAGATGTCTCAAAGCAATGAGTAGGAGCAACATCGTAATCAAACTGCACCATAGAAAAGTCTTCTTCTTCATCTCCAAACATAGGAGGGTCTTCAAAAGCATCAGGAAGTGTATCATCCATCATATTCCCACCTTCGCAGTCCGACTCACTCACATGATCATCCCTATTGGTCTCCTTAGGTTGGGCTTCTGTGTCGCTAGGATGGGATCTCTCGGACTCCTCAGATAAAGCCTTTGCAATCTGCCCCAATTGATTCTCCATGTTTTGCATCCTTGAGTCTGCTTGCTGTTGAATTTGGATTTGTTGCTGTTGAATTTGCATTTGTTGTTGTTGAATTTGCATTTGTTGCTGTAATAATTTCTTGAGTGTTTCTTCCAGGTGAGACAGCTTCTCTGAAATTATCTCTTCCACTTCATCCTGTGGCTCATAGCTCGACAAAGACGTAGGAGTGACTGAAACATTTGTGTTCGTGAATTGTGGGGAGGAAGAAGTGGGGTATGCAGTTTCCCGGAAAGGATGGTCATATAGAGGTTTGATGGGGCAAAGACATAAATGGTGACCTCCTCCACAAAAGGAACAAATGCTACCCTTAAAACATTCAGATATTTCCTCAGGCGTTTTATTTAGAAGCATAAATTCAAGAATGGAGCCTCGTCTTACGCTTACCCAAGGGTAATGTGATGAAGGATAGTAAGAATCAGAATGAAAGGGTTGTGTGGTGGGGGTGTACGGATAAGAAGGCTGAATATTTTGTGGTGTAGGAGAGTAATTTTGATGAGGTGTGTAATATTGAGGAGGAGTGTAAGGAGGGTATGGCGTATATGGTGAAAATTCCATGGAGGTTTGGGGAAAAGGACTTCCTCCAGGAATTTGGCTGAATGGGTTCATCTCATGCCTCTTTGAAAAAAACCTGAAAGGTTAGCACAGAAAATCCTACGAAGAACAAAAAGAAAACTAACAAAAAAATCTCGCTGAAATTAATTAACCCTCAAAACCGACACCGTCCCCGGCAACGGCGCCAAAAACTGATGTGAGTTTTCTCGCACTTAAAAAGATTGTAATATAGTGGTGTAAGTACGAGTATCGTCTCCACAGGGACGGACAAAAGGGAATCAAGAATTAATTAAATTCAGCGATTAAAGAGAAAATAAAATAAAAGCGTCGTGCGAGATTGGTTGGTTTGGAAAATAAAACTAATGCGAACAATTAAACTAGGGGGTTCTTTCTAATTAATGACGAAGGGAATAGGGATCGATTCCGGGGTAACCGGATTTCTGGCAGATCAGGCCTAATTACATGAAATTAATTTAATTGAGCCTAGCTAATCATTACTAAGTTCTTACCGCTCTCGCGGCGTAGAGTACAATAATTTAGGGGACCAGGCTGATCTCTCATGCGACATGATCCTAAATTATTGCCAAGACGAGCGAGCTTACGGCCCCTTAATCGCTACTAATCTCTTAGCGAACGATTAAGTGTGTGTGAATGTGTCCTAGAACAAATTAAATCTCTCTTAATTTATTCTACATGCAATTGTAATTCTAGTCGCGATTTTAGGTTACAAAAGATATCAATTAAATTATTCAAACACAAATTAAACGGCATTCATGCAATTAAACCGAAAAGAATCTAGCCATACATCATGATTAACCCCTTCATCAATCCCAAATCCCTAATTAAAACTACTCACAATTCATAATTGAAGAATCAATTGAATTGGAATAAAAAGAATTAATTGTCATTAATTAAAAAGGTGGAACTTACAAAGAATCCCAAAAGATTGATGAACAAGGCTGAAAAGCCCTCTAAAATTCGTGCTAGGCACTCTCTCTAAGCTCCCCCTGAAAACGGGGGTTTACAGGCTGTTTAAATAGAAAAATCGGGTGAAATTTGAGCTGAATTAGGATTTTCGGAGCCAGACACGATGCCAGGCACGATCGTGCCTTCGATCGTGCCTCCGGAGCAAAAACGCGCATTTTGGGCAGGCACGATCGTGCCTCCCTCCAGCCACGATCGTGTCTGACTTTGAGGGCACGATCGTGCCTACTTAACTTTCGAATTTGACAAAACTTCCTTCATGAAAGTTGTAGATAATGAAGTCCTTTATCCACCCCAATTTGCCGAATGTGATTTGAATCATCCAATCAAGAGATATCATCAAAACGGTGGAAGGTGTCTTTTTGAAATCGCAGCAGAGATCATCTGACTTCATCGTCTCTTTTCACCTTCTTCCTCTCAGATTATCGCAAAGGTGTCTTCATATGATTTGTATCCCTTGAAGTTGGCTTTCCTATGGAACTTGAATCGTGTACATTGGATGTTGCTACAAAGGGATATGCTTGAACGATTGACAGAAGGTCATCCTGATCGTCGTTTTCAAGCTTCATTCATCTTCTTTTGATCCCGAAGCCAATCCTAGAGCTCTTTTTCCTTCAAATCTTTATCGTGAACCTCCCGGTGACCTTCAAAGCTCTCAAATCACTCTCGAATGCTTCTCAACTCATCCCGATTTCTTCTCAAGTGTCGGTGCCGAACTCTAAATTCCTGATTTTGACTCCAAATGACACAAAACTCGAACCAACGACCGGTAAACATAACTTGAGCTAAAATTGAGACTTGCAACACCTTAAAGCTAGGAAAACCATCAAAATCCGACCCCAACACGCATCAAATGCATGTCCAAATACGGACTTATCAGATTCCCCCACACTTAAGCCTTTGCTTGTCCTCAAGCAAACTGAACAACGGGACTTACGATAATCACCACACAGAATCAAAACAGTTAGCATGCACACGTAGTTAAAGGGATATTCACAGAACAGAGAGTCTAAACCAAGAAAATCCTTCCCTAAACTACATCTTTGTACTCTAGCTAACATATTTGACAAAATTATTCACAACATCCTCAAAGTAGTGACAACACACACAAATAAACTAGCTACCGATCAGAAGGACTTGTGAAAATGGTGGTGAAGGGTGAATGGTAACAATAGTAGTCCCTTTGTTTTGAGAGATTGAAATATTCTAACAAAGACTCAATGTATTCAGGAACTTCAGGGCTATTCTTAGGAACAAGGAACTCAGTAGGCCACAAATTAGGAACAATCATTTAAACCTATGCTAAGAGTAGACATGGTGTACAACTAAGCTAAACCGTCTCGGCATATTTTTGCTTTGACGTATACTTGAAGTACACGGAGGACTAAAGCTAAATTTCAATAGCCTCCAAGTTCATTAATTATGTTTAGTTTTCCTTGTCATGTTGGCACGAGAACGCCGTTTCTTTCGAAAGATACCCAAGTCTCATCTTACGCTTTTTGACCGGGGCTCCCATTCTCTTTTTCGCAAAGTAAGAGGTCTAGCTATATTAATTTTTCACCTTTCGGATTCTCACTAGACATTACCTCATTCTAATCTCGGCCTCACCAAGAAAAAATAGCAATTAAAGTTCATTAATTTCAAAGTGAATCCATGCCTACAATGCAATCCTCGAAAGTATCATATTCCTAAAAAGTGACTGCTCTTACCCCATTTGGGGCATAGGAACAGTGCCAAAAATGGCTCCTACACACAATTCCCTAAACTTAACAAATTAATCCCTTAATTCCCTAAACACCAAGACTAAGTTAGAAATATTCACGGGTAAGAAAGCAGGCCATTTGGCTATGGAGCTAAATTAATTGGGTAAACAAAGAACGGTCAGGCTCAGAATGGCTTCTCCTAAAGGATTTTTTCAGGTGGGGTGGATGATTAATGGAAAATTCATGGGTGACTAATGCCTTCATCCTTTCAACAACCAGATTATAGTGCAAGCAATTTAAGCCTAAACACTTCAAAGATGTTTTAAGAGCATAGTCAAACACTAGTCAGCTCACAAAGACACAGTTTAAAGAAAAATTTTCAAAAATTGACATGACTTTTCTACGAATATACAACTACTACCTGCACATGCTAACTCCAATAATCACGTGTAACAACTACTGCCCGAATGCCCAATTCACTCCCCCACACTTAAACTTTGGCATCGCCCTCGATGACCAAAAAATGCACTATGCACAAGGGGGTAAAGAGGATAGGGTCACGCATGCTCAACTTAACTCAAGTCAATATTTCAACAGGCGAGTAAAAGAGTCAAAGAAACTTCCCTATAGTGCTGGTCGGTGCACAACTAAATTGAGTCAATGATCCTCGGCACATCATCCCTATAACAAGACCCCTGAGCTGCAACAAAAACACAAAGCAAAACAACCAAACAACAAACAAAGCAAAAGCAAAAACAAAAGCAGAAAAAAAGCTCGGGTTGCCTCCCGAGAAGCGCTATTTTTAACGTCGTTTGCCCGACACAACTACCCCATAGGCTCTCCAATAGCAAAG
Organism: Cuscuta epithymum; assembly: GCA_945859915.1. Lineage (NCBI taxonomy): Eukaryota > Viridiplantae > Streptophyta > Magnoliopsida > Solanales > Convolvulaceae > Cuscuta > Cuscuta epithymum. The sequence continues at coordinate 1,202,915 of CAMAPF010000959.1, read as the reverse complement.
ACTGTAGTGGTGCACTTATAGTCAACGTCTCCAGCTTCCTCTCAACAAATGTCATTAGGTGACACAAATCTTTAAATTCGTCAGCCCACGAAGGCAGCACATGGTCTTCATAACCCTCATCAGCACAGAAGTGAATTATGAAACTCTCATCCTCTTCAGGTGGACAGAAAACATGAGTGAAAACTTTGATTACTCTAGGTATCACCGGAAGCTCAAAAGATGTCTCAAAGCAATGAGTAGGAGCAACATCGTAATCAAACTGCACCATAGAAAAGTCTTCTTCTTCATCTCCAAACATAGGAGGGTCTTCAAAAGCATCAGGAAGTGTATCATCCATCATATTCCCACCTTCGCAGTCCGACTCACTCACATGATCATCCCTATTGGTCTCCTTAGGTTGGGCTTCTGTGTCGCTAGGATGGGATCTCTCGGACTCCTCAGATAAAGCCTTTGCAATCTGCCCCAATTGATTCTCCATGTTTTGCATCCTTGAGTCTGCTTGCTGTTGAATTTGGATTTGTTGCTGTTGAATTTGCATTTGTTGTTGTTGAATTTGCATTTGTTGCTGTAATAATTTCTTGAGTGTTTCTTCCAGGTGAGACAGCTTCTCTGAAATTATCTCTTCCACTTCATCCTGTGGCTCATAGCTCGACAAAGACGTAGGAGTGACTGAAACATTTGTGTTCGTGAATTGTGGGGAGGAAGAAGTGGGGTATGCAGTTTCCCGGAAAGGATGGTCATATAGAGGTTTGATGGGGCAAAGACATAAATGGTGACCTCCTCCACAAAAGGAACAAATGCTACCCTTAAAACATTCAGATATTTCCTCAGGCGTTTTATTTAGAAGCATAAATTCAAGAATGGAGCCTCGTCTTACGCTTACCCAAGGGTAATGTGATGAAGGATAGTAAGAATCAGAATGAAAGGGTTGTGTGGTGGGGGTGTACGGATAAGAAGGCTGAATATTTTGTGGTGTAGGAGAGTAATTTTGATGAGGTGTGTAATATTGAGGAGGAGGAGTGTAAGGAGGGTATGGCGTATATGGTGAAAATTCCATGGAGGTTTGGGGAAAAGGACTTCCTCCAGGAATTTGGCTGAATGGGTTCATCTCATGCCTCTTTGAAAAAAACCTGAAAGGTTAGCACAGAAAATCCTACGAAGAACAAAAAGAAAACTAACAAAAAAAATCTCGCTGAAATTAATTAACCCTCAAAACCGACACCGTCCCCGGCAACGGCGCCAAAAACTGATGTGAGTTTTCTCGCACTTAAAAAGATTGTAATATAGTGGTGTAAGTACGAGTATCGTCTCCACAGGGACGGACAAAAGGGAATCAAGAATTAATTAAATTCAGCGATTAAAGAGAAAATAAAATAAAAGCGTCGTGCGAGATTGGTTGGTTTGGAAAATAAAACTAATGCGAACAATTAAACTAGGGGGTTCTTTCTAATTAATGACGAAGGGAATAGGGATCGATTCCGGGGTAACCGGATTTCTGGCAGATCAGGCCTAATTACATGAAATTAATTTAATTGAGCCTAGCTAATCATTACTAAGTTCTTACCGCTCTCGCGGCGTAGAGTACAATAATTTAGGGGACCAGGCTGATCTCTCATGCGACATGATCCTAAATTATTGCCAAGACGAGCGAGCTTACGGCCCCTTAATCGCTACTAATCTCTTAGCGAACGATTAAGTGTGTGTGAATGTGTCCTAGAACAAATTAAATCTCTCTTAATTTATTCTACATGCAATTGTAATTCTAGTCGCGATTCTAGGTTACAAAAGATATCAATTAAATTATTCAAACACAAATTAAACGGCATTCATGCAATTAAACCGAAAAGAATCTAGCCATACATCATGATTAACCCCTTCATCAATCCCAAATCCCTAATTAAAACTACTCACAATTCATAATTGAAGAATCAATTGAATTGGAATAAAAAGAATTAATTGTCATTAATTAAAAAGGTGGAACTTACAAAGAATCCCAAAAGATTGATGAACAAGGCTGAAAAGCCCTCTAAAATTCGTGCTAGGCACTCTCTCTAAGCTCCCCCTGAAAACGGGGGTTTACAGGCTGTTTAAATAGAAAAATCGGGTGAAATTTGAGCTGAATTAGGATTTTCGGAGCCAGACACGATGCCAGGCACGATCGTGCCTTCGATCGTGCCTCCGGAGCAAAAACGCGCATTTTGGGCAGGCACGATCGTGCCTCCCTCCAGGCACGATCGTGTCTGACTTTGAGGGCACGATCGTGCCTACTTAACTTCCGAATTTGACAAAACTTCCTTCATGAAAGTTGTAGATAATGAAGTCCTTTATCCACCCCAATTTGCCGAATGTGATTTGAATCATCCAATCAAGAGATATCATCAAAACGGTGGAAGGTGTCTTTTTGAAATCGCAGCAGAGATCATCTGACTTCATCGTCTCTTTTCACCTTCTTCCTCTCATATTCTCGCAAAGGTGTCTTCATATGATTTGTATCCCTTGAAGTTGGCTTTCCTATGGAACTTGAATCGTGTACATTGGATGTTGCTACAAAGGGATATGCTTGAACGATTGACAGAAGGTCATCCTGATCGTCGTTTTCAAGCTTCATTCATCTTCTTTTGATCCCGAAGCCAATCCTAGAGCTCTTTTTCCTTCAAATCTTTATCGTGAACCTCCCGGTGACCTTCAAAGCTCTCAAATCACTCTCGAATGCTTCTCAACTCATCCCGATTTCTTCTCAAGTGTCGGTGCCGAACTCTAAATTCCTGATTTTGACTCCAAATGACACAAAACTCGAACCAACGACCGGTAAACATAACTTGAGCTAAAATTGAGACTTGCAACACCTTAAAGCTAGGAAAACCATCAAAATCCGACCCCAACACGCATCAAATGCATGTCCAAATACGGACTTA